>CM057456.1:856022500-857222500 GCA_016271365.2 Neoceratodus forsteri
AACATTTGTTCTTTTGTTATTTTCCATCTCATAATTTTTTCAAAGTTCCCTCATAATATTTTGGTATCTCCTTTCTTTTAAACATTTAGGAACACCTTCACTCCATGCCTCTCACCAATGTCCTAATACATTTTCCCCACTTCTCAATCATATTCTCTTTACCTGCAATATTACCCCAATATTTTATACCAAAAAATCGTATTTAAAAATACTATTGAGTTTATCATCCCTAGGCCACCTTGTTTCACTGGTTTATAAGTTATCTCTCTCTTAATTGGGTTAAGTCTGCTACCCCACAATAACTGAAAGAAAATCCCCAATATTCTAGTTTCTAATGTTACAGGTAGGAAAATTCCTCGACATAGAAAACAAGATAGCAAAACCGTTTACTAACAAATACTCTTTTATATTTTGACATTTTCCAAGCTTTCCATCTAGCCACTTTCTTCTCTCCCTGTTCTATTACTTCTTTCCAATTTTCCATCCCATGTCACCTTCCATATTTTATCCCAAGAATTTTTCCCTGCTATCAGTCAAAATTCTTATATTCTTACATATTCTTTCCCTTTATTAACTGTCCCTATCCACAAACCCTTACTCTTTCTAAATTAATTTCTGCCAAAGTGACTTTGGAATACCTTTTCAATTGAACCATATATATATATATATATATATATATATATATATATACAAATCATCTGCATAGGCCATTATTTTAACCTCATCCCTCACTTGACCACCTTTAATTCCTATCATGTCTTGATCTCCTATAATTTTTCTAATTAATAAGTCCAACACAAAAGTATATAGTACTGGGCTTAAGGGGCACCCCTGTCCCACCCCTCTTTATCATTATAGACTTACCCTGAATTCCTCCTATTTCTGTTTTTAGAACTGCATTTTGTATATACAACCCCACCCATACACAAAACATCTTTGGGATCCCATATTTTCCAATACCTTTAGCAGAAACCATGATCCACTAAATCAAATGCTTTTTCTGATCTATTGTTAAAATACATGCTTCCTTTCTCTGTTGCTGACAATATTCAACTGTGTGCCTAGTTATTATAAGGTTTTCCTGGATGTTCTGACCCGAATAGCACATGTTTGAGCTGGTTCAATCAGCACCCTTCCCACTTCTTTTAATCTTTTCTGCAAAATTTGTGCCAATATTTTAAAGTGAGAGTTCAGAGACTTATAGGTCTCCAGTTTGCAAGCAGTTGCCTGTCCCCATTTTTATATAAGAAAATCACAATTCCTGTTATGAACTCTAATGGAATATTTTGCTCTTGTAACACGTAATTAAATACCCTTGTTAGTAGAGCTGCCATGGTTTCGAAATTCTTTATAAAACTCATTTGTAATCCCAACTTCCCTGGCACCACCCATCTTTTAAATGTTTAATTACCTCATACACTTCTGTTTTGCCTATCTCTTTTTTAATGAATCGATCACAGTCTCCTTTAAGACAGGAATCTTCAAATCCTGTAAATAGTCCTTTTTTCCTTTTCCTCCCTACTCTTATTTTCCTCTAGTAAATTTACTAAATGTTTTCTACCATTTTGTTTAATTCTATTGACTTTTAACAATTTCTCCATTATTACCTCTTAATGATGTTATTCTAGATCTATTTTTTTCTCCTTTAATGCCTCACACGGATCCGAATATGGTCTCTTCTGAGTTACACAGTTTAATTCATTCATTATGGTCTTTGCTGTATTATATTGTATTACTTTCATTTCCCTTGTACTTTCTCAATCTGTTTAGACATATCCACCCTACTTACATAAGAAGCTTAGATAACTTCAAAAGCTTATTTTGTAATTTTAGATATTCAAAAACTGTTAATTCACCCTCCTTTTCCATAATTTTTAAGCAACTGCTGACCTCCTTCTTCACCTCTAACCACCATAGAATAAAATCTTCTATAACCCAATTACTGATGAACTACATACAAAAATATCCATTATTTGTATTTTAATTATATCTTCCCTTAAGGCAGCTGTGTTCATTCTCATCTCACTTTCGACTCGTTACACCAGACTCATGCTTATTACACCTCTTATACTTAAATGATCAGAAAATGCATTAGGATTCACATTTGCATTTACTATCTCTACCGCTCTGACACAAAAACATAATCAATGTTTGAAAAGCGTTTTCCACATTTATATGTAAACTGGCACTCCCTCCTCTTTACCAAATATATTTTAACTCAGCTTGTTTTACAGCTTTTCTAAAACAAAGGAATCACAATATGCTTTCTTTCCTGCTTTTTCCTATCAAGCATGTCTAGCATACAATTAAGATCTCCCAAATATATATTCCTAGCAGTACATAAATATGGCTGTATCTGTTCAAATAGCTGTACTCTCTGATTTAATCTGTGAAGCATACAGCACAATACACCTGCTTGGGTCTCCATACCATAACCCATCCACTATCAGAGTTCTTCCTGGGATGATATCTATCAATTCTGAAATTTTAAACCTTTACCAGAAAAAAGATACCTACTCCATCCTCCTTTCTAGCCCAAAGAAAAGTAAGCAGGCCCCATACCCACTCCCTTTGGCTAACTTAACCAATTTTATAGAATTAAGCCATGTCTCCTGTATCAAAACCACCTTACAGGCTAATTCCCATAATTCATTCCAAACTTGCCCCTTTTCCTTCCATTTAAAATACTATTCACATTCACAGATGCAGTTGAAAACAACACCATCGCTCAATTTATTTTAGTGTGCCTCCTTCCCTCCTTCTCCTTTTTCCCCTCCCTTTTTCTCATATCATCTTCCTTCTTTTCTTCTTCTTTTTCCTTAAAGTATTTCAAATTCCACACTGTCCTCTCTTCTTTCTTGACTCTCCAGTACATCTTCCGCTGGGACATCAGATTCCTCTCCCATCCTACTGTCCTCTATTTGTTATACCTCCAAAACTTCATACGTGTTAGTAAAAGCTATTTTGGGATGTTTCTCCTTTTCGCTTCTCAGAGTCATTTTGTTGTATTTCTCTTGAGTACTCTCTTGCCCTTGTTCTGGGTGGGGGTCCTATCCTGCCTGCTTTTCTTCCATCCCCTTTTGTCTCTCTTCCACACCAGTTATTTTTTCTTTATTTTCCACTTCTTTATTTTCCACTTCTTTTATTGACTCTTTCTGAGGTTCCCTCTACCCTCATCTGCTTCCTGTATGCCCTCCTCCATTCCCTGGTCTAAAGGATCTTGTATCCCCATGGTGCGAGTAAAATGGGTGGGGGCTTACCTAGAAACATAGACTTTGACAGCAGATAAGGACCGATTGGACCACCTAGTCTGCCCATTTCTCTCACCTCAACGGATAGGCCACAGATCCTAGTTAACCAACAGCCTATTTCTTCCTACCCCCACAAGAATTGCCTTATGTCTGTCCCATGCATTGTTGAATTCTCCCACAGTTTTAGATCCCACAACCTCCTCAGGAAGGCTGTTCCATGCATCCACTACCCTCTGTGAAAAATACTTCCTCACATTGCCCCAGAACTGCCCACCTCGATCTTTAAATTGTGTCACCTTGTTCTTGCACATCTCTTTTCTGAAAGATTCTACCTTCTTGGACTTTGTTGTTTCCACTGAGGTACTTAAAAGTTTCTATCATGTCCCCCTCCTTCTTTCCTCAAGGGTATACAATTAAGCTCCTTTAGTCTCTCCTCGTGTGGCTTCTCTTGCAGACCCTGCACCATTTAGTTGCCTCCTCTGGACTGCCTCTATCCTGTCTATGTCCTTGCAGAGATGGGGTCTCCAGAACTGGATGCAGTACTCCAGATGGGGTCTCACCAACTGTCTGTACAGAGGGATAACAACTTCCTGTTTTCTGCTGGTGATGCCTCTCCTATGCATCCCAGTATACCCCAGCCCTCCCTACTGCCTTCTCACATTGCTTGCTAACCTTAAGGTCATCTGATATGATTACCCTCAGGTCCCTTTCCTTTTTTGTTGTTACTACCTCCCTCCCCATTGTGTAATCTTCTCCTGGGTTCTTGTTTCCCAGGTGCATATTTGCACTTCTTGCATTGAATCCTAGCTGCCATACTTCTGACCATTCCTCCTACCTTGCCAAGTCCCTTCTCATCCTTTCCATGCCTCTTTGTGTATCAACCCTGTTGCAGATCTTTGTGTCATCTGCAAAGAGGCATACTTTTCCTTCCAGTCCCTCTGCAATGTTACTTATAAAGACATTAAAAGGACTGGACCCACTACTGAACCCTGAGGTACCCCACTAGCAACCCTCTTTCTTCAGAGTGGACTCCATTTACAATTACCTTCTGTGTCCTGTTGTCCAGCCAATGTTTTACCCAGGCTACCACCCTGGGACCCACTCCCAGGCTGGTTAATTTGACTATTAATCTTTGTGGGACTGTGCCAAATGCCCCTTGCTAAAGTCTAGGTAGGCCATGTCCACAGCACCTCCCTGGTCTACTACTTTGGTCACCCAGTCAAAGAAATCTATTAGATCTCGTCTGACATGACCTTCCCGCTGTGAACCCATGCTGCCTTGGGTCCTGTGCCCCACTGGCCTCTAGGTACTCAACAATTCTTTTCTTCAGAAGTGACTTCATCACTTTCCCTACCACAGAGGTCAAACTGACAGGTCTGTAGTTTCCTGCCTCTGTCTTGGTCCCACTTTTGTGAAGGGAATCACATCCGCCTTTCTCCAGTCCTCAGGTACTACACCATCCTCCCTTGATTTATTAAAAAAGTAGTCAGTGGTTTCACTAGTTCCCCCTAATTCTTTTTAGAATTCTGGGGTGAATTCCATCAGGCCCCATTGCTTTGTCCACCTTCAGTTTAGGAGTTCTTGCAGAACACTTTCTTCAGTGAAAGGGCTGGGATCAACCCCCATCAAGAGTGCTTCTGTTAATTAGATTAGGCACTTCCCTCCTCTTTGTGAATACTGAGCAGAAATATTCATTCAATATCCCTGCTTTTCACTGTCCCCTCTGCCCACTCACCATTCATTCTATTCAGCCTCACTATCCCTCCCTTTGTCTTCTACGCTCTCTGATGTACCTATAAAAGGTTTTATTCCCTTCTTAACCGAGTTGGCTATCTTTTCTTCAGTTTGGGCCTTTGCTATTCTGACTTCCTCCCTGCTTCCTTCTGCCTTAACTGGTACAGCTCTCTGTCCTGTTCCTTCTGTGTTTCCCTATACTTCCTGAATGCTATCTTTTTCTCCTGACTTTCCCAGCCACCTCTTTTGAGAACCATAGTGGCTTTTCTTTCATTTTGATTTGTTTATTTGCTTCACACAAAGGCTTTGTTGCCTCTGTGATGGCAGTTTTGATAATTACTCATTGTTGCTCACCCTCCTTCTAGCCTGTTTGCTAGTGCTTTTCTGAGGCACTCTCCCATCTTGCTAAAGTCAGCCCTCCTGAAGTCCAGTACCCTCACTTTTGTATGGCTTGACTGTAGCTGAATTTAACATGAACCACACTGTTTGATGGTCACTTGTTCCCAGATGGCAACCCACTTCTAGATCTGAGATCCTCTCACTGCCCCCATTTGAAAGTACGAGGTCTAAGATTGCTCCTCATGAGTGGGTTCTGAAACTAGCTGTCTGAGGCCTGCCACCAGTAGGGCATCAAGAATGGCCTGCTCTTGGATGTGGCTGCACCAAATGTGCTCCAGTTAACATCTGGCATGTTCAGGTCTCCCATCAACAGTATCTCCCCTTTCTCTGCGATCCTAAGAATGCTTTCTATCATATCCTTGTCCATTCCTCCCCTGACATGGGGTCTGTACACAACCCTGTGTGGATTGTGGTGCCTTTCCAGTCTCCAAGGTGACCCACAGTGCCTTCTCTCCTCCCTGTTTACTCTTTTGTTCAGTTGCTTTTATCCTTCCTTACATAGCGAGCTACACCTCCCCTCTTCTCCCCGCCTGTCTCTCCTGTAGGTTATGTACCCTGGTATGTTAACATCCCAGTCATGGTTCTCTGTGTACCATGTTTCTGTGACTGCTACGATATCCAGGTATTCCTCTTCCATCAAGGCCACGAGCTCAGGAGCTTGTTGCTCAGACTAAGGCATTGGTACTCATTACCCTCCATTTCATGATGGCCTTACTCCTTTTGCCCCATCCCTGTCCTTCTTGCCTTTGTCACTTTCCCCATTTACCCTGCCCTTCTCCCTATCGCCACCTCTATGTTGGTGTTTACACTTACTACCATGATTTCATTTGGAGGCTGGATTCCCTGCTCCTTTCCAGTGCCTTCCCCTTGGGTAGTTTAAATACTTACCAATGAAGCATTTAAACCTATCACCTAGGATCCTGGTTCCCTCCTGAACAGATGCAGCCCATCATGCCAGTATAGGCTTGCATCACTCCAGGTGGACCCCTAGTCCCAAGTGAAGCCAAATCCTAAGCTCTGCACCAGTTTTCAACCACTGATTGAATCCCATGGTGCGGAACACCCTAGCCTCTCCTATGCCATAGATGGGCAGCACCTCCGAGAAGGTTACCGCAGTGCTACTTGTCTAAGGCCCTCCCAATTCCACAAACTCTTCCCGCAGTGCATTAATCCTTCTTAGCCAGGTCATTTGTCCTAAGGTGGAGAATGACATCCAGCTCCCTCCCTGTGCAGCTGCTCTGGCAATCCTGAGGATTCACCCCTGTCCCTCCAATCCATGGCACCAGGCAGGCACCTTACCTCCCCTCCTCTCCCTTCCTCCCCAGTTCTAGCTTCCTAACAATGGATTTCCCCACCAGGAGTTGTTTCCTTCCCCAGTGAGGCCCCATGCCACCCTCCTGTGGGTCTCTTGTGGAGGTTCCCAGCATCCTCCTTGGTCTCCACTACAGGTGCCTCCATAAAGGAACCACACTTTGCTAGAATGGCATAGGAATTGTGGAGAGGTACAACTGGAGGGATGTGCCTCTGTTCTACCACCCTCACCCTCCCTGAGCCCACTGTGGTCCAACCGCTCCTCTTTTTGGCAACCTCTGAGGCAACGGCAGTGGCACTGGTGGTCCCTGGATGGAAGAGGAGGTCCCACAAATCCTGGCCAACTCAGCCTAGAGATGAGCAACCTCCTCCCTCAGCCCAGAGGTGCCTGCAGATGGGACAACACCATCCTCCAGAACGTCTCCCGGAAGACTGCTGCTCCACAGCCACAACACTGCACCACTCCCATCTTGTCTTATTTCTTGCCCTTAACTGTTGTTTGGAATCCTTACTCTTTCCTCTGTTTTTTTTCTTTCTCTTCTCTCTCTACTTACTTTCTGCCTCTGTGCCCTTTAAGCTCCGGATTGTCCTGTTCTGAGACAAGAATATCCTATATTTCTCAGTAGACCCCTTACTTGGTCAGAGGCAGGCCTCCAGCAACTAGAAGTGGCTGGAGAGCTACTCTTGCCCTTCTAGCATGGTGGGTCTTTGGTGGCTCTGTGATTACTCACTTCCTGCTCCCAAACAGGAAGTTCCTGTTGTCAGTCAAATCCTGTGCCTATAAAGTAGAACTATCTTTGGGTGGGAGGGTGGAGGGGAGGAAGGAGGGCAATATAGTCCCAGTAGAGGAGTCCAGTCATACAGCACTCCTTCCTCCTGGTGTCTTCTGCCAAGCTACTAACAGAATCTTTCTAAGGCAGTCTTTAAATTTAGCTTCTTTCTAGCTAAGCCACTCCCCTACTTACTAGATCTTTCTACAAGTAATTTAAACTGCACAGCTATCAAGCCCTTTCAATCACCTGAGATTTACACCTAGATAACTGTTCAGATAACCATTGAGTTCGGTTAACTCAGACAAACACACTAATTGTTTTGTTTTGTTTGTTAGTTTGTTTTTACCTTAAATTAAAGGTCTAAGTGCAAGAGTTCTACTTCTTTAGTCCCAGTAGAGAAGTCCAGTCACACAGCACTCCTTCCTCCTGGTGTCTTCCTCCTTGGGGTGGGGAACATCTTCTTCCTCTTCTAACACATGTTTTCTTTTCCCTCTTTTGGCTTCTTTTGATGTGCTTTATTTATCAAATCCTCTGAATCCATACTACGTGAGTTATTCTTAGGTGCCCA
This sequence comes from Neoceratodus forsteri, assembly GCA_016271365.2. Classification (NCBI taxonomy): domain Eukaryota; kingdom Metazoa; phylum Chordata; order Ceratodontiformes; family Ceratodontidae; genus Neoceratodus; species Neoceratodus forsteri. The sequence continues at coordinate 856,030,537 of CM057456.1, forward strand.
TGGACAATCTTGACACATATGTCCATATTCCTCACACAGATTCGTCTCACGTGATTACAGCATTGTGAGTTGCTATGCCCTATTTCTCCACTCAGTCAGCACCTGATACTGTCACATACATTAGATAAGTGACTTCTTGACCCACATCTATAACATGCCTTAGGCTGTCCTGGGTAAAGACCACCCTCCTGTCCCTCCCCAAAAGAAACTATTGGGTATGTGCTCAATGCCTGCTTCACTTTGATGAAATTGTACCTTAAACTTCCACCCTCCTGTCCATAAAAATTCTGAGTCTAAAATCTCCTCTGGGGTCCCAATACTCACATTTGAATTTAACCCACTGTTGAATATCACCCCATGTACACATTTATTTCTAAACAAAACTGTAATAAACTTAATAGTTGGCTTTGTGAGAGGCACTGCCAAAAGGGGTCCCACTGGCAAGAATTTTACCAAACTGTATTTCTGCCAAAATCTCTAATCCTCCCATTGTCCTGAAACTGATGTCAAAACATCCTCCCCAGATACGCGAATTAAAGCATAAATTTCAGTTGAAATAAACCTCATAGAGTCTTTTAATAAAACTTTACCCACAAAATATCTATCCAGAAAGTTCTCCGACCTCCTTTATATCTAAGTCTCACTGCGAAATGCCTAGGTAGGGGTGCTGTATAGCTTGGTTTTGGAGGAGGGGTCCCAGTTCTACCCCTATTTCCGAGGTAACATTTTTATCTCCTTACCCATTTCTTCATCCCCTGCCTCTCACTACATCTGAGAATGCTCTAGTACCTCTCCTTCCTGGCCTCTCCTGTGCCTCAATAGGAGTTTCTACCACACTTTCCCCTTTTTCTCCTCTACTTTCTATCTTAGGCTGCATATTTTATTTCCTTCCTCCATATCCCTTCTTCTTTTCTCATCTCCTGTTTGCCTCATGTTCTCCATAATCTGTTGTTCACTTGTTTTTGTCCTTGTTTCAATTTGCTCTGTTACTCCCAGTTCTGTTTGTAGCAATATATTACCACTACCCTCCTGGAATTCCACTTTTCTTCTGGTTCCCATGTTCCATCTTTGCGTTGCTTCAACCTGCCCCATGCAACGCTGACCCTGGTTTCCATTCTCCTCCATTGCTAGAATCGTCTAGTAGTGCAAATGCTCTCACCAAGACTTTGTAGTCCGAGAGCTGCTTGCAAGTCCATTCGAATCTACAATCCCCAGGGTGCTTCCTGCTGCAGTCCGTCACTCCTTCTATGAGTGCTTGGTTCCTGGTTTGTACATTTACTGTACTCACATCTTCTGTCCTCCATTCATCATTCATCCTCTTCCTCCAGATGCTTCTGCATCGACTTTCTTTGCCAACAAAATCTTGTTCCAGGTGAGCCGAGCTCCATTTTTATCTCTTTCTGTAGTTGGTCTTATTACCCCACAACCACTATCTGGCTCCTCGGATAAATCCACATCTAGGAGCTCCTCAGATATATCAGTGGCTGGAGCTGATTCAAATATTGCTTCTTCCTTGCCTTCTGAAATCCTGCCATCAGCAGCAGGGTCTTCATTTTCCACCTCCATTAGTCTGCTCTGGTCGGTCTCCCTCCACATCCTGCTCCTTCTGTCTCACAGACTGTTCTGAGCTGGCCATCCTTCTCAATCACATGGGGACCCCTACAGCACAGTAGGGGAATTTTCCCAGTGTCCTGGCTAAATTTTCCTCATTCACTAAAAATACCACCAACAGCTTAATCTGGTTCAAGGTCAGTTGGCATTCATCTGTATCCCTCCCTGGGTCATGCTGAAAATAGGCAGGATTTGTCTAGTGCACTTACCCGTCAACAAAAACTAAAACTAAAAAAAAAGTTTTAAATACCCACCAAAACATAATTCCGAGCAACAGTATGAAAACACATTTTGGCCAGGATTTGAAAAACAACTGTTGTCACATTCATGAGGCGATATGAAAAATAGGCTATGTTGAAAATATGGGGTCAAAATATTGAAAATTACCAAATGAGTGAACTTAGAAAAAATTCAGGATATGCTCATAACTTTGTCATTTTAAAATATTTTGACCCCAAATTTTCAACATAGCCATTTTTCAGACTTTGCTGACAGAGTGGAGTGAAAGCACCTAGTCTTACCTTAAAGATATATTAATATTTATTTATACAGTACTTCTCTTCTCTTTGAAAGTAGCAGGGTAAGTGGGGACAAAAAGAGATCAATGCATGATGTTTGAGACACTCTGAAACTTGGTAGGCAGTGTTTGGGGTACCTTGAAACTTGGGTTTTAACTGTAATAGGTGGTGTGGGAAACTAGCTCAGGAGCTTAATCTTGGGCTGACTAGATTCAGGAAGCCCTGTGAATCAGGTGTGCAATTGGGGGAGGTGGAGCTGACAGAGACTTAGTGCCTTCTTACAAGATCTAACATGTCCCGCATGTTCGTGTCCCAGTGAATGAGTGAACAGGTGATTGGCATTGTAGGTGTCAGCAGGCATCAACAGAAGGACGTGGAGAAGTAGAGGACTCTGCTGGTCGACTAAGGCAAGGAACCTGTTCAGTACTCCGTAACAGTCATTGCTGGGAAGGGTTGAAGATCAAGGGTAGGGCAAAACCATGAATGAATGTGACACCCTATCTAGGATTACAGTATAAACAGATTTAAATAAACAAATAAAGGGAAAACTAGATGCACTCTATCAGGGGTAAGGATACAAAGTATTTCCAGGTAGCACAGGAAGAATAGAAGTTTAGAATGCTGGGAGTGGTGCAGTGTGTAGCTGTGGGTGGCAGTTTCAGAGACCTTCTGAAGACTGCAGTGCTGTCCCATCTCCACACCTTTCTGGGTTGAGAGGAGGTTGCTAGACTCCAGGTCAAGTAGACTAGAATTTGGAGACTTCTTTCCACCCAGGACCACCAAGTCTGCCACTGTTAACTCAGAGGATACTAGGAGGAGGATTGGCTGGACTGTGGTGGGCTCTGGAAGTGTGCAGTGATGAGACAGAGGCACATTCTCAACTGGTACCACTATGTAATTCCTGTGCTGCTCTGGCAGGAGATACTGTCAAAAGGAGGCACCCACAGTAGTAGCCAAGGTGGAAGTAAGGGTCCTCCATAGTGGAGATACCAAGGAGGGTGTTAGAGGACCCCAGGAGGAGGAGGAGGGATGCAATTTCTGGTGAGGGACTCGATTGTGAGGTGGATAGATTTAGGAATAGGAAAGGGAGAAAGGGAGAAAGGCAGGTTAGGTGCCACAAGGTGCCATGGTCCTGAAGAATGGGAAGCAGATCCTGAGGATCACTAGGGCAGCAGGACAGGAGGGAGATCTGGATGTTATTGTCCACCTGGAGGCTAATTATCTGGCTAGGGACATGGTTGGGATAGTGCAGGGGTTTAGGGAGTTGAGGAGGAGTCTTAGACAGGTAGCTTGCTCAGTGGCTTTTGCTGAGGTGCTACCACAGCCTACATCGGGGTGAGGAGAGGGGTCTCTGCACAAGGAGCTTCAACTCATGGCTGAAGGAATGGTGCAAAGAGGAGGGTTCAGATACATTGGGAGTGGGAACCCACCTGGGAGGATAAAGGCCTAAACAGGGTAATGGCCTGCATCTATCAAGTGTGTGTGTGGGGGGCACTGCAGTCCTCAGTAGACAGTTTAAATGTTATTTCAATGAACATTTATACCAGTCAAAGTGGTGGTGGTAGGAATCAGGAGGCAGAAACTGCCCTTTCACAGCCTGAAGTAGAGTAAGGAGAACCTAATGGAGTGGACTCTCGGGTGCAAATTAATAAAGGAATCAGGGTGGTAGAGGTAGAGGGGAAGTCAATGGGAACAGTAAAAGGGGGGAGTATGGAGATCATATTGGAAACAGGCTCACTCTGCTTACCCAGACACAAGAAGTAAGTTTATCCAGAATAAAATCCTCCATCATTGGTACAGGACTCCAGACTTCCTATTTAAGATTAAACTTTTGGATAATAACTTGTCCTGGAGTTGCTTAACACAAGTGGGGATTTGAATCCTATTCTCTGGGACTGCCCATTAATAACCCTATTCTGGACTTCAGTGTGTGATCTGGCATCTCAAATTTTAGGCTCCCAGATTGTTTGAGACCCATTGTTTTGAATCCTGAGCACCCCCACCCCCACTCTGAACATCCAGCTTAGCCCCCATCAAAAGTGATGGATTTCCTTTTAAGCATCCAAACAAAAGGCTCATACTTTGTCAATGGAGAACAACAGACATTCCTCCATATCAGAGCCCTGAACACTTTTCTAAAATAGCCTCCATGGACCACTTGTCTCACATTATCTCAAACACTGTCACAAAATACTACTCCTGTTGTGCTTTTCTCACATACTTGAAGCCCAGAACTGGAGTCGGGTGATTGTCACTAGTTTTGCTAAATTATACATCATTGTTTCCCTCCCTGGCTGGGAATAGGCTTGTTTTGGTAGCCAGACTTGCCACAATGCTATTTACTATGCTCAATATTTATTTATTTGCTTTTTGGTTACTGGGTGGGTGTGCTAGACATAGCAATGCCTATTTTCAGGCCACGACCCAGGAGTATACAAGGAAACACATGACAAGTACAGTGTGATGCAGCACAAGGAAGAGGTAGGCAGTAGGACAAATGCAAACAGTGTGAGACATGTAGATTGTTTAGCGTATTCAACAAATAGTGCCAGTTAAACTAAAGCAATACAGCTAACCTAGACCATATATAACAACATTAGTGCTAACAGGTTCAAAGTAAAAGCAAGTGCCATCAAATGACGGAGGTTTTGGAAGGAAAGATAAGGTAGAAGACTGGGGTAGAGGGGTAGGAGAGGGTAGGAGAGGAAGGGTAGGCAGGGTAGAAGGTAGATTATATGCCTTGCTACATTCCCTTGTTTGTTGCCTTGTCCTTTGTGGTTTATTAATTAGTTTAGTTATGCAGGTATACAGAGTGTATCCTAGGAAGTCAGTGAAGCTATGTTCGCACACTGCTCCTTTACAGGTGGCATAACTCTTCTTCCTGGTAGGTACTATCCTTACTGTTATTTTCATTACTGCCTATAACTGGAATGATGCTGTAATCTGTTATTCTTTTGCCTGTCTGTATTGCATCCAATTAACATTCAGTTAATAGAATGTTTTGTTTTGTTGTGCATGCAAGAATCTTTAATAAAAATATTAACAAAAAAGAGGGGGGAAGAAGAAGGGCAAAAAGAAAAAAGGAGGACAATAAGCAGAATGAATACAAAATCTGGAAGGCCATATGTGCGAAGGATAGAAGTCTAACAAATAAGATTCCAGATCTAGAGGCCATCATGTCAATGGCCGACCTGGATATTGTGCCATTATCGAGTAATGATGTACTAAAACCCATGAATCTGCCATGGCCATACCAGGTATACTCTTTCAGGAAGGGTCAGGTGGGAAGGAAAGGATGGGGTGTGGTGCTTACGCCAGGAAATCATTAAAGCAACAGAGGTACAGGAACACAGGGGAGGCAGAGGTATTGTGGGTTGCCTGGAGATGGGGCAAAATGAGAAAGTTATGAATCAAAGTTCAAACTCTGTTGAAATATATTAAAGTGGACTTACCTAATTTTCTCATATTGTTATCACCGGTTCCAGCAGCAAGAAGTGTCTTCAGTCAGGAGTGATCTATGGCATGGACATGTTCAGGTTAGTGAAGATGTTTGTGGGGTGTGGGATGTTGGGGCTGAGTGGAAGGTTGAGGTGAGGTGAGTGGGGATAAGTGTGGAGGGTCAGATTGTTGAGGGACTGTTTTTTCTTACAGGTAAAAATAATTATTGTGGGACAGTGTTTTTGCAGGGACAGTCACATTCGACACTGGGGATTGGGCACCACAGTGTCAGGATAATGTTCAGCGACACTGGGGTGGGCACCCTGGTACTGCCATGTACATATTGGGAATGGGGGACGGGTGACCTGGAGGATGGGGTCAACAGAAGCAGTACCAGTAGTGAGCACCCCAGTCCAGTAACATAAACAGTGGGAAGAGGGTGGGTGACCTGGAAGGAGGGAGAAAGAAGCAGTACCAGAAGTGGGCACCCGGTCTGCTTAAGAAAAATATTAATTAGCCAAGTGATAGATATATAGATAGATAGATAGATAGTCAGACAGATAGACAGATAGATAGACACTGTAGATAGACGACAGACAGACAGACAGACAGATAAAGAGATAGCTAGATAGATACTCTAGACTGATAGACAGACAGAGACAGAGAGAGAGAGAGAGAGAGAGAGAGAGAGAGAAGGGATCACCAGCTCACTGCTTCAACTGAAGCCAACTGAATGACCCCAACTGTGGCTTCAGCATTCAGGAAAGTCCACTGTTTCATACAGAGAATACGGGACAAGAGCTCCTCTCGCTAAGCTGAGCAGCATGGATTTTGGTTGCCCAGAATATTTATGGCCATTGTTTTAAGAAAACAAACCCCAGAATCTAGCTAAATGGGTCACCTGCTTCCATGATCCAAAGCTAAGCTACAGATCCGGTTTCATGCTACAAGTCTGTTCTGGTTCATGTGAGCATATTTTCCTTCAGTGCTAACAAGAACAGTTACCACACACTTGTATATTTGATAGTGTATAGACTTGTGAACCCTGTAAGTAGTGTAACATACAGATAACATCAACATTTTGTTCATATATTACCTGGTAGGATATGTACCATCCACTCGTAACTTGTTTTATACAGCTTCAACAAGACCTTACATAACACAATATGCATGTCCCAGACATGTAGCATACTTTGAGTAGTTCCAGGTATGAGTCCTAAAATAAAGAAAGTTACAAGTGTGCAATGTGTATAGCACTGTACTTACAAATCTGCATCAAAACTCTTGTTTCATAGGGCACATTATTGTCTGTAAGGTAAGCCACACCATAAATGGATGTAAACTCTTAAGTTGTGCTCAACAAGCATTCTAATTACAGCCCTAAAATATTTAGGATGTGAATGAAACACCAGACTTTATGGCATGACTCCAGTCCTGTAGCTTGGTCTTGGGTCATGAGGTCGGTGGTGGGACAGGAAGAGGGATTAGGGTTGCTATTTAAAATTGTTGAATATTTTGGTCCTGTATGGGGTACCACACCATTGATGCGTGGCCTCATTCATGATGCTTGGCCTTGGGTAAAAGGGAGTTGGCCTGCTGTCTCTGGGCATCATCCTAGTGCACAGTAGGTCCTGTATTATGATGTCACTCCCCACATGTGACATAAGGTATGTGCTCATATGACCATAACACTAGTGCTATGTTAGTACTAGCACTTGCACAAGTGCTAATAGGATAGTGCTATGGTCAGACATGCAATATTTAACCAGGGTATGAAATGAGCTAATTGTGCAGTTGGAAGTCAAATTCAAATTCAGCATTTGCATGTCATTACTGGAATGTATTCATACAATTGCATGCATCATTGCACCTCTAGCGTGTAAAAGGAGCAAAGTGAACCACTCAGATTCCATGGAGAAAATGCAGGCTGTTAGAAGTAATTGTGGAATGGCCTACAACAGAGACATGGGTGATCATAGAAATGTGTTTATGCTGTATCTGACTACATTATTACTGTCTCTGCACATGGCCACGGTCTCCATTAGGCATGCAGCTTGCTGTGTGTTGAGACCGCAATGCAGGAACATGAACATGTCTTGGCCAAGAGCAGTGAGGCCTGCACACCACTGGAACTTTTCTATATGTTCTGCTGTGTGCATGCAATACTCAATGCTGTTTCTTCACATTTCAAACAGGAACAGTGGATGATTTTGAGAGGCAAAGATAGAGAAAGTTCAGCAAGGAGCAGCTACTGATCCTAGCCCATGAATATGTGGCCTATGAGGTGATCATCTGTAAGAAGTATGCAGATGTTGTCTACAGCAGCACAGCAGTGTGTGTGATCCTTCCTGACCCAGTCTGGAGCACCAGTGTGACTGAGACAGACAGAGTCCATAAGATAAGGGAAGGGAGAAGAGTGGGGAGTGCTTTTCTTCTGGCTCTAAAGGGCTCCTCTGAGTTTACTGGGTGGGGGTGTGGGGCTTAGTTTGAATACAGGTAGGATACAAACTGGGACTTCTGACTTTGGCTCCAGTTCTGAATCTGATTCCTAGCAGGTCTTGGAATGAATTAAGCATAGAAATGTATGTTCCAACTATCTGACAAATACATTTATTTATGTATTTACTTATTTATGTAGTTTTTGTTTACTGGGTAAGTGTGCTAGACAATAGAATTACCTATTTTCAGGCATGACCCAGGAGGGCTACAGACATGGTGACAGAAGGCACATAGCGACAATATATTTCATAGCAGAGCTTATGATGTATACACAACCTCAGTATAATGACTAAATGGAATCAGCAGATTACAAGCAACCCTACTTTAAATATTACTCCTGGAATGGATTTGCTCTGGGTGTCCCCACCTTTTCTACCACTACGTATGACATAAATGTTTGGGGAAGAGGGCTACATTTGACAAACAACTGCTCTGTGCATCCAACACTTTGTTCTATGACAGCACATCATGTTTGTCAGTGATAAACAAAAATTATTTAGGTGCCAATAGCCTTCATTGTGGATCAGTACACCATTCTGCTTATTTGTGTGCTCATTTGTGCATGGACAGAAAGAAATACTCTCCCAGTACATTCATAACCACAAAACAATGGTTTTGCACAGTGAAACCAAGGTAAGCTAGTTAAAAATCAGCAGAAATTGATGAATTTTAACTGTGCAACAGATCGTGTTCACGAGAGAAAACTTTGAGAGCTTCATAAAGCACTACTTGATGCCTCCTAGTATAGGTGTCAGCATGGCTCAGATGGTAACACATCTGCCTCTAGGCCAGAAGGGTGTAAATTCTAGCCCCAAAGTGGGATTGGGATTATATTATAAATGCTGGTGCCTGTGTGCACTACTAAGGGATGCTGTACTGTCTGGCTGTACCATCCATCAGGACAGGACATTAAAACAAGGTCCTGTCTTCCTGTTCTGGTGAAGTTAAAGATCCCATGGCACTTCTTGAAAAAGAAGAGGCATTTTATTAAATAAAATTATACATAAATATACAAGTGGGGTAGAAGAACAATGATATATACATTCTTCACAAAAATTTTGTTAATGCACTAATTTGGGTTAAAGTGACAAAAGTAGGGAATGTAGCATTAGGTTTCCAACCCCAACACCACACCTCCACTCACCATGCAGCAACAGGAAAATAATTACAGTGTCACCTCTCCTGCATCTTCACTAATCAGGCATGGGGAGTGCCTTGGGGTTGTCAGCACTAATGCCCTAAAACATAAAGTCAAGGATTTAGGAGACATCCCTGATGAACTCCCATTCTAATCTGAATCAACTTACCATGCCACCCATGTATGCTGGAAAAATCTGGGCAGTTGTATATAGGAGTTTCACAAATCTCAAACATTTTCTGGAATCTCATAGGTACTTAATATACAAAATAAACATTAGTGAGAGACACGATCAATGGCCTTCTGCTCTAAAGATAGAAGAAGGCGGACATTAGATTTTATTTCCTCTTTCAACAGTTTCCCTCTGGTCCGAATATTATCTTGGATCTCGTTACCCTCTGTAATGACTCTCTTACAAGAGTAGAAGGCAGTGGCATAGTGTGAGTAGAATGAGAAAGAGTCACTTGTGGGACTTCACTTGTAAAGACTGAGAATATGATGGGACCACATCTATGGTGATGCACTCTCTATTGGGCACGGATGGACTGGATTTAAATACAGGAAGTCATTCTGGAGCATCCAACACTTTTAGCAAGTCCTGTTCATTTGAAGGAATGGAATCTTCTGGTAAAATGTCAGCCTTACATGAAGCCAATACACATGACTGAGACTCTGCTTCTTCATGTGTTAAAGACTCTGGAAAACTCTGCATATTGATCACATTTTCTTGTTGAGGTACGGTACAGGGTATTGTAGGGGATTTAATACTGATCTTTTGTGAACCTTCTCTCAAGACTTTGTTCATGTAGAAATCATGTTCTGCTGAATCCATAGAGTCGCTGTTATTATGCTGCCCATGGGCATTTCCTATAGGAATAGCCAGATTCATCACAAAGGTTGCAACTTGTATGGGCACAGTTAAAACTTGTGTGACTGAGAACAAAACAAACACTACATTTAAGTTTGTCACAGGTACTGCTGAGATGAAAGGTAGATCCACATTTGAAACATGGCTTGAGTGATAAAAACAGAGCTCCCTGTCACAACCCAAATAACAAGCTTTGGCCAGAGCAAATAGGGCTACATGTTTCTGGGGTGTGGTGCTGAGAAGGAGGTTGAGTGAGGGGACATCTGTAATAAAAAAAAATCATCTGTCCAGCGGAACACGGCACACTCCACCATGTCAAGATGGCCAGCACACTCTACACTGTGCATGCGCCGACTACCAGCTTAATGCACACTAGAGCGCGGTGGCCATCTGGACATGGTACAGCGTGTCGTGGTTCCACCACCGCCAACAGACTAAAAAATAGTGCAATGAGAATCCAAATGGTGACAGTGAGTAGAGTGCTTCACAGACACAGAGGTGACTGTGTAGCAACTCCAACATGTTCGGTCAGAATGACTTCTGAGTCCTTGTTTGCTAGCAAGAGGTCTGCAAGGCAACGCCACTGGAGCCCTAAAAAATTTGGCTGGATACCACTGCATTTCATAATGATTGCAATATTTTGCCAATCTAAGTTGGCTTGTTGAAGCCTTTCTGAAATCTAAAATCATTGTCTTGTTGACGGCATCCACATGTTCAACAACAGGCGAAGCCCAATGCAATTATGAGACTGTTATATGTGTTAAATTGCAATGGCTTCCCCAGTTAATCTAAGCAGCACTGACTCATTAAAGAAATGAAAAACAGTTTGCCACAATGAGATTTCCACCTTATTGTAAATCTGTTAAGCTTGGCTACTGACAGTTTCAGGCTTGACCTTGATTTGATGAGGTGGGTGTTTTCTTAAAACATGTCACTGAAACAAGGCCATGTAGTAGCAAAATATCAATGAAGTAGCTAAGGTTTTGATTCTGCAACCAAATTTTTACCTTCTGTCATGCACTCTGGGAAATATTGACCCTTTCAAGAGGAAGGCCTATGATGATAATAGATGAATTTCACTGTGACATTTGAAGTTTTGTAAGCAGTTTAAAGTCAGTTCAAAAGAGCCCTCCCCCATCCCTGGAATTCTTTTCAAGTGTAAGTGATGTATGCAATAAGACCTGCCACAACCGCACACCTAGGCACATATGGTACAAGGCAACAGACCCAGTGACTTCCACACCAGGAGCTGCACTTGAGTGTCTTGTTACAATTAGAAAAGGGTTTCAAGTTATGTAATAGATTATAAAAAATTAAAAAATTAAGGCAATTGTAATTTTAACATTAAATAGTCCTATTGCATGTGAGTGACACTTAAATATTACTTTTACATGTGGGTGGCACTAGAGAGTGTGAACAGGATGAACTTGAATGTTTTGTAACATTAGCAGTTTGTCTTGCTAAGCTATGTTTAGCCAGCTGTGTCTGTAACATACCTCCCTCCAAAGTGTAATTGTTTTCTTTATTTTATATTGATCTGAATGACTAAATAGGCAAAGCAAGGCAAGGTAAAATTTATTTAAAGACGCCAATCCCAGAGGCTCTGGGTAGCCATACAAAATAAATGAAACAGCATCAAAATAAAATAAAACATCACAAATGTTTAAACAAAATAAAGAATAAAATAAATAACTCAGCAAATAATATCAGGTTCTTACTACAGTTCATGATTTTATCCCATAAAAGCTTGGGAAAATAGGAGGGCCTTCAGGCTAGCCTTAAATATATCTACAGTGGGAGCCCCTGACTTCAGCTGACAAAGAAATCCAGAGAATGGAGCTGCGACACTGAAAGCTCTGTCACCAGCAGATTTTCGCTTCATTCTAGCAATGGCCAGGAGGCCCCCACTAGAGGAACGGAGAGGGGTGCAGAGAGAGAGCAGGTACCAGAAGGTCCAACAGATAACCAGGGCTCCTGCCTGTAGGGCCTTCTAAGTGAGAAGACCCACCTTAAAGAGGATTCTCCACCTGACTGGCAGCCAGTGCAATTCACGAAAGTACCGTGTTGTGTGGCAAAATGTATGCTGCCTAGTAGAACCGGCAGCTGCGCTTTGCACCAGCTGCAGCCTGTGGAGAGATCCCCTGTGACCCTGAGGTAGAGTGCATTGCAGTAGTCAAGCCTAGATGTTACTAAGGTGTGTATCAAGGTAGGGAGGTCCAGAGGCAGAACAAGGGGCTTAATATTGGCAATATTTCTGAGATGGAAAAACAAAGAACGAACCGTGGAGGATATTTGTGCCTCCATAGTTAAATTCCTATCTAGAATCACTCCAAGATTTCACACCTAAGAGAAGGCCTTCAATGACACAGCTCCTAGAGCAAATCCAGTTGCTGTGTCAGAGGCCATTCTATCACACACCTGTTTGACTCCACTACCAATACCGCCATCTTATCAGGGTTCAGTCACAACCAGCTGGAGGCCATCCAGTTGTTGATCTCAGCCAGGCAGATGTTTAGTACATTCACTCGTTGGATGTTCCTGGGGCAAAGGACAGATATAGCTGGGAATCATCAGCATAACAATGGAAACTCAAGCTATACTGCCTAATGATCCCCAGGGCAGCATATACACTGTGAACAACATTGAGGCCAGTACCAATCCTTGAGGAACTCCACAAGAAGGAGGTTAGATATAGATGACAAATTCCCCATCACAACCGTTGCCTCCTGTTGGTGAAAAAGACTCAAACCAGCAGATGACAGTACCAGTGAGTCTGCAGAGCTCCCAAAGCGGTCAAGCAACACACAATGATTCACATTGTCAAATGCTGAAGAGAGATCAAGGAGAACAAGAATTGTCTTATCCCCGATCTCTTGCCCTGAGGAGGTCATTCTGCACCTGAACAAGCAGTTTCTGTACTATGCCTAGCCGAAATCCCGACTGGAAGGGTTCATACAACTCATGAGTCATGAGGTGCTCTTCCAACTGAAGTGCCACCACCTTCTCCACCACCTTCTGCCAAAAGGGAAGGTTGGATATAGGACGGTAATTTGCCCTGACCTCTGGGTCCAAAGATGGTTTCTTTAAGAGGGTCTCACTAGTGCCTCCTTCAAGGCACCCAGAAAGATCTCAGGTAAGGAGCACCGAACAATCAGGGCAAACACGGACCTACAGAGTCAACACATCTCATTAAGAACGTGTGGGCACCGGGTCCAGCTCACAAAGGTGTGCTTCAGATTGACTGCCACCTCAATGACCTCACTAACCTCCACTGGTCTAAACTCCTCCCAACTAGACCGAGTGCACTCAGAACACATAAGGCACCACTGCCAGCTATGACATTGCTGGCTGAAGAAGCTCACCTGCCGGATCGTGGACACTCTGTCCGAGAAGAACAAAGCAAACTCTTCACATTCTGTATTAAAAAAACCTTCCTGGGCTGCAGACAAGCAGGATGGAAAAGCTTGTCTACAGCTCAGAAAAGCGTAGCTGGTCAGTTCTTCCCAGCAGCAATCTTCCTGGACAGGAATGCCTTCTTATGGTTGATTGCCTCCTGGTATGCACTATAATGCATACATAGGACCAGTTTGTCTGCCTCCAGCCGGACCTCCTCCAGCAGTGTTCTAACCTCTGATCCATCCTCTTCATCACCCTGAGATCTCCATCAAACTACAGGGACCTCAGGTATGAAGTTCTGGGTCATACGGACAGGTGTGAGGGAGTTAATAGTGTCAGATAACACCCTATTATAGGTGTCAACCCCAGTACCAACACCTCTGATGCATGCAGCACCCACACTAGATAATTTAGCTGCCTCCAAAACCTCAGGGGTCAGGACCCCTTAAGCGCCTACAGCTCATCATCTCAGCAGGGGAAGGGCTTTCGGCAGGAGCCCCAAGCATGAACTGCACCGTGCAGTGATTGGACTAAGGTACTTATCTATCCTGAGATTAACAATCTCAAGCCCCAGTGAGAACACCAGGTCCAACATGTGGCCGTCTTGATGAGTCACTGCAGTAACAGCTTGTGTCAGGCCCAGGAGGACATAGTTTGAAGAAAATCATGACTACCTCTGATACCGTCGTTGACCCAAACATTGAAATCCCCAAGAAAACTCATCTAGGGGATTCCAATGATCCGTTATGATGAATTCAGTGACCTCCTGCGGAAATTCCCCATTGGCCCAGAGGGCAGGAGATAAGGAAGACCCTGCAGCCCGCACCTGGTCCCCACACAACAGCCACACATTCAACAGAACCTGGAGTTCCCACTGGGTGCAGTGAAGGCCAGACTGGATCTAAAACAGATAGCTACACCGCCACCCCTCGTTCCCACTCTGGGTGGTGCACCATGGTATACCGAGGAGGGACTGCGGCCTCAAAAACTGGGTCTGCATCTAGGGTTGTCAGAACTAGTTCTAAGAAGATTCAAACCCTGCTCAAACTCAGGTGTTTGAGTTCTAAATTAGAACTCAAACACTAGAGGGTTTGCAAAAGGGTTCGACTTTTTTTTTTCCTGTTTTCTACATTTTACTGCAGAAGGACTGGGTATGACGGCATCATTTTTTGGTCTGTTGCTCCTCTTCCACAACTCCACCCCCAGCATCCAGTCCTCCTCCCAGTCTCAACCAATTGCATTACTTTTTTGCAGTCATGTCATCGGTTCATGATGTTGCCGCCAAACGCCTAAATACAAAACTGCAAGAGTGTCACGTTTGTATGTGAAGTTTTAGTACAAAGTGTCATTGATCCTGTTAGTGTCAGCGTGGTTGTGAGTTAGTCACTTTGAAGATCAGGAGACAGAGAACCGGATCAGGACTCAGTAGGCCAGCCTCTGCATGCGAATTGAGGGGGGCAGGAACAAAATGACGAGAAACAGAGACAGAAGATGAGCGGTCAATGCGGTCAGAGTCTGGAACAGCAGCAGCATCACCGGTCACCACAATGGAAGTACTAGTCTGGATTGAGGAGGACTGCACTCCTGTTGAAGTAGAGAGAGCAAGACAGTGAGTCATCACAACTCAAGTAAAGCCTGTACTGTAGCTGTTTCTCTCAGAGAATAGTCAGTAGATAAATTGTTTTAATCAAACAGATAAATGATCCTTTTCTCAAAAGGTGACATTGTGAACAAACAGCTGAAGAGATTTAAATCAAAGTCGATAGAAAATGAGTGTACTAAACAATGTCAAAGGGCACACCACCTGATCATGAAAATAAACGGTCTTTAACTGGAAAATATTACAGTGGGAGTTATACTGAGAGTGAAGATGCCTTTGCTCTAAATGGATTATATTACAGGGCAAAGTGATTGCGAGGAGTTCTTGAAGCTATGTTTTTAAAGCAAATGTATCCTACCCTCCCTATCCATCTTCCTAATACAGTCTCCGGGGCTCCTTATTCAATAGACACCCAGTCCTGGGGCAAAAGGAAGAAGAACATGAAAAGGAGGGGCTACAGAGTAGATAACCAGCAATAGTTCTCAGACCACTCAGACCCTTCCATTTTGCTTATGAGGTCCATTATATTTCTCAGATAGCTGTGTTTTAATACCATACAAAGAACAAAAGATTCAAGTGAACCTAAGCTGTGTGGATATATTCTGGAGGTGAAGTTAAAACACAAAAACAGTGTGTGTTCTACAAAACACATGTTCTACAGAGTGATGATGTATTTGATTGCAATTTTTTCCCTTTACTGTCTTCTCTCTATGGTGATTGGTGGTTTTCAATTCAGATGTTATCGGGCCATGTGATTGCACTTGTGCATACATTTACCCTAATCTGTGTCAACCAGCAGCCAGTTGTGTGGAGGTGTCCTTAAAT
Source organism: Neoceratodus forsteri (assembly GCA_016271365.2). NCBI lineage: Eukaryota > Metazoa > Chordata > Ceratodontiformes > Ceratodontidae > Neoceratodus > Neoceratodus forsteri. The sequence goes on from CM057456.1 coordinate 856,046,430, forward strand.
ATATTTCCCTGTTGGGTGGAGAGACAGAAAATTCCCTTCAGTGTGTTGTGTGACTGTCTCCTGTGCCAGCACATTAGGAAAGGAAAAGGCAAAATTGTTTAACTAGGAAAAGCACACTAAGCTGAAGCTTGTTTCCAGGTTTGACCCGGGAAGCACAAGGAAGTTAAGTGATTTGCTCAGGGTCACACAGTATGCAAGTGGGTGCTGTGGGATTCAAACCCAGGTGTCTAAGTTTGCAGCTCAGTGCCCTTAACCACTGTGCTATACTGCCTCCTTTATAGCCCTGCTGTGTGCCCTTTGACTGCACTGTACCATACCCAGTGTGTGTGACTGTGTGCAGCTCAGCAGCCAGTTGTGTGGTGGTATCCTTAAATACATTCAAAGCAAACAAAATCAAGTAAGGGCTCAATTCACTCCTGTTAAAAACTACAATCCCCTGCCTGCAGATAAAGAGCCTGAAGCAAGAAAGCATAAGGGTAAAATTGCCCAAACAAAACTGAGCACTCAACCTAAAGCTTAAATGGTAGTGTGGGATTAGCTTCGGGGCACTTCAATAAGGGCGATGAACTGGTAAGAATGCCTCTTGTTTTTATATGTTTGAAGCTCATTTAAGCTTTAGGTTGAGTCAAGTGCTGCTGTTTTGTTTGGGCAATTTTGCCCTTTGCTTTCTTTCATCCTTAAATATATGCCAGAAATATATTTCCTGTTGGGAGAGACAGAAAAATCCCTTTCACTGTGTTGGGTGACTCCATCTCCTACGTTGTGTACTAGCCAGCTTATCCTGCTGTGTGCCCTTTGACTGCTGCACCATACCCAATACATCAAAGTCACACATGATCATTTCTCTCTCCTCTTATACTAATTTTTGTATGTTGGAACTGTGGGCGATTTTTTTTTTCTTTTTCACATGTATTTCACTACTATCTTCATTATAAAAGGGTTTGAGAAATGGAGCTTTCTGATTGGCTGCAAACATTTTAACAGCCTTTTGTTAATCTCTTATTAACATATATATGAAGCTTAACCATATGCTGAACAAGGTTTAACATTGTTTAAAACATTTTTATTATAATAACAATAAGGCACTCCCAGGGATTATGTTAATGATCAGTTAATCACCCTCTAGGGGCATGTGGCACTCAGTTACACCTCACGCCACAGTACACCCCTAGAAGATGATTAACAGACCATTGACATAACATTTGGTCATGCTTATTGCTTAATTATTGGCAGCACAATTAAAAAAATAGATTTCGAGTTCTAAAAGTTCTAAAAAGATTAGAACCCTAGAACTTTTCAAAAGTTCTAGACTAGAACTAGAATCCAGAACTCAGAGGGTTCTGACAACCCTATCCCCATCATCCCCAACCCAGAATACTCCGTAATGCAAGCCAGATCAACTGGAAGAAATCAAGTCAGCAATAATTGCTGTCTTATTTCCTAATTGATCTGGCATTTTCGCACTGCCCTCAGTGGACTGGTGGGTGAAGCAGCCCTCGGGTTACCTGACCACTCAGTCTGGTGGATTCTCTGGAGATGGGCACCAACCATATCTGGCCTCTCCCAGGTGCTCGTTGAAACTCAGGGTGCCTTCTGCACCCGACAACCTCTATCCTGCCACCATCCGATATGCATGGGGTGCCCCATTGCCCATGATTAACTTGATTCCTTCTAATCCCCACTTCCCAACAGCATCCTGCCATGGTATCTGAAACTGGGAAGGGATAAAGAGACACAGATCATGCAGCAGGGGCTCCCATACTTAATCCTGGCCCCCTAGGCTCTCCTATATAACCCTTACACATCACCAAATATTAAGCTCAGAACACAGCAAATAACTTTATCACAATTAATCATGCACAATTAAATAACAGCTAAAAAGCCTGCCTAGCTCATTAAAACAAGCAAATATGCTAATACAGTTAAATAAATCTCATGTGCAAGACAAAGCTACTTCACAATAATGCTGAGCCAGCTGTGCTATCCCACACCAGAAATGAGTTCAAATGCTAAACAGTGAGGAATAAAGACACTAAGGCCTCTTTCAGTACTTATAAACTTGTGGGAATAACACCCTCCACAGCATTTTCAACACTGAAAGTGGCGCCTGACCACACGCTTTGAAGTGCTTTGGCGAGCCAAGGCCAAGTGACATAGCAGCTCACAAATCCCCACCCCTCCAGCTGACAATTATCAGCTCCCCCAAGCCTCCAGCAAGCAAGATAGAAATGAAGCAACATACAGTCTCACACTGCAGAAGTCCAGGCTAGTCAAGGAGGCAATACTGGAGTTCCGATCTCAGCAGGCAGGGGATAACACAGTTCCTAAATAGGTGTCAGAGTGGGCATGTAGGCAAGTGTTTATTAAGTTTGGGAAGAATACTACAGCTGGGAGGAGAAAGAGAGAGAGAGAGAGAGCAGGTGGTTGACCACTGTATGTGGGAAGCACTGGTTGGAAGAGGGAGCAGCTAGGAGTCAGACATGACAGAGCCTGCTTAAAAAGATTCAAAGATTACATGGCTAATGTTTGTAGATTGATTTGGTCTATTTTAAAAAATGGTAGTTAGTGACTAGAATAGGTGGGAATGGAGAGCTTGCTGGAAGGCCATCAGAAGTCAGCCACAAGATGAAGACTATAAAAACAAGCATTTGTTAATGCGAATGTTGTCTCGCTGGTATTGGCATTGGTAGTGCAGGAGTTAAAGACATATAATAGGAATGGCAGTGAAGTATTGATGAGCGTAACCACACTCCCACCTTGCAGAGACCGACAGGCATGGGGTGTGCCTTTGGGTCATCAGCTATAATGCTCATGGCATTTTACCTCACCCTACCCTGTAGACACTGACAAGTGTTGTGGTGTGTTCGGGGTCTTTGAGTGTTATACTTACCCCATTCCATACAAAAATACTCTGAGGTGGGTGCAGTATAGGAGAATGGGGTGAACTTTGACTGCACCTCCAAGACACACCGCAATGTCTGTCATTGGCTGCAGGGTGGGATAGGAGTGGAATAGGGAGCATTACAGCCGATGATCCCAAGTTACACCCCTGACACCTGTCAGTCTGCACAGGGTGGTGTGTTACAGTTGGAAACCATAATGCCATAGGTGTGTGTTGGTATTTTCACTCCAAATTTTTAACATGGGCTTTTGTGACACCACCCTCATGAAAGCGGCACTATCAGTTGTTAGCTAAAGGTGGTTTTGCACAGCGGTATTGACATTTGGCAACACAGGTCCAAAAACACATTTTGGGCAGTCTGTAAAACATGACAACTGTATTGTTCATGAGGAGGTGTAAAAATGGCAACATTGAAAATCTGGAGTGAAAATATGAAAATTGCAAGTCATGAGCATACATAGAAACTGTGCAACACACGTCCGTAACTAATTATTTTTGGTATTCTTTAACCACATTTTCAACATAGACATTTTGGGACCTCCCTCATTAACAGTGGCAGTGTGATTTTGTTAATTTGTTCCAAAGTTGATTTCCACAGCGACCACGCCATTGTGCGCTACAGGTGTGAAACACATTTTGGGTAGGATGTGGAAAATTACAGCTGTACTGTTCATATGAGGTGTGAAAAATGTCAGTGTTGAAAATCTGGCATGAAAATATTGCAAATTCGAAGTTACAAGAGGTGCATGGAACTACAAACACAGGCTTGTAACACAGTCATTTTATAGACTTTTGTCACCAAATTTTCAACATAGGCATTTTAGGACCTCTGCTCATGAACAGTGTCACCATCATATCCTCAAACTGTTCCAAAACTATTTTTCCGGTCCACCGAAGATCATCGCGCGGACTCCGGAGGTAAGTGTGGGGTGAGGGGTGTGAGGAGGCAGGGTGCGAGAGGTGGGCACGGGTTGGAGGAGGTGGCAGGAGACTGCGATGGACCATTTTCTGTTTTACAGGTGAAAAAAAGGGAACATCGTGGGATTTTTCAGGGACATTTGGCATGCTGGGGTGGGCTCCCAGTGTGCCACCTGATTGTTTTTGGGGGCTATAGCTGAAGAGGTGGGCACCCCCATCTGCACATATGAATGGGGGTGGCAAGATCTGAGGATTAGGACCCCTCGCACACAACAGATGGGGAGAGACATTATGCCGATGGGAGTGGGCTCCTGTCAGCAAAATAAACAGGGAAGGGGGACTTTAGCTGATGGGGATTGGGCCCTCATCGGCAAAGAAAGACTGTTAGGAGGAGCATGATGCTGAGGGATTGGGCACCCCTCAGCACACACTGGGGGCTCATTATGCCAACGGGAGTGGGCCTCTGCCGCAAATGAAGTGCGTTGGTCCATGCAACAGGGGGATTGGGCACCCCAGAAGTCAGACGGCGCAGTCAGTGTTGCCATGTTTACGCTGGGAGGCGTGATAGCAGCTGCAATGAGGCTTGCTTCTCATTGCAGCAGACCTTTCTTAGATCTGGTGGCCACATTCCATATTGCTTCCTTATTGGGGATGAGGGACGACCTACTGATGCATGCCCTGCATTTGCCCACAGTGACCGCACCTCCAAATCTGCTACTTACTGCAATATGTTGACTAGTGCGCAAGTGTGAGTCAACATAAAAAAAAATATACATTTGTAAGTTTACATGGCTATGTTCTGTAGAGCAGTTCAGTTTGTTTCTGAATATTTTGAGTTGGTGAAGTGGGTGTGTGGGACTACAGAGTATACCAAGAGGCAAGGGAGACTAAAATCATTTGATAAAATTGAGCTGTGTAACTAGCAAATGACTGGGCAGGTGACAAACTGAGTGTGTTCTTCAGTTTGTTTGATGGCCTAGTTCTGTACAATGCAGCACTGTTTAATGCTGCAAGTAGACACCTGGAGTTTTGGAGGATAAGCTAGTTAAAACAATGGTAGGTGTCAACATTTGAAAATCATGAAACCAGCACAGATTTCTTTACTGAACTTAACATTTCTATACTATGTTTATGATTGCCAACACTTATGTTAATCAGTGCTACTGGACTCACGATGCATGGCTGTTGACCAATCAGAAGACAGTATTTTCCTTCTCCAATTTATAGGTTATATGATGCACTGTTTCATACGATGCTTCTCTTATCAATTCCACATACTCTCTGAAATCCTCCTAATATGATTTCTTTTCGACACTTGCCCCTGTCTTTAACTACCTTTATGATTGCCTCGTGAATCCAGTACTCTGAGGGCTATTTGTATTTATAGTTTAGTTCTTGTACTTTTTATCTATTTTTGAACCATTTATAAATAACTGTATGTTTGTATTTTAGCTTTATGTTTTGTCCATTACAGATTTAAGTTCCATTTGTTATTACTTTTATTTTCATATCATTGTGCTTTCTATAATAATACAAAATGTATGCTTTGCTCTCCCAACTGTTACCTCTCCCCAGATCACACCTGGAAAAAGCCTTGGCTCAGTGTGCCTTTCCAGGTCATCAATTAAAATAAATAAATAAATAAATAGATAAACTGTACACTTTGCAGCCAAGATTTTGCAGTCCTGGTTGAGGTTCTTGCATGACACTGTAGAAAGGCTATGTTAATTTCTCCTGATATACTTGTGCATGGGCTGTATAAAAGCATAGGCTGTGCCTTAGGGATATTAGGAAGAAGTGCTGCTGCTCTGCCATGAATAAATCCTTGTAGCTCTGAGCACTCTTTGGGAGCTCTGTATGTTTGTTCACCTAGCAAAGCTATTACATTTAGCATGCCTGTGAGAGTATCTCCTAATGTTTTATCACTTTCCAGCTAGTGCAGAATCTTTTAAGGTCACTAGTTTAAATCCCAGCTTCACTGTTTGGTAGGGATCTAAACATACAGGTTTGATTCTTTGAGCTTACAGAGCTATAGCATGCTAGGCATGGGGCATTTGTTATAATGGGTAAGTGATCCTCCCCCAAAACAAGTATGGTATATCCAGTGTTTCGCTACTTAACTGCACAATGAGATCCAAATCAAACACTGGGACACGCTCATTACATCACCAGCTCCAGCATATGACTTCAGAAGTCATACTGTACTTGCTACTCCCTGACATAGATCAGTAGCACAATGTACAGTACATTACTACAGTATCTTTTAAAGGCAGACTATAGTTGCCACAAATATATTATTTTCAACATGCTACCAAATGAATGTTTGAATTAAAGTGTTGAACTTGAAAATCTCTGCACGCTTGACAGTCTCAGCTTGGCTCTCAATTCAAACAATACAGTATGCTGCTATAGAAAAGGGCTGCTTTATTAAAATTCAGCAGCTGTGAAGAACCAGACTTGGAGCTTTATCAAGGGCTATAGTAAATGAGGGTGCTGGAACGATAGAGACAGGTAGTTGACGATCTTGTGTCAGTGGTGTTGAGTCTGTGAAGAACTGAAAAGTTGATATTGGGAGGGCTTTGCCCATGGTTCAATGTGGAACAGCTCCTCCCACAACCTCTACTTAAGCCCTCTACTGACTGCACCTCCCTTGCTTAGGGAGCGTTTTCTCTTGGGCTCTGCGTGGCTCAAGGGCTCTGCTTCTCTGTGCTTCCTGCTGCTTTGTTTGTCTTTCTGTGCTCCCCTCTCATCTCCTTTCCCTCCCATTGTCCTGTGCTCCCCATTTTGTCCTGTTCTGGTCTGTCTCTGGGCCACTTCAACTGCCTCCCTCCTTTCAATCCCTTCCCTTTCACTTTAGGGTTTCCCTTGTTCCTTCCTTGCCCAGTTCCTTTTGGGCGTTCTTGTAGCTCCCAGATGCCACCTACTGTGTTCTCACTCTCTCTCCTGTCCCTATACTTTGTTCTTGCCTAGCTCCTTTCTGTTACCAGTTTTATCATGGATGACACTGGTAGTTCTGACCACTGCTTACTCAGTACACCTCCTGTTCTCGACAACCTCCACATCTCCTCTCATGGACAACCCCAAAAGTACTCTACTTGTTATGCACTTTTGCTGGCCCTTGGACCTCTACCTTCAATGGCCATTCTGCACCTGTCACTCCTTCTCCTCCTCCAGACCTCTGGTTGCCCAGGCCTCCCATTCCTCTCATTCCCTGCCTACCTGTGGAGATGATGCAACTCTAATTCTGACTTCCACGATGTCCCACTAGTAAGTACGCTGCAGTTCTGTTTTATTTTGTCTCTCCACCTTCAGAATTGTGGGTTTCCTAGCAGCTGCTTCTCTACTGTTTTTGCACTTGCCAAAGATCAGCTTTGCTGACAAGTCTTACTCCACGGCAGTCCCACCTTCATTACTTCTTACGAGTCCCTACCTGCCCCATGCTCCACTGCCTCCACCAGGTACTAGTTCTTCCTCAGCACTCATTCTTGCATGCTGCCTTCCCTCTTACATTAACCCTTCCTATCATCTAATGGCACACTGGCTGGAGGGATTAGGCCTCCATGATCAATTATGGAGTGTACTTGCTCTCTGATATCGCCAAACTAAAACAGCATACGCCTGTATTAACAAGTTTTCACTGCTTGCATGGGAAGCTGAGCTACATCCTCAGCCTTTGCTGTTCTCTACCATTACTGCCTAGCTCTTTCCTCAAGTCACAGAGACAGTCTGACTCAGAATCGTAGCTCTGACTCAGCAAAATCAGAGTCTACTTTACAGTCACCTTCTACACATTACCCAGCCTCAAGGGATACAGGACCTCACCATGGCTGCATTTTCTGTAGTAAACCTCTGCATAATGAATCTCTCTGTCTTAAGGCACAGAGCTTTTCTCCATATCTCACTAAGTGGTCCTTCCTTGCTCCCCAGTGTTCTCCTTAGAGTACCCTTCTGAGCACTTTACCCATTTCCTACTTCCATCTGCGCTCACCTCAATATGTGTCTACTGTTCCACTGCTTTGTGTTACCATACCTACAATTTCCATGCTCTCCATTACTTCATTGTCCACTTCCTGCCTCTTTGTACTACATCTCCCCTCTCTGCAGCAGTGTCATGCTTCAGCCAGCCCATACCAGCAGGATTTCAGACTTGTCTTAACTCCGCACCTTCTGAGTGCTGAGCGGAAGGTAGGCTTTCCTGTCTACCAGGCATAGAATTCGCTATATTACCTGCCTCCTACTACTTATCAACCTGACATCTTCCATCCCTAACTTTGCTTGGCAGCATCGAGTGAAGGTTAGCCGCGACCCAACTACCAGGGATGGAGCCATGTCTACAATCTACTGACTTTACCATACCTTCTTTACCTCATTCCTGTTGCCGCTTCCTCCAGGAACAGAACTTTTATGCCCCATGTGACCTCCTCATTCTGACTATGCCTGGCTGCCTCATGCTATTCTTCTCCCACCTCTACCATCCAACCAGGTACCTGAGTCTACAGTTTACAGCTTCGAATTACCTGTTCTCACCCTTATATCCAGATGCTGCTTCTCTTCAGGACCTTGACTCGCCTGTCATACCTTTTCCATCATACCTAATCTGCAGCCTCATTTTCCGATACCCTCCTCTACTTCCCATAGACAGGATACTGAGTCCGTAGTATGACTGTTACTACTGTCTTTCTCCTAGTCCAGATGCTGGTTGTCATTTCTTTCTGGTAAGGAACTGCTTCACATGTGTACCCTCATTGTCCTATCTTTCCTCACTGCATCCAATCAAGATCATAGTGCCTCGACCATTATGGATTGCTATTGGAGTTTATATTAAACTGCCTCCTGTATCTGTACTCAATCTGTCATCAAATGTTGCATCCCTTCTGGACCTGGACCTCCTCCTCCTACTCATAACCTCAGTTCTTCATTGCCTGCAGCCTTCCTCCAGCCATATCACACTACCTTGCCTGGTTGGGTGCCTGAGCTTACAACACTGTTTTTGATTTTGCATTCTCTACCTGATATAGGTCCCTTCCCTTCTGGAGTGAGACCATCCCACTGGAACTGCTTTTCTCCCTCAGCTCCCCATGTTGACATTGACTGCTCGTCCTCCCATTGACATCTGGGAGTGGTAGCCCTCTCTGGATCCCCTGGATCATATTATCCTCTGTCTTTTGCCCGGTTGCTGCTCCCATCTGAAAAGGACCTCCGTATCTTGTTTGTCTCCATCCTTCTACCCCTGTGGAGTGGTACGAAGCCTACAGTAGTTCTCTCCTCATTTTTAGGCCTAGAAGCTGGTGTCTATAATCAACTGTTTTGATCTTACTTGCTCTCCACCAGAACTTCAGTTGCTGCTCCCTCCTGGACTTGAGCATGTCCCAGTTGCGCTTTCCCCTTCACCCATTATCTGGGTTGTCATGCCCATCCTCTCACTTCGGTTGACTGCCTCTGGGGCGCCTCGCTGCAGATCGCCCATCCAGTTGACGTCCGTGTTTTATTCCTCCTTGAATGTGGAAACTTCTCCTTCATCACTCCAATGTGTCTAGTTCCTTCGCTTAGTTGATCAAAGCCTTCATCTGTCATGGGACCACTGTACCTCAACCCTGTTGCTCTTAGTACTTTAACTCCTCGACCTTCCATGGATTATCGCCTGGTGACTGCTACAGCCTTCCTGTCTTCTGCTGCCATTTTGCTGAGGGGCTGATCCACCCCTGTTCCTTCCTGCACAGTATGCCATCCAGCTTCATTCACCTTGACCCCATCCTGGTTCAGTCCTTCAGTCCCTTGGAATTCCTCTGGACTTTCCGCCATCTCCAGATAGCTACTTTCCATCTCTGCCTTGTTGGCTTGGGGCTTCATTCTCTGTGCTGTGGCTCTTTGGGCATCCTACCATATCTCTGGCCAGTATTCCTACCCAGGCAACTTCTACCCTCATTTATTCATTGCATACTCCTACTCTGGCTAGCCTTACAGCTCCCATCCACTACTCGATGGATCATTGTTTATGCATTTGAGGAATCTACATCTAGCTACCAGTCCTCAGCAACCTGCCTCAGAAACTCTCATGTTAATTCAATATTTTCCATACTACCTAATTAGCTCCCCTCATTCACTCGGACTCCTATTTGGCTGGACATTGGAAACATACATCTCTCTACATTGGATACTTCCTACGAATGTTGCTCATACATTCTTTGTGGACTTTCCTGTCTACTATGCTTCACAGGCTATCACCTCACACGGTACTGATCTAACTCTTAGTTATGCTCCAACTTACTCCATCAAGGCTCCCTCGGATCCTAGGACTCATAAGTTGCATCAAGACTCTGCTTGTTCCAAGACTTCCCAGCTGCTTTCAGATTATTCATCATTAGATCTCTACTGTCTAGCTGTGTACGAACACCACACAATCCTAATCATCATTTTGGCTCTTGGACATCACCACTCCTCACACAGTCATCCGCACTTGTTCATCTAGTACCTTCAGTTGAGATAATCACCCTTCAATTAGACACTTCAGCCTCTCCTTCACAAACTATCTACATTAATCTCTTCAGTAAAGTATATCAACGAGAACTGGCTTTCCCTATTGCCATCTGAAAATCCATAACCAGTAAGCCTGCAGACTCTTCAATGTATCTGCCTCCAAGCTTCTCTCAAGGACTTAGGCATCAGATTACCTGTACATCTAATCAACTATAAGCCACCACAGTGCATCTCATGGATAATCACACTGCAGAAATACCTGTATGTACTTCAGCCAGCATATCAGCTGAGCATATACAAGTATAGTTATGACATCATGACCAAATAAATCATACATTCCTTAAACCAAACTTATAAGTAGTCTCTATATCTATTTGATTGCCATCTGCAAGTCTTCCTCAATTTGTCTTCTAATCACTTAAGGCAGTCCTCCTATCAGGCATGCATAGACTCTCCTTTACTTATTTCTACTGTACTGTTTCCTACTTACCTACACATGCTCACTACTACATTCTTTGCCTCTAGACTTTACTTTGATAGTCAAACCTTAGACAAGTCGAATCATTCACCTGTGACTGCACAGATAATTGTAATTCCACCGCTCACTGTCTGGTAGCATATTGACAAATCATGCTCTCCGGCTCATTTCACCCCTGCAATCCCTTTGGACATGCATCCTTCATCTCCTTGAAATCCAGACTGCAATCGCTCTTCTTCAGCTGGATCTGCTCCACACTTAGGATTCTACTGTTCCTTCAGAAAATACCTACTCTCTGATTATTTTATCCTCTTAATATGTTGAATACTTTGCTCCCCTAAGCCGGTTTAAAAAAATTTACAGTATTATTTCTTCCTTTCTGTGGAAGGAGAAACCCCACATAGGGCCTATACTCACATGGGGCTCCCCAAAGATATGGGAGGCCTCAAGCTGCCTAATTTTCTTAGTATGACTTCACAAGTCATATAGCAAAATATTCTAGATGGCCTAAAATAGAAACTACTTTATCAACCTCCGGATATATCCCCTTATGGCTTCAAATTGAAAGACATTTGATAGAACGAATGATATGTCCCTAAATAGTTTATATTATATAGCCACTAAACAGCTGCCAAAATCACTCTGGGATTCGGTTATCTTCATATCCCTGAGAGTACATTTACAGCTCTGCAGAGTGTTGCATTATTCCAATACATTAGATGTCTCCAACCAATCTGTTGAACCCCAACTTTAAATTGGGCAGCATGATGTTGAACTCTAGGAGTACCCTTTTTGAAGAGTGCACAGTTCTCGACCTTCTCACAGATGGGTGTATTTTACAGAGCCAAGATCTACTGGCACGCTTCAACATTTCAGTTCAACACACCTTCAAAATGTTCAAAATTCAGCACATGTTAACTGCATGGTTTGGCCTGAATCCATGAACCACTAATCAGAAAGAACTCCTCCAGCTGTTTTCAACTTTAGCTTGGTGACCTCATTCAGTATTCAATTCTCTGATGTTTTAACCAGCAGAATATTTTTGGAATTGATAGGTCAGTTCAGGTATTGGTCCACTTCTCCCCCGACTCTGGTTTTGAATGGAAATGTATCTGGCCTGACCTATACTGTTTGTTGTCTAATGACAGGCTTTGCCTAACTCAGTTCTATATTCTAAATGAGCTCCACTATACCCTGTCAAGCTGGTTAAAATGGAAAAGCTCCCTCTCCCTTATGTACCAGATCGCCAATCAGAAGGAAATCTGAAGCATATTTTTGGATTATCCAGGAATATCCCTCTTTTGGAAGAAATCAAGCATAAGATAGACCCTTTTTGGGGTTGGAGGAATCCTTTCTTCCTGAAATTTGTCTGGTTGGGGATTACTCCAGGGTCTCTGTTAAGAAGCAGAGGCGCTGGCTGGCCCTGATTTCTCTGTCTGTCAAAAAGTGGTTCTGGGCCACTGGAAAGATCAAACCAAGATCACATATGCTGAATGGTTCAATGAAATGCTTTATCATTTGAGAATTGAGAAGATGATAGCTAGTCTTCAAAATTGTTTGCAGGGTTATAGGATGAAATGGGAAAAGTTGCACACACTAATGTTAGCATCTCTTCCCTCCTGAATAATTTCATGAATTGTGCCAGACTGGAACTGAATGAATGGCTCTGATGGTATAAGGGACAAGTGTTTTATGTATAGTTACTACTGCTTTTATTTCTTCTTTGATACCTCCTTTATTTGCAGCTCCATCTAAGAAGACCACCTGGATTTCAACATTGTCAACTTATAGGATCATAACTTGGAAGGATTATGGACTCACTATTACTACCACAGGGGTAGGGATCTGGGGGGTGGGGGAGTTTTGGGTAATAGATTTTTTGTTGTTGTGCATTTTAAAACTTTAATAAAGTTTAATAAATAAAAAAAGAAAAGATCTACTCTTTATCCTCAGGATCATCAGTCAGTCTGCATCACTCATAGGTCGAGGATGGACTATCATCTCCAAGGCACTCAAAGACTCTTTTCTACTCATTTGCACTTCATGGAAGCTTTCTTAGTGACCCCTAACTCCCTACTGAATTCCTTGCCTCCAGACCTTACCTCAAAAGTCAGACCTTATTCAGGATTGATCATTCATCCAAGCCTTCTTGTATCATAGCATGTCCACCCTCCAATGTCTAATAATACTTTGATCAATTCATGCTCTCTCTCCTTATTACATCCAAGCAACCCCTTATGGACAAACATCTTTCATCACTCCGGAATTCTGTACTTCATCATCCTTCTTCAACTGGATCTGATTCACACTTAGATTCTACCATTTCTGCAGAAAAGAAAACTCTTCAGCCTCAGGATCATCATTCAGTCAGCATCACACATGGATCAAGGATGGCCCATCATCTCTTCAAGAACATCACCTTCCTTAAATTAGCTATGGTTACTAGAACCTAGGTCCTTCTCCTTTAGCATGCCCAGAGGATGGGCAGACCACCAGCCATGGGTCCTCAGAGGTTTTCTTCACCGGGGGTTCCTCTCCTGAGTGCCAGGGGTCATACTCTCTGTGAGTTGGAGGAGGTATCTTTTGGTCCTTCTGTTCCCTACAAATTACTATCTATACCTACTACTCAATGATGGGACTAGAGTTAAACCACAAAAAGTACTACAAGTTACACAAGCACTATATACCCCATTGCTATTCCCCAAACATTGAATGGGAGGGCTTTGCCATGGTTCAGTGTGGGGGAATAGCTCCTCCACAACCTGTACTGAAACCTCTACTGACCACACCTCCCTTGCTTAGGAGAGATTTCATCCACCTCCATTCCTCCTCCTCTTTCTGGCGCTCTTCTCACCTTTGTTCCTGGGCCTTCTAGTCCCTGCAAATTACTACCTACATACCTACTACTCAAGAGTGGGAACAGAGTTAAGCCACAAAAGTACTACATGCTACACAAACACTATATATCCCATTGCTATTCCCAAAACATTGAAATTACATGTAGTGGTAAAGACAACATGCTACTTCTAACAGGCAAAGGGCTTTAACACTATCTGTTCACTTCCGTCTTCCCTTACTGAAGTTGGGACAGGGCATTGACATTATGGTATAATGTGGCATCAGCCTCAGAATGTGGTAGGGCAGAAACACATAATCACACGGGACAGGAGTGCAGAACACTGGAAACCAGCTGTGGTGGGAATGGTGGTGGTAGTGGTATGTGTGTATGTGTGGGGGTGGTTCCACTGAAATTAATATGGCTTAGTTCCAAGAGCAAGAGGGGGACTGATGGCTCCTGTGTAACCCCTTCCCCTGAGCACCATCCTTGTCATACAGATGAACAGTAAATTGAAAGATGTCCCATAGTTGACTTGAAAATATTGTACTTAGACAAGATGACCTCTCATTGTTAGATTTGTACAGTTGGTGGTGGATCCATACGAAATCCCAACAGTTAAAACAGTTTTAATGCAGCAAACTGATTATTTAAAATGCTGTGTGGTTGGAGCTTGTGGGCTGTTCATCCTTCATCCTTGTTACAGTACAGCGCTTTGAGGTAACAGGCAGTAATCACTATCAATAATCAGTCTGCTGCACTAAAACTGTCATTTGCTGCACTTGATTTACTGTGTGCCTCAGTCTGTTATTTACAGGGGACTTTTATGACTGTGGTAAGCAGTTTGCTGCACTAAAACTACAAACAGTGAAGCAAATGCAAGTGCAGCAAATTACTTCTAAACACAGAAGACATGTTGCGGTTGGTCTTAGTTTTCTGTATTTCATTTTTTACTACCTTGCCCAGTATATGTGAGCTTTAGCATTCACAGCCCAACTGGACTACCAAACACTGAGTTTGGTAAATAATGAGGCAGAACAACTTTGAACCATGAATTTCATGCACTCCAAGAATCAAACATACCCAGTATACTGATCTCAAATTTTACTAGGTTTAGTTTTATTGTTGTTCAGTTTGTTAGCAGTATCAACCCAGTTTCACTCATGCAAAATGTAATAAACTTTAAAGAGCTAGTGTACAGCTTGGAATTAATAGTAATTTTCAGATGCAGTCAGCCATCACTTCCAGTATTTGAAGTATTTTTTATTTTCTGTTTGCTAATTAGAAGATTTTCTGCCTGGCAGTACTGGGGTGATGTGTGGAGCAGCACTCTGTCTGGAGGGGAAAAAGTCAGTTCTGTTCCTCCACTACACCATCAAAATTAGACCAAACACCTTGAGGCACTTAATCCTTGCAGCCTGAGCAGTGACTTTCACAAGCTACCAATCCAAATGCAGGAAATTGGGACTTCACTAGTAACCAAGGAGAGCCTGCCCCTGCTGCTTCATGTGAAAGTGAAACCTAGCAGTGAGAAATTCTTCTCATTGGTTGCTAGTGATGTCATAGGCAGTGTGGTCTCAGTGTTGATGTAGTGGGAGGAACGGAACAGAGTTTTTTTTCCTCCAGACAGAGTGCTGCTCCACACATCACCCCGGTACTGCCAGGTGGAAAAATCTTCTAATTTGTAAACAAAAAAGAATAAATACTTGAGATATAAGAAGTGATAGCTGACTACATCTGAAAGTTACAGAACAGCCTTCCTGAGGAGGTTATAGAGTCAAAAACAGTGGGGAATTCAAGAATGCATGGGACAGGCATAAGGTAATTCTAGTGGGGGGTGTAGGAGGAAGTAAGCTGTTGGTTAACTAAGATCTGCAGCTAATCCGTTAGGTAGGCAAATCGTAGACTAGGTGGGCCAAGCGGTCCTTATCTGCCATCAAATTCTATGTTTCTTTGTTTCTACAATTATTTGCAGGCAGTTTCCTGGTAGTACACTAGCTCTTTAAGTTCTGAATTTCAGTGTCTGCTGTATTCTGTTCCACTACCGTTTGTGTTGTATTTTGATTGTGCAATTTTCCTTCTAATCTGTTCACTGTGATAAGAAAGAAATGGTTAAATGTGCTCTGTGGTATAGTGCAGTTTTAAGCTTGTCACAGCAGTGCTCCATGGTCTAGGCAAAGATACTTCCATCACTCCCTCTGTTTGTCACCTTGCTGTTTTCTGCATTCTGGTTCAGCTGATGTCATATATAGTAGACAGCTCTATTATGCAGTGTGGTTCTTCTTTCACTTTTTTTTTAATTATTTTCCTGTCATTGAGCACACTGACTAAATTATGTACTGCAGCACTGAGATTGTCAGCAGAGCCTGTGACTGTTGTTAGCTGGGGATTCAGTGTTGCAGGTTACTGACTTGGGATGGGGTTGAATTGTGCAGACTAGGCTGTTATTTCCAAACTCCTTCACCTTTTGTTTCATATCTCGTTATTTTCTCCCGGTTACTTCATGATACATGGAAAGGAAATTTGCATTTGTACAGCTCAGTGACAGACACTGTGAAGTAGCGGACAAACACTGCTACTTAGCCTTTTTTGGCTTACCTGTCATTATAAAAAAATATGTGCTAATGTTGTTTCCCAGTCTGCATGACATAAATCATTTCAGGAATGAGAAGTTAAGCTAACATATAAAAACTAATCAAATTCTCAGTAAATACAAGCCATGCACCCAGGTAAGGCAAGGCACAACAAAACGATTCAAGTATTGCAAACGGTGAATAGAGAACAAATGTACAGAGCTGTTTTACCTTGAAAACAGTGCAGATGGTCACTTTCAACTATGTAGGTCAGTATGTGGAACAGACAGTAAAAGAAAAAGGCATGGATATGTGAACTACAACTAACCCCCAAAAAAAACAAACTAATAATCACTGGGACAGAATGGAAAACAAAACTAGCAGAAAAGCTATGATTCACACTGGTGACCAACAAATAGGGAAGTCAGTCACACAAGCTCTATGTCACACTATTACATAAAAGAAAAACATACTTGCATTTCCAGCCAATTTATTTAATTAAACAGTTCTGACACTAACCAAACTAATGGTTGAGATTTACATTTACCTAGAAAGATAACTTTTACACCAATGAATGACGACTGCTTTTGGTGCGCTTGACACCTTTTCTCCATTTAGTCTCTACACAGAGTTTATGGCATCAACCAACCTGTCAGCATGAAGGAGGAGCAGTACTAAACGCTCTTGTACAAAGCCACAAAACTAAGTTGAAAAACAGTACTTTTACAGAAAACAACAGTTAAAATGAAAAATGCCACCACTAAACATGACAGACACGAACCAACTAACTTATTTCACATCCCAAAATCAATTTTTACAAAATGACTTGCCATTTCACCTTTACATGATCATTACCAGGCTGAGTGCCTTAGAACATGAATGAAATGAGTGTTATGGGGAAGAGGGATGTGCAATTTTGTTTCTTACTGTCCTGATCATGCCTCAAAATTTCATAACTTTGCTCACCCCCAAGACAGAGTCCCAAGCCCCAAAGCTGAGTCATCATTGGTGACACATTGTTCTCGCTCTGTTCACACTTTTTATCTGTGAGAAAAAGCCATTCCCATGATGATGTGAGCTCTTCCATTTATGCAACAGTTTCATGCATTGCCCTTCAGTGAAATCCAGAGGTATTAGGAATGTCACTTCCTTAGAGACAAGTGAAGAAGAAAAAAATTGCTGGGGTGGGCTTTTAGTTCAGTCAGGTAAGGAAGCTGTTTAACAGCCAGCAGTGTGAAATAGTGCATTGCTGCAGTCAATAGGGACAACATGGGTGGACTGCTTCACAGAGGCAGAGGCGACTGTGATGTAATCCAGCCTGTTGTTGCTCGAAGAATCGGGGTCCTTTTCTCAGTGATCCTAAAAGGACTGGAGGCCACGCACAGCAGCCCTAAAACATCGGAAGACAAAGTGGCTATTGTACAGTTAAAAGGACAGGGATAACTGTACAGAAGAAGATCAGAGAAGACAAACATCTTGAACAAATATTTCTGCTCAGTACTCACAGTAGAAGGGAAGTGGAGGGACCATAAAATGCACCAGGAGTTTTGTTGGGAAGAAATGGACACTAGTCCATTCTCAGAGGAGAAAGTCCAGAAAGCACTCACTACCCTGATGGTGGACAAAGCTATGGGGACAGATGGGGTACATCCAAAGTGCTGAGGGCTCAGGGAGAGATATTGGCTACACCTCCGACAGACCTATTTTACAGATTACTGGAGACTGGCATGCTGGAGAAGGGCAGAGGTAGTCCCATTTCACGAAAGTAGTAGCAGGAAAATGGGGGCAATTATATGCCAGTCAGCCTGACATTGGTGGTGGGTAAGTTAATGGAAATACTACTAAAGGAACAGATTGTGAAATATCTTGCATCCAATAGATTACAAGATCCAAGGCAGCATGGTTTCATAGTGGGACTGTCATGCCAGACAAATCTGATAAATTACTTTGACTGGGGACCAAGGAGTTGGATCAGGAGGAGCAGTGGATGTGGCCTTCCTGGATTTCAGCAAAGCTTTCAACACTGTTCCACTTAGGAGATTGGTAAACAAGTTAAGGAACTTGGGGTGGGTAACAAGGCGGTAACATGGGTGAAAAACTGTTTAGGGATAGGGCACAGAGGTAGTGGTTAATGGAATTTGCTCTAGGAAGGAAGGTGACCAGTGGAGGATCAGTATTGAAACTGGTTCTCTTCAATGTCTTTATTAGTGGTATAGCAGAGGAACTAGAAGGAAAAGTCTACCTCTTTGTGGATGACACCAAGATCTGCAACAGAGTGGACACCCGGGGTGGTGGTGGTGGAAAGGATGGGTAGGAATCTGAAAAGACTGGAGGAGTGGTCAAGGGTATGGCAGCTGAGTTTTAATGCAAAACAGTGCAAAATAATATACTTGGGCCATAGGATTCTGGGAGCGGAGTACAAAACAAGTGGAGTGATTCTGGCAAAGACCAAGCAGGAAAGAGACCTGGGGCTTATCATATCAGATAACCTAAGGTGGCCAGGCAGTGTGACAAGGCAGTCTCTAGGGCTAGTAGGATGCTGGGTGAAAGGAAGAGGTATCACCAGCAGGAAGAGGAAGTGGTGCTGTCCCTATATAGATCACTGGTAAGACCTTCCCTTGAGTATTGTGTTCCAGTTCTGGAGACCACATCTCAGGAAGGTTATAGACAAAGTGGAGGTATTCCAGAGGACGGCTACCAAAATGGTGCAGGGTTTGCATCAAAAGCCCTGTGAAGAGAGGCTTAAGGAAATGAATATGTACAACCTGGGGGAGGGGAATATGTTTGAGATCTCTAAATACCTCACAGGGGTTAATAAGGTACAGGACAGGGCATTTCTCAGAGAAAGGGAGCTCTAGAACAAGGGAACATGCTATAGCTGGAGGCAGGTAAATTCACGAGGATATGAGGAAGTACTTCCACACAGAAAGGGAGATGGATGCTTGGAACAGCCTTCCAGTGGAGGTAGTGGGGACAAAACAGTGGTGGGTTCAAAAATGCCTAGGATAGGCACAACAGAATTCTAGGGGTAATATTGGGAGGAAGAGATGGCACCATAGATCAGCAACAGATCTGTAGCAAAAATAAATACTAAAAATTGAGAGACTGGATGGGCCCAGTGGCCCTTGTCACATTCTGTGTAATTGGTAGATGATGAAAACCAGCGCCACAATGGAAAAGTTTAACTTTTATTTTTGAGCTACCTGTCCGGATGAACTCAAAGTCCATAATATGGTCAGGTGTGCCTATCACTGAGCAATGTTGTTTTAGCCAGTATAAAATATCTATACTACTGACTCCTTCATTTTTGAAAAATATTGCAATGGTTTGAACAGCAGGTTTTGTCAATGGAAAAGCAATAAAGGGAGACTAGCTAGGTGTTTGTTTTAAGGTAGCATATATTTGCTAGAAATGATCCAGGACAGTAGCATATTTAAAACTAGCAGCAAAGAGTATCACCAACAGACTGGATCAAGGCAAACATTTTGAAGCAAAAACTTCATATCCCCTTTGAAAAGGGTTCATGCCACAAACAGTCTATTGGGAATTTCTTTCAAACCTCACTTACATGCAACCCCCATTTGGGGCTTACCTTTAATGCCCCCGTCTGTCCTTTCCTCCTCCTGGTGTCCCCAGGGCATTTTCTGCCTAGCCTGAGTCCCGTAGTTTGCCCCAGGTTCCCTGAACAGCTTCAAGATTTGTTTAGAGCCCAGCTGGGCTCATGGAGCAGGATCAGAGACGCCCAGCACTCCCAGAGTTGGCTGGTGCTCACATACGTGCAAGGGAGGCACCCAGAGTTTTACAACTGCCACTGCGGTCAAACAGAGAGAGATCCATGGTCCAGGTTGCCCATGTTTGTTTAATTAGGGACCGATACCTGGGTATAGGCTAAAAGAGCCTCATAATGATATAAATAACAAGCGCAAGGGAGCACTAAAGCAGGGCTAATAAATAATGCATAAGCCCCTAATGAATATTAATGAGGGAGTGCCTGTTGCTAGTGGTATGGTATTACAGGAACAGTGACAGGAAAAATAGGAGTTATAAATATAAAACAATGTAATTGCTATAAAGGGCAAAGAAGGGCTATGGGTCTGAGGGTTTAAAAATGGAAAAACACTTTATCTGACTACACCAGAACTTTGATTGTGGGACTAATGTAAGGACTGCATGGGCACTGTACATTTAGCAGCCATCTGAGCAGCCTATTAGCCAACCATAAATCAAAATTTACAGTGAAGATTCTTGGGACTTGCCAGAGACTGTTTGGGGGAAAAAGGAGGAACAAATCTTGATGCCTAAAATTAAGCCAATTAAGGGACTTAGACTGTTTTTGACAGCTTAGGCAGCCAATGATATCTCTGAAACTTTGCTCCTTATAACATAGAAACATAGAATTTGATGGCAGATAAGGACCACTTGGCCCACCTAGTCTGCCCATTTCCCTACTAATGGATAAGCTGCAGATCCTAGTTAACCAACAGCCTACTTCCTCCTACCCCCCACTAGAACTGCTTCATGTCTGTCCCATGCATTCTTGAATTCCCCTACTGTTTTTGACTCCGACCTCCTAAAAGGGGACTGTTGGAAAATGTGAGTGCAGGGAGTTCTAGTGAGTCTGAGAGAGAGAGTCTGGGTTGGAGTGAGAAGGATCCCTGCAGTTCAGGGAGTTCAGGGAGAAGCCTGCTCTGCCTTTTCCTCAGCCAGAACACTTGCTTTAAGTGTGGGACTGCCAAGTCTGCAGACTGAGCTGAATTTCTCCAGAAAAGGAGAAAAGAAGTAACTTCCTGGAGCTAAAGTCCAGACTGAAAGTGGGATCAGAGCTGAAAAGGTCCCTTATTCACATTTCAGAGAGTGACTGCTTTGCCTCAGAGATCGGGGCTCAATTCACAAGCCTGTTGTCACCAGACTTGTCTCTGGCCAATTTGCCAGACGGAGACCTGAACTTCTGCCTTTCCAGCTTACATTTCTAGGATTGCAGATTGCAAGAGGGTAAGCTGTGCAGCCTATTACAGAACTGTATCCAGTCTGAACCTGTGATGCCAAGTAAGGTGTTCAAGAGACTTGTTGCCTGTAAAAACCAAGCTGTCAGATGACCAGAGAAGGGAATCAGCTCCTGCAGAAAAGAACCTTGTGGGTTGCGGCCACCCTTGGGAGGAATGCCAAGACATGGGGTGAATTGTGTCAGCTCTGGTCCCTGTATCCTGGTCTTTGCTGAAGGCGATGAAGTCCTGCAGCCTGCAGCTACCAGCCAGAGGGCCAAATACTGCCTCAGGGAGAGTCACCCTGGAAGTCAACCAGATCCTGAGGTCTAGGGTTCAGTGAGTAAAATTAGGTAGCTCCCTGCAACAAAGCTTCAGTTGTTAATGGTACCATCAGATCTTGTTTGTCAGTTAAAGTGTTTAAAAGTGACTGGACCAACTAGCTACAGATCCAAATGGGCTTGTGATTTGCTCAAGGGCATGCCTTCTACTTAATCACATTTGTTTCCATTAAGGGCCCCAATCAACTGCAATGCCGCCACCCTGGCAACACGTCAGGTCTGCACTTAATCAGACTAATTAGATTAGTACCCAGCAGCTAACAGAATTGTTATATACATGGTAAAATGTTGTTTTATTGCTACAGATGCAACAAGAGTGCCTTAATCATTTACCTAGATTCACGCACCTCCTTGTTAAACTCCCTAAATAAATCAGATTTACTGTTTTGAAGGTTAACCTGGCTAATGAGCATATTATTAGTCAGTCTCAAGTCATTGTGTCAGTCCAAAGGTACACTGTTATTACTGGTAAACTGTTTTTGCAGGGTACAGGGTACATGGAAGAGTTCCAGACCTCGTCGGTAAGTGTGGTCACTGTGAGTATGTTATTAGCACTCTCCTTAATTGTAAACTGAATGCAAAGTAAAGTGAATTGGGGTAATTTATTTGTATGGTCACTAGGTGAGGCTGTGGATAGGTATAACTTTCAAGAGGGTTGTGCTAGCTTAACATCTAACCCACGTAAAGAATTCTCTGGGTGAGGCACCGTGTCAAAATATTATTGTTAGGACCCAGGCACCTCAACCTGCACTTAGCTAGGCAGACAGGTGGCCTACAGGGAGTGGTTACATATATATTAAATAAACAGCATTCCATCACTTGGCTGGTTCAGGGGATCAGTGAAGCAGGTCCAAAACTTATTTCCTGTGGAGTTGTGGGCATGGACTTGGGTTAGCTGTTGATGTACTAGGTAGAGGAGCCTGTTGTGGTTGTGCCTCACCATTAGTAGAGCTTTGTTTAGTGACCTGATTATCTGTCAGCTGGGTATGTAAATCTTCATCCATACTTACAATTCCACTTGGAAGTGGGAGCTGAATCTGTGGAAGGGCAGCTGCTAAAACAGTAGTTAGACAATTCTGAGAAACCTCTGTAGCAATAGGGGTTTCATACACTGTGGGGCTGCTTCCTGAGCCAATTTTAAATAAAACACGATTAGTAGAAAACTGAAAACTGTCAGGTATCTCCATGGAAAAGGGAGTAGAAATGGGGTATGCAGTGCCATTATATATGTTTACTGTTTGACTCAGTTGTGAAATTGCCAGAAGTAGAAGCCAAGCCACAATAAGCCACTGGTGACCCCATAAATGTAGTAGACATTGTGTTCTGGGAGAATGGAGACATGGGATTTCCACTAATCCACAGTGGAGAGAGGAAGATCCAGGATGCCACCCAGAACCTTCAGCATGTTTCTCCCACCCAGCCTCATGAAGTTTTTTTTTTTATACGTGCCTGCCCTCAGCTTCAGAGGAGGCCTCATACCCTCCTACTCCACCACCAGGTCCTGCCACCAGGCTCTCCCTAGTTTCACATTGCTCATTTGGCCAGGGGTGTATTCATTTTCCCCTATTTTCTCCATCTCTCCAGAGGATGCTGGTGCAGAGGACTTTCATCCAGATAAACAACATGCTGGACGCGCCATCGTCAAGTGCCCAACAGCGTCCTCCCTCCCTGACTCTGGAGAGCCATGTGCCCTACAGCACGTGCTTCCACCAGCAGAGGAGCTACAGGTGCCTTGAGCAACCCAGTAACCCACCCTGAGGAGGAGAACATCTGTTGGGACGTTCAACCCTCCTCCCCATCCGACCACCGATGGCCTGAGTCCATTCCCAAACTCTGGTCACTGGCATAGCACGAGGTGTTCCATCCAGTGCCTCAGCCCTCAGCACCACATGAAGTTTCTTTTCAATACAGTCGGGGATAAGGGCTTGCTATTAAGATTTATACCTCTTTTGCTAGGAGAAACAGTGTTATAAGTAAGAGTATTATTCTCTGCTGATGATGAGGGGCAAGAAAAGAAAGCACCATAGTGCTCTTCAAATTTCAGGCAGCTGCATGTCTAAGCATGGTGCTTTGCACAGACAATGAACTAGTCATTCTTGGCCTTTTGATCAGCTGCTCTGTCTGATCAACTGTAGTGGCTAAAGCAGTACTTGACAAACGCTGCTCCTGCTGTGCAGGAACATGTGATGTAGCAGACACAGTATTATCAGAAAACAAGTACCAGGTCAATATTGTGCAACAAAGACAGGCCATTAACCACACTGCATAGAGGCGCTTGCATTCACAGCGACAGGGGTATAATAGCGGTAGTGAATTATTGCTACCCCATCACTGTATGCCTTTTTATGGAGGGATCGAGTTGCCCGTGCTGGAGTGCCTGGTTGAGCAACTCCTGTGGTGGAGTGGCTAAAGCACCACCACATGGTGGGATTGGAGACCTGGGACCATGGTTTGGTTCCCCAGATCTCCTGATGCTACCACTTTTACAGTAATTTCTTTTTTTAAATGAAGTTCTCCCCTCCAAAGTTTTCCCCATTCCTGAAGACCACCCCCAGAGTTTGTTATTTAAATTCGGGGGTGGAGAAGCCCCATAAAAACAAGAAATCCCTTTGTTTACTATGGTGTGCACGGTTTGTGTTGTAGTTCACGTTGTTACTGATCTTATTCTACACACCTTTTGCTTGTGGCATTGATTGCCACACAGTTTTTGTTGTCAATGACATGACCCGTGTGTCAGAAACAGTACCTCTTTGCAGATGTCCCATTCTGAAACAGACTTTTCAGCCATTACCCACTTTTCTACTTCCAGGATTAATCGCAGATGGGAAGACTTCTTTTATGAAGTTCATTGTCCAAACGACGCTCCTCTTCTGGGACAGTACATGAGACAGCAGCTTTGGGAATGATGGTAGGGACCACTGCAGTAGAGTGGTGCTCACTTGCAGCCACACCTCCTGTTACTTGGTGCACAGAAACATCTTTTCATGAGGCAATAAAGCTATATTTTCAAGCGGGGCTTAACAGAGAAGTTCAACATCTCCTCAGACTGTATGGTGAGATTTTACTCTATATGATTATCATATTCATTCAGGGCAATACAAACAGTTATAATATCTATCAGAGCAATCCTAGCAAAATCATGCAGACTTAGAATCAGCAGGATCTGATTTCATAGATACAGTAGATGTATGTTTTCAGAAGCAGTAGATCTCCTCCTCCTCCTCCTCCTTCATCCTCCCGAGTGGCCATCTTGCAGAACAGCAAGCCAGCCAACAGTGTCTCCCCAAAGGGAAGGGAAGGTTTTATTATTAAAACATAACAAAAGGAAAACAACCAACAGTTCACAAAATACAGCACAAATAAGAGAAATAATACAGTACATTAACAGAAAAGCAACTGAGCAATACATGGAAGGAAAAGAACTCCCAGAAATGAATATAACAAAACATATACAATGTCCCCTAACTAGGGATAAATAAAATAATTCATCCTATGTTATCCTTCAAAAACGAACTTCCTTCAACATGCAATCCATTCATCATAAGGCAAATGTTGTTGCTCAAAAGACAGTGTTGATACAAATCATGTTCAAGCCGTTCTATCACACAAGTAGGTGCTTGATACACTTGTTGCAAGACAAATTTATGTCTAGCCTGCCATAAATGAAATTTTATCATAGCAAATAAAAGCCGCACTATGCCTCCATCAAGAGTAGCATGGCACAGTAGGAAACCACCCACCACCTCAACATAAGTAACAGGTTGCCAACAAGAATTTTCCACCGTACTGCTAAATCATGCCAAAAAGCTTGGACATGAGGACACTGGATGAAGAAATGGTCCATAGTTTCTTCCTGTGCCATACAAGATTGCCTAGGACACATTCTATCTGAAACCATTTCATGTTTGGCATTAACTTAACATTAAGTCTGCCACAGCTACTGAGCTACAGGACATCCCGTAGCCTAGGAGGGATCAGTTTATCAGTCAAACTTCAAGCACTTTCCCATGGTGGGGGTCTGGTATACCTTTAAAAGCAGGAGAAATGGAATGAGCTTGAGATTGCAAAAGTGCATAAATACATTTACTTGGTTTAGACAATATCTGATCCGGTAGTACTTTCCATTTGTTAAGTTTTTTATAGCAGGTTGTAGTAGACAGGGAAGGAGGAAACTGGGAAGGACCTACCTCCCTGTAATTGCCACAGCCTATGCAAAGAACCAAGCCAATGATCAGCATAGACTAACCATACAGCAGGCTGCGCCCTAGCCAGGGCAATCAAGTTCCTGTGGAAAAATGCTGAAATAAAATGCAATAGGATTGACACAGTTTAAGCCTCCCTGTGCAATAGGTAGATATAGCACATCTCGCTTAATCGGGTTCAACCTACTCCCCAAATAATCTGAAAAAAAGGCTAAGAAGGATGGTTTCAAATTTGGGGTATAGAATAAACACTAAGGTATACAAAATGGGAAGCAGAAATGATTCAACAAGGACAACCTTCTTCTTCTTGGATTGTTGACATGTTTTCCACACAGTGATATGTTGTTTAGCAATCTCAATTTTCTCATTCCTGTTCAATGTGGCATTATCCCCTTCCCAAACTGAATCCCCAAAACCTTGATGGGTCCTTGCAGAACAGCAATACCCTGTAGGCTAGTGATTGCAGGAGTTGCAGCACTAAGAGGGTACAGAAAACTTTTAGTTTTATTCAATGATGCTCCAGCCATAACCGAATAGGTACCATCATTCTGCAACACTCTGTGTCCTGAGGCAACATCAGAAACAAAACACACACACGTTGTCTGCATATAATGCAATTTTAGCAGACAATGAGCCATGTTTAGACTGAACACCAGAAATGCGAATGTCCTGATTAATGGTTCTAACAGTGCGTCTAAACAAAAACATAAAGCGGGGGCTTATGGGTCACCTTGTCAACCCCTATGAATAGGGACATAAGAACCCAAATTGCCATCCGTTAGTGGTAGAGCGAGGTGTGCTGCTATAATAAAGCAAGCCACAAAATAAATTCACCAGGTATACCATAAGACCTCAATACCTGAAATATAAATTGATGGGACCCAATCAAACACCTTCTCCTGATCGAAGGACATGAGAAACCCAGCAACATCATCATCGTTCCCTGTTCCACCAATTCCCTAATCAGTAGGAGATTGTGTTCAATAGTTTTACCAGGAATATAACATGTCTGAGAGACAGAAATCAGTGAAAGGGCTACTTGCAGCAATTGAGTATTCAAAATTTTCATCAACATTTTTAAATTAGTATTTAGCGACTTAATAATCTCCAAATTATTGAGGTTTCCTGTATCACCCTTTTTAAATATAAGAATTTGAATAGAAACACAAAATGAAAGTCAATTTTCCGATGCTGTAAGCCGCGAGTTAAAGACAGCTGCAAGTATATCATAAAGAAGTAAAGTACAGGATTTGCAAAATTCAGAAGGAAAACCATCAATGCCAGGAGCAGTGTCAGTCTTCAAGCGGAAATTTCGAGCTACCTCATCACTACAAATCGGAGAGATCAATAGTGGGAGAAGTGTAGCTGGACAGTCCAGAATGTATATAGATGTAAGGAAGTGTCCAATGTTATGGTCATCCAATGAAGGAGCAGCATACATGTCCAAAAATATGTAGTAACTGCCTGCAAGATGTCAGGTACAGTAGTACATAGTGCCATCTCGTCCCACTACCTCAGTCAGAACCCGATCTGATGCTCTCTTACACTGCAGTCAGCATCCCCAAACCCCTTTTACCAGGGAACAGACCCTATGCTCATATAATAGTGAAGCTGCACTAGAACACTGCAGATCCTCCGTATCCTTTTAACAACCTGTACTTGGGAAGTTAAATTAAGACGTTGTGTATTAATATTAGAATAAAGTGTCTCTAAATGGGACCTCAAGGCAAGACACTTTTTAAACTGTGTAATAGTAGTCTTCTTGGAAAAGTAGGTAGCAAGGAACCGCAGTTCACTCTTAGTTTCCACCCACCACATGCTTAAATCATCCATAAGTCCAGCCACAGTCATACGTGCTTTCAGGAGGTCTGAACCTGCCCGATAAAAGTGCATTATTCAATAAGGTAATACTAAATTTCCAATAACCCTTCCCAAGAAAAGCATGGGGTCCCACCCTAGAGTAGCAGTCAGAATAACATGATCTGAAGTTTCAGCAGTGATGGTCCTGGCATGGAGTACCCACACCAAATGATCAGAAAAAGAAAGTCTATCCTAGTGGATAAACAACCTTTAAAGAAAGTATGACCTCCTGTGGGTGACACATCCTATAGGTGTCTTGAAGTCCACTAACAGTGAGAATCGTTTAAGACAATTGGTATCACAGAAGTCCTTATCAGTAAGGGTCCCCCTGTCTTGCTTAGTCACCACACAGTTAAAGTCCCCAAATGATATGTTTGGATGTAAATAAATAAGGTTTAATAGTAGTAAAGATGTCTACCCTGCCGTTTTCATAACAGGAGCATATATATTAATTAATCTCCAATAAGTGTGTAAATAAGTAAAATCCAATAGGAGTGCCTCCCATAAACAATTTCCACCAATTTGGTAATTTGGAATCCATCCCCACGAAACAAGACCCCAACACCATCACAAGTGTCCATCCCGAAAGAAAAAAAGAAGGACCCCAGCGCCAGAGTTTCTTAGCAAGGAAAACCAAAGAAAGGGTGTTTAATTGGGTATCCTGGATGAGACAAATGTCAAAAGACAATTCCTCAGCAGATTAAAAGTCAGCAGTCTACGGTGAGCATTCTTTACACTGTTAGCATTCAGTGTAGAATGCTCAGCTGAATGGCAGGAGCCATGATCAGAAGTCAATAAACACACACAAAAAAAGGGGAGTAATCAGGTAATCTTCCCAGACCTAGTGCTTCGTCTAGGGTGAACACCAAGTCACTGAAGCCATACATGTTTGTCAGTGTCCTGAGATTTTTCACCCTCAGAATCAGAGGATAGGAGAGTCTGAGAAGAAGTGTCAGAATCTCCCCAGATCTGAAGACTGGGATTTTCTTGAAAGAACAGCAAATTTATTGCTAAGGGTACATCAGTACCAGGAGAAAGAAGCCTAGCCAACTTAGACCTGGTCTTAGTCTGTTTCAGCACCCTCCTTTGGTCTGTACAATAGGTTCAGGAGGCGGCATGACCAAATGGTCCATAGCTACAGCAGGGGCTGAACCAGAGGTCACATCAACTGTAACAGAAATTGGGGAGTAATATCAGAACCAAGATCTCTAAGGGCTACAGTAGAAAGGTCAGCAACCGGAACTACAGGAGGGGGAAAGGGGCCCAGGAGGCATGACAACCTCCATAGCAGGGTCAGTGCAGGGTCAGGGCAACATCAGCAGGGTCAGTAGATGGTTTAGTAGCAGCAATATCCTTCTTCTGGGCCTCAGTAAGGATAGTATCCGGATTAGGACAATTATTCCTGTTATATTTGCCCTGGGGCACGTCCGAAACCCATGCCCACGTTCATCACATAAATTACACTTAAGCTCATTCATACAATCCATATTAGCATGTCCATAGGAAAGACAAAGAGAACAGCATAACCTATCACATGCAGCACTTAAATGTAAATAAGACCCACATTTAAAACAGGTTCTAGGTTGTCCCACATAGAAACAATGACCCAGCTCCCATCCCAAAAACAGGCTGTTAGGTAAATGGATGGGGCTACATTGTTATGTCTCAGCCGCACCCTAAATTTCCAACCACCCATCCAGAAATGCTCAGTGTCAAAGATAGATTGCAGTGCACCCAATATCTCACACAACTGCTGTAACCAATGAGAAATGTCATGTACATCTACATTCTCGTTCCTAAACAAGATGGTGACAACTTTAATAGCAGGACTGGTAAGGGAATAGCCTGAAAGGGCAACCATAGAGCAGTATATCTTAGCATCTCATACCTGACCCAGAACCAATCTTGGCCCTGGGGACTCTTAAAGCTAATGTCAAATAGGCAGTCTCCTGAAATATGTATAAGGGCATAGATCTCATTCATGAAAAACCAAAGACCCTTTAATAAGGGTTTCACAACATAGATTCAATCTGGCGTAAGAGTCAGACCCCAAATATTGTAGACAGACAGCATTCCTCCGCTGCAAGGGAGGAGGCTGACCACTAAAAGTGTCCTTTGCGAAATTCCTCCCATTTGGTTTTGGCACAGTCTTTGGAGTCAGGATGAGGATCCTGAAGTGGGAGGCAATATCCTACGGTCACCCCATATAGGTAGTTTGTTACTAGTGCCCTCGTCCCCGAGGATGAGGCAGACAGCAGCAGAACCTTGTCCAAAGAAGTAGGGTCTAGAACAGGAGATTGCACATCCACAGCATGCAAGTCTAAGTCTGAATCTGTTGCAACAGAAATGGGGGTGTGTGAGGATTCTCCTCTTTAGCAAGGTCCTTTGAATCCTCGGACAGTTGTCAGTTTCAGGATTGGACTATGATTAGGGCCCAGTATCAAATGACCCTCCATTCTAGGCTTCCACCCCGCATCCCAAAGTGAATTTTCTAATGAACAGGAGGGGCTCCCACCTGGCAAGAATCCTGCAAAGAGTTTCTGCTCTCCCTCATCGCAATGTAAACCCACAACAGGTTTGGCATTGCAGGCAATTAGAGGAGGAGAAACTATACTTACAGGCTCTAGGGGAGCAGTGGTAGCACCCTTACAAGAAGGTGGAGGAGAAACAGAGTCAGGAGCAACAGACGTTGAAGCCACTGAGTCAGTAGGGTGGCAAAGCCTTTGATTCTAGTGCATCATAGTAGAGACATCAGGCGCTGTCGAACAGATGAGTCAGTTGTCAGAGTATCAGCTAACGAAGGTGATGCAGCAGGCATAATGCAAGGGCCAAGTCCACAGAGTTAAGAAGTGTGCAAATGAGTTTGCCATACCAGTTAATATATATTTCAATTCAGTGGAAATGAGGAACACAGTCCCTTTGAAGACTTGTGAGAGTCGAGGTGCTAGGGTTGTTTGTTTGTTGCAGAGGTTACTTACCACCCAGTGTATACTCTGGTTTGTCACTTATGGAAATGGTGTTTGAATAAATTGCAATCTCCTACACTGTGAGAAAATATTCTGGACTGTGTTCCTCATTTCCACTGAATCAAACTATATATTAACTAGCATGGCAAACTCATTTGCACACTTCTTAACTCTGTGGACTTGGCTTTTGTGAAGATAGCTGCCTTCGTGGAAGTGCTGCATGTTTCTTCTGGTACGAGAGTTCGTGGTTTTCCTTTTGGATTTGTGTCATAGCACCAAGGGTCAGGGACAGGAGCAGACCAGGCTCAGCACAAATGGAAGCGAATTCAGTCAGCATAGGTCGGGAACAGGCATCCACTTCAATTACAGCCAAAACATGCTGTCTGTTAGATGCAAGCAAGTCTTGAGCCACAATTCATCAGCAGACAAAATTCCAGAAGATGCTTGTTCCAGTGTAATATTTTCATGCAGTTCTGTGTCCATAGTGTCAGAAGACGCAGACATAACAGAAAAGGAAGGCTCCTCAGCTGGACCTGCAGGAGCGAGTTCTGCTCTCCTGCAGGTACACTAGCACACTGAACAGTCTCTGAGGTCAAGACCATGGTCCAACAGCTCTCCCTACCAACGGCCATGCAGTGGATGTCCTGTATCTGGACTTCAGTAAGGCATTCGACTCAGTGCCACATGAAAGGCTGGGAAGTAAGTTAGTAGGCACAGGGACAGGTGCTAAGCTGGTGAGATGGGTGGGAACTGGCAGGGAAGGCAACAGAGGGTGGTGGTGGTGGGTGGGGAGTTCTCACACCCAAGGGTAGTGATGAGTGGTGTTCCACAGGGCTCGGTGTTGGGACCAGTGTTGTTTGGGATATTCATTGCAGGCATATCATTGGAAATCAAGAGCAAGATCAGTTTGTTTTGCTGATGATACCAATGTAGGAGCAGTGGTGGATGACCTAGGGGATGGTAGGGGTTGCAGGATGATCTGGCAAAGCTTGAAACCTGGTCAGACACCTGGCAACTGCGGTTTAATGCCAAAAGTGCAAGGTGCTGCATTTGGGATGAAGAACCCAAGGAGGAGTTACCAGCTGGGGGAGTGCAGCTAGCCCAGACAGAGGAGGAGAAGGATCTGGGGGTGCTCATTACAGGGTCAATGAACAACTCAGCACAATGTAGGAAGGCAGCTGCAAAGGTCAACAAAATGCTGGGTTGTATTGCAAGGGTATATCCTCGAGGAGGGAGGAGGTGATTCTGCCACTGTATAGGTCATTAGTTAGACCACACCTGAGTACTGCGTGCAGTACTGGCGCCCGTATCTGAAGAGGACATTAAGTTACTTTAGGGGTGCAGCACATGGTGACAAAGATGATCAAGGGGCTGGGGACTTATCATATGAGAGGAGGGTGAGGGAGTTGAACATGTACTCACTGGAGGAGAGGAGGGACGGGGGACATGATTGAAACCTCTAAGTACATGAAAGGAATAAACAAGACAGGTACAGAGAGGCTGTTCAAAGTAAGGGAGGGAGGGATACCAGAGGCTATGATATGAGACTGGAGGAAGAAGGTTCAGGAGGGAGATGAGGAGACAGTTTTTATGGAGAGGGTGGTGGCTGAGTGGAATGTGTTACCTGCAGAAGTGGTATCCAGTAGAACAGTGGACTGCTTCAAAGAGGATGGGACAGGACAAGGGGAGGGTCAATGAAGGGAAGGGTGTGAGGGAGGGTAGCTGCAGAATAAGGGGTGCTAGCTGCACATTCAAGCAGACTTGATAGACCTCTAGGCCTTTATCTGCTGGCAAATTTAGTATGTTAGTATGTTAGTATGAGTGAAATTTTTATTAAGAAACAAAAACAGGAAAAATCAATACAGTAAAGCAAAACACAAAATCAGAAAAGCAAAAAGTGACATAGCATGTATTACAGCACACAATAAGTATGATAAACATATCCCCATGAAAAACTGTAAGAATGAAAAATAAGACAGAAATAACAAAAAACAGCTCCATGGAAAAAAAACAGTCAGTGAATATCTATGCCAAAGTTAGTAATCCACGGCAGGTATTTCCATAATTCAGATAATAAGGCTGGAGGAACAGTCTTCTTCTTCTCAGTAGTATAAATAAAAGACATGTCTTTAGTAATTTTATGAGCCAGATCAGCATATGTGAAGTCCTTTTGTTGTAACGTAAAAGACAACGGGCCATCCAAATATGCCATTTAATCACAACAAACAAAAGGCAAAGTGTTCTTGTACCATTTAGTCCAAGGCCCAGGAAAGTGACCATCTATCAAAGTCTGATAAGTAACAGATTGCAGACATGGAATCCCCAAAGAGCAGACAGAAAAGTCCAAAATGTTTAATATAGGTACAGTCAAAAAAGATGCATCATAGTTTCTTCCAAATTAATGCAACATGGTCGACTACATATGCACTCCTCTAATGATTTATGTTTTTGATTGGCTTTAACATTGAGGTGTTCATGACAAGACAGCCAGTGAATCATCCAAATCGGGCTGGTACCGGGTCTTACGAACCAAATACTGAAGATGTCAAGATAAACAGCCAGACATTTTTCAAAAGGGTTTTGTACATTGCAGAGATCATCTAAAAGCCTATTATATAGAGGTTTACGGGATAAAGAAAGGAGCATATGTGCGAACACACCAGTGCTTTAATCAAAAGAAAATATCCTTAACATACAAGGAAGTACCAGGAGTCTTTTTAATCTGGCCAAAGAGCTGTTGTTCTCAAGGATGGAACCAACAGCTACACGCAGAGTGCAGCCATGGTTCCCATCCCGATGAACATTCACCAATAGGCCTAATATTGTCCAAATAAAAATGCAGCAAAAACAACAAGGGTTGACCATGTACACACCACCAGATTGAATAGGTAGATAAGTGATATTCCACTTTAGGGGTTCAAACGGCTCCCCTAAGGGCCTGAAAAATATACTAAACAAGGAGGCTTACAATTTTCATGAAACAGGAAACACAGAGCTAAGATACAGAAAGACTGGAAGTAGAAAATATTTAATTAAAAAACTCTTTTCTTTCCAAACTTCCAGTTATTCCATAAAGCAACTCTGCAGTTCCCAAGCGCCAGCTTTTCCTTCCAATTAAAGACATCCATGTCAGGCGAACCATAAGTAAAACCCAAGATCTTAAGAAGTCGGGTGGAAATAGTAATATGATGGCTATGTTCCATAGTAGGCAAATCAAGTTGCAGAGAATAACCAACATACTTAGCAAAATTTAACTGAGCTCCAGAAAGATCCCAAACTGGGAAACCAAGGCTAAAGTCTGGATAAGAGAGTCTTCATCTGCCAACAATAAAGTCATGTCATCCATATGCAATAGCAGAATACGGAACAGTCAAGGGCCATCAGAAAGAGGGTGAATATTACAGGAGGAGTTGATCATATGCAACAAAGGGTCAATAAAGAAGGCACAGCAAAGGACTAAGAGGACAGCCTGACTCACCCCCATATAAGGGACCATGGCACCAGTCCACCCATTGACAATTGGAACTACAGTTGCAGTCTTATAAAGGGACTGAATGCCAAAAACAACAATATCGGACACTCCATAGTGGTGCAAAACTGCCCATAAAAGTCATGGTTAACGGAATTAAAAGCTTATTGGTCAAGGGACACAACAGTCCCAGGCAAGGGTGATGGAAATTGCGTCCATAATTTTCCAAGTAAAATCAAATGGTCTGCAATCTTTCTATGAGGAACAGAACAGGACTGTGCTTATGTAATAACAATTTCAGCCAAAGGCAAAAGCCGTGAAGTCAAAGTTTTGGCATAGACTTTAAAGTCAGTGTTTAGCATACAGATCGGCCTCCAGTTTTGTAGCAGAGATTTATCCTCTTTTATGGAGGTAAATCAAAATACCCTTAGCAAAATATAAAGGGACATCTCCAGAAAGAGAAAGAAGTAAACAAGAGAGCCAATTCATCAGAAAATAGTCCTCCATCAATTTATAAAGCTCAACAGAAAGGCCATCAGGGCTGGGCGAAGTAGCATTTTAAGAGATGAGATGGCAGACTTAACTTCTAGTGCTGAAATATCATGGTTCATAGTCAATTTAAGATGGTCAGGTACTGGAGGGAGAATGATACCAGACAAATAGGACAGAAATTGAAGTATCAGTAGGACTAGTCGAAAACAGTTGTTGAGAGTACCTACCAACTTCATAATATAGCTCCTTTAGTCTCAAAAATTTCCAGCAGGGCCAGTCAATCAGATCATTTCCTTCTTACCAGTTTACCATTATTGTGTTGAAAGGGCAAACCACATCAGCAGTCCCTAAATCCCAAATTTATGTTGGTGATATAATTGGCGTGATTTTTGTTCATGAAACAATTTCATAGTGGATTGAAGCTGTGATATTTGGGCACTAACATTCTGGGAAGTGGTATGAGCCAAAGTTAAGAAATAGTACAATTGCTTCCTATGTTGTAAATAAACTAAATATTTTTGACAAGGACAGTCCGGCTATAGCGTTTAATAAAATGTCGGAGATCCTGCTTAGTGTCATCCCACCATTGTCTAATATTGGAATAACAAGGACTACAGACTTACGAGCCACAAAATGTTGCAGCGAGGTAGTAAACTCCTCTTCCAACAGCAAGGTAGTGTTAAACTTCCAAGATCTGGGTCCCCTGGAAAGAGTAACAGGATGACCGATCTAGATTTCAACAATGTTATGATCAGAATGCTCCACTGGCCACACACTAGCCATCTGAATGAGTAAAATTTGGGAAAGAAAGACAAAATCAATTCTGGTCACTAAGCAATCTTTGTGAAAGGTGGGAGAGTGAAGTTTAGTCGAGGCATAATAGCCATCCGTCAGGCCGCCAGTTTAAGCATTTGGTCCAATAAGAGTGAGTCACAGAACAACTTCTGGGTCGACAACAACTACTCTTATCCTGGAGTCTCAAACCACAGTTGAAATGCCACTCAAAAATCATAGACTTAGATGTGTCAGTGGCTCAGTAGGTAGCACACTTGCCTCTAAGGCTGAGAGATCTGAGGGCTGTGGGTTCAGTTCCCACATCTGGCACTTGGATTCATATCCCAGTACTGACACTATAGTGCAGCATGGAGGGTGCTGCACTTCTGAGGTGCCGTCTTCGGATGAGACGTTAATCTGAGGTCCTATCTGCCTGGATTGGTGGTAGTTCAGGTGGATGTTAAAGATACCATGGCACTTATTGAAAAGAGTAGAGAATTTCCTTGGTGTACTGGCCAAATTTCCCTCATTCACTAAAAATACCAACAATGGCTTAATCTGGTTCAAGGTCAGTTGGCATTCATCTCTATCCGCCTCCCCGGTTGTGCCTGAAAATATGCAAGATTTGTCTAGTGCACTTAACCGGTCAACAAAATGAAATAAATAAATGTGTGTTAGTAGGGCTGAATCAGTCAAGAATTTCACTTCATAGAGCTTTAGTCTGGAAGTATAGTAATTAATTAATCTATAATGAAAGTGTTTAATAACAACATCCAGGATCAACAGCCTGCAAGGAACAACATCATATAATTTAAGTACCTGAAAATCAGGCAGGCAAACAAGAATGCCTACTCCAAGACACGGTTCCTGGCCAATAGACCAGAAGGAAGGCCCAAACAACCAATCCTCTAGGCTTGTCAAATTTCATAAGTCGTGTGAAGGTGGACATCTTGGAGAAAAAAGAGACCTTCCCACAATCATGCAAGAGGGAAAAGGCTATGTGCCAACATTCCACTCTTTTATGATATTAGTATTAAGAGTGTAACATCATAAACAGTTACCCATGAGAAGGGAAAAAGAAAACAGAAAATAAGGGCACAACCAAATGAGTCATGATTTCTTTTTCCCAGAAAATGTCTGCCTTTCATTTTAACCTTAGCTCCGCTTATATTGCCCCCATACCCCTAGAGGTTTCTCAAAATCAGTGGTGCCAGCTTACAGGAAGAGCCAGAGGAAGAATCAGTACCCCTGCAGAGTCATCAAGGTCTGCAGCAAGAGCATCATACCTGTTTTGAGGGAAGACTGTCAGTTTTAATCGACTTAGAGGGAGGGGGAAGACGCCTGTCGAGTATGAGCAGAACGTTGGAGGAGTCCCGAGTAGGCCGGACAGGAGGAGGCTTTTCCAAAGGTTGAGATACCTCAGGTTCCACAGGGCTATGACAGGTGGCACATCAGTGGCAGTACTGGGAAAACAGGAATCTCAGAGACAACAGCAGGAGGAAGGGGGAGGGGGACAGCATCCGGGACAGTGGGAGGGTCATGAAGGAGTCTAGTTTTGATCTTCATTTTCTGTGCCAGAGTAATCAGCTTGAGCTGGTCTTCAGCCACATGTTCCAGCCTGTTATGTGCTTCCCAAACACAATTTTGAAACGTGTGGCCTAGCTCATCACAAAGGTTACACAGACATTCATTAAGGCAGGAAGATCCCACATGTCCCAATTCCCCACACACAGTACACTTCAGCTTATCACATGCATTACTGATATGAGAGATATCCCCACAATGATAACAGGTCTTAGGTTGACCAAAATAAAACAAAGCACCCTGCTCCTTCCTAAAAAGAGGAATTAGGTAGATGCAATAAACCAGTATCTGAAGAACGAACAACATCTTCACCCTCCACCCCCAGTCCAAATATCCTCAGAGTCTAAAATGGCATCAGGCCCCCAGAACAATACAGCTTCTTGAGCCAGTATTCCACATCTGCTTTCTGTACCATTCATTGCGAAAGAGGATAGCGACTGATTTATAAGCAGGCTTGGTCAGAGTTATTGCCAAGAATGCGTCCAAAGGGCAGTACACTTCAAAGAATTATACAGAGCCCAAAAGAGATCCAAACCCTTACTAGTCTTAAAGCTGATGTCAAACACAGTCTCCCAGAGACATGAATCAGGGCATAAATCTCATGGGAAAAGAAATTCAGGGAGTCTTTACGGAGAGTTCTGG
Source organism: Neoceratodus forsteri (assembly GCA_016271365.2). Taxonomy (NCBI): domain Eukaryota; kingdom Metazoa; phylum Chordata; order Ceratodontiformes; family Ceratodontidae; genus Neoceratodus; species Neoceratodus forsteri. The sequence goes on from CM057456.1 coordinate 856,083,926, forward strand.
CCACAAACAAACAGTCAGGAGGATCAGCCATACTACCAAGATAGGAAAGGTGAACTGCATTGTGGCATTTGGCAGGCAAAATAGGCTGTTTAAACAGGGAGTCAAAGGGTTTCTTAGCTACAGTGGGCCTAATATTCAAAGGCGAATCAGGAGGACCCCTAGTATCAGCAACTGCAACAGGAGTTGGGAGAGCAAGCATGGGGTTTTGAGTCAGCTCTAAATCTGCAGGAGGCCAATGGATCCAAGTTGGCAGCCCGCTTATCTCGAGGCTTAACATACTGGCATTCCAAAGCAGGAAAATCAGGTGTTAGCGGCATGCGAATAGGGAAGCCCCAGATGACCATTCCCAGTCACTATATCTTGTTCCCACCCAGCCCCTGTGAGGGCTTGTTCCACAGACCAGTCAAGCACAGTTTGTACAGGGAGGGAAGAAGGCTCTGAAGCCAAAACAGGAACAGAAGGTCCAGAAGGAGGGATAGTACTCACAGGTTCAGCCAAAGGAGTAGGAACTCGACCGCTGCAGGGGAAGCAGTCACATTCTGAATCTCAGAAGCAGTCACAGGCAGCTGTGGAGCTCCAACGCTGGCACTACACTGGAGGAGATGACAGCCCCAACCGTGCTGTCAGAGGTAAGCTGTCTGATCTGCCGCTCTAATTGTAACTTGTGGATACGAAATAAAAGTTCCTCTTTTCAAGCATCTTGCACAGTGTCAGGGTTTCTTCAGCCACTGAGTTAGAGCTAGGAAAATCTCCTCCATATCAGAGCAGGAGGCAGAGTTAGGAGTCAACTTTCCAAAGCCGAACCACCAGGAAACATAGCTGAGTACTCAGTAGAAAATACAGGAACAGGAGACACAGTCACTCATTGAGCAGAATCAGCAACATCCATATCTTCAACACCAGCGAAATCAACAGATCCAAGAACAGCCTCTCGCAAAGGCAAGACAGAGGGTGAGGCTAGGCCTCCATCTCAGCAGCGCCCATCTTCTCCAACCAACTCAAGTGGCTATCTTGAAGACGCCAGCATTCCCCAGTGGAGAGAAGGGAATTTCCTGGTGTCCCTGGCCAAATTTCCTCATTCACTAAAATAAAACAACAGCTTAATCTGGTTTAGTTTCACTTGGTTTGCATCTGTATCTTCTCCCTCCCCAGATGGGACAAGCCTGAAAATAAACAGAATTGCATAGCCTTCTTTTCCAGGTAACAAAACCAAATAAATAAATAAAATACTTGATGATATTAAATTTTCACCGGTATAAGCAGTATGTACTTGCAAGTGTTCATGTCCAGGTTTCTTTATGCAATGGCAGCTGTGCTAATGTAACTTAATGTAACATGACTTGCTGCTGCAGTAGCTCCCTGGGACTCATGGGAAACTAGGTACTACACCTTAAGTAGGGGACAGTGTTGACCAGTGGTCAGAGCACCAGGTTTTGAACCAGGATATCATAGGTTCAAACTACTCCAAAGTCCAATAATGTACTGTGTGAACTTGATTATGTCACATACCCTCCCACAGCTTTGGTTTACCCACTACAGAAATGGGTCAAAGCAGGATACCACTGAAAGCAAAATGTTGCACCTCAGCTTGTCTGTCCAGAGTAAATAAACTGTGAAACAAATGTGGCTATCTTAATGTGAGAACCCTGCAAATTAAGAAACCTAAGTGTAACCCCCTACAAATGTGGGTTCCTGAAAAGTCTTCCTTGAGCTTGTCTAAATGCTCACTGCCAGGCTGGAGTCCTGCGTGTTAGCCATTAAATGTTATTGCCAAAGAGTGCCTGTAGCCCTCTATGTACTGCTCTAACAGCTGCCTAGTTTGCAGTAACAGTTAATCAGGAAGGGGCTGAATGTTGTCATACTCGAGTCCTCACCCAGACTGCCAGATAATCACCCATTTCTGCCATTGCTAATTGAGCAGAGGGAGCCCTGTTAAAAGATATAACTGTTTGCTGACCATTTGTTTGGGCAGTAAAGATATTATAGTTTGTTCTAACCTGCTTTCTTTGCAGTGAGGACTGTTCTCATTATCTCCACCATCTTGGCCCTGAACTGTCGAATTGGGCCAATCAGTACTTTGGGGCTCTAAAATGGAGCCTGTTTACAGGGGCTGTGTGGAGTAAAATCTTTGAGAATTGTAGTTTTGGACTGTTGGCGCCTTTTGCAACTGAAGGGTGAGCTCTTCCTTTGACTGACAGCCGAATCAGCCAACCAAACCTTTTGGATCTGAGGGAAATCCCAAGCTGCCTGCTGTTTAGGGCAGATCTAAGTTGGAAGCTGAAGGATCACACAGCTTGAGATAGTTCGAGCAGCCGCCTGTGTAGTTTCATGTGGGAGAACTGAAAGGCCTGATTTCTGGTCTGCATGTTTGTCTACTGCTCTGAGATGGAAAGAGAATTGTTTTGGACTGAATCCAAGTTGTGTGATTAAAGTAAGCTACTGAAGTGGGACCAGGCTCAACGGAAGAAGACCGAAGATTTTGCTGAATGCGATCGGCCTGTCAGGAGTTCCAGCTACCCCAAGCTCCCGGTGTGTGCAGAGACTTGTGATTGTGACTGAGGAGCACTTTGCCTGGTACAGTAGAATTCTATTGCCTGTAAATGTGCTGTGAGCTGCTAGTGGCTCGTGAGTTGGTTCCCACTGTGTGAACTGTGTTCTGCTTGCTGGAAGATGTATCCAGACCAAAACGGACTGCACACGAATTTGTTTCCATGTGGTCTGGATCTTGCCAGACTGGCCCAGCCAGACTACCCGCTGCACAGAGAAGCCATTGATGAAAGAGCCTCATGCTCCACACTTGAATAGGAACAATATCTCGTGAATCGTGGTGGGCCCTGCTTCTCCTGGCTATCCAGATCAACCACCTATTTTCTCGATTTCTATCCAGCTTGTGTCAAGTCTTGGGTATTGTGAGTAACCATCAGATTAGTGCCCTGCAACAACAGCTTAATCTAAGTGTGTCACCTGATTGTCTTGTTGTTCTTTTTTTTCCAAGAACTGAGCCCTCCAGCTCCGGAATACAAATAGGGTTTATTGTGCATGTTGTTTTATTCATCACACACAGGGCCCCAACCACGACACCAGCCTACCCTGGGCAACTATCCTGGCTAGCCATCTCTTCTCCAGCTGGATACCCAGAGGGAGTGACTGTTTTAGGGACTCTGAATGCATGCATAACTGTTTGAATAATATAGCCTTTAAGCAAATCAGCTTGATTACGCCCTCCCTTGTTCAAATCCCCTGAATAAATCAGATCTAACTTTTTCTGCATTTAATCTGACTGTGGTTCAATTTGTGTTCAAAGTACTGTTCCATGCTATTTGCTTTGCTTGACCTTGTTTTAGGGGTCTCCAGGGTCGAGCCAGAGGAACCAGGCTTGGTGGTAAGTGCAAACAGTGTGGGTATCTGTGTGGTATAGCAGGGTATTGTGAAAGTGATTATTGTACAGTGTTCAGGCCACTAGAGGGGAAGAAAAGGGGTTACAGTGTCCCAGAGGGCTGTGCCCTGGTTAGCTTGACCACTACCAACCCTGACCTCCGGTGGAGGCACCCTGCTACAGAATCTAGGCCTCGTAACCTGCTACTAGCCAAGCAGGCAGGGGTAGTAGCCTGTGGGATAGCGCCACCTAGTGGTTACATAAGGAAATGAATATTCAGATATTACCAGGTGGGGGCCCTAGTACCAATGTACATGGTACACTAACTTTTACTGTAAGCAGTCCCCTCCCAAATCCTCCAGCATGTTTAGCATATTTAAAATGTCCCCAGATGTCTGTAGATGCACAGCACTGTGTGTACTCTTATCCTTTTGCCCCGAGTGTCCCATGCATCCATAAGAGGTAGGAGGGAAAGTTATGCTAGCATTATAAAATAATGTCTGGAAATAAAGCAAGCTGATTCACTGATTGCATTCCAAAGGGTTCAGTTAATGGCTAGAAAACCTCACATCTGCTAAAACAAATGGGGCCTGAATTTCAAAGCCCCAGGAATGATGCAAGCAGCCTGCGCCAAATAACAGTGACGCAAGACAGCCCTCGCGCCAAACACTGAACCAGACCCGAATTTCAAAGGTGCCCTGCGCCAAACAGCAGACAACCCTTGCACCAAAGGTGACTGCTTCAGCCCTGCACCAAACGAATGGCAGTGCCATGATGCAAGACAGCTCTGCGCCACTGAAATGGTGCAAGATCGCACCCACGGAATTTCAAACAAGCACCCCTGACAGCAAACAGGTCAAAGTCCTGTCAGCTGCTAGACCAGCCAGAGCTGGTCTAAGCAGCCTAGGGCATACAAAAAGGCACACAGCACAACAGACAATGCTGAAAGCCACACACGGCTGATGCTCTGAGAAAGGAAGAAGTGAAAGACAACACAGAACAATTCCAGAGGAGCAGCTGCAATACTCCACATGGCAGCAAGGGCAGCAAGGAGGTGACGTGCCAGGCAGCAGAGACAGAAGGCTGCCAGAAGACTAGCAGTGGCCAGACAACAGCATCATCAACACCCAGCATGGCACCCATATAAGCCAAGGAACACCACAGAAGAATCATGTACACAGACATGACAATGAACAGTGCCTGACACGGTACAGGCTGAACAAGGACACCATCACACAACTGTGCAATGAGCTAAGGGAAGACCTACAAAGCAAGACAGGCAGAGGCAACCCATGACCAGTGGAGATAAAGGTCACAGCTGCACTCTGGGCCCTTGCAATGGGGACCTTCCAGATGCCCACAGGAGATACGCTGGGAATCTCACAATCAGCAGTCTCAACAAGTCTACAGCAGTTCCTGGAGGCACTACTGTGAGGACAGTACAGTACATCAGATTCCCATGGGACACCCATGCATAGCAGGCCATCCAGCAGGGCTTCTACAGTGTCGCCCAACTGCCATGGGTACTAGCGCAATGGACTGCACCCACATCGCTATAAAGGCACCATCGGGTGGATGGTGATGCATATGTGAACAGAAAGGATACCATTCAATGAACATCCAGGTCATATGTGACAGCCCTGTAGGATCCTGGACATAGTGGAATGGTACCCAGGGTCATGCCATGATGCGTACATCTATAGGCACAGTGGCCTGTATGATGGATTTGAGCATGCAGTGATACAGGATGGCTGGCTAATAGGTAGGAGCAAGTGCAACAGTATGCAATGTGACACACAGGTAATGCTGAACTTAGCCAACACTGAACCCAGGACATGCATGTTGTTCCATGAGATAGGGAAACACTGTTGACACACAACACACACAGCAGGTGCACAAGACATTGCACGTGCACCGAGGACTGGCACTGCACAGCACCCCCATGACAGGAAACACACATGCACCCACAACACAGTGACAGGTGACACAGGAATGGCACTGGGTGTCCTTGAGGCCACGGTGCTGGGGAGCACAGCACAACACACAACTATGACCAACACCAGGATGGCACTACCCATGGAAATGCACCCTGGGCCCAAGTGCACAAGCACAGACATGCATGGCACATAGGATGTCCACCCCATACACACACCCCGGCACACCACCACACAGAGCAACACATCCATGCATGGTAACACAGCCAGCGCCATTGGGAGGCATACTGGCCACACATGCAGGTGACAGCAACACAGCAGACACAGGATCAAACACAGTACAGACATGGACATGCATGAAGGGGCAGACAGTGCGAGATGGGTGCAACAGCCAACATGACAACTGCAGCACACAGCATGCATGGTAGGTGGAGGACAAAGTGGGATGCCAGAAGAGATGCACACAATACCAACAATGCAGGCACACAACTAACCATTGCCATCATGTTCACAGGTGACAGTGGATGCCCCCTACTGCCATGGCTAATGACACCAATCAGAAGACCACAGAGCACAGCTGAAGCATGATACAATGAAGCACATGCAGCCACAGGGCTGTGTTCGAGCGAACATTCGGACTCCTGAAAATGCGGTTCCAGTGCCTGGACTGCTCTGGAGGTGCACTGCAGTATACACCCAGCATGGCATGCAAGATCGCCATGGCCAGCTGCATCCTACACAACATTGCCATTGCCAACAGAGCGAACATGCCGGATGAGGAGGACATGGATGACAGTGGCAATGAAGTGGGTGACAATGAAGAAGCCAGTGCAGCAGCGGACAACAACCAAGGCCAACACCCAAGAGGAACAGTGGCAGCCGGATATAGGGCCAGAGCACAGCTGGTACAAAGTCACTATGCATAACACCACACCACAGCACACAGCACCATGATCAAAACAGAACAGCCAATGACTGCAAATGGCACACATGCCACAAATGGGCAGATGCGATCTATGCAATACCACACTATGGTGCCATACGAGCATGCAGACCAAACCAGGCAAAACACCCATGGAACACAGATGCCGGAACAACATCCCTGGACATGCATGCTGTATCATAAGGTGCCCATCAGACAGAAACCAGTGATGATACACAGACACTGTCTGCTGAATGACTGACAGCCCACGGCAGCAGTACACAGCAACAACCAGAGAAGGACCATGGCAACAGGAGAGGCACACACACCATGAAACCAGGCGGTGCACTGCACAGAGTGGATGTGTGCATGGCGGAGCACATGCCCAGAAAGCCAAGCTAGGCACTGTGGTATGGCCAATGTGAGGATGGGCCTGGGTGCTACTGAACAACACCATGTCAACAGGCATGTCCTAACACAGATGTAGAGAAACACACCGCAACAGATGGGTGTAGGCACCATGAGCACAAGTGTGGTGACGTGGCAGTGAACCATAACCAGGTGGGTGATGAGTGCCACCACATGTCACACAGGGTGTGCTGATGGATGCACCAGTACAATGGCACACCACCACAGGCACCTGTGCCTCATTGACCAAGAGATGACACCACCACCATGTAGAATGGATACCACACAGGACAGACAGCCAGGCAGTGCACAGATGTGGCCTGGGTCCCTGGACCATGTGCACCACTCGGATGACGTAATCGGACACATGGCCAATGTGGAGGAAGGCACCGGCACCCATGCAGCACCATACTCAGGGAGGCCCATGCAGTGGTGACTGGCCACACACACCCAGAAGGCACACCTGGGGAAGGGCACCAAACACCACCACCACAATGGGATCCCATGTAACACGGGATAGGCGTGCAGGTCACAGACCTGCCTGATGTGGGTGCAACACCCTGTCAGCACCGCATCATCACTGGCATGGCACGTTGCCGTGGATACCATGATAGGTCCCAACCCCACCCACCAATGAGACATGGCATATGGACACCCCTGTGTGGTGTGGCAGTTCAGTGCCAGTAATGCACATATGGGAATGCATGGCCAACAGCTATGCCACCCCATGCACCACAACGCCACACACAGCACCTCACTATCCCAGTGTGTGCCACCCAGTGGTATAGGCCACCATGCCCCTACAGCCTGCAACAGACCCACCACTGACTGACTGCAGCAATGTGATGCAGCATGCCACATGATGTAGTGGTCACAGTGTGAGGCAGGGGGATGGCATAGGACAGAGACCACGCAGTGCAATGCCAAATCCTGTGATAGTGCGGTGACATGTGTGCAGCTGATGCCACTGGTGGCACAAACAAACATATGACCTGATGAAGGAGCCAGCAGAGGATGGCCAACTGGACTAACATGCCTGCTCGGATTACAGGGACCACAGCCTGAACACATGTCCCAGCCCTCCCACCCCAGCCCTCCCAACCCCTACCCAAGAGTCCCACCAGCCTCTATGCCCATACCAGCCCCCCAATGCTGGCCACCGTGATGACAGGAAGGACACACCCGGCACTGCAGACAGGTGTCCACCACCCATGTAGTGAACAGGTGCCTCCGACCCCCCGCCCAAACCAACCAACCCAGCTGATGTCTGTCCCCATGTAATATGAGTGCCACACGGCCAAAGGTGACTCCCCATGGGACCATAAGCATCCCTGGCAAGTACCTGTATAACCCACCCAAGACCCCATCCCACCTGTCAAGCAGGGAGCACATGATCAGTGCCCCCACCCTGCCGCTTGGCAGTCAGCTATATATTCCTCCACTGTACCATCACCGGAGTGATAACATCCTTGGGAAGGGTGTGCACTGGTACTGAACACCATACCCTGGATGCGACCCTATCAGTGACTTGTACGAGGGCGAGTACATCCTCCCACCCCTACCACTGATCCACCTAGCTACGCATCCCAGCGGCATGTGTGCCTGTGTTGCTGCGTACCAGCACAGCATGGTGTGCGCCAGGTCCCCAGTGTGCATCACTCCCACAGCCCCTCCTCCACTGCAGAGTAACTGTCGACACCCAGGTAAACATCTGTCCTGGATGTCCAGTCCCCTGGATGCATAACCCCGCAGTCCTTGGCAGTGAAGCCAAGCAGCTGGCCCCTGGACCACCTCCTCAGCCATCCCAGAATGCCCTGTGTATGCCCAACCCCAGGCCCTGCACAGTGAGGTAGTGGGTGGGTGTGTGCATGTGATGCAGACACCATAGCAGCACAGCCACCATTGGCCCCAGGACCCTGTGCCACAGTGTGGCATGGCAGGTGATGCAGAGCCACTGCAGCAGGGCCCCATCCCATGTCATGGTGCATCACGGCAGGTGATGCAGAGACCATTGCATGAGAGCCCCTTCACTGTGTCACAGTGTGTCACGGCAGGTGAAACAGAGGCCAGTGCAGCAGAACACCAGCCCTACATCATGCTGTGTCATGGCGGAGATGCTGAGATCATTGTGTGAGAGCCCCATCGCTGCATCACAGTGCGACAAGGCAGGTGACACAGAGGCCAGTGCGGCAGAACAGCAGCCCCTCGTCATGCCTACATCACAGCAGGTGATGCAGAGACTGTTGTGAGAGCCCCATCGCTGCTCACGGCATCACGGCAGGTGATGCAGAGGCCAATGTGGCAGAACGCCAGCCCTATGTCACACTGCATCATGGCGGGTGACGAGACCATTGCATGAGAGCCCCATGCATCACGGGCAAGGCCACAGCAGGTGCCGACGACAGTGGTGTCAGTACCACAGCTCTGCGATCACTGTATTGGGCATCTAATGTACATGCAGCTGGGGTGCATCACGCTGCACAGGGGACAGCCAGTGGAGACACACTGTATCAGGATCTGGCATGTGGACAACTGCCACGGTACACTGCCCACAACAGCTCTCACAGGGGTACAACAACACCTCCCAGCCTACTGTACCACATTCCCTTGGTAGTCACTGCAGGGCCTTCCACGGGTTGCAGCCATGAATGCAGGTTTAGGGAACTGTAGGCTGCAAGGACAGCACACCCTACAGGTGTGGTACACAGAGACACCCCATCCCCAGCAGGTGCAATTGGTGTGACTGACCCAGTACTGCACATCATGGCAGGCACAGGGCCCAAGAGACCGAACTTCACCGATGTGGAGAACACCATGCTGGTCAGCTGTGTGATGAAGTGGTCAAACTGCTGTTGCCACCAGGCTCAGCAAGGCACCCGTGAGGACAGGGACAGGGTGTGGTGCAGCATAGACTGCAGACACTGATGGATGTCAAGCGCACATTCCGACAGCTGAAGTACAAACTGAATGATATGTGCCACAGGGAGCTAGGGATCCTGAAGAGCCTCACAGACTAGACCAGAGAGGCAGACATACAGATGTGAGGTGGCCATCATAAACAAACAGGTGGGTGGCACACCACATGCACATATAGTGGCAGGGACACAGCCTCCATCATAGCCTGTACCAACCACATGTCTAACCCTTGTGATGTCACTGTCTCCACAGATCCGCAGGCATGTGCCACTACAGAGGAACATGCAGCCACACAGCAGGATACCAAATGACCAGACAATGTGAAGATGGCTCAGTACAAGTGAGAAAGGTAAGTGACATATGCCATGTGTGTGAGGTGTGCAGGGGCAACACGTTGGATGCACAGATGAGGGCCAGAGCAACTGGCCATGGCTGTGCATAGGTGTTCAGCCCACAGAGTACCAGAGACAGCAAGGCAACAGCGCAAGGTGTGCTGGGGGTAACAGGGTACTGGGCAGATATGCACAGCATGTGCAGGTATGGTGTGACACTGCCCACAGCATAGCGCCCAATGCAACTGCAGCATAGTACTGTACACGTGAAGGTGACAGCAATCCACCCCAATGCAGTGAGCCCATAGCAACCCTGCTACAAGCACATAGGGTGTGCCAGGGTACATGTGGTGCTGTGTGCATATGCAGGCCCAGCGTGTCGCATGACTGACAGGGCATGGATGCAACCCCACCATGCCTCTGGTGTGCAGGACATGTATGCCTACACACATATGCCTGGACGAACATCACAGTACTGCTGCCTGCACATGGCACGCATATGGACAGCGCCATGCCACAGTGTGACACTGGACAAGGTGTATGTGGATAGGGGCAGCTGTCACCACAGGCAACGTGGCACAGCTGCATGGTTGCAAGGACAATCAGCAGCAGCCATCCTGACAACCAGTGCCGCAGAATGTCAGTGGCATAGACACAGCCAGGCACAGTGTGTGCCAACCCACCTGACACTGTGCAGGCCCATGACACCTCGTTGCTGGCACCACTGTCCCCTGTGGCTGTGGCTCCTCGACCATGTACAGTGCCTCAGTCACATGGGGAGGGGCATAGCACATGTAAGTCCACACCACCGGGCATTGGTGGGTGTGTCACCCAGGTGATGGTGGAGGGGCGGCAGCTCTGGGGTGGCAACCAGGTCAGTGGTTTGTGATGTGTGCACACACCCCACACCTACAGTGGGCATTCATGTACACAGACTTGGTGGTGGGCAACTGACATGCACACTGCCGTGCAGCCATGGGTGGTCTCGGGATGGGCACCATATGCATGCTACACAGGGTGCTGGGGTCATGCCACTCTGTCCATGCAACATGGCACCATAGCTACACCCACACTGCCAGGTATGGCCATCATATGTGACATGTGGGTGACACTTGTGAATGCATGTGCAGCTGGACGCTAACCATAGCCCTCCACTATTGTCGTTGCAGGGGACAGTGAGGAAGATGAGGACAATGTGGATGAGGTGGATGGGGACATGCCATACAGAGTCTAAGAGGCCTCACGATGGCAATGAGGAACCTGGAAGCTGGGGAGGCACAGAGTAATGCAGAGTGCACCGGCAGATGCAGGCCCGTGCATATCTGGCAACAGGTACAGGACATGATGGTGAGTGATCATCAGTGACTCATTCTGGGTGCAGTACTGCTCAGGGCACACAGTCAGCTGCTGTGGAATGTGTGCCCCAACCATGCACATGACTGCTGGCCTTGTCCCTCCACAGTGGTGGGAACCACTGCAACTGTCGGACTCTCAGGACAGGACAATGTGGACAGTGGTACTCATGTGGACCAGGCCACACAGCCTGCTATCCCTGCTGGTGTTGGCCACAGACATGATGATGCTGGGGGGCTGTGAGAGATAGCCCTCCATGATGCCCATGTGCAGTGTGTCACTGCCACCGCCAGGCAACAGCTACAGGATGTGGTACAGCCATTGGGTAGCCTACTGGTGTTCATAAAGGCGATCATGGACACGCGGGGAGCTTGGATGTTGGTGTGGTGCTGCGGCGCGCAGCGGTATCACCTCGGTGGTGTAGCATGGATCTGTGTGTGCCATGCCACACAGTGCTGGCAGTGTGGAATGTGTGTCATCACATTGCCTGGGGGAAGTGGGGTTTGGTAATCTGTTCTAGTAGACCGTCTTTTGTTACGTGGCGTGGCATATTGCGTATGGCAGGGTTGGCACAGTCAGCACAGTGCCTAGGTGTGCATATATGTGTGTGATGGGTCATGCCAGTGTGTACACAGCTGGACTGTGGCACATGGCGGCACCATTGCACTGTTCACTGTTGCTGTACAGCCATGTCAATGTTGATACATAGTGTACTGTTTGTACCACACCCACAGCAGAGGATTATGCAGTTGTTGGTTGTACTTGTTGTTACTGTTCCCCACACTATATGCACTGTTGTGTTGCCATACTCAATGTTGTGTGTGTCATTCCTACACTGTGGGGTGCCATGTGTTGCATGGGGAGGCTGATATAGGCATGTATTGTAGGATATTGTGCGATGTACAGGTATGTGCCATCACATGCACGGCATGTCACAGACCTGGCACAGGCCATGTATACACACAGGGCACTGTCACTGGTAGGGCAGTGGATCGCCATGGAGCCACCATGGACAACAGTCCATGGCCATGTAGGACTGACATGACAGTGTACGCCGGTGGAATTGACGAGGCAATGTTGTGGTGCTGTGATGGCTGGGGGTACCAGGACGCCACACTGCTAGGGGATAGTAGACATCGTGGGTGACCAAAGGCACATGTCTGTCCTGACTGTCACTCACCCACTGGTGATGGCTGCAATGGTGTATGGACGTGTGTTGTCACACTGGCCTGGCATGCACTACCCTGGACACGGGGACCGCCAGCAGGGTGATGTGTATGCACGATATCGGCCCACCCGCATGTGTGGCACACATGCCGGTCTACTGACAGACAGACCGGTAGGCCACACAGCACATCCCATGGACAGTGTGTACAGTAGCTGAGTGCACACCCTGCAGTAGCCACCTTGGCAACTGGTTCAAGGCCTCACATATGGCCATCCCCAGGTGACAGTGTATTGGGGCATACTGCTACGTCTCCATCCCATACATGGGTCGTACACAGCTACATGGTGGATACAGACGTCCATGATACTGTTGCAAACCACTATCCACATGGCCTGTGTTCCACTGTCATGTGATGGATGGACATATGTGCACAGTGTGACAGACACATAGTAGTGTAGGCAATGGCAGGTGCAGCAGCGCAGTGTTAGTGGTCGGGCAAGGCATATACGGGCTGCACACAGGCCTGAGCGGGAGTCACAGGTGTGTGAGGTGGGTGTGCCTGGCCACACCATTGCCCGCATATGGTGTCTGACATCACCCATCAGTGAACCCATCACAGTGCATGCAGCCCTGTCTGGTGCCTGCCAACCGGTATGTTGTCACTATGGGCCCCTCACAGGTGCCACAAGGCAGGCATACCCGAATGGGTGATTGACTGGGTAATGCAGGTACGGTGAGTTGTCCATCTGAAGCCCATGCAACCGCTGTGTGGGTATGTGTGCACCTTGATATGTCTGCAGGGGCCCATCTGCAGAATGGGGGGTGCGCACTATCATGGGGCAAGGTCAGGGATGTTGTACTGCCATGTCTCTGTGGCGATCGGGGCGGTGGTGGTGCACCTGTCCATCCATGTGTGGTGTGGCCAGTAGCCACAGGGCTGCAGACAACACCCTGTGCACACAGTGTCCACCATGATGAGTATGGACCATGGCAATAGGTGATGGGTAGGCATCTGTTCTGATCTGCCTGTGCTGGGATAGGGGTGGCACATTCAGTCAACTGGTGGTACAGAAGAGCATGTGGGGTTGTCTGTGATGGTGTACAGGGGCTCGCCATGGCAGGGCACACATGTGGCCCACTGAGCATGGCACCAGGGGAGGTCACTGTGCCACGTGGCTCTGATAGTGGACAGCATGGTATGGTCTGGCTGTTGGTGCCCGTCCAGGCACATGGGCCCGCTGCAGAGTGCACATGGGTGGCACACTACATGGAGACGATGTCTGTCTCATTAGCATGTTGGTACCTGGCCAGATGTTGGGATAGGCACCCTCCCTGTTCAGGTCTACACCCCGCACCATTGGGGTCCATGTCGGTGGTGCATCTGGTGTCACACATGCCACAAGGCCTGGGTGGGTGGACACGCTGGGCCAGGTCTACATCAGGTACACTGGTTGGTATCCCAATACCGCTACCGTAGTGCAGCATGAGTGTGGCGGCGCCCATGGGCATCCACCATTCGGCAATGTTGATAGCGATGGGGCCCCAATGGTCAGTGGTGCTGCCTGTCCCCATGGCCACGGGGTCCACATGATGTGGACCACTCATGGTACTGGCCTGTCCTCATTGGACTGGGCATATGTCCGCCACCATTGGCCCATACATGACCAGCCTTATCTGGGTCACTGATACCTGCCAGTCATCCATGACAGTATGTGGGGGTAGGGTGGTAGCCACTATGTGTTGCTATCTGCAGACAGGCATGCAGACATACCCCACCTGTTGTAGCCACTGGCTGTTGCCCATGTCGATGCTTACACCTGTCATGCGGTGGTGGGCTGCCATCACCGGCAGGCTGTGTGGCAGCAGCTGCCATGCAGTGGGGGCACACTGGGTTGTGCCAGGTGCCAGGGTGACTGACCACCATGGGCAGCATGCCCAATGTCTCTGTATGCCCGGTGATGTTGTGCATTCTTGGACATGTGGATGACACCTCCATGTACATGTGAGGTGCTGTCAGACCAGACTCATATGTGCTATTCCAGCCAGTGGTGGTGGTGCAGCACAGGGGCACTTGGGCAATGCTGCCAGTGGGACAGTGCGGCAGTGCTGATGGGGAGTGCACTGTGCAATGTGGCCCGTGGTTACAGTGGCCCATGCACCACCCACTGTTGTATCCTCTGGGTGGGTGGGCGGATGTGTCGGGCATGGCACATAGTGCACCATGTGGCCATAGCAGGGGCGTGTGGGTGGGTAGGTGGCACTGCACCATGCGTGTTTGAACTGCACATACAGGCATGCTGGATGGCCCCAAGAGCTGTATCAGCCACCTGACATGCATGTCCAGTGCCCTGACTGTGTAACTCGACATGTGCAATGTGTGCCATATGGCTGTGCATTGCAACTGCTAGCCAGGCAGTGCACGTGTGCCATGTGCCACTGTGCCAGTCTACACATGCAGGTGTCACTATGTGTGGGTGTGTACAACCAGGGGCATGGGAAGGGTGACGGTGGTGTACCATTGGCCTCTGTGCTGGAGCAGTGCCAGTCACTGCTGTCCTTAGTGTTCCTGGGGATGTCACTGTGGTCAGCATGTGCCCACCAATGAGGAGCCACGGTTGGTGGGAGTGTGGCACAACAATGGGTCCACAGGGGTGATGACTCACCGATGGCTGGTCCACAGCGTGTGGCAGCCGATGGGGCATGTGCTGCACGCTGTCACCCTGGATGCGAGGGGCCAATGTGGTGACCCACAGGTCCATGATGGGGATCGCCATGATGGTTACGGATGTCTTAGTCTAGCTGTGTGGTAGCTCGCGAGGAGTGGGGCACTGTCAGTGGCTGGCTGGTGGGGGTGTTGATAAGTGGCCAGGATCCGGGACCACATGGTGTTTCAGTGGAGCCTGGAATGCACATCCAGGGGCAGTTGCACTCCAGCAGGACTGTGGCCAGGTCACGATGCAGCTGCGCCAGAGCATGGCCATGGGTGCATGCACCGTGATCCCCGGATGGGTGGCCTGGGGGTAGGGACTGGGTCATCATCACATGCTGTGCACCTTGCAACATGGGCATGCCTGATTGGCCCACATGGCCATCGTCCACTGCCATCATCCATTGCTCGCAAGGGCCATCTGTATCGCTGTCAACCATCTGGTCACTGTACTGCCCTGTGATGCATGCCCTTGTGTGGTCACCACCAGGTGCATGCAATCCTGTGACTGGTCTGGTTGGGTTTCCTCAATGGCTGCTGCATTGCACGGGCACTATCAGTGTGCCTTGCATGCACTGCCATTGCATGTTCGGCTTGTGTACTGTGCCCTGTGCAGGTGTGGCCACTGATGTGTGCATGTGTCATCAGCAGATGCATGTACCCTAGTGCACTGGTTGGAGTATGGTGTATTGCTCCGTACACCTGGTTGCCTGTGGGACAGTGCCACATTGGGGGCAATAACGGGTTACTATACAGGTCACTTGGCAGGACAGGTGTTCACCCATGTGATTGGAGGGCGGCAGCGAACAGGGTACTGTGGGGTGTGTATATCACAGCGTGGGTGGTGGCTGCATGGTGCGGTCTACCCAGGGTGTGGCCATTCTGCATACTGTGCAGGGCATCACACAGGCATGGCCATGGCATGGGGGCACTACAGCTGTGTATGTGTTACTAGGCGGTGACAGTGCAATGACAGAGGATCATTCAGTGGTGACACATTGACATGGGTGGACTGGATGGGCATTGCAGGACTCCTGTGATGCACCTCTACAGTCCAATGTGTCCATCCCTACAGTGGTGCATTGTACCTGTCATCTCGAGGGTGGTGCATCATAGGATACCACGGTGGTCTCTGGGGTATCCTACTTCACGTGTGTGCATCGTGTGTGTGTGTGTCGCGATTGCGGCGGTGCTTGCCGTGCACAGGGTGTGTCTTGTGTTGGCATGTGTGATCAGGGACCACAGTGATGTGTGTCAGGGGCTTTGGGGTTTTATATGCCATGTACCGTCCCAGCCACTGTTCACTGCTGTGTGTGACGGTCCCTTCAGCTCGGCTGCCCCATACCATGTGGTGTGTGTGTGCTGTCCTGGCACCGTGCACGTGCGGTGTGGTGGGGCATGTCATTCTGTGTCTGTCTTCAGCATCTTCCTTGCTGAGCAGTGGTCGCATGTGTTTGCTCTTTCTGCCACCTTTTGGTTGCCCTGTTGACATCTGTGTGCCCATGTTGTCCTGCACTGGTTGCCTCACATGCCACTGCTGTGTCCATCACTATAGTCCCACCAGGTCTGAAAGTTACCTTGCGTGACCTTCCCGCTGCGTATGGGCTGTTGTGCTGCCTTCTGTGCAGCCTCACTGTGTTGCACACTGTGTGCTGTGGTGGACCTTGCACTGCTGGTGCTGCCTGCGTGGACAGTGCTGTATGCAGACCAGTGGTGTGGTCCATGCTGCTGTGCCATGCCTGTGGATGCTCTGTTGCTATGTGTGGACATGTGTCACCTGACTGTGTGCCTGTCATGCTCCACTGGCCAGTGCACTGTGCAGTGGTGGCATGCATGTGTCCTCCATGCTGGCTGTGTCATCATGCACGGTGGTTGCTGTGCATCCTGGCCACATGTTGCCTGTGCTGCCATTGCATTGTGGGAATGTTGTGCCATGTTGGGTTGGTCATGTTCCGCTGTGCTGCTGTGGGTCTCCGTGTGACCGTGTATCATTGTCCCTCTGTGGGTCTGCATGTCCCACCTGTGCTGTTGTTACCTGCCACTGTGCAGGTTGGTATGGTGGTAGCCTGTGTGTTGCCATACACTTTGGTCTGTGGGGCCGCTATGCCACCTGTGTGGTGCTCTTGCGATGATGCACACCAGACACAGGGTACACATATGTCTGGTGGATGGTTTGATGGTCTGCGCTCGCCGGGTGCCATACGTCCTGCATCTGTGGGTGTCCTGCCTGTCGCCTGTCATATACACTGCTGTGGTCATGTCCACTGTTCATGTATGGTCCATGCAGTGTGCGTTGTGCCTCCATACACAGGTGGATGTCCCTCCCCATGGACATGTGTAGCAGGCCTCCATGGTGCTGTGGCTGGTGTCATGTATGGGTGACCTGCATTGACACTGGGCATGTGTCAGTGTGTTGGGCATGTGCAGTGGGATCCACATCACTGTGAAAGTTGCTGCTGTGTGGCCCATACCACTGGGCACTTCCTCCATTGCTGTTGCTGACAGCACATTGCTGACAGGTGCCATATATGGGGTGGTGTAATGGCATGTGGTGCATGTCTTGCCTGGCCCATGTTGTGGTATATGTCCTGTGGCCCTGTGCCACATGCTGCATTGTGGCATTGCGCTCCCACCATGCATGGCATGGCCTTGCCTGACCACTGACCATGGCCTGGGCCAACATCTCCAGTGCTGTGGCCATGGCTCAGCGCCCGTGATTGCTCCCACTGTAAGTGCACCAGTTGCTACAGTAATGTTGTCATCATCTCCATGCTATTTGCCTGCTGCTGGATGCTTGCTTGTATGCCCAGCAGTATGGCCTCCATGTGTGCCTATTGGCCCTGTGTGGCCACACTGGTCTGCACCGTTACATGCACGCAGCTATGGACCCCTTGATGGGTCCAGGCTTGCTGTGGTGGCACTGGTGTGTGCTTCTTGTGCTGCATGCACCCCACTCATACTCCCGGCCATGGACACCTTCGGCACGCACCACCTCCTGGAGTACTGTCTCAGCCCATCATCACTGGGTGTGTCCTCCATCACCATCCTCTGTCCATTGTGGGGTGTCCATGTGCATGTCCACTGCTGCAGTGATGTCACTATCCACCTCCCTGCTTGGCCATGTGCGCTCTGTGTGGTGTCACCTTCCCATCAGCTGACACTGCAGGGTCCGCCACTGATCATCATCCCCTGTTGTGGTGGCTGTCGAGGGCTGTCGTGTCAGAGTTCGCCTGTGTACCACTCTTCCTCACCCTCACTGGCCCTTGCGTTTGGGTCACTGTGGTGCTGCTCTCCTCCTCCACCTCCTCCTACTCCTCCTGTGCCACTGCCTCTATTTGTGTGCCTGGGCTGCTTGGTGGCATTGTCATGCTTTGACTCGCTGCCAGTCATAGACCTTCTGTCCTCCTGGCATCATCTGTGGGTATAAAGCACATACATTATGTGGCTGGGTCCTCATCATGTGTCTCCCACTGGTGTCCCCATGTTGTGCTGTGTGGTAGCAGTTCTGTTTGTATCATGTTTACACCTGCCTGTGTGCAATCTCAGTACATGTCTGTTGTACAGTGCCATTGGGATGTGCCTGTCCACACCCCTTGCATTGCAATCCCGGATTAGTGTTGCGACTGTTGTGTGGCGGCCAGCTGTCTCTGCAGTGTTACCCACATGCTGTGGGGATGGCATGGTTGGTACCATGCTGTGTGCCACGGCCATTGCTTGTTTACACAGTGTTGGCCAGATAGGTGCGGGAGGCTGTACTTGTGTCTTACAGTGTCCCTTCTAGACATGTACTGTAGGTTCCGATGTAGCCTGTGTGCCTGTTTGCATTCCCTTGGCCATGGCTGGGTACTGGCAGGGGTGGGTTCATGGGTATTGAGCAAGGTGTGGTGCTATACAGGGCATGGGACTGTGCCCAGGTCTGTGTGCTGCATTATTGTGTGCAGGTCTGCACTGTGCGTTCTGTGGGCCTCCGTCATGCTGGGGGCATGGTGTGTACTAGGATGCTGGTCATGCGTGCATGTTGGAGGGTGTGGTGTGTGTTGGTGCCCTGGTGGCTCACCACCTACTGGTAATTGTTGGGGCTGGCATGCCTGGTTGGGGCTGTGTTACCCCATCAACATTGTCCACAGTACTGTCACATGCTCCCTGCTTGGTGGGTATCTATCACATTGCCCTGTGTGCCCATTCAGGCATGCACCTATTATACCCACTCCATTCTCCACTGTGGTATGCGTCACAGAAGGGGTGCAGGGTATGGTGTTCCGCCGGTGGCAGTGTTGCCCCATGCAGGGATCCTTTCACCACTGCCCCACCCCCACCACCACCACATCCAGTGGTGTACAGGCTATGTGCATGTCACTACTCTGTTGCTGCTTCTGTATCGGTCCTGCCACATGTGGTCTCTGTGGCAACAGCTGTACACAGCGTACTGTGTATGGCTGTGCCTGGCATGGCTGCCACTGTCATGGGTTGCCCTGCTTGTCACTTGCATGGACTTGCTGTGCCACCCTGTGTGGCTTGTTTCATGGGGCAGCAGAACAGTTCCCATCCAGGCCCTACCGGCCACTTCCATTCCTTTCCTCTGTGGTGCCTCCATTGTGTAGCATCTGGGTTGTTCATACTGGTGGCTGTCACATGTCACCCGTTCTTTCCATATTGCAGGTGTGTCTGGCCTTTGGCTGTCTCACTGACCCTCCCACAGCCATGGCTTCTGTGTTCAGCTACATTGTCTCCTTGTGCACAGTGCTGTGGGGATTCAGCCTTGGCATTTGCAGCATGCATGTTATGCATTCGGTGCCTGCTGCTGGCATGGCATTCTGGGCATCTGTGTGGCTCACCTTGTGATGTCAGTCGTGTGCCTGCACCTGTCTCCGGCTGACTCAATAGCTGCCTGCAGTGTGCCTGCGTGCAGCAGCGTGCTGTTCTCAGACCTGTTTGCATTCTGGCAATGGCTGCACTTGGTCGGCCTGTCCTGGGTGGCTGGTGCAGGGGCAGTCCCACATTGCAGGTGTGCTGCCTACTGGCGGTGAGGGGGATGCTATACAGGGTTGGTGTGTGCTTTGCAGTGTGGCAGTGCCCGGCCTCATGTTGTTTGCCTCAGCTTCTGCACCACCTACTATTGGGTTCCTACTGCTGTCCTGTCTTACGACTGCTGGTTGTTGGGGAGCTCTTGATGTCTGCACACCTCCCATTACTCAACTGTGTACCATCTGCTGTGACCTAATATCCCACCAGTCGGTTCTGTGGCCTGCTTGCTGCATGTGGGCATGAATCCTTTCACACCCCACTGCTGTTCCTGTGTGTTGCTCCTCAGTTTGTCCGCCACTGCTTCTGTCCCCTGGTCTGGCCATGGTGTAGTGCAGGCTGTCTGCATCCACACATTGTGGTTGGGCAGGTCTCAGGGTTCCTGTGTCTTGTTCGGTGCAGCACATGGTGTCTTTAGGGCTAGGCATGTTGTTTGCCATCACATTTCCCTGTGTGCTGGCAGGGGTGTGGGTAGCTATTTCCATTTTTACAGTCTCCTACAGTTGCCCCTCATTGCTACATGTACATCCCATCCAGATGGTGCCCCTTCAGACACATCGGTATGTTTACAGATGATTCCTGTCATGACTTCTGGGGTTGGCCATGTCCCTGTCTTTGAACCAGCAGTGGTTTCCAGTTACACACTGCTCAGTTGCCTACACTGACACTTTACCTACTGCTTTGACTGGACATGTTCACAGGCCAGCATATACTGGTGACAGGCACACAGCAGTACTGTGACCATCTAGGTAATGTGTGTGGTGCCTGCCTACACCTTGTATGTAGGGGCTTTAGTGCCTGTGTTATGCCTCCCTAGTGCTGTCCTGCCTCTGCATGGTGTGTGTACCATTAGCCTGTTAGCTTGTACCTTGTGTGTCGGTCTCATTGCCTGAAGAGGTTGAGGTCACTGTCTCCTGCTATGGTGCAGCATCTCAGGTGGCTGGTGGCACTCTCTCCAGTGGGGTGAGCACCTGGGCTTGTGATGGGCCACCTCCTGTGGCTGTGGCACAGTGTGCATTGTGTGCCATTTTGTCTTTGGACCACCTCTTGAGGTCATGGTACTGTTTCTGCGTTCCCTGATGGTTCCTTTGCTGGTGCAACAGCGTTTCGCTCTGTTGCCACCTGTGTCCATGCCTGCTGCCTCTTGTCCCTTGTTGCTTGTCCCCACCCGGGATAGCAGTAGTTCATGCTGTTTGTGCACCTCCTCGAAGAGGACGTCTGTTTCTCTGTCCGTGAAGTTATGTTTCCAGGTATGGCATGGATCGCCTCTCCTTCTGTAGCCTGCACCATTCTCTGTGCCACAGGCCTACTAGAGTACCTTGCCTTGTTCACGCTGTGCATCATATTTATGGGCAGGCTGGCCTGCATCATTCCCTGGACTTTGGGTCTGTGAGTCCATTTCTTGCAAAGTCTGGTGCACGGGGTTTGACGTAGCATGTTTGACGAGGGTGGCCCTTTGGCACACCGTGCACCATTCTATGGTATGTTTGAAATTCCGGCCCATGGAGTTTATGATTTTAAACATTCATTAAAAAAAATGTAAAATACAGTTTTGTTTAAAACAACATTAAGACACTCCACTGGTTGGGTTACCTTTGTTAATTTAACCTTAGGGATTTAAGGCACTGAGGTTCACGCATTCCTCATGATCCCCCAGGGTTAGATTAACTGATGGCAGACTACCCCAGTTCATGCTTTAATGCTTAATTCTAGCCCTGTGTGATGAAAGGAATCCTGCCCTTGACTGGTTTATGTAAGCAGTAACTCATGATGGGGTATGAGGATGTGTGGATTAATCAACACCCTTGTGTGCTTGTGAGGCATGGCGCATAGGCCGAGTGTCCTCACAGCACCTGGGGTGTTGATTAATCCCCACTAACCCATACCCTGGAGTGATTATTGCACTTATAATAGGGGTCATATTTAAACAACAAGAAACATCCAGAAAGGTTTTTAGCTGTTTAAATAGAGAAATGTCACTGTATCCTGCTGACTTGAAAAATAGTCCCCAGAACTCATGCATCTCTTATTGACTTTATGAACATAGAAATGGCACAAATATACTCATGAAATGATCTGTGACATTTGTATAGTCACATCAATAATGCATGCATGACTCACTTTGATGTTTGTCTCTGTCTCACTCTCCTCTGCTGCTGCCGCTTCATCATGAACTCCTCTCTTTCGCAGTGTCAGTCTCTCTCTCTGTCTGTCTCTCCCTATGAGGAATCGTGGTAGCAGAAACCAGCCCACAGACAGAGGAAAGTCCATTTCACCGACTGCACACAGAGACACAGACAGGAGAGACAACACTGTAGCAATGCTGAATTAAACACACGGGTTGGTAGGGAAATACTATTGTCCTGTGCCCCAGCACATCTCTTTGCACTGACTTATTTCCTAGCATCCCAGTAACTCATCTTCTCTTCTCTCTCTCTCTATGACTTGCTGTCACACAGCAAACCACACCGACATAGGGAAAGGGGTTGTCACTGACTGTATGCCCCAATATAGCAAGAGAAGCAGTATAGCAGTGGTTTAAGGCTCTGAGCTGCAAATCTGGAGACCTGGGTTTGAATCCCACAGCCCCACTTGCATACTGTGTGACCCTAAGCAAGTCACTTAACTTCCTTGTGCTTCCAGGCCACACCTGTAAACAAGCTTTCAGCTTAGTGTGTCTGTTCTGGTAAACAAAAGATAGATAGGACAAAGAAAGACACAACAGATTGCAGCAACTGTGAATTAAGTGTCAGCTGCACCTCAGACCCGTTGACTTGTTGTATCTCGCTCACTCTCTGCAGCATCAGAGATACTGCCACTACACTGGGGGTGGAGACAGAATTAGGGGTGTTGGATGATGCCTCTCCATACATGGTGTACAGCTGGATGCAACCATTTTTGCCCAGTACAACTAAATGGACTGCAGCAGACATGCTTTTGTATGCTTGAGACACAAAATGACTATCTTGGCACTCCTGTCACCCCCTCCCTCTCCATACCCACATTGACTTGTCTCCCCTGGCATCCCAGTAACTTGTCCAAGTGTCTCTCTCTCTCTCTCATTCACTGTCACACAGTAAACTGCACTGGATAAAGGGGAAAGTGGTTGTCACTGACTGTATGCCTTAATACAGCGAGAGAGAGAGAGAGAGAGAGAGAGAGAGAACACACACACAGAGATGCACAGAGACACAGCAGATTGCAGCAACTGTCAATTAAGTGTTGGCTGCACCTCAAACCCGCTGACTGTTGTTTTGGTCAAGTACTACTTCATGGAGCTGTTCTCTGTAGCTGACGCACTCCTGTACAGTCCCACATGTCCCCTTTCTTTCTCCTGAGCTGTGGAGCACAGTCTGCACTCCGGTCACTGTCTGCCAACAGCATATGGCTGCTACTTTTGTTTTACTGCTCTCTACACATAGTGAGATCTGGTGGTACAGCACCTAACTCCTCCCTCCATTGAGCCTTGGATTAAATAGGCTTCTTAATCCACAGTTACGCATGGCTGCTGCACCAATCAGGGTACCTTGTTCTGTACAACCCATGTTATAATTAAAAATAAAATATGCTTCTTCTTCCATGGTGGCTCATCCAGGCAGTTGGCACATCATATACTGTATACAGTCAGCTGTGCAGGAGGTAGAGCTAGAGTGAGATATGGTTGGGATTTACCTAAGGACATCCAGTCACAAAGGATACCATTAGGTAAGCATGACTCCTGACATATGTGGAGATAGAATGAAGCCAGAGTGGGGTGGAGTTTATCTAAATGCTTTTTTGCAATTGGAAATGCATTGATAAACCCCACCTAACTTTAATCTACTCAAATCACAGATAGCTGGTTGCTTATAACACATGCCAGTCACCTGCATGAGACTTCTGCCTCCATTCCGGCTTAAACAGTTTCCCAATTGGAGGCAGTAAAACTGAGGGGTTGAACACAGATGTGCCTTGATGATTTGGGGACAATAGGGTCAGGACAGGAGCTCTTCCTCTGTACAATTACTGAATGTCAACAACCAACCCACCCTCCAACATAGATGTGATAGAGTACCAGTTGTAAAATGGATGCTGGCATACTATGGGACTTACCTGGGTAGTTACTTACTTATCTCTTCTACTTACTTAATGACAGTTTAAATAGGGACCTTGGTCATTTAAACAGCCCTTCCACTTTGTTTCTGAGCAATCTAGCACCAAATTGATTTGTTTGCATTATGAATTCTATTGCCTGCATCCTGTTGTACCTTTCTATATCTACTTGAACACATTGTATTCTTTATAGGCCCTGTTATTTACTACCCGCATTAGGTCCAACGTCACTTGTATGTCACCTGTTTCCTTATATATTACTGGATTCTCTGCCTGAAACTTGTTTTAACAAATTTGCACACATATTTATCAATAACATTCAATCTTATGCTTTGAACTCGACTGGATTTGAAACCCTGGCCTCCCTACTTGTTCTGTTAATGCTTTTATTGCTTACAGCCTGCAATCTGTTCTATGTGTTGTGGGGTCCTTTTCTCCTCTACCTTGCATTAGTTCCCCTTTCTAGGAATCTGAACCCTCCACCTAGCTTGCCTACATACTGCACTAGAGTCTGAACCCTCACAAGCTTGCCTACATACTGCACTAGGGTCTGAACCCTCCACCTAGCTTGCCTACATGTTGCACTAGGAATCTGCACCTCCATCTAGATTGCCTGCATACTGCTGCTACCTCTTGCTTCTAGGGCACTCTATCAGGACTGCTTTCCATCAGTCTCAGCTCCTATTTAGTATCCCACTAACTTTGCATCTATATGCTGTTCACTTCCTGCCCATACTCCACTCTCCTGGCCTTGGCTCCCCTTCCACACTCCCCTTTTTTCTGTCTGGTGCCCACACCTATTTTTGGATCCCTTATCCTTGTATCTGCGCTACCCCCACTTCCTATCCATTCATATCCCTCCTGCTGCTTCCTCACTCTTCGCTCCTTCCCCTTAGTTAAGGTGTCTACAGCACACAACTCCTATATAACATCCCCTCCTTTGTTTCACTGTATTGCTCAACTTCTGACTCCCATACCTGCCTGGCTGGCCTCTTCTTCCACTAGCTCCTCATTTCTTCTGCAATGCATTTTTCTCTGCTCCTGTCTTAGCTTAACTCTACACCTCTTCTCCTTGATCCTCTCATTTTCCAGCTAAGTCTTACCTCTCATCTTGCTCCATTGCTACTCCTCCTGTACTGCATACCTAGCCTATCCCTCCACCACATAAGCTTGCTCCCCACTCTCCTTCTACCAATTTCCCTGTCCTCTCGGCTTCCTGTCTATCAAATATGTTCCTTATTACCTCTCTTTCCTGTCCCTACTATTTACCTTTGCTTCCTCTCTTCTACTAGCTTTCCCTCTTCACACCTCCTACTTCATCCTTCCTCTGCTTCTCCCCCCTCCCTCCTCCTGCCTTCCTTCTCTCCTCCATTCCCCTGGTTCCCTAGTACCTTGTCCTCCCCTTCCTCCTACTTGCATCTTAAATCTCTTAGATCCTGACTTCCAACCACCCCTCCACTCCTCCCACTCATGCCTACTCTCCCTAACCAACTGCCATGAAAATGCCCCTCTGTCCCAGTTAAGCTCCTTATCTTGCTGCTGCTACTGGTTGAAGGAGACATTGATCCCAGTCCTGGCCCCGTCCACTCCTATCACACCTTCCTTCCCAAAGGGTTGGGTGTCACACCTCAATGTCTGAAGCCTCCTCCCCAGTATAGACCTGCTACAACTGCTCATGGTTAACCTTCACCTGATGTGTTAATTATCTCTGAATCTTGGTTTTCCCCATGATTCTGGATACTGCAGTCACCATACCTAGGTACTCCATACTGAGGACTTACTCAGAAACTAAGGCAGAGGCTGGGCCTCTTCTTTAGGATTAACCAGTTCCTTACTACAGATGCTAAAATGCTCCTGGTCCAAACAACATTCCTATCCTTGTTGACTATGCAGATTTCTTATATAGTCAGTGCCCAAAAACTTCTCTTGATAAACTGGAATGCTGTACCACAGATCTGTCAGGTGTATAACAGACCTTCCTCTTTCCACCCACCACTGCTCATTGTATGCTGCTGTAGGGTGGACTTCCCTCATGTTTAGGCGAAATAAGACTCATTGCTTTGGACTCTTAGAGCTGTCACAAAAAGCTTCCTCAATATATCTTTGACTGTCTACGCTACACGCCAGGATCCTATGCCTTAAGAAGTGCCTCATTTTTCACACTTTGTATTCCTAAGGTCTCTTCCCGCTTTGGTAGAGTGGCAATTAGCTTTGTACTGCCATCATTGTGGAATAAACTGCAAAAGTCATTGAAATTGAGTGTCCCCATCAGTTTGAATTTCTTCAAGACCTTATTTGCTCGGACTGTGAGGGAACACTAATTGCTTCCCACGTCCCTTAACTTATTCTGAATCCTAGGCTCACAGCTCTCAGCTGCATGCAGTGTAGACTAGGTAACTGCTGGCTTCCTATGGATTCACCTCATTCTGAGGAACCCTATAACTGTTCTCCATCCAATTAGGTCACATCTGCATGCTGTTTACCTGTATTCCAGTTTTGGGCTCTAATTTCCTTCCCTATACACTCCCTACAAACCATGCCTCCCATCTCCCCCTCTCACTGTTATCCTGCCCCCCAGCTCCACTGCCCCAATCTCCTAGGAATTCTACACACCTCCTAACCTAGCGGTGCATCCTGCTATTTATCCTGCACCTTGTTAAGTTCTCATACTTATCTAGGCTATCAAATAACTCACCTATATGTAATAAAGTCATCATCTGAAGTGCCTGTATGCCTGCCTCTGTAATACTCTGTTGCTGCATTGATCACTTACTTTGTATTCATTTGTTGTCCTAATGATGTATTTGTCACTGTTGTATGTAATTCTATTGTGACCCAGTATTAACCAGGTCTGTCCTGTGAATGAGCTTTTATTTATTTGTTGCCATAATGATGTATTTGTCACGTTGTATGTAATTCTTACCTTGACCCAGTACTAACCACGTCCATCTTGTAAATGACCTTGCTCAACAATGTTCACCTGGATAAATAAAGATTTTGATTGATTGATTGATTGACTCCATTACCCACCAGGAACATGCCAGTAAGGCTGATGGGAGTGTTGCCCTTTACCTCTCCTCTGCCATCCACTTCACCTCCATACTCTGTATCTCTATCTCTTCCCCATCTGCCTATGAACTTTTACTCCTCAAACTCTCCCTCCATTTCTCTATCCCCATCTTTGTGGCTGGTGTCTACTGCCCAAGCCTTCCCCTCCTTCTGTCACTGACCTCCTTACTACTATCTCTATCCATGCCTCAACCAGTGAATTATTCATCCTTAGGGACTTCAATTTCAATCGGCTCTCCACTTCTCCTTCCAAATTCTGCCACAGCATTAAGTCCCTTAATCTTGCTCAACTGATCACTGACCCTACCCACCACAACCATAAATCCTCTTAACCACACTGTACTGGACTGGGTCCTTGCCTCCCACCTCCACTGGATTATTGATGCTGACACCCTTCTAGATACCTCAGTGAGCCCGTTTGGCTCACTGTGTCTGCAATTACACCACCCTAAGGCCCTCCCAAGCTCCTCCAGATCCAGTTATTCCTGTCACTGGACTTATCCTCCTCCATACAGACTTAGCAGCCATTGACTGGTCACCCATCTCTTGGCCAGCTCCATTGATTCTGCTCTCAATTATTTTAAGTCCAAATTTCCGTCTATCTGGGCCTTGCACTCTCCTCTCAGAAAAACAGAGTCTGTAGTGTTTAATTCCTTGGATCTCTGCCAAATTGCTGGCCTGCCTCTGTGCTCAAGATCTTGCCTGGCAAGCTCACAAGTCCTCTGGCTTCCATGCTACTTTACTCCGTGCCGTTGCCCTTCATAACACCTGTACCAAAGCCACTAGGCTTGCAAGGTGGAGTACTTTGCCTTCTTCTTCCAGACCAACATTAACCATGCCTACAAGTTCTGGAAGGTCACCCATGCCCTTTCTCTCCCCAACCCAGTTCTCCACCCTGGTCCTCAAAGTAAGTGATGTCACCATATGTGCCCCCTTTCTGTTTCCTCTGAGTTCAATACTTTCTTCACCACCTGTGCCTCCTCCTTCTCTCTCCCATCTCTCCCTCCCTCACCTCCCCTTCCCACCAAGCCTCCTGGACTACCCCTTTCTCCTTCACTCCTATAGCTTTTGCTGACACTGTCAAGTCCCTCCTAGCCTAAACCCTCTCAAGGGCAGGAGCTCTGTTGGGCTTGACCCTAAACTCCTCCATCTCTCTGCCCCATCTATTGCTCTCCCACTCTCTTCCTTCTAAACTTCTCTTTCCCGTGTTTTCTGTCCCTGACACATGGAAACATGTTACTGTCATACCTCTTCCTAAAGGAGGTGACCCCTCAAGTCTGGTAATTACCACCCTATCTCTCTGCTCCCACCCTTTCTAAACTTCAAGAACACCTAGTACTTTCTCTTTTTTAATACTTCTTTATTAAGAAATATGCCAAATGCAGACCAGAAGAAAGAAGATACATATTGCCTCAAATAAATCCTGCAAGAATTTCCAATACAGTTTGTGACAATATAGAAATACTTAAGTAACATGTGTAACATTGTGTTATGTTATAAAATGAATAAAACAGCTACAGTTTATTTATATTGATAAAATCACAACAGATTTAAAAGAACCAAAGTTCATTAAAAATAACTATAACAATAAAAACTGCTGTCAAAACTGCTGTCACCCTCAAGTAGTCTATACTATAAATAACAGTGTCGAGTTTAGTCTACCATATGCTTAAAAAACAAAGTTTCCTCTTTTTGGGGGATAGAGAGAATTAGGTTATACAAATTAAAGTTCAGCATTACTGGCCTCTATCAAAACCTTTTAGACCTTAAGTATTAGATTAGTTGGTTGTAATCAAATGGGGAGGGTGTTGGGGAAAAGTTCTGTTTCATATAAATCCCACCTCGTCCATCTGTTACCATATGCCTTTTGGCAGTGTTGCATCGAAATGGTTTATATGTTCCATTTCTTATATCTGCCAGACCACATGTACCCATTCCTCCACAGATGGGGATCTGGTTGTAGCCATCTCTTAGTTATGGCTTTCAGGACTGCAATTATCAATATACCCCATAAATATTTCATTATATTTCCCCATCACCGTTAGTGGTGATATACCTAATACCATATTTTCTGGGCCTCTTTTTTCTGGCAGGGTGAAAGGCATTTCAAATATTCCCACCAGGGCTGTCCGATATGTTGTAAGTATTGGAAACTGCCGAAAATATGAGCCTGGGTGGCAACTGGATCCCCACAATGTCCCCAACAATTTGTGGTAATTCTAGGGTCCTCTTTTGCCTGGACAACTGGGACCAAGAAATATCTACTTCAGAGTCTCCAGACAAATTCTTGCCAGTTTGGTGAGGCTGATGTATGCCATGTTAACACCAAACTTTCTCCCATTCCTTCTGTTCCAGTTGAATGCCTAACTCCGTTTCCCACCTAATCTTAATATTTGCAGTAGTAGTTTCCTGATCCTTGAGGTAGTTGGCATATAATAATGTAATTCCTCCTTTACCGCTTGGAGACACCCAGATTATCTTGAAGGGGCAGTATGGCAGAATCTTTCATGGTGGCGGTTTATAAATCTGGGAGTTTTCAAAATTTTGTATTTGATAATAATGGAATCTGTCTTAAGGATGAAGATTGTACCTCTGGGATATCACTTAAAGGATAAAATTGTGTTAGCTGAATAGTTGCCAAGGAGACTGGAAACCCACGGTGCACCTGATATCTGAACCAGGGATTCATACTGGCTGGAACAAATAAGGGGTCTCATGCTCACCATCATCATCTGTATGGCCCTTAGTGACTCTGCCTCCAACCCTCAAGCACCATGGATATCCCACTAAGCCTGTTTGCATCCTTCTTGTTTAATTGGTTTAGGATAAAGGTAATGCTTGTAGCAGTGGGTCGTTAACTCTCATCAACTCTAACTGTTTCCACTGAGAAGCGTATTGTGGGTTTGCCATAATAATATCAATTTCATTTGGGCAGCAACACAATAACCTGGTAGGAAAGGCAGGCTAGTCCACCTTGTTTTTTGAAGGTAAAGGAATTGTCATTTCACACAAGGCCTTATCAAGCCACATAGGAATGCCAACAATTGTTTTTGCCATATATGCAATTCTTGGTGAGAAATTAGACAAGGGACACTCTGAAATAGATTCAAAATCTCAGAAGAATATTAATTTTGGCTGTTGTAGCCAAGCATGAAGAGGAGGGGAAGAAGAGCCTATCATCTGTAATAATTTTTCAAGGTGGACAGTAGTGTAGGGTAATTGTTCTGAAAAAGGTTGGCTGTGGAAAGCCCTAAGTAGACACCCAGTGACTTTATCCTGTTGAGGTCCCATCACAACGGGTCTCTATCCTGTAGTTCCCTGGTTACCAGAAATGAAAAAGCTAAAATTTCAGTCTTGGTAGTGTTTAATGTATAACTGGAGCTAGTTGAAAATGTATGAATTTGGGCAAAATTTCTGGAAGCGATTGATCTGGATTCCTAGAAATAGCAGAATGTCTTTCACATATAGTCCTAATTTATGTTCAGACCCCACTAATGTAATCCCCAAATTCTGGATTCAAACAAATACTCTGAGCAAGAGGCTCAATATATAAAGCGAATAGGAAGTGGGCAGCCCTGCTGGTCACCCTCTCCAACTGAAATGGTGTGACAATATGTCCATTTTCCTTTACAAAACCCATGGGTGTGGAATATATCTTAGAAATAAAATTGAGGAATGGTTCTGAGAATCCCAAACCAGCCAAGGCCTCTTCAAATAGATCCAAGAGACTTTATCAAAAGCCTTTTCGGCATAGAGACTCATTAATAAAGCTGGCTGTTTAGAACGGGACAAATGGTCTATTATGTGTACCGCCTGCAGATGTTGTCCTGTGTTTTCACCCTAGAAGAAAACCGGTTTGATCAACATGTATTAATTAAGTAATAAGCCACAACAGGGGTGTGGGTGATGCTGAGTTTACCACGCCTGTGGTTAGGTCCGCGAGGCTGCAGGTCGAGTGACCAAACCTCACCAGGCGTAAATCCTCGCATCACTCCACACCCTGAGTGGTTTATTGCAATTATACAATGTCCCCTATCAGTTTTGGAAAAAAAAAAAGAAAATATTTTTTCTCCATTTAAACTTATTTTTAAAATGTATTCTTGCACCAGAAAAGTAGTTCCTTGTTTCTAGGTAAAATAGGTTGAGAGGCAGACCCATTTTGTAATAGTATAGCTGTAAATCTGGTATTTATTTTTGTTACTTTAGCAAGGGCTGCTTACTGTGCTATCAGCTGTTTGGTTCCGTTACGCTGGATAGGGTACAAGTCTGCCTCGAGGCAGCTCTCATTTGTTACATGATCTGCTCAACAGAGTCAGAACAGAACTGAGTTTCCTTTTTTTATTATTATTATTATTATTATGTACAGCTTTGTTAATCGCTGAGACCAACTGAGGTGTTATGCTGTGATTGGGGACCTTGTGGCACTAGCAGCGGACATGAGCAGGAGTAAATACAAAGGTTGGTGCTACCAGTTGCGCTAGCAGTCCATTGTTCATGCGATAACCAGCTCCGTGTTTCCGTCGGAGAAAGTTTGCAGTCAGAAATGAGGATCATACTGGGAGTGAAGTGAGTGTAATGGAGGAGAGGCCACACACACAGATAGCGGGTTGTATTGGAAGAAGCGGCGGGTGAGTCAGGTGTCAATGGCGATTGTGGGAGATTTTTTAAGAGATTCAGAATGGACTATATGGGACAGGAGTGCAGGCTATGTTAGACAAAGAAAGTGAGCGCCTTCCACCGTAAATAATTAGTGACAGTCAAGCAATAAACTGAAAGAAAACTGTCTACTCCCCTAAGACCACGTTGTTTACCAGACAGAAGTTTAGATCCAGAGCGTGTGGACATCTAACTTAAACTAGATGACCTGTGACAGAGATTTAAAATTGTGATTTACTGGCAGGTCAGCTGACGTGTGGAAATTGACTGCCTGACAGGATTTGACAGCTGATCGTTGCCAATTTCAGAAACCTGATAGACGTCTCAGGCAAAGGTACATTTTCTGTGATGGCTTCACTGTTCATTTCTGTTTCACCTCTGTAATACTGCAGTGAGGTGAATATGAATTTATGCTCCTGAGTGTAGTTAATTTTAAAGTTTGTTTCCATTTTGCAGTTCAGGTCAGACTTTCGCACTTAGCAGAGTGTAAGATGGTGGACTATGTGGGTGGCATTGGGTTGTAGTAATACATTGTTGCCTGGCATTCTAAATGAGGCAGGCTGGCACCTTTTGCTGGTGATGCTGAATTTTACCACTCTGAAAGGTGCAGGCCAGCCAATCAGATTCCTTTATTTTTATGGCCATTGTATAATTTGGATATAATTTGTTCTAATCTTCTAGTTATTATCCCATCAATATTTTGCAATCCGTATTCAATATAGAAATTTGCCAGTACAAGGCACAGTTTGTTGGGTCCTTGGCCGTTTAGGAGCACCACCACAATTGCCTTGGTCCATAAGGGTGGCATAACACCCTCAGTGTCTAATGCTGAGTTATATGCTCGATTCAATAGTGGGAAGTTGGAATCCCAGAAGAGCTCATAAAACTCCCTGGAAACCATAATTTCAGGGCATTTACCTAATTTTACAAGGAGATCTCGGAGACTATTTCTGTGGAAGAGATGGAGGCAGTCAAAACCTGATTATCAGCCTGGAAGACCCTTGGGAGATGCCTTTAGCTAAGAAATTCATCAGTAGAGTTTGGTCTTGGGCCTGATCAGCTTTATATAAAGTAGTGTAATAGTTCATAAACGATTGGCTATTTCTAAAGTAGAGGACTACATCTGTTTAGATTGTGGATGAAAAATTTCTGTGACTGTTTCTTCAGCTTTTCTTTAACACAATCTACTAGACAATGGCTTTAAGACTCAAGGCACCCCTTCATAATAGCATTGCTTTAGCTATAATAAGTTCTGTTCAATCTGATAGGCCAGGAGTGAATTGAGTTCTTTTTAAGACAGGTCAATTCAGACTCGCATTGTGGGTTTATATGGATTTTCTAATTGTTTCTAATGTTGATATCTGGTTTTGAAGTTGCAATTTCCATGCTTCCTCTGTTTTTTTTCTTACAAAAGACTGCAATAAGTTTCCTGGACTATAGCTTTGATGATGTCACACAGTGTTGTAGGAGTAATCCCAGTGTGCCATTGTCTTCTCGACAGTCTATATAGTGTCAATTATAGAGGTTCGTATGTCTTTGTCTTGTATGACAGACAAGTTTAGCCTCCAAAAGTGTTTTTCTTGGGTTGCCCCAAATCCAATTTAAGGAAAATGGGGGCATAGTCAGACAGTGTTATCTCCTCTATATCAATCCTCTTAATTGGCATATGTTTTCCTTAGGAAGTACAAAGTAATCTAGTTTAAACTTTGTGCACTGCAGAGTAACAAGTAAAATCCTTTCTATGTCACTGTCTGTATCTCCAAGAATCTAAGTACCCAAGTTCCACAACAAGTCTACCGACTTTTGTGCCACCTTAAGGTCTGCCCATGGAATGTGTGAGGTTGTATCAAGCTGAGGGTTAAAAGGCAAATTAAAATCTCCCCATGATTAATATGCCCTCTGTCCATACATTCATTTTAGTAAAAGACTATGAAAGAAGAAGTAGACAGAGGCTATAGTTACCATGTTACCATAGTAAGTGCCCTTTAAGGTGGCATAACACTTGTCTGTGTCTAGCAAAGTATCCTTTACCTCAAAGGGTACATGCTTTGTATTAAAATCACTGTACCATACCGATGCCCTGCTTATAAGTAGAAACTACAATTTTGTCTTATCCAAATTTTAATAGCTTGTCATGTTCAATCCTAGATAGGTGGGTTTCTTACAACAGAATAACATCTGCCCTTGATCTTTTAGAAAGGGAAGTATTTTACTTTGTAACCCCCCAAGCCTCCTCATCTAGGGCCATAAATCTTCACTGCAGTTGTTCCAGAAGGCACATAGAGAATGCTAGATCAAGCATTAACCCAAGCCAGTGCACACTTATACCAGATAGGAAAATGGTGGTCCTACCTTCGATGACTCCATACACCAATGCACCCTCAATCTCACCTCCAAATCTGGATTTTGTCCCAGAACATTGACCACTGGACCAGGATCTCCAGCTGCAACCTCCTGACTCTTTGTGCCCATAAGCCCTTGATCCGGAATGCAGGGTGACAGCATCACTCCTGGAATTAAGACTTAGAGACAAATTAGACACAAGGAGGGGAGTTCCTATTTCATTCTATCCCCTTCCAGCTTAAATAAGGCAATGTCCACTGCCAATTTCTTCCAAACTAACTTCTTTATTTAGCCCCAACATCCCAAATGATTTCAGGAATGCAGGGATCACATCCTTCATAAATAAATAAAGCAGCTCCATGGGGCTATTGAAACTTTGTGCAACTCATCCTGACTGGAGGCTTCGGAACAACACATCGAACACAGGCAGTACAGCCGGGCTCCTTCACTTTAACCTACTTGGATGCTTACCCAGGAATCTCCCTTCTAAGAAACCTCTAGGCTCCTGACTCACTGGCAATGGTAAGCCAAACCCTTTTGTTTTCTTGCTCTTCAATGGGTTACACACAACACCCTGGCACAGGTTGCTGCCCCAACTCCGGCATGGGAAAGCGTGCTGCTTCCCCACCTGGGCCCTGGACCTTGGCCCAAATACCAGGATACCAGGATTTTTCCTGTGACCCAGGCCCTGCAACCCTTACTCTCGATCTACAAGAAACCTGCTCTGTAGGTGCTCACAATTTACAGCACCTGCTCCCTCCTTAGCTCAACCTTTCATCTGCACAGCTCCCAAGTGTGCAGCAGCCCTTAAACCTGGCCCTGCTCCAGTACCTGAGCCCCTTGCTTCAGGCTGCCCTGCCACGAGAGAAGCCCGCGCTCGCCACTGCCCAGGCTCTCCCGAGCTGCCCAAACCCCAAGTAGTAGCGCCATACTCTCTTCTGCTCTCAGATTACCCTTTAAGGGAGGGAAATCCATGCTCAGGCCCATCACTCTCACATCACTCCTGGGCTTGCGTGTAGCTCCAACCAGTGGCCACCCTGCAAGGTCTGTCCTACGACCTGTGACCCACCTAACCTTTAATGCGGTGCCTCAGGACCTGCCCTGTCCAAGCAGGCCCCACTGGTGGGTGAAGGGCCTCTGGTTCCAACTGCCCTCAGGCCACCCTGCTACACCAGGTACCGGGAAAACCACTGCCACTGGCCTTCCCCATGAGGATCCTGCCACAGTCCCACAACCCTGGCAGCCTGAGCAAACTACTTCATGGGGATCTCTAGGCTCCTGCCTATCCTGGCCTCCTAACTACCTCCTTTCACCTCCCTTACCCCCAGCGACCAGGACCTGGCTAACCATCCTCCCCATAGAGTTTCCTTCTGGGCTCCTCGATGCCACATCACTGCAGGGCCATCCCTATCTGCCACCTGCAGGGGTCTCCCACTTGCTGGCCCACCTGGACTGCCAAGCTCCCTAATCCTGCCTTCTCTGCTCTTCCAGCCACCCCCTCCAGCCCCAGGCCTACTGCCCAGGCTGGAAAAGGGCCTAAACTTCCTGTCTCCTGCCTTATATACCTCCCTAGACCTACTCTTTGAGGCCACCATGAGGCATCCAGTAGTACTAACCCCCAGAGCACTAATAAATTCCCTAGCTCTGGGGGTAGAGGGGCACAAAGTATGCCTAAAATGGAAATAGAAGCCCCTCTTCAAGGGGCTTACACTTCTCTTAATTGGACTTGTGAGACCATGAACATTATACAAAATTAAAGTAGTATTTATGTTAGCCATGGTTTGTTATATATAGAGCAAAACTGATTCTCTCATGACCCCAACCATCAGGCAAACTGCCATAAAATAACATTAGGTAGATTCCTAAATGGAAGAGGGTGACAGCCACATAAATTAGGTAACCAGCAATAACCTGTGACATAACCAATAAAACAACTATATTGCAATGAATAAACTTGCTCCAGCGTTGGAAGTCTGAACTGCCAGACCTCTAATCCCATTCCCTAATGGTGGAGTTGTAACAACAGTAATAGTAGGGAGGGATAAAAGAGGTGTCAATGTCCCTGGTAGGGATCCTCTTTCAGAGTCCTGCATGCTGTATTCAGACTCTTCATACTGTCCTAGAGGATGTCAGATCAAACCCTCATACTAAGAAAGGAGGGGTTTACATAAGAGGTAACAGTAAACAGTCATTGTTCTCTCCCGCCAATATTTATTACTATATATACAGTACATATGAATATATGAATGTGCCAGCAGAAACAGACCACCTAAGTCTGTGCCGAGTGTGCAGCTGCACCCCTAGTTTGCAGCTGCTCCCCACCCTCCCATTGGTCATCCCACTGTCACCTTCCACCTCCCCCACCCTCACTCTTCCATTCCCTGTCCCATGCCCTTTTAAACTGTTCATAGATTTACATGTGATACCACTCATTCTGGTAGGGCATTCCATTTTCTACCACCTGTTCTGTGAAATAGTGTCTCCTCATTTCCTTCCTAAATCTTCCCTCCTCTATTCTTAGCGCATGTCCCTGGTGACCCTCCCTCCTTAACTTAAAGACCCCATCTCCCCATCCTTATTGATTCTCCTCAGATACTTGAATGTCTCTGTCATGTCCCCCTGTCCCTTCTATCCTCCAGGGTGTACATATTCAGGTCTTCAGCCTGCTGTCATAGTCTGTCCTTCCATTCCATATATCATCTTAGTTTGCCTCTGCACCCCTTCCTGTAGCCTGATATCACACTTTAGGTATGGCCTCCAAACTACACAATACTCTAAGTGTGACCTTACCAGCGACTGTAGAGGACAGGCTCACCTCTCTTCACCTGGATAAACCCTCACTATGCACCCCAGCATTTTGTTCACTTTTGCAGCACTCTCCTGCACTGTGCTGTGGTGTTGTCTATGGTCCCTGTTATCATTACCCCTAGGTCCTTCTCCTCCTCAGTGATCCCCAACTTAACCTCCCAGCCAGTATTCTCTCCTCAGGTTCTTCACCCCAAAGTGCATAACCTTACACCTCTTGCATTGAACCCAGCTGCCACCTTCTGACAACTCTAGCTTGCTTAGGTCCCCTGCAGCTGCTTTATTCCTCCTCTCCATTCACCACTGCTCGGATTTTGGTGTCGTCAGTGAACAGACTTATCTTGCTCACCACCCTCATGTGAAATGTCTGATATGAAGAGCTTGAACAATACTGGCCCCAACACAGAGCCCTGTGGCATCCAGCTCATCACCAGCCTTGGAGTTGAGAGCCCTCTCACCACCACCGTTGCAGCCTCCCACTTAGCCAGCTTGTAATTCAGTTCATCATTTTGCCCCTACCCTACACCAGTTATCTTCTCCCCAAGATGCCCATCAGGCACAGAATTGAAGGCCTTGCTGAAGTCCAAGTAAAGAACATCCACCAGCTGACTCTTATCCAGCTCACCTGTCACCCAGTCATAATATTGTATCAGGTTGGTTTGACAAGACTTCCTGAAACAAACCCATGTTGCCTCACATCCTGGAGGCCATTGTCCTCCAGGTATGACACCAGTCTTTCCTTAGTATTGTCTCCATGGGTTTGCACACTATGGAGGTGAGACTTACTGGCAATAATTACCAGTTCATCCCTTGGTCCGCTCTTGTGTAATGGGACTACATGTGCCAACCTCCAGTCCAGTGGCACACATCCCGACTCCAGTGAGGTGCTGTACAGATCTGCCAGTGGCTCCACCAACACCTCCCCTTTTCCTCAGCACTCTGGGGTGGATACCATCTGTCCCTGGTGCCTTGTATACCTTCAGTGCCCTCAGTCCCTCTAGGACTCTACTTGCCTCAGTTCTTCCATCTGTTGCCCCTCACCTCACCCTCCAACAGATGGTGGTAGCAGTCGCCTTTTCTTCCATGAACACTGAGCAAAAGTATTCATTCAGTGCTTCTGCCTGCTCCTCACCCTTTCTCCACTCCCCACCCCTTTTATCCTCACTATTGTCTCCTTGCACTTCCTTTTCTCCCTGATGTATCTAAAAAGTCCCCCCTTTAATTCCTGTGCTAATCTCAGCTCCCTCTGGCCTTGGCTTCTCTCACTTTTCTGGTCACCTCACTGGACCATCTTGCATAGTCCTCCCTGTCCACTTCTTTTCCTGTCCTTCTGTCTCTCTAGTGCGCCTTGTTTTGCTTTCACCACCTCCACTACCTCGCTGTTCAACCAGCATGGTTTTCTTGCCTGTTCCTCTTACTCTGTGTCTTGGTGGTCTGTTGCCTCTGTAACCCCCATTTAATAATATCCAGTTTCTGCTCTGCATCCATCTCCTGCCTTATGCCCTCTAGTTTCCTTTCAGTACTTCCTGCATCCTCCCAAAGTCTGCCCCCTGAGTTTACTGCCTAGCTTGATTTCTCTGGCTACCCGCACATCGTGATATTAAACCATACCATTTGGTGATCGCTGCTTCGGCTGGTAGGTCCTCCACCTTTATTTCCCTTACTGCATCCCCATTTGAAAACACCAGATCTAAAGTGTTCTTTAGCCTAGTAGGTGCACTAACCAACTGTAGGGAGACCCTCCTGAATTGCATCCAGGAGCATTTGCTCTCAGCACTGGAGGTGACTGGAATGCTCAGTCACGCTCGCAAGTTGAAATCCCCACTCATGACCACCTTCCCTTTTCTACATAACTTTCTGATTTGTCCTTGCTACTCCTGTCAAGCTCCTCAGACTGGGACGGTGGCCTGTATACTGCTCCAAACCTCAGAGTCCTACCCCTTGAGTCTAGAAGCTGCAACCAGATTGCCTCTGTTCTCCTTTCTTCCCCTTGTCCCTTGTGTATTTGATCCTGTCCCCTCACATAGACTGCCACCCCACCGCCCTCCCCTTCTTATGGTCCTTCCTGTATACTTTGTATCCTGGGATTGCCAGATCTCAGTCCCTGTGCTCAGTTGCCAACGTTTCTGTGACAGCTGCAATATCCACCTCCACACTGCTAAGAGTGCCTGTAGCTCAGCAGATTTGTTGCTTAAGCTTCTTGCATTCAGCAAGACCACCTTCCATCCTGCCCCTTCCATTCATTGGGCTCCATTTCCTCCCTTCTACTCCCTCCTTTTCAGCCACCCCAAGTCCTTCCCTGTAGCTTGTGGGTAGCTCCCACTATCAGATCCCTGCCTGCCTGCTGCTGTTTCACCCCCACCTAGTTTAAATCCACCTTTGTTGCAATATACCTCCCAGTCTTTGCTTTAATACCTTCTTTCCTCCCCACTCAGGGGCAGCATATCCCTTGCAAACAGATTGTTATTATCCCAGGTACTGTCCCAGCCACCCACAAAACCACATCCCTTAGTTTGACACCATTCCACCAACCATGTGTTCAACTCCTAATCCTCTCCTTTCTCACTGTGCTTATGAGGTACTGGGAGCACGTTGGAGAATGCCACAGACTCCCAGTCTCCTCACACAACCTTTCCACTTCCTTAGTCCTCTCCTTTGTTACCTCCACCATTTCCCCTTCGTCATTTGTCCCCCACATGTAACACAATGTGTGAGTATCCTCCTACCCCCCTCCTTGCACCTTAGGACTGCCTGTCCTGCCTTGTATGCCGTTAATACTGGTATGGACTCCACCCATATCTGATATCTTACTGTGCCTCTCCTCCTTGCTGCCCCATCTGATCCCCTTGAGTATGGAGTCCCCAACACTAGTACACCTCTCCTCTTTCTTCTGCCCGTTGCCACCCTCCACCCAGGTTCTCATTTCTGGGGCCACTTAAGATGGTGATTTTACAGTGTGCCAGTGTCTTCCCTGCCCTTCTCAATTGAGACTCCTCCCCTCCTCCTGTTTGACTGCCAACCTTCCACTCCTCCTCACTCTCCGAGTATTATCCTCCTGCCATGCCATACTCAGTCTCTCCACTAGTAAAGCCCTCTCCTTCTCTTGTGAGTACTATCCCTTGTGCAATCTCCTCCTGCGCCTCTTTCCCATGTGTTGTTAGTACTGCAAACATATTCCCTCCTCCTTTGCTTATTGTGTGTTTCTCCTCCTCCTGCCTACTGCTGCTTCTCTTTTCTAGGTCCTACTAGGGTCACCTTCATCAACTGGCTTTCTGTCTACTGTGCCTCCTCCCCTGACCTCTCCCTTGCCCCACTGTTTCCTTCTCTGTGGTGCCTACAATACTCTCAGATGTCAGCCCTCCTACTGACACAATCCTCCTCTTCCTCATCCTTTCCAGATCCCTGTCAAGCCACTGCACCACTTCCTAAAGCCTCCTTAGCCTGTGGCATATTGGACACCCTCCCAGCCTCCACAGTATGTTCATCTGCATTGCTGCCCCCAACCATTGCCCCTCACAATCCTACTTATGGTCCACACTACCTATACAGCTTCTCCACACCACTCTCCTACAGCAATTAGAATTAACTAATCCTAGCCCAGCCTCTAACAGAAATTATTATCCTAAATGCCCTTTCATGCAGCATAAGACAGTCAACTACAGTACTAACTGGAAACCACAATCCTACTCATAAAGACTATAGCTCTACTCACATGTGTTGTATATTTATATGTCCTAAGACTTAGCTCATATGGCTGTTCCTTGATTCCTCCTTCCTGGCCTGTTCTGAGGGCTCAGATCAGTTTGCAGCTCCTCAAGCTCCTCCCTCACAGCCTTCAAAGTCAACCCCCAGTGGTATTTCAGTATTTAAGAAAGCTGGTGGAAGGGTCGGTGGAGGGCTTTTTACAGTCACTACAGTCACAGAAGCTCTTTAAGCTAAATTCTACTTTAATCTAAATTAAAAGAAAATAAAAATATCAAAACTTACAAAAATTCTCTATACATTAACTCCTCAACAGCAAGTAGAATTAACTAATTCTTCTCTCCTGAGTTTAAAAACAATAGCAAAACATACAGAAATCGCTCTCACAGCCAGCAAGCAGAGACTTAACCAATGCAGTGTTATGTGCAGACACCCTCATTCTTAAAAAACAGTTAAGACCATGAGTAATTAAATGCAATTCCAATGCAAAAAGGAACCAATCTCGACAGGTGGAGGTAAATACTATAGTGAAGAGATAGATGGGACTTTACAGGGTTATTCTTGCTGGACGGATGAAAGTCTCACATTTAGTGTGTCCCCAGTGATCCATCCTGGCAACAGCAAGCTAGATTCAAAAGAAAACAATAGAGAGGAAGGAAGAGCTTGCACGCCCCCCAAGACCATGTCAAAAATCAAAAGCCCCTGTCATTCTAATAGGAGATACAGGAATAAGCAAAAAGAAAATAGGAACCCAAACCACTACTAACAATACAAGCAAGTCCTCCAAAGAGACATTCAAGTACATAGTGGCAGAAACAGTCAATATTGACAACATGTACGTAGTAGTGATCAATCAATCAATCAAGTCTTTATTTATCCAGGCAATCACCATTGAGCAAGCTCATTTACAAGGTGGATCTGCATTTCACGAGATCAAGAAAACATTTAAAAATATATATAAAACAACAGGTGCAGTTATATACAAGAAAGATACACACAGTGTACAGTAAACAGTAATTGGCTATAGTTAACATGCATAATAATTGCCTTCATATTCATAACATTCATATTCAAAATCATAGCCTATACAGGTATATCTTGGATAAGTAAGCTGGCAGGAGATGAAGGTAGGAGACTGACGTGGGTGGGAAAGGTGCCAGGAAAGTACACTAGTATGGATGCTAAGTTGACAGATAGGAGACATAAAAGAAAAGAGAGTAGAGTGGGAGGGAAGGGGTGGGTCTAGGTGGTGCAAGGAATACTTGGTGAATGGATGGGACTAGGATAGCTTTTAGGTGTATCGGATGGTGGTGAGCAGAAGGCAACAACCAGACTACTAAGAACAATGGAAACAGTTGCATAATTCCATGAGCGTTTTGGCGTACAATGTCTTGAGCACAGCAAGACTAACAGGGTGCTTAATTTCAATGATTTCTGTAATTTATTCCAGACCGTGGGCAGTACAAAGCCTATGGCCGCTTCTTCCTAAGCATGTGCTAGCCTCGCACTTTCATGTAAATCAGAGAATGACTTCTCAAAGCATAGTTGCCAACCGAGCTTGAAGACAATCAGCAATGTATCATGAAGTTTGTTGGTGATAGCTCTGAACGTCCCAGAGAGCCGCATTTCTATAACGCCTATGTTGAAGAGAGGTCCACCCCACAGCTGCATATAAGGAACAGTGGTGGTGGAAAGGAAGGCCAGTTATAAATCTCAGAGCTCTGTGATACAGTATGTCCAGTTTTCCAAGGTGGGAAGCAGAGCAGAAAGGAATGTGGACTGGACTAACTGTCTTTTGGCATCTATGGTTAGGAGGTGGTTTATCCTAAAGAAGAGACCAAGCCTCTGCCTCAGTTTTTCAGCAGCTTCTCATATCGTTCCACAAAGGAGAGCCTGTGGTCGAGCCAGACCCCAAAGTACTTGAATTTCGGTACAAATTCCAGATTTTCTCCTGATAAAGTGGAGATAGAGGTAGGAACCAACAGCCTCAAGATGGATCCTTGAGGAACACCTCTTTTAGTGGTTTAAGTGGAAAGCTTCCATTCAGCCTTGACCTGCTGCTGCCTGCCAGTAAGGTAATCATGGAACCAACACAAGGAGGTTGAATCCAGGCCTATCGATTGGAGGTTTCAGCTTGTGGTCAACCCTGAAAGTGGGTTTCTAAGCTGTTTAATCCAGATGTATGTGTCCATTGAAACAACTCTATTAGCCTTTCACATAGAGACACAGGCTTACATTGAACATTAATGACTGCTAGCATGCAAGGGATTAACCAATTCTGGAAATAGAATCAAGTTGAAACTAGATTGGGAGCCAGATTTAAGTTCCATAAGTGGTGAGAAAGCAAAATAAACAAATTTGATATTTGCAAAATCAATATATCTGTCTAAACTGGTTGCCCCACAATAGGTGCCAATTCTTATATGCAATTACCCCTGATACCTTTAGTCCAGTAAATCTCATGCAACTCAAGGTCAAGAAAATGGGTACAGAAGTTCTTATTAAATAGGTGAATGAACAGTTATATTCAAGTACCCAGCTGCAAAGTCGAGGGAAAATACTCCATGTGAGGATGCAGAAACCAACTAGGTCTCTCCGATATGTAAGAAGCTCATCCTTCTGGGATTTGTCCTCCAATGTACCAGGGAATCTCTTCAGAAGATCCTGAATGTGTTGCAGGGCCAATGAGGTGGTCTGTAGTCCCATCAGTCAAGCTTTCTGAGTGCCAACAAGTTGCCAATCTTTAGAAGAGACTTTTGTAAATAGCTCTCTTATCTTCTGTTGGAAGTTCAAAGCCTTTCTTCACCACAGCCTCTCGTGCTGTCATGGGAGTGTTATATACTACTGTGCCCTCATTCCAAAACACCCTTAATTTTTCAGGATAAGTCATTTGAAACTGGATTTTCTTGGATCGAAGGGCCTTTATAATATCTCCATATGCTAGGCGCTGACATTGTATAGCGGGTGGATAGCCATGATCAAAGAAAAGGTGAGATTCCAGGTTTCAGATTGCTTTTTTTTTACCAGACATGTTGCAAAATGTTCTCTTTACCTGGTAACTGTTAAATTAAGCATTACTGAGGGTGGGCCTTTGGCCCCTAAGGACCTAGCAGCTTCCCTTGCAGCCTTTATTTAATTTTGTTTTAGTTTTAGTAACATATGGATAGATAGATAGATAGATAGATAGATAGATAGATAGATAGATAGATAGATAGATGGATGGATGGATGGATGGATGGATGGATGTTTTGATTTATTTTATGTGTACATTTATGTCGTCTCAGGACATTTGTCACCTTATGCTGTTTTACAGTGGCCCTCTGCCTTGACTCAAGTTTTTAGTCTGGCCCTCCACAAAAAGTTGTGCACCACTGCCATAAAGCCTTACATTATCCCTGCATGAGTAGCTTTCAGGTCCAAGCACTTGTCCTCAAGAGCAGTGGCATGCTGGTATAAGGCCTGAACTGCTCAGTGCAAGTGCAATCATCTTCGGATTACAGTGAGACAATCCTTGGCCTCCTGAACTCGATGCTTGACCTCGTCATTTATTTGTTTGAATTCCACTTTATTTTCCACCCTCATTTCTCAGATCTCTTTCAGGAGCAGTTCAAATTGGTTATGGGAGAGTTGTTCTGCCTCCTCTT
This sequence comes from Neoceratodus forsteri, assembly GCA_016271365.2. Lineage (NCBI taxonomy): Eukaryota > Metazoa > Chordata > Ceratodontiformes > Ceratodontidae > Neoceratodus > Neoceratodus forsteri. The sequence continues at coordinate 856,128,375 of CM057456.1, forward strand.
CCATATCATATGTAGGCTCCATTTCAGACATTTGAGATGGGCTGCCACTTTGTCTTGGAGATGTGGTTAAGGATCCTGTCTCATTCATTTCTGTTCAGTGAGGTTTAGTTTTCGATGTCGATCTGGTGCTGCAATCTTTAAAGGACCTCCTCCTGACATCTTGACTATGTTGAACTGAAATAATGATAGAGTAATTAGAGTTTTTTGGCAGGGTGAGTGCAGTGTGCATGTCTCAGCTAATTAATGGGTCAGTGATGTCACCAGAAGTCCCAAGAGCACCTAGTACTTTCTCAGCTCTCCACCTTCCTTGGTTCATCCCCTTCTTCATCCCTTTCCAGTCTAGATTCCATAAATCCATTTCCACTTCCTCGTCGCTACTCACAGCATACTGACTCCATTCTCTCAGACATGGATCAGGACCTTACCACCTCCGCTATCTTGTCAGCAAAGCTTTCAACACTGTAGCCCACCCACTTCTCCTTGACAAACTTACAGCAGCGGGCTTTTCACATATATTACTAACTGGTTCTGTTCCTACCTTGGTGGTAGGACTCAATTAGTTGGAACTAGAATTCCCTATCCCTTCTCCCTATCACCACTGGTGTCCCCTAAGGTTCTGTCCTTGGCTCAATTCTCTTTCAGTTTTCTGAATGACCTCCCTGCTGTATGCACCTCTGCATCCATCTATATGTAAACAAATGTACAGCTCTTTACACCTTCGCTTCCCCCACCCCGATCTGATGGCCAAGCTCCAACTAGACATCGACAACATCCAGCACTTGTTCTGATCAAATCAGCTGTCCCTCAATGCCAAAAGAACAGTCTCCTGACCTCTGGCACTAGGCTGAAGCTGTAAGGCCTACCGACCTCCCTCCTTCCACACCTAGGTGGGACCACAATTGATGATGTTCCCACCTTTTAGTACCTCAGGGGTCTGGCTCAATTGACATCTTGACTTGCCATCCACAAAAACTACACCCTAAGGTAGGTGCATTATACAAGTACCATGGTTGCACACCCCTGCCAGCTTGTAGAACCATTGTCCAGCAAATGATTCTCCCTATTTTGGATTATTGAGACATTGTCTACAGTATTGCTCCTAAGTCCACCCTGACCAGACTAGATTCTCTTTTCACTCCTTCTGTCGTTTGCTTTGCACTGCCCACTGCACACTCACTACTGTTCCTTATACCTCCCTCTACCTTCCCTCCCTTGAAGCCAGGTGCCTCACTCATTGTACCTCCTTTATCACTAAATTCTGGCTTGGCTCTCTCCCCCTTGCCTCACCTCTTCCCCCCTTCTTATTCACCCCTTTGTAACTTTTTGCATCTGCTTCCTTGCCTCCTCACTAGGTCACCCTCAGCTGGCCAGGCTGCCTTCTGCTACTGGTTCCCCAAACTATGGAATTCTCTCACCTCTCCATCCACTCTGCCTCTACCTATGCCTCTCTCCTCTCCTCTCTCCTCCTCAAGTTCTCTTTTCAACCCTGGAACTGCACTTGTCCCCCTACCATACATATCTTCCTATCTTTCCACTCTCTCCAACTCCCCTATGCCTCGCTCCCTTCTAACTCTAACCTAACCTCACACCCTAGCTCCTAACTTTTACCTCTTGTCCTAGCTCCTGCTGCCAACCCTGTTTCCCACCTTCTTCAAATAGACTGTTTTTAATATCTACTGGTTAGCTTTACTACCACCTGCTTGCATTGCCTGCACTTTTCACTTAAACTGCATCCTCTTGTCCTTGAAATCCATCCTGCTATATCCATGCCAGTGTACAATTTTTTAAATGCCTTGATGTTGCTTGTTATATGATGCTTATCCGATGGTTATTATGTTTTACCTGCTGTGCAAATACTGTTCTATTTGCTGTTCATGATATCCTTTACCACCTCCCCCAGGATGAATCTGGAAATGAGCTTTTACTGGCTCAGTATGTCTTCCCTTGTGAAACGTTTGAAATGAATACATATAGTGCTGTTTCCCCAAAATGTCATGTGTGCATGTTACATAAACTGAGGATGCTGATGAGAGGAGTGTGGTGGACTGTTTAGGTAATGAGAGGGATGTATACTGAATATGGGAGGCAGTATAGTCCAGAGGTGAGATCCCTGTTTTCTATAATTATTAGAATGACTGAGAAAATATTTATGCAAGAAGGAGAAGTAATTACTAGATGTTCCACTTATCTTATATATTTAATTACCACAAAGGTTCAACCAGTTCCCTTTATATGTGAAAAATGTACTCATAATGAAGATTTATTACATGAGCTCAATGCCTGGTGACATTTATTACAATTGGAGGCAAGTCAAAGGTAATCCTCTTGTACTTATACATGCGAGGACAAGTAACATGTTCAGGGACTCAATTGAGGAAATTAAACAAGTCATGTTGGCACTTACCAATAGATTGACTTCTTTAGGTTGTGAAGTTTCCATATCAGAAATTCTGCCTATATGAAAAGCTTCACTGAGAATAAACCAGAAAGTAAGGAGCTTTAATGATTGGTTAAGAAATGGACTATGAGGCAAGAGATCCAGTGCCTAACCCACTGGGAAGAGTTCTACCTTCAGGACAACCTTTATTGTAAAGATGGCCTGCACTTAAGCAGAGATGGGAATGCACTCCTGGAAAACAATTCACCAATTTCATTGATAAACATTTAAAACTAATTCAGGGTGTGGGTTATGTTTAAATAAAGGTTACAGTGAAAATCAGGACTTAACTGTATCAATAACTACAATATTTAACATAACTCCTCTTATTGATACTCCATACGACAAAAGAAAAATAATAACATAAATATATTACTACTTAATGCTGTAGTTTAACAAATAAAATGGATGAATTAAGGTACATAATTCAAAAAGAGAAAATCTCAGTTTGTGGGGTAACTGAAACATGGTTTCATGAAGAAGCTGGAACACAGATATTCCTGGTTTCAACAAAATAATAAAAATAGGAAGGATAAACTGTGGTGGGAGATAGCACTCTGTATATCAGAAGATTATACGTCACATTGTATTACCCCAAAATATATTTCAAATAATGATAATGAAATTATTTGGGTGGAGATTAAACTACCTGCTATAAACTATGTGTGGGTTAGCCTATAAACCCCCAACCTTAACAATGAACAGAACATTGACTTCCTTAACTCAATAGATACATTTGATCCTAGTAATAATTATATACTAATGGGAGATTTCAACTTCCTAAAATTGACTGGGAAATGCTCCAATGCAGTGAAACTACTGAGAGGACTTTTGGACATTACAATTAATCAGAACCTTGATCAAATCCTCAAACAAGGTACCAGAAATAATAATATTTTAGACAGTGTGCTTACTAACATGGAGCAAAATGTTTCAGAACCTAGAATTCTAGAACCACTGGGTAACAGTGATCATAATATGGTTCTATTTCAAATTCAGTCTAGAATATCTAGAACCAAGGGAACACCTTGGTAAGGATTACTCAGAGCTAATTATCATGAAATAAAAATTATTTGACCTTATGGGATTGGGACACAGAATTTATAGGTCTGAATGTCCATCAGGCCTGGACTCTAATCTTGTCCAAAATTAATCACTGTCTAGATACTTGAGTCCCAAATAGGAAAAAATACATTAATGGGCAAAGAACTCCAGTTTGATGGAACAATAAAATTAAGAGATCAATCAATAGAAAACATAGAAACTTTAGAAAATATGAATAACAATCATCACAATCTAAATGGAATAGCTATAAAAGTATTCAAATAAAGTAAAACAACAAATTAGGAAAGCAAAGATAGAAATGGAAAATAGACTAGCAATAGATACAGTGGATAATAAAAAAAGTTCTATAATTATACAGGTTCACTCAGAGGCACTAAGACCACATTAGGACCCACACAATCAATAGCCGGACTTACTAATAATGAAACACAAATGGTGACAGAACTTAATTATTTTCTTACTATCTTTACCCCTAAGGAAAACTTTAATGGTACAATAACTAATTGCAATAACTCAATAGTTAATTCAATCACTGTTGAAGAAACTTTAAGGGCACTCCAGGAACTAAATGCTAATTCCTCAGCTGGACCTGATGGAATTCATCCTAGGTTCCTTAAAGAAATTGCAACACAAATTTCTGGCCCAATGTAAAATTATTTAATCTATCTTTAGATATTGATGAAAGTGTCTCATCATGGCAAGATGCTGTGGTCATTCCATACATAAATCTGGAAACAAAACAGAGGTATCAAATTACAGACCAATAAGCTTAACATCTGTTATAGGAAAACTTTAGAAAGGCTAATCTTACAAAGATTAGAACAACATATAAATCTCAACAACGTACAAGATATTACACAGCATGGGTTTACTCGAGAAAGGTCATGTTTGACTAATCATTTACATTTCTTTCAAAATGTTAGTTCAGTATTGGATGCGAGCCTACCTGTGGATATAGTTTTCTTACACTTTGCAAAGGCATTTGACAAAGTCTAGCATAAAATTTTATTAGAGCATATGACAAAGCTGGAATTCTCCCATAAACTAATAATCTGGATAGAATCACTGCTATATAATCACCGGCAATGTACATCAATAAAAGGGTTTACATCTCCATGGGCAGAAGTGATGAGCGGGTGCCTTAAGGCTCAGTATTGGGCCCTGTACTGTTTAACATCTTGATATCATCAATGTAGTCATCTAACAATGTTTGGATGTCTAGGTATGCAGATGACTGCAAGATAGGTTGTATAGTCAACTCCCATGAGGCAGTAGTAAACTTTCAAAAGAGATAGCAGCACTGGAACTATGGGTTCAAATGAACAAAATGATGTTTAATGTACAAAAGTGCAAGATAATGCACTTAGGACATAATAACATAAAAAACAGCTATTAAACCAAGTGGTACTATAAGAAACTGATAACAAAAGAGACTTGGGAATAAATATAGATAACAAGATTAACTTTGCTAACAATATGATAATGAAAGTTAAGAAATGCCAAGGAATCCTGGGATGCATCTTGAAAAATATAAAAGTAGACAACCAAGAGCCATTTGCCACTTTACACAAGTTTAGTTAGATCGCACTTGGAATACTGTGCACCCTTTTGTGCGCCTAACACAAACAGAGGTAGGAAATTAATTGAAGGTGTTCAAAGAAAATGACAAAAGAATCTTAGGTATGGCAGACAAGACCTATGGGGAAAGGTTACAACAGCTGGAATTATATTCCATGAATTATAGACATCTTCGAGGAGACCTCTGTTTAACATATAAGGCCATAAGAGACCCAGTTCTAATAGAAACACTTGGCTTAGAAACCAACTTTAATAAAACTCAAACAAGGTCTCATAATCTTAAATTAAGAGGTCACCGCTGCAGAACCAAAAGAGAAGCCAGTGGTATACACAAAGAATAGTCAACATATGGAACACACTACCTTGCTCAATTGTTGAGAGTAACACCATGGAGACATTTAAATGTCAGTTAGATCAATATATGGGTAATTCAAAATTTGAATATATATATAAATATTTCCACCCTTGGGTGGTGAGCTCATACAAAGGTTGTGCCTCCTGAGCTTGTAACATGCTATGATCCTATCATCCTGTGACACAACTGGAGATGAGCTTTGTCTCAGTGTGACTTTACTGGCCTGAAAGGTTTAAAAAATAAAAATAAAACAATGTATTTTCCTCAAATACGCCAAGATATTCAGTATTTAGACATGAGCCTGAAAATAAATATTGGTCTAGAAACATAAACACAGAGGCCGGATATTCAAACTGTGCCAGGCTGTGGCGCAGCTCAACTTTGTTGTGCAGGGGTGTGGCCTGGGCGATATTCAGCGGGCTGCACTATGAAGCATGGCAACTTTGAATAATAGCACTCAACCACCCACTGTGTATGACACAGTGGCACTGCGCCTCAGCGCAAGCGGCCAGAGTGGAACATGGAGATGCGCTGGCGCAGTGACATTGTGTCATGCACAGCACCTCGCGATATTCAAAGGGGACATGCAAATAGGGCCATAATTTATGCAAGGCACACAGGGGTCATTTGCATCTCATTATGGGCCCCATTGCATGCATTAGCATGCAGTTGCACCAATCCGACAACTTGCGCTGGCGCCTGCTAGCAGCAGCCATCAGGACTGACGTCCTCTGCAGCCCGATCACGGGCATTCCTGTAATATAAAAAACCCCGTCCAATATCCCTGGTGGTCCAGTGGACCTCTATGTGCCCAAACGCAGGCATCATAGTCCTCCATCCAATATCCTTGGTGGTCCAGTGGACTTGTGCCCGATCGCAGGCATCAGTATAGTCCCCGCCTCAATTTCTCTGGTGGTCCAGTGGACTGATCGACGCCTGATCGAGGCTCTGTAACACATAACAGACCCTACCACTTGGTGGTCTAGTGCCTTCCTTCCTCACCTCACCACCGATCCCCACTGCCCGCGTCCCCCATCAGCCGGGCGGTGACAGCACCCACCTGCCTGCCGCCCACCGCCCACCCACTGACAGCTCGCAGGGCTGCACGCCTACTGGTTCACAGCATGAGCTAATGGGCTGCAGATGCCAATGACTACTAGTCCAGATATGAATGATTCATTCATATCTGAACCGAGTAGATGTAGAGTTGGCTATGCCCATTGGCTCACGCTGTGAACCAATGGGCATGCAGCCCTATTGCTACCAGTCGGCGGGCGGCGGGTGGCAGGCAGGTGGTGTTGCCGCCTGGCCGGGCTGACGGGGAGCAGGCGGTGGGGCTCAGTAGGCGGGTGGGAAGGGGGACACTAGACCACCAGGGTGATGGGGGTCTGTTATGTGTTACAGATGTCCACGATCGGCGCGATCGGTCCATGGACCACCAGGGATATTGGACGGGGGAACTATACTGATGCCCACGATCAGGCACATAGAGATCCACTGGACCACCAGGGATATTGACAGGGGATTTTGGCCCAGGGATGCCCGCGATGGGGCATGGGGGGTACCACTAGGTGCGGCAGGAACTCGGGTGGCCTCCCCACAGTGGCAGCTGTCTGTTGTGCCCTGCAATGCAGCAGCCTACCTGGCGGTGGCCATCACTTGTTCCTTTTTTGGCTTACTTTTCAGGGTAGGCATTGAGAAGGCGTATGGCCGACTCTGCACATCCCGGCTGAATATCGGCTGTGCAGGTTATGCATGGCATGCCCCCACCTGTGCCTGCATACATTACTGATGCGCCCGTGATCGGGATTTAGCGCGACTTTTCCCTTTAATATTGCTCAAGATCATGTAGGTTGCGCCATGCGCAACCCTTTGAATATCTGGGCCCAAATGTTTTGGCAAAAAGGACTGCTTGGCCCACTGAGTCTACTTAGATTTTACATGCCTTATCTCTTTCTGAAGACCCTGACTAGTCTCTGGCAACCCTGTCTCCTCCTTGCCTTTTTCAAATATACTCCTGTTTTTATCCCATGTATGCTTCAAGCCTGTCAGTGTTTTCATCTCAACCACTTCCACCTGCAGTCTGTTCCAGGTGTCTACCACCTTTCAGTGAAGAAGTATTTACTCATATCTCTTTAAACTCCTCCCTCCAGCTTCATTGCAAGACTCTGGTCCTGATGCTCCTATTCATTTGAAAGAGGATCCTCTCCTGCATCCTGTTCACCCCTGTGAGGTAGCTGTGGTTTTACCATGTCCCCTCTCGCGCTCCTCTATTCTAGGTGTGCAGTTGTGATCCTCAGTTGCTCCTCATAGGGCTTCCTTGTAACTCCTTCAGTGGGTTGGTAACCCACCCAGTTATCAAAATTCAGTTAAATAAATATAAATAAATATATAACTTAAGTTGCCCTCCTGTGAACTACCACCATTCTGTCTATGTCCTGTTTGCAGTGCAACCTCCAAAACTGTACATAGTACTCTAGTTAGGGTCTCACCAACGAGCAATACAGTAGCAACACTGCCTCCCTCCTCCTGCTGAGATCCTCCCATGCACCTGAGCATCCATAAGTGCTAGCCACTGCTTTGTCGCACTGCCCTGCCACTTTGAGGTCATAAGATATGATATAATCCCAAGGCCCTTTCCTGTTTAGTGACTGTCAATACCTCATCTCATCCTATACTCAGCTCATGGGTTCCTATGCCCTAGATCTATGATTTTGCACTTTTGGCATTGAACCCCAACTGCCATGCTCTTGACCACTCATCAAGTTTACTGAGGTCCCTGTGAATTCTCTCCATCCCCTCCTGAGTGTCCACCATACTGCAGATTTTGTGCCATCTGCAAAAGGCATACCTCCCTCCCAATTCTTCTGCTGTATCACTTATGAAGACATTGAAGAGAATAGTCCCAGTACTGAGCCCTGTGGCACTCTGCTGGTCACTCTCCATCATTAGAGTGATTGCCATTAACCATAACCACCCTCTGTTACCTGTTTACCAGCTTCTAATCCAATTCATCATTTTGGATCCCACCCTAGGTTGCTCAGTTTCTTAATCAGCCTCCTGTGCAGCACAGTGCTGAAGGTTTTACTGAAGTCCAGATAGGCCACACCCATTGCTCTCCACTAATCTGTCTCCCTGGTCAACCAAAGACCTCTATTAGAATAGTTTGGCATGATCTCCTCCCCACAGTGAATCCATGCTGCCTGTGGTCTTACAGCCCATTGGATTCAAGATACTCTACCAGTCATTCTTTCAGTGGTGTTTCCATTTATTTCCCACCACTAAAGTAAGACTGATAGGCCTATAAGTCGCTAGCCTCCTCACTGCTGCCGTTCTTATGTAGAAGGAGCATGTCAGCTTTTCTCCAGTCCTCCAGAGCTACACCTGTTTCCTGTGAGCTCTTGAAAAGAGAGACTGTCAATGGTGCAGCAAGCACCTCCTCTGCGTTATTTCGGTGCTCTTGGTTGTATCCCATTTGGTCCCTTAGCTCATCCACCTTCAGAGCTGCAAGTCCCTTTCATGACTCTTTCCTCTGAAAATAAACTTGTGTCCACCTCGTCCCTCCTTTGTTCCTGTTACTCCCTGCTGGTTCATCTCCTTCCTCCAATGTGAAAAATGAGCAGAAGTACATGTTCAGGATGTCTGCTTTTCTTGGTCCTCTTCTGTGTAGTCTCCCGATTCCACGCTTTTAATCCTCACTATCCCTTCTCTTCCTTTTCTTTTCTCACTTATGTATTTGAAGAAAGCCTTAGCCACTTCAGTGACCCATTTGTAATTCTTTCCTCTGTCTGCACCCTTGCTTCCCTCACCACCTTTCCTGCTTCCCTGTTTTACTTGGTATACCTCGCTGTCTTCCTCCGTTATGTTTCCTTACATGTGCTGAATGCCATCCTTTTTTCATTCACCACCTTGGCCTCTTCCTCAGAGAACCATAATGGTCACCTCCCCTTCTGCTTTTGCTCACTTCCTTCATGCAGAGGGTGGTTGCTTTAATTATGCCATCACTTCTTTCTCACTATCTCTCCCTGGCAATCCTCCCCCACAAGGCAGTTTCTGAGGCAGTCTCCCATTTCTCCAGTTCTTCAAAATCTTTCTTCCTAAAGTCCAGGACCCTCGTGTGGTTTGCCTTTGTTCCTGTCTCAAGTTAGCCACATTGTGTGGTTATCACCGGTACCGAGGAGCCCACTGTGACATCTGCAATTCTGTCCCTGTTTGCACCAGCTCCAGCACTGCCCAGTCCCTAGTGGGTTATTTGACTAGCTATCTGGTGCACACCCATAATGTTGAAAGGAAATGAACACATCTACAATGGCTGACATTATGAGCACTGCAAGTCAGTAGCATGACCATTCACTTAGGACTAGCCAGAGATGGCTTTGAGATGCTTATGATGTCTTTTTCATACCAATCATATCCCTTATTTCTGTACCCTAGGAAACCCTACAAAGGTTTTCCTTAGGTTTGATTATATCAAATGTGGTTGTTGGAGGATCTAGGCAGCTCCCATGATTATTGTGTAAAGATACTACTGGGAGGAGACGCAGCAGCATCTGAGTTTCAGACAGCCACAATCACAGGAAGTCATACTGTACCTCTAAATGTGTGATTGTCATAGTAAGGCAGGCACTGACAAAAGGACATATAACAGCATAAGATTCAACAACAAATGCAACCATCATTCACATGGAGGTGGAGGAACAAACTTCCCATTCCCAACAAGGCAAAGCATGCAGGGGTATTGCAAGATGATTCCTTTTGAAAAATGTTGTCACTTCAAGCCACAAGAGGGCACCAAAGGGTATGACTCTGAAACATAATTTTCTTAGAACACTCAAATAAAGCAAAACAAAGGCACAAGTGGGTAATGCAGAATAAATTACAAAAATATGTACGCACATTGCGCACCATCAACTGTTATAAAAATCCTTCCTTGAGATTTACATCCAGGATTCTGAACTAAGTGTTAAACTGGATTATGGGGCAAATTTCAGTGTAATAGTGGGAAATACCTATAACCAACAGAGAAACAAACCACAATTTTAACATGCCAGTATCAATCAATCATTTGATCAAAGTTTTCTATTGTTCGGCACAAAGCCATTACAATCGTAAAATACAATAAACCATCAATACATTACAAAAGGTATTAAATAGTCTACATAGCATGCCAGTAGCAAAATTTACCCTTATGGATTACACCCAGGTCTGCCACCTCTAGGAAAATTTGACACTATGATGAAGTCAAGGTTCAACCCCCCACCAAAAACTTCAATAACGTACAGGAAACTATGGCTTGATGACTGGTTTACAGACAGAAGCAGACCTACTGTAGGTCTTTAGCCAATTAATAATTATGTTTTAGCTGAGAACCACAAAGCAGGAACCCCGATTCCTGAGTGCACTTATTGCTTATTTTGGGAATTATAACTTAATAGTTTGCATATTGAGCTACAACTTCAATCCTACAGGAGAACCCGTTCCACATATGGAAAAAGATTAAAGATTTTATTGGACTTATGAAGTGAGAGCACAAACCAAGGGTTGTTTTCCCCATCCCGAATGGAAGGAAGGCAGAAGAGGAGCTCAGAAGGATCACATTACCCCAGGGCAGTATCACAGGAAGTCAGTGACAGGAACAAGGAAAAAAAGGGTAAGGGACACAGTTGGGAAGGGGGATATAAGTGAATCAAAGGGTAAAAGGAACATGGTAAGCAAACTGAGTGGGTCAGAAGGAACAGCAGATGGAAGTATGGACAAGCAGGAATGGAATCACAAGGCATCAGATGGAAGGTGTGGAGATACATATGTGCTAATGACAGGAGCCTCAGAAACAAAATCTGCGACTTGGAGGCTATCATGGCGGTAGCACATGAGGTAGGCGCCTGAATCACAATGCCGTCGAAATGATTGACACGATATGGGCAAAGCCCAAAAGGCGAGGGACAGGGAGGGCAACCAGATGTGGTGGGGTGAGCGAACTCAGCGACAGGATGTCGCTACATGTACATGTGGGGGAGGAGCATGGGGACCGTGGCCTGGGAGGGGCAGAGGGGATGTAGGGGTGGCTCTGTGGTCAGCTGCCGAGCTGCACAGTGGCATTGGGGTTGGCCTCCACTTGTGGTGCTGGGTTCTGGGTTCAGGTCTAGGTCCAGGTGCTACTGTGCTTTCTTGTGCCCAGCCCAAACTTGTAATTTTTTTCTTTTGCACCCCCAACATGCACCCCTGGAGCTGAGAATCCTTAAGTGAGGGGATGTGGGGGCAAAGCCCCTGCGTGGGGTGGGGGTGCAGCTCCCCTCAGAAAGCAAGCGTTTTCAGTCCCTGACACCATTCTTTTTGTATGCGAGGATGTCAGGGTGGCAAAATCTTTACACGCCCTGTCTTCAGCGATCATGCGAGTCACCATTTGGCGCCGCCATTATCGTATAAGAACCATCATGCAGAGGATCTAGGGGTCATTACAGAGATGTGGTGCATCGTGTAAAATGACTGTGACATGGCCATACCAGGCTACTCGTGTTTTAGGTGAGACACTGGGAAGAAGGGAGAAGAGGTGGCACTTTATGCGATGGAGGAATAAAACCACTTAAGTGCAGGTACATCAAGGTGAGGAAGATCTAGAGGTGCTGTTGGTCATCCTGAAGATGGGCTGTGGGACTCCTATCAGGATGGGGTAATTTACAGACTGCCAGGGCAAGGGAAGCAGATGGACAAGTCCCTTGTGGAGGCAACATCAGGATGGACGTGAAGGGAGGAGCTGTTATTTGGAGATTTCAACCTTCCACATCTGGAGTGGAACCTACCATCTGCAGCTTCAGTGAAGAGAAGGGCAATCCAAGATTTTCTACAGGAGATATTCTCAGGCAGCTTGTAACAGAACCTACAAGGGATGGGGCAGTGTTGGACTTGTTACTCACAAACAGGGACAGCATTGCAACCAGCACAGTGGGACTCCCTGGGTACCAAAGATCAACATGTGATGTGGTTCAGCATAAGGATGGAGCTGAGGTGAGCCACAGGTAAATGAGGGTAATGGATTTCAGCTGAGAAGATTTCAAAGAAACTGGAGACAGCCTCAGAAAATACCTTGAGGGGAGATAGCCATGGGGAGTTGAGGTGCAATCGAAGGAACAAGTGAAGGCATCATTGGGACAATGAGCCTCTGCATAAAAGAAGAAATGACAAGAGGAAAATGAGATCATTATGGTTCTCCAAGGAGTAGGCAAGAACAGTGAAAGAAAAAAGGGCAGCATTCTAAAGGTACAAAGAAACTGAAAGGGAAGGGACAGGGAAGTGTACCAGGTCAGGCAGAAAGAAGCAGGAAAGCGGTTAGAGAGCTAATGCACAGGAAGAGGAATACATGCACACATGCAAGCATCAGAGGAAATGTTAGTATTTATCTACATAGTTATTCAAACTGTATTTATTACTTTTTATCAATAGTCTCCGTTCCATGCCTCTATACACACACATTAATACATATACAGATATACAAGTATAAAATTAACTGTCAGTCTTTATTCACCTACAAAATGAATCAGCCTGCAAGTGTTATTTATTATAAATTGTCTGTATACATACACAGTCACACACACACACACACACACACACACACACGACGCACGCATCGCACACACACATCAATCCACTCACACATATACAACCATCAAATGGAATGTCAATATTACCTTCATACTGTACTTAAATCAATTCATCTGCATGTATTTCCTATTACAAATCTAGTATTTGACTGCATATATGCACACACGATACAGAGACAAGCAAGTTCTATGATAATGTAGATTTCATGTCTTGTATGTGTGTTTATATTGAATACTCAATAAAATTTTAATTACAAAAAAAAAATGAGATGAGACATTCAGCACAAAGAACATGTGGGGCATCATGCACTGTGAGAATAAAGAATATTTGCATAAAATATGGAAAGATCACAATAAAACAGTTACTAAGGAGTAAGTGCATGCAAGCAAAGTTTTATTGTGCTGTGCTTTTTAATTCCATTTTCTTTTCTTCCTGTCCTTATGTTCCATTTTTCTAATTTACTGGCTTCCATTTTTGTTGTCTTTCTAATCCCAAACTGCTGGTCATAGGTGCCTGGCTGGCTGGCCATTAAGGCATCCTATAAAGTCAAGTGTGGTGGGGTGTGGTCTGGAACTGACAGTAAAGACAGCTTAAAGTTTTAGTCTGCGCCCTAGCCTGGTGTATAATCGTTCACAATCCGCTGTTATGCCGGACTGAATATACCCTACAGCAACTGGAAAACCCTTCCTACCTCTGCCGCCTGATACTGATAGTTTTGATGTCGGAGGCATGACAACTTTCTTTAGGAGCCAAGCAGTCCAGTTAGGCTGCAACAGCCTGAACGCATGATTAGTACATTCACCGACCTAATTCTCCCCTACCTTTTTTGGTGCCTACCACAGAGTAATGGGTCGCACTCTAGACAATGGTGAGCATTGGCCAATGGATGGAGACATACGGTAACTCCTTCTTCTGCTTGCATATATCCCATGTCATTAAGCAGCATGGACGTGCCAGGAGCCAACGCACAGTGGGATGGTGGGCAGCAGGCACCTATAACCCATGATCAGCACCAGTTGGGAGATGCTCTAACATCACAAAAATGTTAGAAGCCTTATTGATGAGGTGGACATTATTGGGACATCCTTGGCAGGAAATGTAGCTGACATTCGCAACTGGAGGGCCAACAAAATGTCCTAGAACAGAGGATTCGAAGGCAGCACATAGCATTGCTACAGTGCTTGAGGGACCATGAAGCTAAACTCTCCTGTTTATGGTACAGGTCAAGACCGTGAAAATAGGGGCGAGGAACAACATTAGATCTTGGGAGTCCCAGAGGGAACAGAAGGCCTAATATGGAGAGCTTCCTTAATGAGTGGAGACCTCAGCTTCTGGGGACAGATGGCAGGACCCAATCGATGTGGAGAGGGCACATAGAGTCTCTGGCAGACTGGATACCAATGCTCCAAGAACTATAATTGCCTATCTCCTGAGATACTCGGTCAAGGAGAAGCTGCTCCAAGCCACCAGGGACATAGGAGAGATCATGTGGAAGGAGCTACTATTTCTTTCTATAGAGACTTTTCTCAAGAAGTAGCTGCCAAGAGGAGAGAGTATGATCCCATTAAAAAGTTTTTGCAAGCTAACTCCTTCCAGTACAGATTTAAAAAACTTACAGCATTGCATCTGTATGGAGAGGGAAGGCCTTTCTGGCAGAGTCTCGAAGGAAGCTGAAGCATGGATTAACCAGCATTAGCCAGACCTACACCTAGAACTACATCCCCAGACTTTGTCGGGCTCCAGGGGACCAAATGAGCAGAGGAGCAGCCAGTAAGGAGAAATGGTTCCTGGGGAAGAAAAACACAACCAGACTGGTACAGCACTAACAACGTCCCCTGCTCTTGCCATGCAGGACCCACTGAGAGGTATAGGGAATTGAACAGGAATCGAGCAGCTAATAGCCTCCAGACTATGGATAGGCCATCCCTAGCAGAGCTAGAAACCGCGAAAAGCAGGAGAGGTTTAAACACGATGCCATCACCCGAACCGCCAATGCTCCAGAAGCCCAACGCAAACCAGTGCCAACAATCTATCTGCCTCCTCCTGCCAAACTCTCTCGGCAGAAGCAGTATCACCACCATGAGTAGCTGAACCAGACTTTTCAGACCCTGAGTCCAGCGAACTGATGGAAGCTGCTACTTCATTGGACTGAGCGATAACAGTGGAGGAAGATGAAGCAGAGCAGGCAGCGGCGACTGGATTGCTGAAGCCTGGAAATAAAACTTTGTAGAAGCTCTGGGCATCCTTTCTTGGCCTAACAAAACTGATGAACCTCAGACAGAAGTTCAAGGCGCCCTGGCGCAGTTGACTGACATTCAGAATATCTGGACAATGGCTAAGCCCTCTTGTTTTTTGCATATAACTCCATGACTATTTGAATTAAAGGCTTCCATCCCCTGCATGGTGCAATAAAGGCACACTCTGGGTAGCACGGGTCCTGAAACCTCCCTGTGGCATCCCTCCCACCCTGCCCTATCCTAAATTACTGATGCCTTAATGCAAGCCCACTTATTTAGGATTTGGAGCTAATCCTCAAGAGGAAGTACCCTCACTTAAGATATAGACCCCTAGCAGGAAGGATAGATATTAATAGTGGCCCCTTTTCTCTATGTGGAGGAACATGCTGGGGCTAAAGGCCATTCAATCATTAGCTTAAACTAATGACCACTTGGAATCTAATTGTACTAGCTCCCTCTTCATTTCTCAAGGCCCCAGCCAGGAAATCCAAACTTGCAAGCGGCAATAGAGCCCCCCACTCCCCCCTCCTCCTCCTCCCTTATTGTTACCCTTTCCAGTTGCTTAATGTTTTCTTTCATTTGTGGGATTACCTATCGGCATATTGCCTAGGGCCCACTGGCCCTTGGATCTGGTACATAAGGATCTGAGAGGCCAGGTAGGACAGATCACTCATCTTGGTTGTGAACTATCTCCTTTTGATGCTAGAAGCAGTGTGGCTTAGAGCATAGAGGTGCTCTATCACACATTCACTTCAGCATCATTAGCTGATTTATATAAAGTATTTGGTGTGTTTAGTGTTACACAGATATTTTATTGTGTGTTTTTCTTATAGCAACTTTAAGCTAGTTTAATAGCGTTCTTTGTTATTCTTTCCTCATACAGCTTGTTCTCACTTATTCAGCTAATGCTGCAGCAGTTCATTCTTTAATTTGGTCTACGTAATTGCTCACTCTACTATTCAACAGAGTAGAGCCTATTGACTGAACCAAAATCGGGTGACTCTTCTCTCTTTCCTCGTCCCACTCCTGTCTCTGTCAGTGGGTGAGTACTCCTGGCTAGTGCCTCTCTTTCTCTTTTTTGGTGACTAATAATATGGCTGGCAGCTCCTCATCTACCCAAGGCTAGAAATGTGCCTCCTGGAATGTGAAGGGCTTAATCATCCGCTAAACGCACAAAAGTACTCCAATTTTAAAGTCTATGGGGATGACATAGCCCTACTTCAGGAGACACACCTAATGAGCAGAACAGTTCAATGGCTTCAAAAGCTTTGGGTGGGCTCACTAGCTGCTAGGTGTGCTACTACCAAATCTAGAGGGCTTGTTATCCTACTTCAAAAGCCTCACCATGGGTAATAGAAGATAAGTGTACTGACTCCAGGAAGGTGGGTGGCGGTATGACTCTCATATCCAGGGGTAGGGTAGTGTTAACAAATTTCTATGGGCACAACACTGACTCAGGGAACCTTTACCCTGATGTCAGCCAGGCCATCACTGAACTAACGGCTGGCTATTCGGCATACCGATCTTGGTAGGTGGGGATCATAACTTAGTATTAGATGTTTCTTGAATAAATCCTCCCAACCCCACAAACTCACCCTAAAGACTTAGCTGGTCTGACTGAACTGATGTGGGAATGGGGACTGTTTGACCCTGGAGGAGGAATTACCCCAAAGGAGGGACTATTCCTTCTACTCAGCAGTTCATCGTACCTATAACGAGTTGGACTTCTGGCTAGTTAACTATGTAGTAGCACCTGGGATCATGGACACCACGATTGATAGCATAATAATTTCTGACCATGCCCATGCATCCATCACCTTTCTCCCACCTGGCCAAGAAGCGCTGGCTACCAGATGGAGATGTAACCCATTACTGCTCCAGGATAAAACCTTCTGATCTTTTATAACTGAAGAGACTAGCACATACTTCTCCTTAACAAGCCAGATGAAGGCTCAGCCTCACGGTGTGGGAGGCTTTTAAAGCTGTCATCCAGGGAGAATCATTTCATACACTGTTTAAAAATAAGGCCCAGGCAACAATGGTGCACCGATTACAGGAGGAACTTATGAACCTGGAGAAGCAGTTCAAACTCACTGCACAACACCAGCTCAAATCCCCACTGCCCAGTATCACAGGCCTGAAATACCACATTAACTCACTGTTACATAAAAGGCAGAGTGGCGCTACTTCATGCTAAACATAAATCTTGGGGAGACAAAGGGGTAAATAGTTAGCTTACCATTTATGCAAGCAGCAGGCCTCATCCAGAATACTTGTGCTAAGAACAAAGAGAGCAAGGTAGTTTCCACACCCTGGGAGATCAATGAGACGATGCGAGCTTATTACCAGAAGCTTTATCAGTCCCAATTTGCGTTATCACCAGAAAACTCTCTGTGCACATGTCGTAATTTTGTAAAGGGCCTCCTTCCAAAACTCTTAAAGCGGAGTGCAGTGCTCTAGATGCCCTCATCTCCTCCGAGGAGCTGCATACCGCCTTTCCGAGATGACGAAGGTAAATCCCCAGGGCTGGATGATATGAGTGAGCTCTACCAGCTCCTGGAGAAAGACATCACCATCCCACTTCTAAGAGCTCTTCTAGAGGCTCAAGCCGCAGTCCTACTCCTGACCACTCTCATGGAGCCCTAGTGACACTGATTCCCAAAAGTCCTCTGACCTCTAGATTGCACCAATTTTCAACCCATTTCATTGTTATCAGTAGACACCAAGTTGCTAGTCAAAGTGCTTGTGAATAGGATGAACCGGTGCTCCACAGGTTAATACACCCGCACAATCTGGCTTCTCAAAGGGTAAGTCGGAGGAGTCAATTTCTGCTTAGTTCGTAATTTGAAATGGATAGAGCTCCACTCTAGGATGCCAATGGCTGTATTAGCAATCATCTTCTCAAAAGTGTTTGTCTCCTTAGAGTAGAACTATCTCTGACTCCTTAGAGTAGAACTATCTCCATGAGGTCCTCACCCTATATTGATTTGGCATCCACTTCCGCACATGGGTCTCTACCCTATATCACCTGCCCAGAGCCAGAATTTCACCAATCGAGACATCTCTTCCCTTTCCCTTACAGTGGGGACTAGGCAAGGATGTCCTCTACTATTCCTTATAGCCCTTGACCCCTGGTCAGGAAGCTCATAGATACTCCTGATATCTCAGGTATTCCTGTTAAACAGAAGACCTTCCTAGTCAATGCATATGCAGGACGATATGCTGCTTACAATGTCCAAACCAGAGGTCTCTCTCCCCAGTTTTAAAGGTATTACAAGACTATGCCCACATCTCCGGCTTAGTAATAAACCAAAAAGACAATTCTTCTCCGCTGAACCCTAGATGTGGGAGAGACTGCCGGGCAGGTATGGACATTTCTATGTTTCTCCTGGCTGGGGATATATATCTCCACAGCATGGAATGATCTTGAAAAGGCAAACTTCTCCACTTCTAACTACCCTGATGACCGAGGTTCAACGCTGGCATAGGCTCCAATTATCTTTAAAGGGCAAAGTTGAAGCAACACATATGTTCATCTTACCAAGAGTTTCATACTTGTTGAATAACCTTCCAATCACTCTCTCCAACAAGTTGTTTTTCTCCCTGGACAAAATCTCTCCTCTCCTCCCTTCTATGGGAAGGCAAAGCAGCACACTGGGGACGAGCAAAACTAAGGTCTCATTGGACTAGAGGCGGTTGGGTCTCACCTGGTTCTTAGGATACTATCTAGCCTTTTGAATGACCCAAGCTACCGCCTGGTTTGTCTCCCCCAACTCCCCATCTCCTGCAATAGGTTAGTCTAGAATCTACCCTTGCATTGGACAGTTCCCTGTTCATCCTACTTGTAAGCAAAAAATGTTCTGGACACCAGCTTACCTCAATTATGGTGGAAACATGTAACACATGGCACCGAGCGATGACCATAACTGGTATCTTAGGTGTGGTCAGATCCCCCAGTCCTATATGCACCCTTTGGAACAACAGGCTTATCATGGTAGATTGAAAACCCTGTACCGGCTAAGTTGGGACAGTAAGGGATCCATACTGTGCATGCTCTCCTCCTCCCAGACAGTAGAACCCTTATGTCATTCGAACAATTAAAGAATAGTTTTGATTTACCAAACCAAGACTTCTGGCACTATCTCCAGAAAAGAAGTGCTCTCCAAGCTCTTCTGCTCAAACCCATGGCTGAGCCTACATGGGGTTGCTCAAACTCACTTCATAAGTCAAGACATGGCCCGGCCTGATGGGTATCTTTTATAGGGTTCTAAGAGATGCTCAACCGACACTACCTCTATCTGCTGGATAGCATGAGAAAATGAGCTCCAGAGCCCAAATTCT
The DNA here is from genome assembly GCA_016271365.2 of Neoceratodus forsteri. Lineage (NCBI taxonomy): Eukaryota > Metazoa > Chordata > Ceratodontiformes > Ceratodontidae > Neoceratodus > Neoceratodus forsteri. Next base: position 856,147,987 of record CM057456.1, read on the forward strand.
CAGCAGAGATGGTCTTTCTGTTTGAAGGCAACACGCACAGTGTACGAAGATGCCAGGCCAGCTAATACAGTTGAAAATACTCCTTAGATGGTATAGAACACCTGCTTTCCTTGCTAAAATAAAAGTGTTGAATCACAATAAATGTTGGAGATGCCAGTCCTCGCTGGTGCACTTACTCCACAATCTTTGGGCATGCCTGTACTTCATGGCTTTTGGTCCATAGTCTTGAAAGACTGCTCCAAAATTGTAGGCAAACCCCTACTCTTATCTCACGACTATCTGTTATTAGGAGATAACTCCACCTTAGAACCACTATTGGGACCACTCAAGGCATGGGTTATGACTGCAATTATGGAAGCAAAGAGGGACATCCTGATGAAATGGAGATAACCCACTGCCCCTCAGCCACCGCCTGAGGGCAGCCCTGGCCAGACTGGCAACTTTTGAGAGACTCACTGCAGTAGGGAAAGGGCGCTCTCAAGATACTTCATGAAATGGGATGCATATCTGCATTCACATATCTATATGGTCCCTCCTACACCCCCAGTCAATCCTCCAATGGGTTAATCCTCCCCTTAGATGCCACCCACTCTAGCTTGGGGCACATTGGAGTTCCCACTTCACTGTCAGCTACATCTGTACTCTACCTATCAATTCTATTCTCTACTCCTTGCTATGTGACTGCTGTCAGTGCCTAGGTTTCAGTAAATTGGCACAGAGTACATTAGTATTACCTGTGAAGCAATGCTTTCTCCTAGCCAAGGACTGTTAGATGCATATCAACCTCAACACTAGAAATTGTCGATAGGCATAGAACGATAACTAGCATTAAGCCATATAGAACCCTCATGCCTGCTTATCAGTCTGTGGTGAGCTAGACTGCTTATTTGCTGCCTATTACAAGCAATGTATTAGCGACTGGATGTATATGTAGTTCTGTAGTTCTGATCTTTATTTGTCAATGACTGGGCTGCATAAAAATGAGAAAAATCAATAAAATCTTATATGGTAAAAAAAGTCAAGTGTGACATAATGATGTAAAGACATGGATACAATGCAGCCTGCAGCTGAACTGCAGCCTGTGCCACAACTAGATGACACCAGCGTCATCTGAATCTCTGTCACCTTCTGCAGGTGCAGCTTCATGTGGCTCAGGCTCAGCACCCACCAGCTGCCCCTCATCCTCCTGCTGCCACTGCCAGGCTGCTGATTAACAAACTCACTGCACAGTAACACCTTGGGGTCCTGTCACCTCTGGTTGGGCCGTCCATAGCTTGGTACACGTGGGAGGCTGTTACAGGGGGACACTTGGGACAGAGTGAGACAGGTGAGAAAGTAGCCCAAAGTTCCTGCTGGTGTCTGGGCTAATCTGATTCATCTCAGACAAACGACATTTATGTTGATCTCCCTCCTGTAGTATTACCCTTCTGCCTTTCTGCTGCCTCCAAACAGCAGCACTGTGCAATGTCATCATCATATTCATTCATAAAAGAAATACCAAACAATTCAGTAAAATTCCAAAGAGCTTAATTAAGGAAACATGACATACTATAGCATTGTTCTTTTCCATACTTGCTGAAATTCAGAATGGGAGAATTCATTCATTGGGAGCATGCTAGTTGTTTTGGATTGTTCTTCATCTGAATCAGAATTGCCAGTCATTTGATGAACTTTAAAAAAAAGTGTAAAACAGCCGAACATGAGCCTTGTGAAAAGATAGGTATTTTTTCACGAAATATATTACTATGAGTGTAAACATATATATCGATTAGTATTGAAAAAGGAGACTGTGATGTGTAAAAATATCAGTCTGCACCTGGCCACATCAGCTTCTCTTATTATTATGTTCAAGTTCCACTCTTGGAAGGCAGGACATGGTTGATACAGCAGTGGTGCTGCCCTGTTGGAGATGCAGTCTACCTGAATTGGACAATAAAACCAGGTCCCTTACCTAAATCTGATTGATTAATTAATAAATTAATTAGTTAGTTAGTTAGTTAGACTTTAATAACTGGTAATGCCTCTGGGACAAAGTCATGGGAGGAGGCAGACATGTACAAAACAATAAAACAATGGAAAGACAACAAACCTTACACATAATCTCAGCACATACATACCAGGGCACAAGTTACTGTGCATTGCAATTCATATGGAACAACTGCATTTACAGTAGTCAAAATGACACGGTTGCTATAACAGTACATATAAATGTAAAAATAAACTGACTATTAGCAAAATATACATTCAAGGTTTCTAAGGACAGTGAGGTGGATAGAGACAGGCATAAGGAGAAAGTGGGTAAAACAAAAATATAAGGAATACTGAGGCAAAGACGATTGGATGTTGACTTTATTAGGATGGAGTTACTGTAGGTCAGGGTCTTGGGGCAATAATTACCAGTTTACAAAGGAAATTTAAGAAACTTCAGGGTTTACAAAACCAAAGACAACTCTGCACACACAGTATAGGACACGATGCATAACTGAGTGACTAGCTTGCAAAATTTGATTCATCCAAAGTATATGCACTAGGCATGGATATAGCACTCTTAATGTTCAGATTTTTTTGCAGTGAGTATATTGCTAATATTAGACATGCTACATGGGATTAATACAAATGCTACTTGTAAAACGGAAGTGCACAACTAATGGTAGTTGAATAATGGCTTAATATGTGGTTATACATTATATTTCATCCATTATTTTTAATGTATGTCCCTTTACATTATTTTGCAGATCATTAACTGTGATGCCATTTCCCATCTCTTGCTTTTAAACTGAGCTCCAATTATACAGGGCTCCCAGATCTACAGCCAGTCACATTCAAGTTGCACAGAAATCAATATTTGAGCTGAGCAGTAGGATCCTGAACAGCTGATCATATACGGTACTGCTCAACTCAGCTGAGCACAGAGCAGAGGCCCCTGCAACATTGTGCCTGCTGCCAGGTTACTTTTGAATAGATAATTCATGTATTGCTTCCCAAAGCTTTGCCTTGGGCAGGATATTAGTGCAGGACAGCGGAAGGCTAAATCTTAAACTCCTCCTTCCCACACTTCCATTCCTTTGTGGGTCACCAATGTATTTGTCCCCTCAAAAAACACAAACTGAAACACCTTTTTGCCACCATGAATTTTTAATCAATGTTTCAGTTTCTGCAGGAGATAGGAAGTAAATTTGTTGTTCATAGACTTCTGGTAAGAATGTATGGTGTCATTTTTAGTAATTTAAATTGAAATAAAGATTTTAATTGACAAGAGACACTAAAATCTGATGATTTGTTTTCCACTAATTTATTTTTATTGATTTTAGTCTTTGGTAACTGAGTAAGGCCCACTAAGCACAACTGACTGTTTTCAAAGGTGACCTGGGGAAAACTGGGCAGTTAAGTGACTTGCTCAGAGTAACACAGTTTACAAGTGGAGGCTGTGAGAATCAAACCAAGGTCTGGTCTGCCGATATATAAGCTTGTTCACAGCTCATTACTCTAACTTCTAGGCTATACTACAGCCCCACTAGTACTGGTGCTATGAGTTTGCAGACAGAATGAGCAGTGAACAAACAGAGTGAAGATGACATAATTCACCCCTTATAGAAGCTTCAATACTTAGCATGGCTACTGCAGCTTTTCATGACTGCAATTCAGAGAGTGGTTCATCTGAGTAAATATGGGTGCAGTTTGGTCAGTTCAGTCCATGGACTCACTAATGCTCTGGGTTAGAGCATTGCTAACAAAGGACCTGTTGAATTTCATGGGGAGTCGCAAGTCACATCCAGAATATTGTAGTTCCCATCACTTGATTTTGGTTTCTTCCAAAGGTCAAGAGTTCTACTGGAAGCTGTTATGGGTGACTAACAGGATGATACTCGTAGTACAAGGTCTAGATGTATTCTAGCACACAAGAGGAGTGTTTGGAGGATTGTGAAGACTCATGAGGTTTCCTTCTCGACAATGGCTCACTCCTGCAAGGTGGCAACCACATTGGAGCAAATCACCCAAGGTGCAATAAGATGAATAGTGTACTGCCACTCCAAGTAGCTGTATTTCAGAGTGCATTGTACTCAATCTATAGGTAAGATCCATTGTTAAAATGAAATCTAGAGCTACCTGCCTAGCCAACAATACAACAATCACCCAGTTAGGTAGGGGGTCCTTTTGTGACAAATACTGTCCATTAGATGTAAGTTAGGAGGGTTGCACATGTGGTCAGGAAAACAAAAAAGCATATGGCAGCTAGAAAATGGGAGTTATACTCCTGTGGTGGACATCAAACAAATTCAGGAAAGCATTCAAGCTGTACTACTTAGTTGCAATGGGTGCCATATTTGGGGTGCAGAGATCCTTAATCAGCATACAGGGTGTCCTAAGTCTGGCCAGAGATGATAATTTCTCTGAAGGCTTTTGACAGAGTATTGAGTGGTGGGAAATCTTACTGAATGTCTGTTGCCTTTCTAAATCTGAAGTTCCATTTAAATGTGTCAGGGCCATTTACACAAGGGGCACCAAGGTTTAAATCCCTCTAATGCTGGAACTCCATCCATTCCAGTGTCAACTCCCCTTTCTTCAAAAACCTGCATCCCTAGATGCAATCAGGTGACAGCGCCAAATGGATTTTTGTTTTGGGAAGCTGCCAGGGTAGACAACAGTGCAATGGCTGATTGACAACTAGCTCCACTAGTCCTGTATCTTCCTTAAATGGGCATGAATTAATAAAGGTTTAATGTAACTCTATCCTGTCCGGTGTCAACCCCTTCTCTCAAAACCTGCATCCCTTGATGCAGTCAGGGTGAGAGGGGCCAAATGGATTTTGATGTTGAAAGCTGCCCAAGTAGATAGTAGTACAATTGTTGATTGACAACTAACTCCACTAGTCCTGTATCTTTCCTTAAAATGGACATGAATTAATAAAGGTTTATTAAATACCTGTGTATAAAACATCTGCATTGCATTTTATAGGGTAGCATCTTCTATTTGTGAGTGTTACTTTTCTATACACTCAACCCCAGGCTCAGTCATATCTGTAGTTAAAGTGCCACCATGAGTTACAGCATTTGAAGGCTGCTCTAAACACTTTTCAAAAAGTCAACAGCAACCACCTTATTTGTTGAATCTCTCCTTTCACTTTGCTGTCCCTCCAGTTATGACATAATAGTGGTAACCCTTTCTGAACAGTATTATTGGTATTTGAATTAGGGGTTGGGGCCTCCTAAACAGATTCTTCTTCATTCCTATTTGTTGTGAATTATTGGGGTTTCACAACTTTGGTAAACCAAGCTCCGTAACTGGATCTCGATTCACCTCATACATTGATTTTCTATTTCTGTGTGCCGCCTCCACAGTTGGAAGAGCGTCTCTGGCATGTTCCATATTTTTACCAATATCTATGACAGCTGCCAGACCAGGAGACTGCCATGGAACACTTGCTTCATCCTGCACCCAGCCAGCTTGCCGTAAAGCTGAGTTCACAGACCATACTGTTTCTCTAGCTATTTTATCTTGTGCATACTTTTCATTATTGAAAGTAACCAGTTGGTGGCTGAAACCTCCAAATGGCTTAGAAATGCATAGCATTATATTACAGGCAGTACCAGCCTACACTGTTAGATTTTCATTGTCTTTAGCAGATAAATCACAATCTGCTATATCGCTGACTGAATAACTTTCTGCTTCCATGAGTGCACTAGATCAGGAAAATGACATCAGGAGTCACTGACGCTCATACATAGTGTGTCAGCTTGTGCACACCGAAAAAGAAAGAAGGACAAGAAGGCTGTTGTGTGATCAGTTTTATTGATTCCAGCAAACACAAAATCAGTCAATAAATATGTAACAACATTCTGCTACCATTATTTGTCATACCACCTAATCTATGATACAAATAACTAGCTATTTTAATGCTTTGATTTCCTATCTCCTTTACAGCAGTAGTACATTTAGTTTTGGCTGCTCGCATCGCTGTTGGAGATCATGAAAGCTGACAGAACAGTCACAGACCCTTTACGAATAAATTAAAAATCTGATATTAAGTTGTCAAAGCTTTCTGTCTGTGCTCAGGCTCCACAGGACATTTTCAGTCATTACTAGTATTCTTGTATGTGCTTTTTTTTATTTTGAGTTCTGCTCTAATCTGCTGACTGCATTAAACAGTCTGGGGAGTTACAGAACAGAAGGCATATGCATGTTGCTTAAATGCTTTCTTGTGCATTTTAAGTATCATCATTAGTTATTCACAAACAACTTTATCTCATCTTTTGCATTGACACGATCTGTCCAAGAACATTTTGCTTGTAATTTAGCTTAAAAACCTCCCTAAAAATAATAATAGATGCAACAGTAAATCGTGTCACATGGATGCTCAACAACAAAATTAAATCCAAGTGTATTATTGATGAGGGCACAGGTGTGACTAGAGATGAAGTGAAGTTTTACATTGCTGGCTACTTATCAGCAGTCACCAAATTAGGCCTCCATGGATTAGTTCACGAGTTGTCCCATTTAATGAAAATTCACCATTTGTAACTTTGCCTTGATTTTGTGTTTTTAAGTGCAAATCACACTAAAAAAAACAAAGCAAGGAGAAGTTAAATGGTGAATTCCCAAATCCTGCCCCGTGTCTAGTGTTCCCACCCTCCAATCGCCATTCCTAATGTAAAGAATGTATATTATTCTTTAAATTTGATGATCAGTGGAGGGGAACCACTAGACACTAGGGACATAAAGAATAATATATCAGAGTTTCATTGAATAGAAGCCAAGGCTTCTATTTGTATTTTTATTTTGACCATGCTTGTATTTGATGAAGGCTTGTATTGCAAAATCCTATTTTAAGTGTAAAAGAAAATATTACATATCCTGAATATTATAAAATATATTGTTACTGGTCTACTCTATAGCAAAATAAGAACAACAAACATGAACTAAAGTCAAAAATAAAAAATATGTATCATAACAATCATATTTACAGAAATAAAATCATAAAATTCCCACCTACAGAGTTTTATCTGACATGACTTCAAGCCCTGATTAGAAGTCATGGCTTCTATTTGAGGGTGGCTTTTATTAAAAGAATTCATTATGGTGTGCAGCTTGTATTTGAGGGCGGCTTCACGGGTGGCTTCTATTTGGTCAAATATGGTATATTTTTACATTGGGACCAGTGATTGGTGTTGGGGCAAATCACTAGACACCAGGGACAAGATATTCAAAACTTAGCCCTGGGGCAAAATTAGCACTGTACATCATGTTAAATTAGCCTAGAACCATTTGCACATTATATCCAAAGGAATATCCTGGGGTTAAAGCAGCTGAATATATCGTTCAAATTAAGCCATGCAAACAGGGCTGGGAGTGCAGTGCAAAATAGTCTGGCAAATAAGACAGCTCTGAGTATAGCAGTCCAGTGCATATAGATGTGGAGGAAGGTAAAGGTGGACTATGAGGCCAAAGTGTGTGCTAGCAAAGAAGTGGATTCACTAATTTATTATAATTTTGGTTAAATACCTTTGAGCCAATGGCTCTTTTACAAAGGTTCCACATTAGTATACAAAGAATAGAAGTACAGTTTATGGAGACTAGCAGGCAAGCAGTTTAAAATTAAAATTCAGTACAGGGTATACATGGTCTAAAGCTACAGGTGATATAAATAACAGTTAGAACAACATAATCAGGCATACATTTAAGAATGATGAGTCACAACAAATAATATTTACATGAATTAAAGCTGCTAGAAGGGCATTGTCAAAGGGCAAGGTAAAGTGGAAAAACTGAGTTGTTGCCAATGTGCCATGTAATGTGAAAGTGGAAGAGAAAGTGGGTGTAGAGGGGTAACTGGGAGGGAGGTAGAAGGAGAGGGAGGTGGGTGGGAGGCAAGGATTGGGGAACAAGTGCAACATTGGGTGGGGTGAGCAGATTAGAAAAGGGAGAGGAAGGGAGTTGAAGGAGGGTAAGAAAGTAAGGTGGTGGACCTGGGCTAGGGAGAGAGGAAGGGGTAGATATGGGGAGGGTGGTGGCAGGCAAAGGTGGTGATAGTAGAGAGGTGTGAAGAACAGAAGTGACTACCTGGGAGGTTAGGGAGAAACAGTCACAGGTGGCTTTGGACACAAACGTTTGACGTGGCTTGTGTTTGAATGAGCAGAGGTTGGTGAGTTCGCTGCCCAGGAGTTAAACATCTTAGTGGCTCAACCTGCAAAGACCACGGTCTTGGGTGATGCGACAGCGGGAACAGCCAGAGAATAATTGTCAGAGCTTCTTGTACAACTGGGGTGGTTGGCTGGGCTTAAGAGAGACTGAACCCAGGGGCATGAGTCCCATCAATGACTTTTGCTAGTAGGCAGGTTTGGAAAGTAATCCTTCCCTGAAGTTGTAGCCAGTTTGACTGTTCATAGAGGTCGCAGCTATGCATGTGGTGGGCAGCAGCAGGCAGTCTGCAGGCCCTATTCAGCGCTGTAAGAATTTGCCATAGTGCTGAGTAGATAACAAGCCCATAATCAATTATGGAGACAATGGAGCTGTGTATTGCAAGCTTAAGGGCATCCAGTGTCAGGCAGTGTCTGTGTTTATAGAGGCGGTCTATACGGATATTTACAGATTTTGCTACTGAATCGATATGGCTGGAGAAGGACAAAGTAGGGTCCAGGGTTATACCAAGGTATTTGAAAGTCGCGTCTGGTCCAGGGTCACACCGAACTGTTTTTGATTGCCAACTGTTGGTGTTTATGTTTGTTATGTGTGCCATGGAACAGCATAGTCATTATTTTCTTGTAATTTAGCACTAGTTTCTGTGGAGATGAACCAGGCCTCAACTTGCTTGAAACTTTCCTGCAGTTGTTTCTCCAAGAGGGAGGGTCAGAATTCTTAGAGAAAAATCACTGCATCATCAGCATACAGAATAATGTCTTCATCACAGGCAGAAGGAGATTGTTCAGGAAGATGCTGAAAAGAAGGGGTCCCAATATTGACCCTTGGGGAACACCAGCCCAGACAGGTAGTTTGAGAAGAGGAGTCCCCAATCTTAACTTGTTGTGACCGGTTGGAGAAATAACTGTTGAACCATTGTAAAGTGTCATGAGAAAGCCCTAAGTTGCCAAGTTGTTCTAGTAGTAATGGATAGCTGACTGTATCAAAGGCCTTCAAGAGGTCTATAAAGGTGGCACCAGCAAGTTGTCCTTGGTCTAGTGCTAGATGAATGTGGCCTGTAAATTCAAGGAGGGCAGAGGTGGTGCTATGTCCTCTGTGAAAGTGTGCTGCTGTGGGCATTTAAGTTGTATTCTCCAGGTACTCACCAATTGGTCTGCAATGATTCTTTCAAGACCTTTGGATAAAGGGGGATGGAGATGGGCCTGTAGTTATAGTGTAATGCCCTATCCCCAGACTTGTGTATTGGGTCACCAGGGTAGACTTCCACTTGAGCGGGAACTGGGGAGCATGAGGAACTAGTTAATAATCTTGGTAAGAGGGTGCAGGACATTGTCAAGGGTGAGGGTGATGAGCTTCAAGTCAAGTGTGTCCCCACTTGATCTGGATTTTCCGAGCACCTTGAGGAGGTATTTTTGGCATCCCTTTGGTAACTGCCTTGAAATAGAAATGTGGATGATTTGTATCCTGAGTCTGTTGATTTTGGGAGGCCGTGGTTTGGTTGGTGTCAAAGAAGTTAGAGGAAGCACATGGCTGAGGTCAGTGAATGCCAGATTAAAAGTATTGGCACTGTGGTGGGGTCCAGGGTGTTGCTGCCATCAACCTTCAGCATATTAGGAGTTGTTTGGACTTTTCCCTAATACTTCAGAGAGACTTTGCCAGAATTTCCTTCCATCTGACCATGAGTTTGATAGGGTACTCCTGTAGTAGCTGGCTTTTCAGTCTGGATAGCTCTGATACAGGCATTCCTGGTGGCCCTGTATGCCCGGTCTGCTTGGTTGCCAGAGGCTGTAGCACAAGCCCATAGCAGGTCCCAAGCTTTTAGTTGGTCTAGGAGTTTGCCTGTGATCCAAGGGCTGTCAAGGCCTTTAATTTTGCATTTCTTCAAGGGCATGGATATCACACGCTGGATTGAACTTTGAGATGAAGTATTGAAGTGCAGCATCAACATCCAGAGCAGTGTCAATCAGGGACCAGTCTTGTTATTGCAGGAGTGCCTTAAGTGGTGCAAGGTGTCCCTTGATTAGCATCCGACTGTTGATAGTTTTACAGGGGTTTATTGAATTTATTTGACCATATGCACTGGACTGGGAATGGTCACTAATGGCATCAGGGAGAACTGTAGTGTGGCTAATATGGTCAGGGCAATTTGAGAGAACACAGTCCAGTAAGGTACTGGTCCCTGTTCTATAGTTGATCCTAGTGGGTGAGGTAACTAGCTGTGTAATACTGCAGCTGCCAAGGCATCCTTGTAGTTGTTGCACTGGGGCAAGCCAGTTGACATTAAAAATTCCTAGCAATATAAATTTGAGTTGAGATTTAGACTACTGCTGCAGGTAAGAAATGGGTTCAGGCTTGTTTTTGTAAGTTTGGGTGGAATACATACATAGGCTATTGTCAGAGCTTTGTTATGGTCCCCAAGAATTACTTTAATAGAAAGGACCTGAAGCTCATCTCCATTAATGGGTAGGGTCAGGGCATGCCCTGTCATAGAATCTTTAAAATAAAGGGCACAGCCGCCTCTTTTTGGATAGTCAATCCTGCTGAAAGATAGTATACCCAGGTATTGCCACAGCAGTGCCAGGGATAATTGGAGACAACCAAGTTTCAACTACAGATAGTACATCTGGGCTATGTTGTACTGTCCAGGCAGTGAGGGCATCTAATTTTTTGGTAAGGCTGCAGATGTTGATGCTAGCTAGCGAGAGGTTTCCTATTCTATGTTGCTTCCTTGGGGTAGCTAGAGGTGGTCCAGGGTTGGGGTGAACTTTGCCCGATATTAGCAGGAGTAACAGTATTAGTCTTTTTAGGAGTTCCTTAAGATATCGGCAGTGACCGCACGTGCACTTTTTCTCTTATACTTATTCTTAGTTGTTGTCTGTTGTGTCCTGACTCCTGATGGTATGAACAGGGAGAAATAGTTTGATGGTAAGGTCGACCATGGGCACAGTAGCATGTTTGTATCCTAGTATTTGGGAGAAGAAGTGAGTGTTGTTGCAGCTGAGACTACGGTAACCATTCCACTTCTGTGCAAGGAGCTATCAACCAGGCAATCAGAGGCTGGTTGCAGTGGGCATTTAAATATATTGGTAATGTGGGATGCCAGTAGGGTCAGAAGGAGCAGGTGCAGCAGGAACAGGTTAGGTTGCATTCTTGATGTAGTAATATTAAACCATGCAGATAGTTATGTTCAGGGATATGTAGTATAGTAAACTTATCCAAGGTACCAGGAGTCAGATGATAAAAGTAATCAAATCCACAGTAAATGGTGGACTAAGGGGACCAGAAAACTGTTGTTACTGTAGATCAAAGACCCAGAATGTGTTAAATTCCTGAAGGTGATGAATATTGACAGGGGCATATGCAGGATGTAAAACCCTTTGTTTGTATCATTCCTTTGTTCTCCAAAATGGTTGTGAATAGACCTCAAAGACAAGCAAACATCCTTTAAGAACAAGTCAGACGGAAATGTGGATTCAATGCAGCACTTCACAACTCAAGAGCTTGTATAACAGATTTACTGACCTTAGTTTTGCTTTTGATGGCTTCCAAAATGTTGATTTATGATGAGAATGCCAAAATACCTGGCAGTGATGTTTTGCAGTTTCTAAGTCCAGGAAATGTTCATAGATGTTATGTCCAAGAATGGTCCAGTTCCTCCAAGCAGAAACACATGAAAATCCACAAAAACTATACTACTGACAGAGATAAACACAAACAGCCAGCCATACAACAGGGTACACTAAAGCTTCAAACAACAGTGAAGGCCAAATACTGTAGAACTGTACTATGGTTTGGATCGGTTTGCATAGTGCAAACACAATTGCACAGTGCTTACGAAGTTCTAACATGTTTGCCCGGTGCTAAGACGCGTTTGCCGGGGCAAAAATTGCTATATTCAAATGTGATATGCAAATGCCTACTTAGGCAGCTGTGGACAAACATCCATATTAACTCTCATTATGGCCTGATTTGCATGTGAGATTGCCAAGCACTATTGTAGGGTCCCATGGCTCCACCTGTATGTCAGTCTGAAGTACAGGGGCAGGCTGAGTCTGTTCACAGCCCACCTGTATGTCAGTCTGGAAGTGCAGGGGTGGGTTGAGTCTGCTCACAGCCCCACCTGTATGTCAGTCTGGAAGAGCATGGTGGTAGCTGCAGGCTACATTTGTACACAGCTGCAGAGACCATTGTGCCCCAGGGAAATATGCAGCACAGGCACAGGTGGTGGTGCTGCATGCAATAGTCAAACTTCTAGCCCCTTCTACAGTGCATAGCAGATGGTACAGTAACAAAGTGGCTGATAGTGTGAGGGACACAGCAATGCCTATGGTGTGTCGGCATCAATGACTGCTGCACTCCACACAGTGACATGCACAGCTGGCAGGTGTGTTCTGACAGTGGACACCACAGTTATACTGTCCTGTGACCCACATATGCTGTGCCAGTGGCATAGGATTCCACACCAACATGCACATGGCTGGCTGTGCATGACAGGGAACCTGGACAGGTGTGCGGTATATGTCCCGGGAGGCAGACACATACCATCATAGAGCACACCAATGTGAGGACATTCCTGTCACTGGAACATGTCCACTGTGTGGATGGCCCCAGCCATGTGGCAGCATCTACAATGTGGTGCAGTCTGGCCCAAGCACCCTCCCTCCCCACAATACCCTCCATTCCCCAGTGCTGCATGTGTGTCCTGGATTGTGGTGGTGTACCCCTATGGGTAGACTGGGCGTGTTTGTATTAACAAAGAGTTTTTGCAATGAATTTCCATTTTTTTTTACACAGAATTGATATATAAATAAATCCTGTTCCTTTCTCAAATCCTGTATTGCCTCCATTACTTCCATATACATGCCATGCAAGAAGTGGTTGTTGACATAATTAAGTTTTACTGTTACTACTTCATTGTTTTTTCAAAGTCCCTGATGCTTACAAGTGCTTAAAAAAAAATGTATATATCAGCATGTTAGAATGATGTAGTGAAGTAATGCATTGCCTGTATGCCACTGCCATATTGTTCATTGGGCCCAGGTTCAAGGCCTGCTTCCGTAACTTTTTAATCCTTTTCATACAAAGGGATTCACCTATTGCTTGAGAAACAAAAAGTCAATCTTCCCAGCTGAGTAACTTAGTTTTCACACAGAACAGTATTGTGCGTGAAATGTGGAATGTGCAAAAGTTGCATATGGGGTACTTTTCGCGACAAACTAATAATCAGTGTCAAACTGATGAAGAGAGGAGAAAGCACAGTAATTACTGTGGTCCTCTGCAGGAGCACAGGACTAAATGACTGACATCCATGGTGAAGCTACAGGTTTCAAATCTACCAAAATGTATTTTTACTGATGCAATACCTGATCTGCAAAGGCCCCTCACAAGGAAACCCACCCTAATTTTGTTTTTTTAATATCTCAAACAATAACTTTTCCCTGCACAGTGACACCTAAGCTGCACCTCTCCATACTGTTCCTCTGGTGAATGAAGGGTGGTTTTCATCACAGGGCCCATTCTGACCTGTGGAACTCAACCTGTTCCATTCCATCATGGGTTGTTTGTGGTACTATGTGCTTTTCTTCCCACTCTTGAAGTTAATTGTCACAGAATATAGTATTATGCATCAAAATGTGGAATGTACGAAAATGCATATCAGGTATTGAGTCGCAAAAATAAACAAACTAGATTTGAACCCTGTACCATCAGCATAGACTCCAAGTCCTCTGCTCCAGCTGACAACTCATAACAAACTTGTGCTTTCTCCTCTTCATTAGTTTGACACTGATTACTTTGTGTGAGACAATCCCCCATATGTGCTTCTTGCTAATTCCACACTTTCATGCACAATACTTTTCTGTGCCAAAATTAAATTCCACACATGGAATAAAAAAATACATAGTGGCACCGTATTTTTTTTAATACATATCAGAAAATAAGTTGGTTGGGTTTCCTTATAAATATTTCATCATGGGTTGTTTGCAGTACTATGTAGTTAGCAATGTATTCTTTTTCTTCTCATCTGTGGAAGTTAATTTTCGCCAAGGACAGTATTATGCGTGAAATTGAGGAATTAGTGAAAACTGCATATTAGGTATTTTTCACACAAAGTACAACCACTGTAAAACTGATGAAGAGGAGAAAACTTTAATAGTTCTTACAGTTCTCCATTGGAGTGGAGGACTAAATGTCTCACATCCATGGTAAGATACAGAGTTCAAATCTAGTGATTTTTTTCTCATGAAATAAGTGCATCCCTTCACCAATGCATATTTTTTCAATATGCGGTAAGAAAACAGTTATTGCCTGCAGAGTAGACCTATGCTGATGCTCTAAGCTGCACCTCTCCTCAGTGTTCTGTTGATATTTATACATATTTTTTTATTTCCACCAGTAGAATTACTTTTAGCGAGACTACAGTCATATCCGTGGAACTGGGGAACATGTGAAACTGCGTCGGGTATTTTCATACAAATAATACACTTCCTACAAATATGCCTGCTTTAACCCCCAGCCCATACCTCCTTCCTAGTCTTCTCTCCCCTGCCACATCTGTTGTGCCCTTCAAATGTATAGCACTTGCCTCTTTTTCTCCCCTCTCACCTGCCTCTTCCTAAACCTCTATTCTGGCCTCGTATTTCTATCTCCTTCCTCCCCACTACCCTATATGAATCCTATATGAGTAATATAGTACTATTATATTACATTGTTTTTCACAAATCGTATAATATGTCATCAGCCTTAGTTATCAAAATGTCTTGTATACTCTGTTCTAATATATTTTACACTATTATCTCATCTACCTTGTCTATAGCTATCTATTGTCTGCTTGCTCTATATTCTATTGTTTACTATGTTTATACTTGCTCTGTATTCTAGTGTCAGTTATGTCAAAATTTGTATTGCAAAGTGTGCCTGCTCTGTTTGCACTGTACCCTCCTGGCTGTGCCTGAAAATAGTCATTACTATGGCTGGTGCACTTACCCAGAAAACAAAAACTAAATAAATAAAAAAAATACTGTGAAAAGATTGATTTCCTGTGCAGATTGACTTTCTTTGCACAAAATGAGGCAGTATAGTGCAGTGCTTTAAAGCTTTGAGCTGCCAATCTGGAAACCTGGGTTTGAAACCACGGCCCCCACTTGCATACTGTGTGACCCTGAGTAAATCACTTAACTTCCTGTGTTCTCAGGTCACACCTGTAAGCAAGCTTTCAGCTTAGTGTGCTCCTCCTGGTTAAACAATTGGAAAACAAATCTCACTGATTTGTGTGCACAGAAAGTAACTGTGTGAAAATAGATTCTTTAATGCAGAACATCTATCTTTTCCCTTAGGAAATAATGGCATCTTAAAAATTGAATAACTTTGAATGGATCAATATTTTTCACCAAACCTTCAAACAGCACATCTGTGAGACAAAATCTTTTCACCCTGAAAATATCACACCAGAACCCTAAAGCCATTTCTGAGATACAGGTGGACAAAGAAACATAAAAATGTACATTTAGGATTGTTTGATGCTTTGTATCTCAGAAACCACAAAACAGATTCACACAAAATGTGGCACATCAAGAGACCGTCCCCTAGCAATTATGCATGCCAAATTTCATGCAATTCCATTGAATGGTTCAAAAGTTATATAAGGTCAAAATGTGGGTTTAATACAGAAGTTTGCACTGACCCTAACTATACAGGTGCTACCGTGTTGGTATATTTTTTTCCCATAGGCTATAATGGAAAATTTTAAAGCTTAATAACTTTTGAACGGATTCATATTTCTTTCACCAGACCTTCAAAAGTTACTTCTGTGAGGCAAATGCTTTCTAGTCTGACAATTTTAGACCACAACCTAAACCATTTCTGAGATCCAGGTGGACAAAGAAATGTTAAAACACATATTTTTCTGTTTTTCAACACTCTATAGCTCAGAAACCACACAATAGATTCAAAAGAAATTTGCCAGGACAAGAGACATGCCCTTGATATTATGTGTGCCAAATATCATGCAGATCTATTAAACAGTTCCAAAGTTATTAATGTTCAAATATTCAGGTTTAACATTGACATTACTTTTACCTTAACTATACTGGCACTACCATGCCAGTATAATATATAAAACAAAAGGTGTTCTACACATTTTGGGACACTTTATCTCCATGCTGTCACATGCAACTGAATGAAACATTAAACTTAATGAGATGTCTGCTTCATAATGGGCATGGCAAATTTCATGCATATCACCTGAACTTTCTCAAAGTTATTGAAGCACAAACTATTAAGCTTAACATAAACTGAAGAAAACATTTGACAACAAATGGTGATCTACACATTTTGGGACTGCATTTCTATGGAGGTGCACTCCCAATCAAAATGACCATTAGTCTATGAGGGTAAATCATATTTCATGTAAAGTGCAAGAACAGCTGCAAAGTTGTTAATGCACAACATGAAACAATCAAGAAATCATTTGAGAAAAAATGGGATGTACACATTTAGGGACTGCATATCTCCAGATGTGCACTCCCAATCAAATGAAACTTGCGTATCAAGAGACCATTAGTATTTGAGGGTACATGCCACATTTTATGTAAATTGCAAGAACAACTCATGGTTAATAATACACAAAGTGAAAACAATTGAAGAAAGAATTTGAAGAAAATGAGGATGTACTCATTTTAGGACTGTATATCTCCAACCTAAACTTTGCGCATCAAGAGACAATTTGTTTTTGAGGGCACATTCCAAATTTGATATAAACTGTGTAGAGGCATAGCACAAGAGGACTCTGTGTTTCCAGTTTTGCATAATGAGATATAGTTGGGCGTGCAAGACCCTCTGAGCCCTGCACTCCCACCCACCCATAAGCATAAAGACATAGAGCAGGAGGGCCCTGTGATACCAGTTTTGCAAAATGGTATCCATGGGGAGCATGTGCCCTCTGGGCCTGCACTTCCACCTACACATATGCCTAGAGGCATGGCATAGTAGTGCCCTGTGCTCCCAGTTTTGCATAATGGTATCCATACTGTATGTGGGAGCATGGGTCCTCTGAGCCTCTGTTCCCACCAACACATAGGCATAGAGACATTGCACAGGAAGACACTGTGCTATCAGTTGTGCAAAATGGTATCCATAGGTGGGAGCATGGGACCTATGGGCCCTGCACCCTACCACCCATAAGCCTTGAGTCATAGCACAGTAGAGCCCTGTACTCCCAGTGTTGCATAATGGTTTTCATATGGAGGGCGCCCTGCACTCCCACCCACCCATAAGTATGAGACATAGCGCAGGAGGGCCCTGTGCTTCCAGGTTTGCAAAATGATATCCATAGATAGGAGCACTCCTGCCCACCCATAAGTGTAGCGGCACAGCACAAGAGGGCCCTGTGCTCCCAGTTTTATATAATGGGATCCATAGTTGGGAGCATGGGACCTCTGGGGTCTGCACTCCACCCACCCATAAGTGTAGACACATAGCACAATAGGGTCCTGTGCTCCCATTTTTGCATATTCAGATCCATAGGTGGGAGGGTCTCGGGGCCCTGCACTCCCACCCACCCATGTGTAGAGGCACAGAGCAGGAGGGCCCTGTGCTCCCAAGTTTAGTATAATGGTATGCATAGGGTGGGAGTACAGGTCCTCTGGGCCCTACTTCCACCCTACCCATAAGTTCAGACACATAGTGCAGGCCTAGAGACATTCCAAGTAAACCCATGTACTGCAAATGTGGCAATATCTCAGCAACTATAGCAAGTTTGGAAAACTTTGCTGTTTTATTCATGACCTGGCTACCTTCAAGTTGAACTAAGCTGCACTTAGTGAAAAATCCGTATCTCAAATCATTTTGAAATATGGCCACCAAAGGCACCACAACCGCCACAATGTTATCCTATGGGAAAATGTGCAACTTGAGTACTGTAGCTATGGAACTGGTGTCCATTTTTTCACCAAACCTGCAAAGGGCACATCTGTGGGGTAAGGGCTTGCCACCCTTCAAATTTCAGCCCAAATGTCATAAACATTTTCTTACTATGAAGTGGCAATAAACTGGTCTTGGGGTATTTTACCTGTTTTCACTTCAGATCATATATTTTTTCCCATAGGCTATAATGGAAAGTTTAATAACGTTTGAGCAAATTAATATTTTTACCAAACCTTGAAAAGCACATCTGTGAGGCAAATGCTTTCTACTCTGAAAATTTCAGACCACAACCTAAAAGCCATTTCTGAGATCCAGGTGGACAAAGAAATGCCAAAAACACAGATTTTTCTGTTTTTAACACCCATATCTCAGAAACCCACTACAGATTCTCAAATTCTGCAGGTCAATAGACCCATCAAAGAACATTATGCATGCCAAATTTTATGCACATCTGTTTAATGGTTCCAAAGTTATTAACATTCAAACATTCAGGTTTAGCATAGAAGTTACCTTTCACCTTGACTATACTGGCACAGTAATATATAAAAACTGGCGATTTACACATTATGGGACACATTATCTCCATGCCCTCACATGCAACTGAAATGAAATATACAACTTAATAGAAACATAGAAACATAGAATTTGATGGCAGATAAGGACCACTTTGTCCACCTAGTCTGCCCATTTTCTTATAACAGATAAGCTGCAGATCCTAGTTAACCAACAGCTTACTTCCTCCTACCCCACTAGGACTGCCTTATGTCTGTCCCATGCATTCCTGAATTCTCCCACTGTTCTTGACTCCACAACCTCCTCAGGGAGGCTGTTCCATGCATCCACAACCTCTCCATGAAAAATGCTTTCACATTATCTCTGAGCAGTCCCCCTCTATCTTCAAATTGTGCCCCTTGTTCTTGCACATCTCTTTTTCTGAAAGATACTACCTTCTTGGACTTTGTTGATTCCCTTGAGGTACTTGAAAGTTTCTATCATGTCCCTCTCTCCTTTCTTTCCTCAAGGGTATACATACAGTATTAAGCTCCTTTAGTCTTTCTTCAGATATCTTCTGGTGCAGACCCTGCACCATTTGGTTGCCCTCCACTGGACAGCCTCCACTCTGTCGGTGTCTTTGCGAGATGGGGTCTCAGAACTGCACACAGTACTCCAGATAGGGTCTCACCAACCGTCAGTACGGAGGGATAACAACTTCCTGTTTTCTACTATTGGTGCCTCTCCTATGCATCCCAGTATCCCACAGCCTTCCTTACTGCCTTCTCACATTGTTTGCCACCTTCAGGTCATCTGATATAATTACCCCGGTCCCTTTCCATTTTACTGTTGTCAGAACTCACCCCCATTGTGTACTCTTCCCTGGGTTTCTGTTTCCCAGGTGCATTACCTGCACTTCTTTGCATTGAATCTGAGCTGCCATACATTTGCCCATTCCTCCAACCTTGCCAAGTCCCTTCTCATCCTTTCCACTCCATCTTGTGTATCAACCCTGTTGCAGATCTTTGTGTCATCTGCAAAGAGACATACTTTTATAGAAACATAGAGGTGTCTACTTCATGATGGAGGCATGTTAAATGTCATGCATATCACTTGAACTTTCTGAAAGTTACTGAAGCACAAACTATTAAGCTTAACATAAAAGTCGGCCCAGTGACACTGAGGGTTGAGGTGCTGGATGCCATACCTCTATACCACACCGCGCTCGAGGTTCGGGAGAGTGAGCATGGCTCTATGGGGTCGGGCCTGAGGAGAAGGATTGAACGCCCAATGGCTGCTCTTCCTCGGGAGGGGGGACCATGCTCTCCACCACAATATTGCCACCTGTTGGGAGATGCTGAGGGTGGTCGGTGCAGCTGAGGAGTGCCTGATGCAAGGGTAGCTGCTGGCAGAGGACTGGCTTCGATGTGTGTCTCCATGCACACCCACAGCCTTGCTCCTCATTGCATGCCAATGTTGGGGAAAATACAACTCAGAAGAAAAATGCCCTCCAGCCACCTAGATGATGTCCTCTGGAGTCAGTCTCCTGCCAGCTGACCAAACAGGCAGACCCTGCTGTGCAGCTTACTGCATGGGGAAAGAGGGAGGTAAGGAAGAGGATCTGTCCTCACCCCACCTGGGTAATTCGGCCATCAAGGGCCCCGGCAGGAGTGTGGTACTCTAGGGCAGACCCTGATGGTTGGTGGGTTGGGAGGTGATACTCCTTGGGGACTGAAGGAGTGGAGGTTGAGGACAGTAGGTGCAGAAAAAAAGCTAACATAAAAGTGAAGAAAGAATTTGACAACAAATGGTGATCTACACATTTGGGACTGCATTTCTCTAGAGATGCACACTCAATCAAAATGAAACTTGGCATGTCAAGAGACCATTGCTCTTGAAGGTGCATGCCAAATGTCATGCAAATTACAAGAAAATCTGTGAAGTTATCAAAGTGCAAATGTGAAACAAAGAATTTGACAAAAATGGTGATGTACACATTTTGGGACAGCATATCTCAAGACTTGCAACTTAGAAAAAATTCCTTGCAGTTGTATTCATGACCTGGCCCCCTTCATGCATGCTTAGTATACCTAGGCTGCACTTAGCAAAAATCTGTATCTTAAATCATTTTCGAGATATAGCCACGAGAAAGCGCCATGACTGCCACAATGTTATCCTATGGGGAAATTTGCAACATGGGAGTGCTGTAACTATGGATCCAGTGTCCATTTATTCACCAAAACAGCAAAGGGCACATCTGGGGCAAGGGCTTGCCACCCTGAAAATTTCAGCCCAAAAGTCCTAACTGTTTTTTTACTATGAAGTGGCAAAGAAACTGATGTTTGAGGTTGTTTACCTGCTTTCACTTTCAGATCATGTATTTAAGCGGGAAACTTTAAAGTTTAATAATTTTTGAATGGATTAATTTAATAAATTCTTGGGGACTTTTCATGTGGTGTGGTGATCCCATTTCACTTCCTTAGCACTTGTCAATTTTCTGGACAGAAGACAGATGCATTTTGTGTGTTGTGATTGTGAGCACATAATGTCATATTAAATTATAAATTAAAGCAACAATGTGCTGACAATTTTGATCTATACTTTTTATGCTATTTTACATTGCTGCTGTTGCCGGCCAGGCAACCACTAGTTACCTCATGACTTGCATGATAATCTTCTTTTCACAATTTGTGTCTGCTTTACTATTTTCTCATGTCTGAAAATAAAAAGGAGCACACCATTTAATATTGTTCTGACCAGGTTCTTATCACTATTTGTAGCTGTTTTTGAACAACTATTGTTCTGTGATGTCATAAACATTGCCTGCTACATAATTGTTAATTTAACAACAGTATTAATATATAACAACTGATGGAGAAAAAAGCACAAAATACTGATGAAGACCAGGTCTGCACCATACTAAAAGTGCTCCTTTTATTATCTCAGACATGAAAAAAAGAACTAAAGCAGACTCAAATACTGGAAAGAATAGTATCATAAGTTAGGATGTAAGTAAAGTGGCAATGTAAAATAGCATAAAATGTATAGGTCAAATTTTCAACAGATTGTTGCACTACTACTTTAAAGAGATTCACCAAGTTACATAGTTATGGATGGTTTTGCACCCAATATATTGGTGCCTAACCTCCAGGTGAATCCTTGTTGCTCACATGTCCTTAAATAGTGCAATACTTTTGGCAAAACTTTCTTAATTTCGGTAAACCGGGTCCCGGAGGACTTCCCATTCTGAAGAGCCGACCAAGTTCCGCCCCTGCTCAGAAGTTGTGGTGAAATGTGGGCATGTTTCAACTAACAAGAGCCTTGTTAGTGGAAACGTGCTCCACGCTTCACCACAAACTGACCATTAAAACATAAAAAATTCAGAAAGCTAATGGCCATTCACTATAATAAAGCATGCCCTCGTGGTTCCCTGGCATCATGTCATAACATTGTTGAGCATGGTGGCGGAACTAGGTGGCTCTTCAGAGCGGGAAGTCCTCTGGGCCCGGTTTACCAAAATTATGACGTTTTGCCAGAAAAGTATTGCACTATGGAATGTGGGACATGTGGAACAAGAAAGATTACCCTGGAGTAAGGCACCCATATAAGGAGCATGTATGACTGTATGTGTATATATATATTTTTAAAGGAAGCAGTCAGCAACAGGATCTCCTGTGTCCTGCCCAGTGCAAGAGCTTACCCTCGGTTAAACCTTTTAAGTATGTTGCAGTATTTTTCTCATGCGCATACATACTTTATTTTAATAAAGAAAGGTCAGTGACCAGAAGGATGGCGGACACTATGGGCCCCATTATGTTTAAGGAAAGATGCAGTGGAGATGCACCATGTGCTTCAAATACTTTTGTATTGAAGCTCATGGTGCATCACCATTGCACCTTTACACATAATGAAGCCCCATAGCATCTGCCATATTTCCATATTTCCGAGTTGATGACATTTCTTTAGTATAATAAAGTATGTTGTAGAATGAGAAAATGCCAAGAATATACTTAAAAGGCTTAACCGGAGGGTGTTTGCAGGGGTGGATGCAGGCGCCCTGTTGCTGACTGCTTCCCTTTAAACTAATACTGTGGCCTTCCTCTGTCTGGTATTAAACAACAAACACACAAAACAGTACAGCAGTGGGGGGGTGTGTTTGCAGAAAACAAAACCTAATGCTCGATCACATGATGTTCCAGCAGCAGATGAAGCATCGACACTATTTGCAGCTGTCTTGCTTGATCTGCTCCATCTGCTGCTGGACAGCACCCATCCTCTGATTGCTTTCCTCCATCACAGCCCACAGCAGTGCTATTTCTGACTGCATTGCAGGCATCGTGGTGGGGTTAACTGCTGTGGGAGGAAAGGCAGATAGTGGTGGTGGTGAGGTGGTGCTGGTGGCAGTGGTGGGGTAGTGGTGGAGCAGCAGCTGCTGCTGTGGCCTTCTCCTGCTCTGGAGATGCACAGCAGCAGCACCTGCTGCCACTGTCACAGAAGGGCCAGCAGGTGAGGCCTGGCCCAATCTGTGGCAGCCTGCCACTCCACCTTGTGGTGGTTAAGCATGTGTGTCCTCTGCCCCAAGTCCCCAGATGTGTCCCCGAAATACGCACACCTGCACACCACAAAGCAGGCACACCACAATGCTCCTATCCCCTCGACACAGTTGATAAACTACCAGACTATCAAGCTGCGGGAGGGACCAGGCACAACAGGAGCAGATGTATTGCCGGCAGCACTGTCACGCACCTGGGGGCTCCACCTGCTGCTGTGGAGTGGGAGGTGGTGCTGCTGGAGCTCCTGCAGCTGGTACAGATAGTGGTGGTGGCGGTGGTGGACTTGCTGGATTTGGCGGTGGCACTGGTGGTGCTGCTGCTTCTGGAGGGCAGAACCAAATAATCAGGAGTGGTCCAGCAACACCCACCCATGCTGACCCCCATGTGTCTGCACTCCCTCTGGCCAACATGGGCACAAACTGTCTCCTGGTCCATAACTCTCCTTCCTCTCCACTCCACGCTGCCTCGCGACGCACCGACTATCTACTTACACACAGTCACAGAGAGAGTCTCACACACACACAGTCACACACAGACACACACACACACTTACACAAAACAAAACTTATAAAACAAATAAATCAGTCACAAAAAGAACCCACAAAACAGTACAACAAAAACTAAAGAATTAGCTTTTAAAAGCTGTTGGTTTTATGAAGTTTAAGACAACAAGTTGAGCAACAAATAAACACTCATTTCCTACACTATCCTTCCTCCTTCTACCTCTGCAAAGGATAAAGTGAAAGTATCTGCTGTTATGACTCACTTCCTTCCTGCCTGGCTAAAACATGTGACTTACAGTACTGTAAGCCATGTTATGTGTGTGAGGGCTGCCTAAAGTGCCTATTGTTGTCATTCCAGCATTGCCATTGGTAAGGTGGAATAATAGCGCCAAAGTCAAGTTATTACCACCAAGGCGAAGTGAGCACTCCTCAATGGTCACTTCTCGTAGCATTACCACTAATGTGAAGTGGCCACTTCACGTTCACTTCTGACTGCGGATTTTAAATTTGCTGCATGTTTAGCAATGACACAAGTAAGGAGGAGCAGTGAAGAGGAGCGTGATGCTAGTTACTCTACTAACTCAAACTGGAGAAGAAGTTTCTAATAAGGACATTTGCATGCTTCTTTGACAAAGCGGTCGAGAAGGGTTTCAAAAGGGTAGCTTCACTGGGATTTCAAGTTTGAGTGATTTTTGTATGGTGATCCATAGGGCAAGGAGGGCATAGCTTATGGCGCTTTACCAAATGAGGTCTAACCTTAGGGATGATGAGAGAAATATAGAATAGGCTTTCAGTGGATTGATACCCACAATACAGCTGAGGTAAACAATCTGTGATATATCGAGGAGCATGTTAATAATGGCTGTTTAGGTCCATAGGGCTGCATTCCTTTGATGCCTAAGGCTCAGTGAACACCACCCTACAGCTGCATAGAGGAGCAGTGGTGAGTAGAATAAGGTACACTGGTAGTAAATCTAAGGGCTCTGTGGTACAGAGTGTCAAGTATGGACAATGCAGTTTTTGATCTATGTCCATACAGAAGGTTGGCATAATCCAACAGTGACATAAATGTTGATTGGACCAGCCTAGTTTTTGCCTCCAAGGTAAGCAGATGCCTAATCCTGAAAAAGAGACCCAGCCTTTGCTTAAGCTTCTTGGATAGTTCCTTAATATGGTATCTAAATGAGAGTTTAGAGTTTATCCAGACCCCTAGATATTTGAACTTTTCAACGTGTTTGAGAGGCTCACCTAGGAGTGTTGCTATGTAAGGGATAATGCCATGGTTATGTTTATAAGGAGTATAGACTGATGGGGAGAAGAGCATGGTCTTAGTTTTTTTGCGTTTAGGAGTAACTTTAAATATAATAGGTTTTTCTGTAGTAGGTTAAATTCCAACTGGAGGTCACTGAATGCTATCTCCGGGGATGGTATGTCTAAGAAATGACAGTATCATCAGCAAACAAGTGGATACTTGCTGATTTAATACCTGCATTGATGCTAATGTAGATAGCAAATACCAAAGGTCCTAAAATAGACCCTTGCCGAACACCTCTTTGCAGTACTTTTAAGGGTGACAGGTCCCCTTCAGCTTTGACTTGCTGGTGGCACCCAATAAGATAATGTGTAAACCAGTTTAGTGCTATATGCTCCAACCCGATGTTTCTTAGTATGACTAGAAGCAGGTCGTGGTCCACTGTATTGAATGCTTTGCTCAGGTCTAGGAACAAAGCGCATTTATGGCTTTTTGCATCAAGGCATTTAGCCAGTCATTTGAGACTTTAGTGAGAGTAGATACCGTGCTGTGCTCTAAAGCTGGACTGAAGACGATTTAGGGAGTTAAGGTACTCCAGATACTGCCTGAGCTGAGCATTGATGATCTTCTCTAAAAATTTAGACAGGGTGGGAAGGAGAGATATGGGACAGTAGTTATTTAGATCACCTGGATCCCCAGATTTAAATAGGGAAATTCAGTAGGCGGTTTTCCAAATAGCAGGAATGATGCCCTGTACAAGTGATAGGTTAAAGAGATGAGTAATAGGGGCTGTTAGAACATGGGAGCCATGTTTTAAGAAAAAGGCTGGATGTGATCCATGCCCCCACATAAACATAGAGACATAGTGAAGGAGGGCCCTGTGCTACCAGTTTAGCAAAGTGGTATCCATAGGTAGAAGCACAGGCCATGAGGCCCTGCACTCCCACCACCCATTAGTGCAGAGGCATAGCACAGGAGGGCCCTGTGTTCCCAGTTTTGCATAATGGGCTCCATAGTTGGGAGCATGGGACATCTGAGCCCTGCACTCCCACCCATCCACAAGTGTACACTTATAGCACAGGAGGGCCTTGTGCTTCCAGTATTTCAAGATGGTATCCATAGGTGGAAGCATGGGCCCTCTGGGCCTTGCACTCTCACCCACCCATAAGTGTAGAGGCATAATGCAGGAGGGCCCTGTGCTCCCAGTTTAGCATAAATTGTATGCATACATGGAAGTGCAGGCCCTCTGGGCCCTAGGCTTCCACTACCCATAAGTACAGACATGTAGTGCAGGGTTAGAGCCATTCAAGTAATCCTTGTACTGCAAAATATGGCAATATCTCAGTAACCATAGCAACTAGAAAATTCCTTTGCTGTTGTATTCATGACCTGGCCCCTTTGCATGCTTAGTATACCTAGGCTGCACTTAGCAAAAATCTGTATCTTAAATCATTTTTGAGATATAGCCACCTAAAGGCACCATGACTTCCACAATGTTATCCTATGGGAAAATTTGAAATATGGTAGTGCTATAACTATGGAACCGATGTCCATTTCTTCACCAAACCAGCAAAGGGCACAGCTGTGGGGCAAGGGCTTGCCACCTTGTAAATTTCAGCCCAAAAGTCCTAACTGCTTTTTACGTATGAAGTGGCAAAAGAAACTGTTGTTTGGGGCTGTTTACCTGCTTTCACTTTCAGATCATACATTATTTTCCCACAGGCTAAAGTGGAAACTTTAAAGTTTAATAACTTTTGAATGGATTAATATGTTTTCATCAAACTTTCAAAAGGCACATTTGTGAGACAAAGGCTTTCTACTCTGAAAATTTCAGACCGCAACCTAAAGCTATTTCTGAGGTCCTGGTGGACAAAGAAATGTCAAAAATCACAGATTTTTCTGTTTTTGCAACACTCTATATCTCAGAAACCACAATACAGATTCCAACGTAGTTTGGCAGTTCAAGAGACCTACCACTAGACATTCGATGCCAAATTACATGCAAATCTGTTGAATGATTCTGAAGCTATTAATGTTCAAAAATTTGGGTTTAACATAGAAGTTATCTTTCACCCTATCTATACTGGCACTACCATGCCAGTATTATATATATATATATATATATATATACATATATATATATGTATATATATATATATATATATATATATATATATGGTAGCATGGTAGTGCTACCATAGTTAGGGTGAGAGCCATTTACATGTTAAACCCCAAATTTGCACCTTAATAACTTTGCAACCATTCAACAGATTTGCCTGAAAATGGAATACACAATCAAGACACATACACCTTGGGATCTGCCAAGTTTCGTACTGGTCAGATACACGGCTGTGGGTTATTAAGCATGATCTGCATGTGCATTTATGCTTTTTCTGGAATGCAGTCGCGCCTACAGGTCACATGAGTTTGTGCAACCGGTCCGAAATCTTCAGAGAATGCGGCCGGGGTCCCTGATGTGCCTTTTGAAGATTTCATGAAAAATATTAAACGCTTCAAAAGTTATTGAAAAACAAGTTCCCATTATAAGTCAATAGGAAAAGTTAACAAAAGTTTGAAAGTGTCGCAAATGCAGTTTTACTTTGCAAATGGTCTTTACTTTCGTAAATCTGCCATTTTGTTTTCAGTTAACGATCAGAAAAATGTTTGCCATTTAAATTTGAGACCTCTAGCAATCTCATTCTTTTTGTATTGACCTAGTCAGACCCTGAGGATGCTAGGCATGTCTTTATTTTGGGGTAAAACACCCAGAAATATGTTTTTCAAATTTCTGCAAAAGTACTTTTGCAAAGTAGTGTCGAGCGATGCGACACTGTTGAACAATTTGGCGATAGCTTCGTAAAGTTGACAGTACTTTTCCAGGGTGTGTGAAAATAACAGCAATTTTTTGGCACTGTGCTGCAAAAAGAACGGTTTGGTGTTTTGGGCTGAAATTTGAGGAATGCAGCCGACATGTCACAGATATGCCTTTCACTATTTAGTTGACAAAATATTACATGATGGCAAAGTTACAGCACTCCAAAGTTGACACTTTTTCCCATAGGATACCATTACGGTGAACCCTTTTGTACCGTGCTGCAAACTAACGGTTTGGCCTTTTTCCTCAAATTTGGAGTGAAGACAGTGAACATCCCACAGATGTACCTTTTAGTGCTTTGGTGAGAGAATATTACAGGGAACCAAAGTTATGGCACTCGAACTTCTCTTTTTCCCCATAGGATAACATTATGGCATTCACCCGCCTTTCAGGGTCCGTATCTTGGAAGCGGTCACGAGATCACGGACTTTAATCAAAAATACTTAGCCCCTAATAGGGCTAAGTACTAAACTAACCAGGAAAGTGATAATTCATATGACTTTTAATTTTTTTCTATGTCGATGCGGTTCCTGAGATATAAGCAATTTACTATTCCAGGTCCTCATTTTTCTGTTCAGAGAGTCATTATTTTGCATACATTCTTTGTACTCACTGTCTTTCTCTATACAGCTATTGAGGAAAACCAGCCTGTGTGCTTACATTACTGTTACCATTACCGTTTCTGCTTGCGGTTCCATACCAGTTTCACTTACTGTTCACATTTACGCCATGTGCGTTACCCTTCATGCTTTCATTTGTGGTTGCGTTGTTTTTAACATTTCTGTCTACAGTACTGTTTCTCTTTCTGTTTTGCTTTGCGTCACCATGTGCATTATGATTTGCCTTTGTGGGCACAATGTTACTATGTGAGAAGACATCACGTGTAGGGAGCTGGCCCTCCCACGCATTACATTCACTATTTGTCATTATCATTCTCAAAAGATGAGAAATTAGAGGCTAAAAACTCAACTTACTGCTTCAGTTAGGGTTGTTACACAGTGACAAAGTGAGGAAATTGATGTTAGGTTCAAACCTTGTTTGCACCCTCCAGCCCACCCTTCCACATTCCGCGGAGGGAGCGCAGGGCCCAGACTGTGTGCTTACATTACTGTTACGATTACTTGTTTCTGTTTGTGGTTCCGTATGTTTCAAATACTGTTCACCTCTATGTCACCATCTGTCTTGCCCTTTCCGTTTTCATTTGCGTTGCATTTGCATCCTTTTAACATTTCTGTCTACAGTACTGTTTCTGTTTCTGTTTTGCTTTGCGTCACCATGTGCATTATGATTTGCGCTTGTGGGCACAATGTTGCTATGTGAGAAGACATCACATGGCAGGAGCGTGGGGCCCTCGCCGCCACATTACATTCACTATTTCTCATTATCATTCTCAAAAAGAAGGGAAATTAGACCAAAAACTCTGTTTACTTCATCAGTTAGGGTTGTTACACAGCGACAGAAGCAAGGAAATTCGATGTTAGGGTTCAAACCCGTTTGCCCCTCCAGCCACCCTCCAGACATTACATGGTAGTAACGTACCCAAATAGCCCTGCAATCCTATCACTAGTAAATTTTGTATTGTACAGTACTGTATATGTTTGTGTTTTATGTGGTGAGAGTGGGGTTATGGGGCCCTGTGCTCCTACTGCTGTTTCACATTTAGTATATTTCAGTAGTGTTGATGTTAGTCTTTTGTGTTGGAGGAGCTGCTAATGTCACTCTATTACATTCAGTATTAAGTGTAGTTAGCATTGTTGTCACTTGAATGGCTTCAGCCAGGTAATGTCTCTTCAAACTGCAACACCAGATACTGGATCCTCAGTAGAGAACCACAGCAGAGCTTTTTTTTGAAATTCTCTTTATTAATTTTCAACTGTACATACATCAGTTTAAACAGTAACATCTGAACGTAATACAGACATTCAATACATTCCAGAGTTGGATATACTATATTACCGGACAAAGAAAGAAGAGTAGAATAAAGGTACCAAAAGGAATCAGAAAACAGTAACTGGATAACCAAATCAACTGTCCCCCAATGAGAGGCGTCACCACTGAGGAGAGATATAGTAAACTAACTCTAGTAGCTAGGTGTCCCCAGAATTCTCAATCTAAAACAGCGACGGGAACTTAGTATCTGTGAAATCCTAGGTGAGAGGTTATAAGATTATTACAAGAGGGAAAAGCAAGGAGAGCTAGGAACTCCAGATCTTGAGGAATGTATTTCCTCACTCAGATTCATTATATGCCGAGGAATCCCTGTCAGTGAAGATACAGGGCATATAGTTTACCCCATTTCTTCTGAAAGGCCATTGGAGAGATCTGAAATTAGCAATCAGTTTCTCAACTTTGAAACATTGAGACGCTTCTTCCACCCAATCCAGATAGGAAATCTCAAGATTGTCTGTCCAGTGTCAGAGGACCAGCCTCTTAACTACCATAGAAATGAGTGCTATATGGTACTTTATTTCCCTGATCCTGATACCTGTGTAGTCTCCTATGATACAGGTCTCTAGTGTGAAAAGGTTTTCTAGACCTAATATGGGATCTAAGTTATCCTCAATTGTCTTCCAGAGAGGAGCCACTTTAGGACAATGCCAGAAAATATGAGGAAGGTCTCCTGCTCTTCTCTGCATCTGAAACATTTTGAGGGAGCAGAGGGGCCAAATTTGATTTCCGCATTGGTGTGAAATACATGTTGTTAATTATGAAATACTGAATCATCCTATTCCTATCTAGAGTATTGTAGATATACAGATCTTTCCAGATTTGACCCCATGGAAACGGGGAACCTGAGGGAGATAATGCCCAGGCTTTGGAACCAGTTAGAGGAATGGGATGGGCAAGTTTCAGGAGATAGGTGTACAGCCTAGACACCCTGTGGGGTTTAACCGCACAGCCCTTAACCTCCTCTAGTAGTGGTTTAATAGTTGAGGGAGGTACTGTTATTCGAACTCTTTGTCAACCAGGTGTTTTAATTGATATATTTTAAACAGGGCATTAGTGGGAATATTCAAGACAAGTAGAAGATCCGTTATGGGCCCTGCCTGCCTTGTACATAAAAATCTTCCACTGAGAGCCCCTGAATTGGGGTAGCCATTTAGGAACTAACATTTTGTCTCCTATCCTGATAGTAGGGTTACCCATCAGTGGTTGACCAGGGTCCTTAATATATCGGATTCTGGTGGAGGAAAAGTTGGTTAAGCACTTTAACTGTGACACCCACCGGGAGTCTTGGATAGCTCGGGGAGAGATGCAAACCACAATAAAAAGGCTGGAGGGATTTATATTATGGTGTGTGATAAGGTCAAGATCCAGATCTAGCCATGTGGAGGTAAGCATCTTTCAAGTCCCTAGCCATTTCCTGCTTTGATAAGGTAACTAGACCAGTAGTAGAGTTCAAAATTCGGCAATCTGAGACCCCCATTTCTTTGGGGAGACACAGTTTGTCGAAGGCCCTCGGAGATTTATGATTCCAAATAAAATCAGTTAAGGTCGTATGAATTTTTTGAAAAAGGACCTGGGTAGCCAGATGTCTAGGAGATTTAGAGGGTAAAAGAGCCGGGAAGAATGTTCATTTTGATAATGCTGATCCGGGCCTCCACTGGTAATGGCAGTTTCCCCATCTTTGCAAATCAGACTTACCTCTTTCCAATAAATCCTCTAGGTTGAGCTTCCTGATTAGGGAAGGGTCTCGTGCCAGGTAAACACCAAGACATTTCAAATGAGATGGGGTCCACTTCATGGCCAGATGAGATCACCGGAAGCCGGGTAGGTGTACATTAAGTGGGAAGATCTGATCTTTGCTAGATTAAGTTATAGTTGGATAATTCTCAAATTGTGTGATTATCTCCATTACCACTCTGAGGAGTCAGCCGGGTTAGCTAACTGTAGCAGAATATAGTCCGCATACACTGAAATCTTAAAGGTTTGGCTGAGGACAGGGCATCCTTGGATCCCTGGGGCCACTTTGAGGCTGATCAGTAATGGTTCCAAATAGGGGTTAAATAGGAGCGAGGGATAGGCAGTCTTGTCGGGTCCCAGAGTGGAGCTATGGAGGGTGAGAGGATCCCATTGCAATAAATCTTTGCCGTAGGGGCCCTATATAGAGCTCCTGATCCACCCTATGAACTCCATGGAAGCCGAACTGGACATGGTGTACCATAGAAACTCCCAATTAACTCGACGAACGCTTTCTCCGCATCCAGGGCCACCAATGCCATAGGAATCAGAGAAGTTTGAGCTACCCTAAACACGTGAGAGAGCGACCTAATATGATCCATCACTGACCTCCTTGCACAAATCCTACTTGCTCAGTACTCAATAATGGGGTCCACACTTGTTTGATATGGAAGCTAGAATCTTGGCCAGGATTTTAATATCACAGTTAAGGAGCGAGAATGGTCTGTAATTGGCCGGGTTCCGGAGGGTTCAGCCATCTTAGGGATCAGTATAATAATGGCCTCCAGAAGGGAAGGATCCAGGGTATCTGCTGACAGCAAATAGTTGTATAGGCCCAGAAGCAGGGAGCCAAATCCTGGCGGAAGGCCTTGTAGAAATTGGCTGGGAACCCATCCGGGCCAGGGCTTTATCTGATGGTAGACTGTGAATATTGTTCCACCTCCTCCTGGGAGAGAGGTGAGGAGAGAAAGGCCACTTGGTCCTCCAAGAGACGAGGGAGTGTCAGTGACTGAAAACCCTCTAGTCCTGAGTGGAGAGAAGGGTGCCTTAGTGCTGTATAGATTTTGGTAATAATCTTTAAAGATTACTGCTATATCTTTGGGCTCTGTTTTGATGGATCCTTCTTGGTCTTCTAGAGCGGAATCAGCCTAGAATTCTCCACTTTCTTCTCAGTTTCGTGCTAGGAGTCTACTTGATTTTCTCCCTGATCCAGATATCTAGCCTTAGTTCTCAATAAAGCAAACTCGCCTTCTCCGGATCAATCCTTCATATTCATTTTAAGTTTGTGGAGATGTTCTAAGCTATTCAACGAGCTAGAAGTGACCAATATATTCTCTGCTGTTTTAATCTGATTTGAGAGGCGGATGAGATTCTGAGACCTGATTTTCTTTCTCCTAGAGGAAATTTTGATAAGTTCCTCTCAAGAAGCATTTTAAAGAGCACCAGAGAATATCCATCCTGGTCACTGAGCCCATTGGTTTCTAGATAGTTTTTAATAAGGGATCTAATCTGAGTGAGAGAGTGTTCTTCTTTTAATAGCTGGGTATTGAGTTTCCAGACCGTGTCATGGGAAGTTGAGGACTGAGGAGAGAATTTAAACCAGACTAGCGCATGGTCCAAAATTACTATGGGCTCAATACCTGCCGAGAAGACCTTAGTCATGAGAGAGGGATATTAGGAAATAGTCTAGTCGCGACCAGGAATTATGGAGGAGAGAAAAGGTATAGCTTTTATTGAGAGGGTAGAGGGTTCTCCAGGGTCCACCAGGCCTAGCATATTACCCATATCATTCATCGCCAGTTGGGTGGAAGCAGTGGTCCCAGTGGTCTAAAGTTTTATCCAGCTCCTGAGTTGGAGCTATGTTCCAATCCCTCCTAGGATCAAAGGGGTGGGTAGAAGGGAGCTAAGCTTGTCAATTAACTGCATAATAAAGGTCACATTTCCTCCAACTGGGCCATAAACTGAGCCTAAGACAATCGGGGAATTATAGAGGATCCAGACACCAATATATATCTACCTTCTGAGTCTCTGATAACCTTCGTTGGATTGAAAGGTATACTTTTCTTTATCATAACAGCTACTCCTCTGGCTTCCATGAGTCCCCAGCCACAAAAATTTGGGAGAAGCCTCTGACTCTACATGTTACTTTCAGCTACTGTAATATGGGTTTCCTGCAAACATAATATTTCGCTCCCAGTATCGAGCAATTAATCAAAATACGGGACCTCTTCATGGTATCTCTAATCCTCTCACATTCCAGCTAATCATTTTAACAGTGCTACTAGCCATATTTTAGGACAAAGTGCATCACGACACCATTGATCTTAGCAATCTCATCTCACACCTTGCAGTGGTGACGCCTCAAGCCCCCAATACACCCCAAAATTCTCTCCTAATTAAAAATAACAGCCCGAGTTAGTAACATTGATAAGCTGCCCAACTCTAATATTAAACCCTCAGGCCAAAACAGTTCACAGAATTAGTGGCAGCACCTCAAACAAGTATTATTATTTCTATGATCAGTGTCCCCATAACCTTATCCAATGAACAATGTAAACATCAGTCCAAATATGATCTCTCAAACATCAGCAGTAACATAAACAGTATCCCTCCCTCCCCCCCCCATTGCAAAACATACATTATTTACAAGTCCCACAGACCTATTGCCATAGCGTCAGACACAGTTCTGGCTG
This sequence comes from Neoceratodus forsteri, assembly GCA_016271365.2. Classification (NCBI taxonomy): domain Eukaryota; kingdom Metazoa; phylum Chordata; order Ceratodontiformes; family Ceratodontidae; genus Neoceratodus; species Neoceratodus forsteri. Next base: position 856,182,093 of record CM057456.1, read on the forward strand.
TTCTATACACCCTCCCTCCCCAAGGTACCCCATTCTAACTCTTATAATAAGGATCATCCACAACCGAAACCAGAGACTGCAGCCCACCTCATCAGTAGTCGATCAGTAAAAAATACAATTCCTAGCAGTGTGATAACTAACAGTACCTAATAGCTCCCTATTTGGTCGCAAGGCATGGTACAGCTACAACCTGCCTATAAGCCCCCCGCCTCCCTTCGTTGTAAAGGCACTGCCTCTATGGGCTAAATAAATGAAATCACCCCCATCTCCAGAAGGAAAAAAAGGCAGTAAGCATCATTACCTGGGAGCAGTTCCAGTGTTCTTGTCCTCTTCGATCTAATCTGTGGGACCTGGAAATGAAGGGGGAAATCGCTCGGGACTGAATGCTGACGGACCAAAATGGTCCGACTGCAAATAGGTCCTCCAGAAACCGCACCTCTCCATTTGGTTCCTTCTGATAGATCGAGAGGCTAAGACACGAGGGAGCAAGAGGCAGGCTGACTAGGCCTTGTGGCTCACTACCACCAACTCCAGCACCACGCGGGTCCCCGGAGAAGTCCCCACTGAGAGCCGGAGGCGATCGACCCAGGACTACCTACGCCCCAGCAGAGCCTCGTGACTACACAGTAAGTACTAAAATTGGGCCAATCTAGCCCAGAACTTGCAAAAGAACCGGAGTTAACTGCAAAAGTCTTGATTTCAGCTGGTAGTCTATTCCTGCTGTATTCCTGGTTTAGATTGGGTTCAGTCATTTAATTGGAAGTCCCTTGAACAGATCAGACAACAATTTGGATAGGTCAGCTAGTGCTTCTTCTGGGGTATCATAGGAGTGCCAGGTGTTTTCAACTTGTACAGACAGTTTTGCAGGGTAGATCATGTGGAAGGGCTTTCCAGCAGCTATCAGTTTGCTCACTATTGAGTGGAAGGTAGCACGTTTCAGATGAACCTCTCTGGGCAAATCCTGGTAATCCTCAGCTTGGCTCCATTCCATAGGACTGCTTCCAACTGTTTAACTTTATCTAGGACGTGCTGTCTGTCCAGATAGCTTAGAATTTGATAATCAGAGGTCTGGGGCGCTTGGGGAGGTCTGGTCAAAGAGATCTGTGAGCACGTCTCCACATGATATTGTTGTTGGACAGGAGAAGGACCCACCACCTTGTTTAAGAACTGCTGGACAAACTTGATAGTGTCTCCCTTCCTCCAGTTCTGGAAGACCCAAAATCAGGACATTGTTTCTTCTGCTGCGCCTCCAGGTCTTCAGATTTTAGTTGTAGTTTTGTATTTGCTGGTGAAGCCTGACTATCTCAGGGTCTATTTTCTGTTGCCATCTTTCCACTGACCCTATTCTGGATTCTGAATCCCCATCCTTCTTGAGAGGTCGGTATAATCTTGCCTCATTGATTTAATTTCATTGGAGATCTCTTGCAGGGTGTCTTTAAAAGGTGATAACTCCTCCAAAAGCGCTCCTCCATCAAGGTAGTACCTCCTGCAACATTAAGACCTCCAGTAGATGAAGTTTTGTTGGTTAAGGAAGGGTTACAACCAGAGTTTTAGCTTTCTTTGAGGCTTTTCTGGCATTGTAGGTGGGTAACTTACTCCTGAGGCCTTCATTTCTGCATCTAACATCGCGATGTTCCAGCAGGCAATGTACACCTCCAATTTCTTCCAATGTCGATTCCTGGAGTAGCAATGATGTTTATACAGTGTTTGGTGGTAGATTGGTGGTTTTGGCTTATCAAAGTTGAAGTTTAAGAGGAGAAAGGGAGCTCCAAGCAGGCAGCCACTCAGCACCACTGCATCACGTGATCTCACCACCCACAGCAGAGCTGAGGGTATGGACATCAATGGTAGACATCAGTGATTTCCAGGGACACTCAAGTTAACACAGTTAGTGTTTGTGTTGGCTGACACAGGTAATGTCCCTCCCACAAGTATGTACTGTATCATGAGTACCGATGCGAGCAAGAATGAGGCAAGCAACATCAATGGTACAGGTCTGTAATTGTAGATACACACAGCTTAGCACAGTTAGGCTTTCTATGGCTTCAGACAGGCAATTTACACATGCATACCAGTTACTGATACTGACTGTACAGTCACAACTGCATGTGCTTAGGTACAATGTCACACAGCTCTCAGAACAGGTATGGCACTCTGACTGTAGACTGACAGTAGATGTGCGTGGTACATGGTAGTTAACTTAGTTAGGAATTATAGGAGATCTGTAACTCAATGTATGAACACCTAGGCCATATATTTTGCACTGAGTTGACAATGCAGAATAGAAAAAACAAGGAGGTAAACAGTGTGATGGGGGAACTGTAGTTTCACGCACTTGCTGCATCCTAAGTAAACAGCCACAGGAAATAGGCATGTACATCTGTTGTACAGCTGTCTGATTACAGTAATAGTCCAGTAAGTACAGTTGCCACTTGAATGGATTCAGGCAGTCAGTGTGCATTATGACTGGTTATCAATAGGAACCATAGGGGACAGAAGATTGATGGCACGCCTCTGTAATTGTAGGTACAGTTAAGTTACCACAGTTAGCAGTTGCAGAAGCTGAGACAGGAAATTGAAGTAGACATAGCAGTGACTGCATCCTAAGTGTATAGTCACAGCTGCATACTGTTAGGTACTGATGTGTGGCACATTGCTACAGTATTTGCTACATGCTGACTATAGAGGCACAAGGAAAGTAAGTGCATTGTAGATTTTTACACTCATAACAATTATGGGAAGTGTGACATGCAATGTGCCACATCGTTGCTCTATGTTGATGTATATTGAGTGGACAGCATAGCAACCAAAGAAATTCATGGACACATAGTTGTGGCACTATTTGTTGCAGTTGATTTGCATGCTTAATAGCATAACAGTTATGTTCTAATGTTGTTATGCTATCTTAAGTAAAGACTCGACACAGGTGGTTATTCTTGGTTATTCAGTTTATGGACAAGAGAAGGCCGAGCCCATAGAGGTTGTCCTCCACACCTTGCAGATCATTGTACCTTTCATGTTGTTTCTAGGAGCCATTTATCTAGTTTAATTTTAAAGATTTTATATTCTCACAGTCTATGATATCCTGTGGCAAGGAATTCCAGATTCTAGGGGCTCTAACTGTAAAAATTGCTGCCTTTTATTTGTTTTGCTCGATCATTCCTATTTGTTTATTATGGTTTCTTGCTACAATTTTCCTCGATGTGAAACACAGTCCACATAAATCCATTAAGGTAGCAGAGTGGGTGATCTTGAAGAGCTGAAGAAGATCACCTCTTGTTCTTCTAAGACTAAGTGAATATAGTCCCATTTTATGGAGCCTAGTTCCGTAGTCTAGCTGTGAGAAATGTGGTACGAGTTTTGTAGCTCTTCTCTGGACCTGTTCAATTCTAGCAATGTCCGCAGTCAAATAGGGACTCAAAAGGGTGATCCATAGTCCATGTGAGGTCTAATGTGTGTTTTATAAAGAGACATAATGCATTCCTCTGTTTTAAGAACAAATGTGTTCTTAATTCTATGAAGAAGAGCATTAGCGTGGTTAGCCACTTTATTACAATGATCAGTAGATGACAATTTATTGTTTACTAGTATTACCAGGTATTTTTCCACAAATGATTCCCTGATAGTAATATTGTTAAGGCAATATGTTTGTTTGGGATTTGTATTGCCCATGTGCAATACCGAGCATTTGACACATTGAAAGACATTCTATTGACATTTGCCCAGCATTCAATCCTAGCAAGATCATTTTTTAAGATATTGCTATTTGTGTCACTGTCAGCACATCCACCCAACTTGGCGTCATCTGCAAATTTTGAAATTGTATTATTTGATAAAATAGTTAGATCACTAATAAAGATGCTGAACAGTATAGGTCCCAGAACAAAGCCCTGGGGAACACCACTAGATACCTTTCTCCTTTCGAATGTTCCCTGTTCACCCTAACACTCTGGGTTCTGTCATACAACCAACTATGAACCCATGACACAATACCATGTGAAAACCCGGATTAGTTAGTTTGTTTATCAGTATAGAATGTGATACCTTATCGAAAGCTTTACTATAATCGAGTAAGATGACATCAACTGGGATATTGAGGTCCACATTTTGCTAATCATGTTGTAAAAAGACAACAAGTTGGTTGTACATGAATAACCTGATTTAAATCCATGCTGTAATATCTCCTGTGTTCAAAGACTGCATTTCTTCTTCAATTAATAATTTAATCTTTTTTCCAATAGTTTGCAGGGTATAGATGTGAGACTGATGGGTCTGTAATTTTCTGCTTTACAGTGTAGTCCTTTTTAAAGATTGGAGTAACAATGGCTATTTTCCAATCCAAGGGACCCTAGATTCATGAAGTGATTTATTAAAAATAATGGTAAGTGGTGTGGCAATAAGGTTAGATATTCCTATAAGAAATTTAGAGGTTATATTATCTGGACCAGAACTTTTTTAAATGTATCTAGGAGTTTACATGTTTCATGAGGTGTAATGGAGTAATTAAGCTTTGTACCTGAATTAACTAATGGTATAAGTCTATCTTGCTCAAAACTGAGCAGAAATACTTATTAAATTCGATAGCAGTGACCTTATCTGAAATAATGGTGGTGTTATCTATAATTAGTGGGCCTACCCTTTGGTATCTCCTTTTTCTGTTTAAATATGAATATAAACTTTAATGAGAATCTTTGGTGTGAGCAATTTTGAATTCCAAGTTCCGTTTGGCTAATATGATGGATTTCTTGAGGTTCTTAACTGCCTTCCTGTATTTTAATAATATTCCTCTTTCTGATCTGACCGACACTGTTTTAATAGTGTATATAACTTCTGCTTGCCAATACTGAGTTTCTTAATGGAACAGTTGTACCATGCGGAATTTTGCCTTTATTATTATATTTTTTCTTTCTGGAACGTACTGTTTTCTAGATCATAAATTATTTCTTTAAAGATGTTCCAAGTGCCTTCTACGTTTAGTGGTGAAAGTATTGATTCCATGGTATAACCTTAAGCTGTTCATTAATTTTGGAAAAATTGGCTTTATCATAAAGTTTTATCATAAGTTTATTTGTGAATGTTTTATATACCAAAGGAATAGTAAAGAGAATTGACATATGGTCACTATTACCTATTGGGCCCATCACACGTAAATTAGTTAGAGATGCTTCCATATTAGTTATAACTAGATCCAGTATATTTGTCCCTCGAGTGGGTTCTCTAATTAATTGGGTAAGACCTAGATCTATGATTGTTGAAATTAATTGTGTATCATGTTGATTAGTGCCTGTTAAATTGTCCCAATTAATGGATGGAAGATTAAAGTCACCCAAAATAATTACTGTTCCCTTATCAGGGAGGTGGCCCTGCAGGGACCTGGAGGCTCTGGAAAGATGGTCTAGAAAGTGGAAGCTGAGGTTCAATGCAGGGAAATGCAAGGTACTCCACTGAGACAGAAATCCAGGCCAAGTGTACACCCTGGGGGAAATACTACAAGTCTCAATGGCTGAGAGGGACCTGGGGGTGGTGGTGGATGTCAAGATGAACAACTCTGAGACTTGTAGGAGGCAGCAGCCAAGGCCAACAGGATGCTGGGATGCATCACTAGGGGATCACCTCCAGAAGGAGGGAAGTGATACTCCCTCTGTATAACTGCTTGGTGAGGCCACACCTGGAGTACTGCGTGCAGTTTTGGAGGCCACACTTAAAGAGGGACATTAACCTCCTGGAGAAGGTCCAGAGGAGGGCAACCAAAATGATTTGGGGCTTGGGGGACAGGACCTATGAAGAGAGACTCAAGAGCTAAATATGTACACATTGGAAGAGAGAAGGGACCGGGGACATGATAGAGGTCTTCAGGTACATGAAGAGGGTAAATAGGGGAGGAACAGTCAGGGTGCTTTGAAGGAAGGAGGAAGGGGCCACTAGAGGCATGGGTGGAAGCTGGAGGGTGAAGATTCAGGGAGAAAGGAGGAGGTGCTACTTCACTGAGAGGGTGGTGGAGCCATGGCATGCACTACCTAGGGGCTGGTGGAGGCAGAGACAGTGGAGGGTTCAAGAGGTGGGGACAGGTACAGGGAAGGGTTCTGGAAGCAAAATCCAATGCAGCAAGAATATCCGGAACTGGGAAGGAGAAGCCAGAGAGAAGGCGAGGGGACAGCAAGGTCAGCACCCAGGGTGGGGCTGACCAAGCGAGCAGACATGAAAGACCGTTAGGCCTATTCTGCTGGCATTTTAGTATGTTAGTATCAGCTAATTTCATAATTTCCTTAGTTAGTTGTTTAGTATAGCAAATATCTGAAGAGGGTGACGATAACAAGTACCAACCAGAATCTGAGGGTGACCATTGGGTTGTAAGTGCACCCAAATACTTTCTGTCTGAGTTAATAAAGGAGATTCAAAGGATGCAATATCATTTGTAACGTAAAGACTCACACATCCCCTTTTTATTGTCTACTCTGTTTTGCAACAATGTTTAAATCCAGGGATTTCATAATCCATTGTTTATCAGAATTTCCCCATGTTTCTGTTATGGCTATTAATCCTATTTTGAGTTCCTGGATTTTCAATTCTAGTTCAGCCATTTTGTAATATTGAGTGACCGTGCATTAAATGATAGAACGTTCAGAATATTAATATGTAATGATAAGGTCTTAAGAGATGGCGTTAATAGCCTTGTCTCCCCCTTGTTATTAGTTTAAATGGTTTTAATAAATGTTGAAAACTGGTGGCCTAATAGAGAACTCCCCTTTCTGCTGAGATGTAAACCATCCTAGCAGAAAAGAGATGGATTTTCATTAAATTCTTCCCATCGGTAAGATAGGCAATATCTTGCCTATAGCACCATTTTTGAGCCATTCATTTAGTGCTTTGATTTTGTTCAGGTTTGATTTGAGGCTCAAGGAACTGGGAGGATTTCTGATATGCAAATACTGCACCTCTCCTCAGAATATTACACACTGAGACAAAATCCTGTTTTAGTTGTTGAAGTGATATTTTGTTGATATCATTAGTCCCAGTGTGGATAATCACTAAAGGATTATTACCTGCACAGAAAGGGCAACTTTAGTCATGGAAGTTATATCCAAGACTCTTGCCCCCAAACTTGAGCAGGTTCGATTCACTTTATCTGGGTTACAGACAGCTCGATCAATAAATTTAATCATGAATCACCTAATACATAAACCTGCTTAGTGGTTGGTTTAGACTTGGGGAGTGTACCACTTGGCTGTTTGAAACAGGTCTATCATTAGAGTTTTGCTGGCTATCATGTTGGATAAATGGTAGTGAAGGAGTGTTAATTGTAGAGGTAGAGTCTAAGTTTATGTTAGTGACTTTGTTACACTGCTTGTGGCTAGGGCTAGTTGCATCAACTGTAATGAGATCCAACAGTTCAAAGAGTTGTGTAGTGGAATCGGAGGAAGAACTAAATACGATTCTTTCATCTGGTTGGATCTAGTTTGTGGAATGGTAGACCAGGGCATTTCATCAGGTAGCTGATGTGATCTTAAAAGTGAATTGAGGGAAAAGGAGTAGAAACATTGGAAATTGCCTCATTTTTTATTGTATTTTTTTTTATGGAGACTTTGGTAAGGATCCCAATGATGTGGTAATATTTACAAAATCAACATGAGTTGCAGTTGTACTAGTGGCCTCTAAGAGGAGTGACATGTGTCTATGTACTCTTCTAATGCTTCAATTTCTGAGTTAATGACTAATTTAGTTGTATCTGGGACAGTTTCAAACTTAGTTTGAAGATGTGCAACTTCTTCCTGTAGAGTAGTAACTAGTATGCATCTCTCACAAGTAAATTTGGCAGTTTGTTTGCCAATAGCATACATCTGGCATGAAGAACAGTACTTGTTTGCTCTTCATGATGGTGTTTAATTCCCAAGTAATTTGTAGTATGATTTCTTTACCTTGTTGAAATCAGTAAACTTTCAGGGCCTCAGTCAGTACCCGATGGACATGATAGACCTGCGCTGTGGCGTGTCTCTGCATGCCCGCCACGCTCGCCCGCTCACTAATGTGAGGTTTTAAAACACTGAAGCTGGAAGTGCATCATTGCACGACTTCGGTTCGAAGCTACTGTGGATTTGCACAAAGTTTTAAAATTTAGCCTTTAAGAAGGCTATCTGGCAAGTAATGGGTGTCCACTGTGTTAGAATCCCTTATAGAGTTCCAAGTCAGTGTGTGGCAGTTTTAAAGCAGGAGGTATCAGGAGCTTAGCCCTTCAGTCCTCCAAGGTCCCACACTGCTTAGGGCTCCAATCCAGGAAGTGCTAACTACAGCAAGATACCCCAAAAAGCACTGAAAAGCAAATGGTATATCTAACAGAAATCACAGTACAGTATATCAGCACACAATAATTTTAGCAGCAAGTGTATGATTTAAAAGATTTATTGCCAATTGGTTAAATGGAAAAAGGCCAATTATGACTGTATTTTTTACAAAATCAGTCTCACAATACAATCTTTGTATGCGTGTAATCATTGCTTGAAATATATGTTAATGTGTCACATTTATAACAAGTAGATTATATGAATTGGAGCAAGTATGTAATATAGTAATACAGTATACAAAGAAGGCAGCATAAAAGATAATTTGTTCTATTTATTGTGATTGTGTCACAGGGTACACATCTTGAGGTTAAGTGTTTGCTATCCTGCAGTGTTCTCCCATCTTTTGCTGGTGGAGTTGTTATCTACCTTCTATGCATATATGTGGTTCTTTAATAGCTGGTCACTGTCTTTAATTAGGTGTTCTGTGTTTACAGTGACGTTTAAGTGTTCACTACTCTTTGTGGGAAGAAGTGCTTCCTGACATTCCTCCTGAACTTGTGATACTGAAGCTTAACCTGTGGCTCTTCATTATATATTTGCTACTGAACTCGAAGAGACTTTGGTTAAGAATATTATCTATTTTTTAGTAGTTGCATGTTCTAATAATGTGTTGTCCATTACTTGTGTGCTGTGTTAATAGAGGTATGTCAAGAGCTTCTAAACAGTGATTACACACATGAAACAGAAATTTTAAGTTGTTATTGTGTGACTGATAATGTGGATGTTCCTGGGGTGGGCGAAAAACCATATGCTAATTGTTCAAGTAATAGAATATTACAAAAAATCTTATTTCAGTGACATTAGATTGCTAGCATGTTCAGGTAAATATTTAATGATATGTCACTGACTAGGCGTATATGGAAAATTCCCACCCGACCCCTCAATGAGGCGATCATAAATATTGTCAGAACAAGTATGAAGTGCGTTGTGATCAGTAACAGTGTCTGATTTACAATTGTTAACATTGTTAACATAGGTTTAAATTACTTGTATGACAAGTACAAAAAATTAAATATTATTACAGGAACAAAATCATTTTTCAATTGTTACATTGGTTTCTATGTTACCTCAACTAGTAATTTAAAAAATATGCATGGTATGCTGTTTTATCAAAAATATGGTTCATTGAACTTAATCAGTATAGTACTTGTTTATATGTTAAACATTCATTTGTACTTTACTCTTATACTAATGGTTTTAGTACAACTATGAAAGTATTTAACAACAATGGCAAGGTGGAATAAGAATGTAAATATTATTTACAAGTAATTACAAAGTCATGGCAAAGTCAGTTGATAATATGATGCAATCGTTCGGTATTAACAGTTGTTTATTCAGCTTGTTGCATTATGAATAGAGTTGTTATTTTACATATGTACAGTATCAGTATTACAAGTAAAGGAGGCATAGTTCAACACTTTTGCATGGTGAGCGAATGATGTCTACACGGAAAGTTAATAGACAAAACAAGTGGTGATAGACAACTTGTGATAGACTGCACTGTTTGATGAATGAGACATGTGTTGCTCAGTAATTTACGATGGTAACTGACAACTTTTCTTTACCTGCAGAGAGTAACAGTTTAAAACTGGCAGCAACTTCTTGTCATGTATGGGTATGATACAGTAACAATAAAAGATATGTACAGAACAGGAAAGCAGTAAGGCCTCTGTTTTGAGATGTACAATCTTTGATAGACATAGCTATGGTTTCTCTAGTGACTGTGAATACTGTTGGCACCGATTGAAGCCACTACAACAATTTCCATGTTGTCACTGATCCACACAAGATTTTAGATGTCATACTGCATGAAATGTGTATGCCAGTATAGCATTTGTTGAAATGCTATGGTTTATTGAGTCGGATTGGAAACAATTGCACAGACCTACGACTGTTTCTGTCTAAAGTAGGCATTTATAAAATGCAACATGTTCTGTACTATTCTTCTGAAATATGAAGGTCATAGTAATTCTTCAATATTAGAAGATATGCATTTTTAAGTGTCGTGGCAGTCTCTGTTTAAAACTGCTTGTAGAGTCGTCACACTCTACCCGTCCACTTTGCACTTAGTAAACAGGTGTAATGGCTAGAATGCATGGATTGGCCATGGTGATAGATTATACTGTGAGTGTCAAATACTGATTGGTTAAAGACTATTCTACCAACTGTGTAATCTGTGATAGGAGTGTCAACTCTGAGCCCATTGAGTCAAACCTGTGCAACATAAGCAACAAATATTGAGATGAACTCCTGAGAAGTATGGACTGAGTGCATCTGCCTCCACACCTTTTACAGGAGTGACCACATTGAGCATTGGTGAATAGCTGTCGAAATTTGACACTTTTGGCTTGAGGGACAAAAGAGAAATCCACAACATGTCTTCTGTGGTTTCACACTTTGAATGGCCACAGGAAACACATACATATTTGGTTATATATGACACTGTGAAGTAGTGGTGCACTGGGTGCCGTCTTCATCAAGTTGTTTATGACAGCCATCATAAACTCACTAGTGTCTTGCTGTATGTCAGCAGCAAATGTACTACAACCATCATATGTACCTAATACCTGTCATAGTGGTGTTAGTGACTGCACATTGTTAGACTGGTCAGAAGTCATGTTGACAATCTGCTTCAATGCCTTTGATAGGGAGTGTCTTGTGAAGCAGAAATTGACTGCACAAAGTGTGGCATGTGTGAAAAGCTTGCATAGCTGAGTTAGTATAGCAGTTCACTCTAGTGTTGTTGTTAAAGGCTGGTACAGCAGCTACACCAACTGATTTCTGATGAATTGCTGGCTGTGAATGTTTACTTGAAGTTGTGACCTTTGCTGAACTCTTTGAGTTGTATCACTCTGGAAGCTTGTGGCTGTTTGTTGACACCTGTAGATTTGACTGTATGATGTGAGACAGCAAGATATGTAGGCAGTGGTATTAAAGACATTTGTGGCTAATGTAGAGTACGTAACCTGTTGTACTCAAGAATACATCGTTTGTCAGCTCATATTTTCTGAGGTGCTAGAGTTATAATGTGCAACCCAGAAAGGCTGCGGACATGTGAAAGTGCCACGTAGCTCATGCCATCCTTGAAAATGTCTGTACCTATGTCCACCATTGCTGAATCCAAACTCAAGCCCTGAGATTTGTGAATAGATACAGCATATGCAACACATACTGGAAACTGTTTCCTGTTTACATAGATATCCTTAAATACCTGAAATTTAGCGAGGTCCATTCTATGTGTACAGGCTGTTCCATGCTGTCAAGTGAACCAAGTGTCTCGATATATGTCATCTGGACATTGTAAACAAAGTCAGTGATGTTTCCCATGGCACTGTTTACCATGCCTCATTCAACATCTAGATTACATCGCAGTTGCAGCATGATATGTGCATTCTTACAAAGTGTGAGAACAGCTTCTAGGCCAGCTGTGCATGGAACATCTGACTTGAGTTCACTGAGTCATTCAATCATCTTTGCTACTATGAGTTGCGACTAAGAATGACACCATCAACTGTAACAAGAGCATGCAGGTTAGAATTTCTTGGTTTTCTCTCTGCAGCATTAGACTGTTGAACTCAGTGCATTTCTTTAGTCATGGCATAGGACACACTATGTGTGTCCATGTGAGTATACATCACTGTAAACATTACATGCTGTTTCTATGGATGCAGTATCTACTGTGATTCTATGATCATTTAACATACAAACATGTTCTGGTGATAGAGAACCTGTGCAAGCTTCATTGAAAAGTGATTTGTAAGCCAGATCACCACTTTGGCGCATGTTCTCAGACAACTCAACATGAGGTAAATAATTCCCATGTTACAGCCTGCAATGCAGCCGGAATATTCTTAGCTTGCTTGGCAGTTAGAGTTGTAAATACATGCTCTGCATCAACTGGTGCAAGCTGTAAAGGTCTCCCAAAACAAGAATACTTTTGCCACCAAATGGCACTCCATCGTCAGTACCTAAGATCGCCTGTAGACGAGATGAATACAGGCAAGCATGACATTGGAGACCATGCTGATTACATCAATGATGAGTAACTTCATCTTTGTGAACATGGGATGGAGCTGAGATGCAACCTCAAATAACAGTTTACGATACTGTCCAGTTTTGCCATGTTCCACTGGCAACATAAAAGAGATGGTGTAATGTAACTCCACTAATGTTGTATGTGGCTAGTCCTGTGGGAGCAGTAACAGCAACAGACATTGATGACTCTGTCAGGCTCTGTATTTCAGCAGTGATGGCTTCAATAAGGAAACTCTTTCCTGTGTCAGCTGAACATGCAAACAAAGATCAGTAGTGGCTATAGTCATGACAGTCACATTTTTAGTTTCATATTGTAGGCCATGTTGGACAGCGCCAACTACGTGAGAGTGAACTGTATGCTGCTGCTGATTTAGTCTTTCTGTCAAGTCAGCTGGGTTGACATTGGAGTGTGTTCCATGTTCCATGGCTGTCTCAATTTCTGACATTAACACTTCTGGGGCATTTAAGGGCAGAGGTTCACCTAGAACAGCTTGTCCTTCTGGATCAAGGTTGTCTTGTGAACTAACAGGAGTGTCTTCCTGAAGCTTCTTCCTGCCTTCTCAAGCTGTTCTTTCTCAGCCTCTAGTCTCTGTATGTATGTGTCTGAGTACTGACTTTTGAAAGTATCATAACTGCGATTGAATTCTTCCTCAAATGTATCGAGTCACCTTTTAATTCAGACTCACTTCTCCAGGGTCTAAATAGGAACAGGAGAGCAAAATAGTAGTGTTCTCTGCTCTCCGATGTGTCTAGATGTAATCTGCAGTGGTCTATGAGCCATGGCTTGTGTCTCTTTACTAGACAGCCATCGACTCCATTTACCTTGTAAATCTGGCTTGTTGAGTCAGGTGATATATCTGCCTTGTAGTCATACCACTTAGCTACCTGGAAGAGACACATATCATCCATGTCATCATGTCTACAGGGGTAGTATGTGTCTATTAGGTTATTCTTCAAGATATGTTTTGAAGAAGGTCTATTGCAGTGAGCTCCTCAATTTCAGCATGGGGAATCAGTACTCGTTTGCATTTCTCTGTAGTTAACACTGAGAAACCGGACAGCATCAGACTTCCTGTACAGATGTGTACCCATTAAATGGTCACTGGCTTCCTAAGCTCCACATTCTCTGTGTGAAAGAGTCTTCAAGTCCAATGACCAGAGCTGAGACATCAGGCTTCTGCTTGAACTGGCAATATCTTCCCAAAGATCTTGCAAGCTAGTCTGTTCATGTTTGGTAATGTATGAGTGACATACCGTACCAGGGCCAATGAGTTATCAGCCACAAACTGAACATCTATGTTTGCTTGCCACATTAGGAGAAGAGTTGGGTTGTAGTCATTTATGTACACCTCTTTTCATCTCTGGGTAACTCGTATACCCTCTTGGTTGATTTTGCCTTTAAATGGTGTTGCATTGCTGAGGAAAGGTCATTCTTAGCACCATCCTGACAAACTCATCTAGGAAATCCAAAGCGGCATTGTGTGTACCAATTAGATTTGTTCTTTACTACTACGTGACAGTATTTTGCACAAATATGTCACTGGAACTTTTGAACCAACTTCCATAGTGTAGGACTGTCATACTTGTCTGGAATGTGACAAGTGATATATTTCTTGATGAATGATAGCACTTGTGTTGCTTCATGTTCACCTATGCATGGTGCATTCTTGATCCACAACAGCATATGGATGTGAGGGCACCCGTGCTTGATACTCCATCCTCCAAAAGTAATGCTCCACAATACAAAGAGATAGATTGTCCTTTGACAATATGAAAGTCAGAATGTCATGGAACCGCTTGTGAAAATGTCTTGTGACAGACACAGGATCAAGTGAACACATTTCTCCAACAGTCATTGATGAGATGCCGTTGACATCAGAATTTGCCCACTTCAACAGTTCAATGAGCTCATCCCAGGCATATTCAGCACAACTAAGTGTGACAAACCATGTGGCTGCACCATACTCTCGCAGCATTGTCATCACTTCAAGAGTGTCTGCATACCAATATTCTTTGGTACCTCAAAGACTTGAAAGAATAGAAGACAGATTCACTTTCACATTTTCATCTTTCTTCTTTAATTTCTCTAGAAATTAAGCAGCTGTTATTCCATCTAGTGGACTTGTGAGATGAATAGTATATGCAATGGATGCAGACAGAATGTTAAGTTCACTCTCCCAGAGGAGATGAAACAGGTACTGTATGTTACGTCTGAATTTGCCATCTTTACTGAGCACCACGGCTAGTGCAGTACTCAGCACCTGTACACACAATTCTCTTTCATCTAGGTGTCCACCTGACCCTTTTGGGAGTAGGTCTGGGAAACAGCATGCTTCTAGTGTTGCCTCCCAAATGCTGACAGGCTCACCTTCCACCTGCTTCATTTGATAGAGATCAATGTTGTCTCTTACTGGATCTCTACCAAATAGTGGGTGAATTGTGTATTGTTCATACACATTGTCACTTGTCTGTCCACTGACCTTCTCAATGATTGGTTTAGTTTTTCTAATAGATCATGTTGGACAGAGAGACTGGCCATCTGATCTATGTCAAGGTCTGTATAAAAGGGATTGTTAGTCTTTAAATAAGTAAGAGCATGCTTCACCTTTTGTACATTGACAACATCTTGCCAGATGACCTTGGACTTTGTTGGAACACCATTTACAAGAATCACCAAACTATTTTCTGTTGAAATTGCTTCCACATTTTCCTGTAGAGGAAATGGTAGATACATCACGGAACCTTTAGAGATCTAACAAGTTCTTTCTGTGCAATGTTTCGTGTCTTTGTGTTCAGACTAGAATGGTTTGGAATGGTTTCATTGTCTGAATTAGAATGCGATCAAACATATTCAATGTTGAAATCTCACTTGGTGTAACATGTGCCTCCATATTGTCTAGAAGTGACCTTGGTGGCAAAATGTTAGACTTCAGTTTGGAGAAACAGTGCTTGCATAGCAGAATGGTGTTTTCTAACTGAAAGTCAGATTTAAGCAACAAAATGCAGAGAGACAGAACCACGTGTCATTGTATGGTGACAAGGTTTCGAGGTTCAGTGTGACTGTTTGTTTAGTGTAGCACAAACGGTCACATGGCCTTTATACAGAGTCAAAATTCTGAGACTTTGCCAGCTCAAATTTTGCTATTTCTTTGCCATCCTGTCTCAGTATGTCAGTTTCTAAGACTGAAACAGATTCTTTTGCTGAAGTGTTTAACTGAGAAATTTTGTCTGGTACAGAAGTTACATGTTGCAGTCGTTTGAGAAATGTGATGGCACCCTGCATGTCACCTGACTGCAATAAATCATTTAAACAAGTGTTGTGATTTACAACTCATCGTACTTCATATACTCTGTATACAAAGTTTTTCATGCCTGTTTGATGCACTCCAAGCATCCGCATGTTGTGAAAAATACTATCACAAACACCACTATCGAGGAATGCCAGTGAGTGACCCATTAGTCCAGTATGTGGACAAATTTCACAATGGTCAATTTTGTCAAACAGTTTATATCTTTCTTTGTGATCTGTTATCACAAATAGGTTGACAAACTGTTCAACTTTTCAAATGACAATTGCCTACGGTTGCAGGTCTCATCACATGCCCATGCCAGACAGTGCCGTTTATTGGAGACAGTGGTTGAATCACAGTCATCATCTGTATCCATTGCAGTGTCATCACAGATACTGAAGACATTTACCAGTTTGCGTACTCATCAATGGTGAACTTGAGTTCCTTTTCTGGGAATAATAAGATTCTTCCCAGAAATATGCTCTGAGTGCTGCATGTGCATCCAGTGACCTGTGAAAACATCACAGAAATTGTGGACAGTCAAAGAAGGATACTGTTGTAGCCTTTTTTGATGTCATACACAACTTTCCTGAATTGTTCAAGCACATGAGACATCTTACGCCTACAACCGCTGCAGTACAAACACTGCTCTGTTAACAAAAGTGCATACTTTGAGATGCAACTTCATCAAAGACAGATGACTCTTTATCTTTTTGCACGCATGTCTCATCACAGCAGCAATAAGTCTGTCGATCGTAGCTTTACTTGCTAGTGATCAAAAATACTTTTGCTTTCTTACTTGCAAATCACCAGGTATGAGTCTACGGCATTGTTTGGGAGGTTTTTGATGGTTGCAGTTACAATAGTTGTGTTTTGTCTGAGAGATCTCACAACTGTTGTAGAGGTAAGCATTCTTACTTGCTCTTGAGGAAGTATGTGCTTTTGATGTGCAGCGAGTTGTTGCAGGGCTCACTGTTGCAGTAGAGGTCTGTCTCTGTTCATATTGTGATATAACATTTGTGTTTCTTTATCGCCTTATACAGCAGTGAAGTACTATGATACCTGTTTCATTTCCTATACATCTATGTCTGTATTTAGTTGGCATGTTTTGATATGATAGTTCACAGTGGCAGTCAGCAATCTTACAGAAGTATCAGGCACCTGTATGAAAGACAGAGAAAAAGAAAATGTTACTATATGCCTCTGTTCATGCCTTCTAACATTGTGCATTGAGACATCTGATTTAAGTATCACATCAATTTAAAAAGAAAATATTTGCAATCTTTTAATCACATAAGTTATTGACATTGTTACAGTTGTATTTCATTTCTGTCACATTGTCTTGCATATTATTATCACTATAGAATCTACATTTTGTTTTGTATGATTTCCATGCTCAATTATTAACAATTAGTATTATTAAGAAACTTTTATATAGCTTATGCTGTCACACTTCTGTTACACAATAATTTTATTGATGATCTTTCTGTTAATTACTGACACATTAATAAGTCAACTTTGCACACTTAGCTGAAGTTAGTGCATTATGAATATTTACATGTGAGATTGTTAGGTTGGCATTTTACTACAACTATTTTGCAATTACACAGCTGTCATTTTTACATGCTTGCTTGTTTTGTATGTAGTTACAGTGACCACTGCTACAGGTGTTGTGTGAAATCACTGTGCAGAGCACATTGTGATAATGACAGTCACACTGTTCATGAGCAGAGGTGTGAAAATGAGTAGAGTACAAAATTTGTAATGATAGTCTGTACTATGACTGTTTATGTGAGTGTGCATATGAATTTCACAGCACACATTTGTAAGTTGATGTATTTGGAGTATTCCATGTCAGTTTGGTAACATTGCATTTACATCTTCAAATGACTTAGTTGGAAATTTGGTGGCAATGCTGCATAAAATGACTGCTTTGTGATGTTGATTAACAACTGACAAACTATGCATTACTACAAGTAAGTTGCAAGGTGTCATTGTCACTGAAGATAGCCACCTTTTGTGGGTGTTTTACCAAGTCACAATACTATGAGTCTCCAGTTGTGACAGTGGCAATGCAGTGTAGCAGTGTTTGGCACTGAAATTTTAGTTGTTTTGGCCATTAAGCATCAAATTGTGGTAAAATAGACAATTTGAAAAATTTGTGTCAAATGCTGCAGTATAGCAAAAATACTGTCGGTGGCATTCGACAGAATGTCAAATGGCACTTTGCAGCATTCGACAGTATACCTAAAAGTAATGCCGAAGTTCGACAGTTTCACAACATAATAGTGTTGTGCATTGAAAATAGTCACAAAAGTACTTTCGTGTATCTATAGTGTCGCAAATTACTGTCGTGCATTCAAAAGTGTCTCAAATTTTAAACTTGGGAGTGGAAAATGCATTCATTATCGAATCAGATCTGATTGTATTTGAGTGACAGCTTGTTCTACCAATGTAATGCAAGATTTGTCAGGCCATGTGAGACAACCAATCAGAGATGGACAACACTGAAGAAGAAGTCAACAGCAGCCATCTTAGTGATAACTGAGAGACAGCATTTCAAAAAACTGTAAGTACAGTATATTTTTATAAAGCATTTTTCCAGTATGATAAAAGTGTTAGCAACATGTAAATACTATTAATCAAAATGTTTTTTAGTGCTGTATTTGATAATGTTACTTGTAATAATCTAACTTGCTGTATTATTTAGATAAAAGTGTTTAAAGTCAGATAGTAGTTGAGTACTAACTTGTACAGATACAGCTGCAAATACTGTAGAGGGAGATAGGAAGCTGCACGTGGACCCATAACAGAAGAAGGAACCAATCAGACATGTTTCTGCAGTTGTAATTGTTTAAAACTGCCTATGAAAAGGATGCATTTTTCCACCTCTCAATCTTTGCACATTTTAGCTGTAGCAGAATTGTAGTAAAAGTCAGTGCATGGCCTACATTGGTTAATGAAGCCAGAGCACTAACCAATGATTGTTTTTATTTGTGTGTTATAAATCAGCCCAGTGACTCTGGCTTGAAGTAAGGAGGGAAATACCAAGTTCTACTCTCACTTGTGCCTCAGCCACTGCAGGTGTAACCCTGACTTTTTTTGAAGATCTCTGTGCACTTCTGAGTTTAAAACTGAGAATGGCAGAAAATAGCATAAGGACTTTGTGGATAGTTGGAGACAGTATCGTGAGATGAGCATCTGAGTATGCTCACAACAGTGATTTTGGGAGAAACCTGCAGCTCCCAAATTGCTCTGTGAAATGGTCTGGAAGGGGTGGAATGAGGTGAGAGGCACCTCATGCCAGCCATGCACAGATTTTTAGTACTCGGCCTCATCCTGACATATTGCTGCTACATCTCGAGGCAATGATTTGGTCACCAAGCGCTAGGTAGATTTAGTAGCAGAAGCAAAATTGGACCTTGCTTCTATAATGAGTATGTTGCCTGCCTGTATAATCATATTTTCAGATATTGCAGAGCGTAGGGTCTGGCAAGCAGAACACCATATGTATCTGATTGACAGAGCTCAGAAAAATAGTCATACAAATATCTGCTTTTCGCATGCATGGAATGTATACTATCGTCACCCAGAAATTAAGTATTGTTTTGATTGGCTATCATCTACCAGGCGGTGTACATTTCTGGCATGCTGGCAATTGCCATTTCCTGGGAGACCTTCGAGATGGAATCCTCAAAGTCCTCTAAGACTGTCAGACTGTTTGATCAAATATTACAGTGTAAACAAAGGTTGTTTTCAGAACCCTATAAATGTGGTCAAAAATAGATCAGCTGCATACATCACTCACACACATGTAACACATGGGTTGGGAACATTCAGATTGTGTCATGCTGTGTAACAACACTGGGGAAAGTGCAACAACAATGCAGCATGTTGTTAGTACACAATTTCATGATGTTGTGATGTGGTTAGCATTGTAATATTTTTCAGTCTGTAAGGCTAATTTAACATTTCACTGTGGCATTACACTACTGTAAGTGACAAAGAGGAGTAGGGTGTTGCAACAGTGAAGCTCAGTAGTGTGAGCTTATGTTTAACACTGTTTTGTACTATTTGTACAAATGGAGCCATGTTGTATGCAAAACATAAGCAAAGTTATTTTTCATATTATGAAGCCATTATTAGTATGCAGATATCCTCTTGATTAATGAATTGTTGCTTGTATTGACTGACTCAGGCTATGTCCTCGACTGATGATTACCCCCGTAGCTTGCTGGTACTATATTTGAAAAGTAATTTTTTTACAAACAAGAAATGTGGTAGTACAGTGTAGTGTTGGCTATCACGTTATAATGGGTAATGATTTTTACAGTAATGCTTAGTGGCATTGTTAGTTCGATTTTGTTGTTAAATAAATGTGTAGTGGTAGCTGCAGTACAGCAAAATGGTTACTCTTAGACAGAAAGAACACAACTGGGTAAGAGGGTGGGTGCAGTGTATCATTTTCTAAGCACTAAACTTCATACAATACATAAAAATCCATTTACTATGGGACATGACAATAATGAAATGTTTCTTTATGCTTCTATTGCAGACGAAACATAAACCATGAGGCAGTGGACTTTGTGAGAGTGTGCTTGCTGCTTGAGGCAGTCCAAGTGAGGAGAATGCCTGCATATTTCCGGAGCACTAACCTGAAAACTGGATCCGATGTGGAGGCACATCAACAGTTTCTTGCATGTAATCCTCACGAGTCAAGAACAAAACAATAACTCAGTTGAGAGAAGTGGAAGCTGTTGTGCCAGCATTTCTACATATACTGAAACAGCGGGAGGAGATACTGGACAATGATACATGCTGGTACTACTTCACCTACGAACTCTGGGAGGCTGCTGGGAAGCCAGCTGCGGGGGCACCTAACACACCCTAAGTTACTCAACAGAAGTTTGCACAATGCATGTGACTTTATATAGATTTAGATAGAAATCATGACATATGGTATGACAGTTCATAGTATATTTAAGCAATATTACCATGACAAGGTGGATATATTGATGGATTTACTCCATGTCTAGTGTGGTTCGATCACGAGGTGCAGCCAAGTGATTTAACCACACCAGAAGTGATAAATCCACCCATATACTCCTCCTGTGATGGTATATTGCTGATATACAATGTTCAGGTTTTCTTTTTTGTTTCTATAGTGATATCAAACTTGTTACAGTGGGTATACTGGAGGATTTACCACAGTCATTAGATCTGTTTTGACCAATGAGGTTACAGGATTTTCTTACCACATAGTATAAGGTAAGGTTTATTTGACATGTGTGCTGTGGTTCCGGCTGTGAGTTTACCTGAGTGACTGAATAACAGCAGAATCTACTAATTATAGCAGTGCAGTGACTATACAGTATCCATTGTATATAGACAATATTTAACTTCATTTAAGGTTTACATAGCTATTACGTTTAGTGAATCTAGTGAGTTTATGCTGTGTTCTTTAACTTAATTTTGATCCTGTATGTCTGAGTGTGTGTTGGTGCCATGCTATGCAGTCATGCAACTTAGTGATGGAAACTTCAAAATACTGGTAGAATAAAAGACAATGTACGTGTGTTGCAGTATTCTGACACATGAAATGAAAATAGTGTTTTTTATCATGTAGCATTAAGAATGATGTTTGGGTATCTCATGTGAAATATGGTTAAGTCAATATTTGTTACTTAATAGGGATTGTAGATGTCCCGAGTTGTTGTTGCAATGTTGTCCATGTTTCTGGAACAACTACTGATGTTGATTTCACAATTGTTCTTTACTGCTCTTCAACCATTATTATTGATATTAATAGTACTTGTAATATTTTATATGTACCCTGATAGCATGGTGTGCCTGATGAAAGCCACTGTTACCTATGTGAAGCTTGGCATGTTTGATGGTTACATCAACTGTTTAAAAATGTGATGCAATTAACATTCAAGACTTAGTGGTTCCTTTGTTTTTTCTTTTATCACAGGCACGTGGGACTCCCACTGCCCGTGGGTAGTACCAGCACAACGTAAAGCTGTGGAGGGTGGTCAATTGGACACTGTCGACAGTGTCATTGTCAGTCGAGTCTGATGGTAAGATGCTGATAGAAGTAATTGTACTATGTGATTGAGGTGCGAGGGGTATCATGTAAGGAGTGACCTGCACTGCTTAACTAAATTTTTTAGGAAATACTATTTAGTAAGTAAGTATTACTTGGAAGCATCTATGTAGTATTTGTATTTAGAAAATGGGTTGGGAAAATTGTTTTAGCTGATTGACTAAGGCAAACAAACAGCTACTCTGCCATCAGGCAATAGAGACCAGTAAATAATGAGTCCGTGTGTCTCTACTGCCTGATTAGGTTTCAGATCCTTGTTAAAACAGAATTTTCATTTTGTTAATACAGCCATGTTTTTCTTAATATGTAAGTGAACCACACACACACACACACACACACACTGTGCATAACACTTTCACACCTCATTCCTCCTGCCAGGTCTTCATTATGCCTGCCTTGTCTGTTCCTCTGGCTGCCTGGGCTGACTGAAGTTGTGACCCTACAATTTTTTCTCTCAGAAAACAGAGAAATGCCATGACAGAAGGCAACCTCATTAGAGCTACAGCAGGTTACACCCCCCACCCCCCGTCCTGATCACAGTTGACCCTCCAAAGAAACAAATACACAGAACACTGCAGAAACAGACAACTTTGCTTCAGATATCTCAAAACTGTGCCAGGCTGTGGCGTAAACTTGGCAGTAGCTTAACTCTGCTGTGCAGGGGGGTGGAGTGGGTGATATTCAACAGAACTGTGACATGGCTCAGCAGTTTTGAATATTGCAATGTGGCTAGCCCCAGTGTGCATGGTGCAGTGCAACTGCACTAGCGTAAGTGGTCAGAGTGGAGCATAGGGATGCGGTACCGTAAGTTCCATTTCGCCATTGACAGCAACCTAAATACTCAAAAAATAGCATGTCAATGGCGTCCTGATGCATGCAAGGTGCATATGGGTCCATTTGTATGTTATCATGGTACATTTGCATCTGGGTGCACCGATCCTAATGAGTTGCTCTATGGCACCCTCCCAGACAACAGCCGCTGGGGACTGGCGCCACCTGCAGCAGGATCGGTGGCATTTGCAGTAACAAGATTTTGCTGTTCTTTTTAATATCCCTGGTGGTCCAGTGGAACACTATCTTCCCGATCATGTGGACATCTGTACAAATAAATGTAGAATAACACAATTTCTCTGGTGGTACAGTGGAGCGCTGTCTACCAATCGTTCATCTGTATAACAAAAGACTTTTGTCTAATATCCTGGTGGGCCAGTGAACCGCTATCTGCCTGATCATAGGCATTTGTGAAAACAATAATTCCAATCCCCATGGTGGTCTAGTGGTACCCCTGCAACTGCCACTGAGCCCCAGTGCCCTTCCCTCCTGTTCAGCCAGTGGGTGGCAGGTCACCCACCCTCCTCACACCACAACATCCGGCTGACTGACACTTGGTAGGACTATGCCCATTGGTCCATCAGAGTGAACCAGTGGGTGTGTGCCCATACCATAGTACATATTCCACCCACTTGCTGATTGTAAAAACATTGATAGTGTGGTAGGTGCTTCTCTGTCCCTTTCATGTGCATTTTTTTATAAGTATCATTTTCTATATCCTTGGTGTCCCACTGTACAACTGCCTGCCTGATCATATGCAACATAAATATTCATTTACTACTAACCCTGGTGTTCTAGTGGAGTGTATAGAGTGGTTGCATTCAGAATTAACATAAAATCCACCTGTTTCACCTGGTACTCCAGTTGATATGTGTGTCAATTCTGGAGTAAAGTACAAATAAGAGTAAACTGCTATCTGTGCTCTTTAAGTGGAAACCTCTCCTTGACAGGCGGAAGTAATACTGCTGTCTTGATTCACCCTCTCTCCTGATGAGCGACATGATCCAGTATTACACCACCCACACCTGTTGCTCTGCTGTCTGGTGACCGACACTGTTGGTAGGGCTGTATGTCCATAATTACACAGTGTGAGCCAATGGTCGTGCAGCACATATTATTCAACAGAATGCAAAAATGTGAATTTATCAATGCAAATATCTCTAATGTGTATTTATCATATGGGCTGTATGACCATTGTTCACGCTTGTGTGACAATGGATGCACAGCCATAGAACTATTTAACTTGGCATATGGCAGGGTGAGGGGTAGCTGTTCTGCACCGCTAATTGGGGGGTGGAGTTTGACATTTACGAATAAGGCATAACTAAGGGTTATGTTCATATTCAATCACCTTTAGGGTTGTACTGTTGCATGAGGTGTAGCTGAGTGCCATACCCCAAGATGGTTATTAACTGATCATTAACATATTCCTGGGAGTGCCTTATTTCATTATAAGAAAACATGTTTCTAAACAGTGTTAAACCTTTGTTCATCATGGATAATCTCCACATGTATGTTACTAAAAGATTAACATAGGTTGTTTCAATGTTTGCAGTCAATCAGGAAGCTCAAATTCTCAGACCCTTGTTTTAATAGGAATTAACGGGTGGGTACAGAGGGTGTCCACTACATACTAGGTATTATGGGTTTTCTGTTACTGTTTTTTTACCTGTAATTGACAGACATGTCCATAGAACCATCAGAGCTATTGGTTTATTTTAAATTAATTCTGTGCAGGATTGATGGCCATGTCTATTGGAACACCAGGATATAGGTTTGCATTATTTGACTTCAGCCTGCGCTATTGTGGGCACATTGGTGCTGCAGATGGTTTGTTGTCTGAGGCTGCTGACTGTCAGGTTGTCAGGCCAAGTTTTGGGGTATTGGTGTATATGGATGCAAATGCTTTATAATGACATGATACTTGCCCATTTGCACTGTGCATGCATTGTGGTCTCATTTGTATGTACACTTTCAAATATTGTGGTTACTGCACCAAGACAATGGAACAGTGGTACTGTATCACCTGGTGCACTCTGACTACTGATTTGCTACAGTGGCACTGTGCTGTGTGCACTGATAGTGGGCCAGAGTGCGATTTTCAACAATGCTGGGACATGGTGCAAGTCTGTTGATATTATTGGCTGCGTCACTGCACAGGCACATCCAGCTGTGCTCTGGGCTTGTGTCACACAGTGGAACAGCTTGAATATCTGTTTTTTGTTTAATTAAATATACTACTATACAGACTGGGTATACAGTTGATGTGCCACATGTGTAATGGTTAAGTCTCTAGCCTGTAATTTGTGACTGAACTACAGCAGTCATGACACATCAATAGTAAACAAACAGCATATTTGAGTATGTATGCTGACAATTGTAAAAGACAAAAATGGGTATTTCTTATATTTATTACCATTTAGAAGAAACAGATATCGGGACAGATGTACGCAGTTATACACTTCCTAGTTTGTTTCGAATTGAAGATGGTCCTATAACTGGTTCATGGCAGTTGTGGGCTATGATAATATATGAAGCAATATTGTAGTACTATTATTTCTTGAGTTGTTAACAAGTGTAATGTTGTTGTTATTGCAGTGTACAAATATATCATTACATTGAATTCTCAGCTCTTCTGGCAGTATGTTTATCGAATCCAATTACTAATATAGGACTCACTACAATATACAGTATATGTAACCTGGATTTTATACTATATGAAGAGAGTAATTACATACTGCTATAGTACTCACTTGTGAGGATCATACTGACATTAATAGATACAATGTGCAAGAAATTTTTTCTGTTATACATAATCATGATTAGATGACAAAAATAGTTACATATCTTTATGAAATTCAGTGATATGGATCCATGTATATGTTACATAAATTGATTTTTAACCTATTGTGTTCTTGTAACATATTTTCAGAGTCTGTGAATTTGTGAATGTACAGTATTCTATGTGTATAGGTGACCCTGCCATACTAATAGGAAATGGGGTTGAGCATCACTGAATAGGTCTCTGACATCTACAGTAGCGTGCACATGGAGTTGCCAATCACAGTACGGTGTGTATGATGTGATAAGCAAATTGTAGGAATTATCTGTAACATTGTTGATGTTGTTCATGTAAACTCACTTTCACTGTATAGATGAGAATTGTTGTCATGTGTGCATGTCACTAGTTGATTAATAACGGAACACTTATATAAACACAGAAGTGTCATTGCAAAGAGGGATGTGTTTACATGTTTCAGTTACACAATGACAGAGTATTAAAAACGCAGTTCATAACAAAAGTATAGTTGTACCTTGATATTTTGTGGTATATGTTATAATTTTTTTTTACTTGTTTGTTTCATAGAGCCCGTGGAAGCTGGAGGCTGAGAGAGACAGTGGAGGTGAAGTAGAGCCTGGCACCAGCTCTTCCATGTAAGTACCATCACAACAGATATTCATGCAAGATATAGTGTTACAGTATCTTGAACCCAGAATGTATGTTATTATCATTGTGTGTTTGTTAGGCGGTTGCTTAATGACTGATATCATATAGTAGATCGTTCAGCATTCTTTCATAACGTAAAGAATGCATGTGAAGGTTGTATAGTCCTACATTGTTCAGAGATGCAAATGAATAGATTATACATCTGTGTTCACTTAGTATGGTGCAAGGCTCATGCGTTCATTTGCTTCGTTGCGGACAATGTGTGTTCAGCCCTATTCCCCAGAGCTCAGCATCAGCATCATGCATTCAAGTTTGCGTGTGTAGGTACATTTCGCCACTGACAGGAGTGAAGGGGTGGGGAGTGTAAATGTTGCTGGTTAGTGGTTGGGAGAGGAGTGGTGTAGAACAAGATAACAAAGGATGTTTTACTTTGATATTATATTGCAGGAATTTCTGTAACAGGCCTGTGAGTGTTGTAGTGGGACACCAGGGACATAGCAAGTATAATTACTATAGTACTACACAGTCAGCATACCGCGGCGGTGGATGAAAGTGCAGATGTAGCTTGGGAGATCACCAGAGCTGTCCGCTGTCATGCTGCAAGGTCTGATGTGGGCAAACCAAGCTGTGAGTGACAGTTGTTGAACATTTAAAAGAGCAATTTACTCATTAAGTACAACCCATACATCTGGGTGTATTACACATACTAAGAATGGCACCAGAATAGGTGTCAGCGGCCTCATTGCTTCTACTTCGTTTGGGCAGCCAATGCCCCAGTATCTGGAGCTTGCTGTCCCCTGGGCTTCTTGGCTGCTCCCTTCCAGTTCCAGATATTCTGACTGCATTGAACTTTTATTCTGGAACCATTATCCTATAACTGTCCCACATC
Source organism: Neoceratodus forsteri (assembly GCA_016271365.2). Lineage (NCBI taxonomy): Eukaryota > Metazoa > Chordata > Ceratodontiformes > Ceratodontidae > Neoceratodus > Neoceratodus forsteri. The sequence continues at coordinate 856,209,031 of CM057456.1, forward strand.
CTCTTGAACCCCTGTACCATGCCTGCATACACCAGCCCCTGGGCACCACATTACATGGATCCACCCACCTCCAAATGAAGTACACCTCCTTCTTTTCCTGAATTTTCCCTCCTCTGTTGCAGCGATGGTTTCCTCTTCTTCCTTCCTTCGAACCATCCTAATTATACCTCTTATTTACCCCTTCATGTACCCTGAAGACCTCTATCGTGTCTCTTCAGTCCCTTGTGTCTGCCAATGTGTACTTATTCAGGTCTTTGCACCTTCCACATAGGTCCTGTTCCCAAGTCCCATATTATTTTTGTCACCCTACTCTGGAAGCCTCCAGAGTTAAATGTATCTCTTTAAGTGGTATCCGTAGCTGCATACAGTACTTGAGATGCGGTCTCACAAACCACTTACACACACGGACTATCATTTCCCTCCTTCTGAGGCAATCCCACTAGCGATGCATCCAGTATCCTGTTGTCCTTAGCTGCTGCCCTTGTACAAGTGTCCAAGTTGTTCATCTTGACATACAACAACAGCTTAAGTCCCTGACAGCAATAAAAACTTGTAGCATTTCACCCCCGGTGCACACTTGGTATGGGTTTCTGTGTCCCAGCTGCAGTACTTTCACTTCACTGCATTTAACCTTATCATACTCTTCTACTACATCTTCCATAGGCTCCAGGGCAACCTGTAGAACCAACTGGCCCTTCTGCCCATCCACTAACAAGTTCCAGTTTTGAGTCATCCACAAACAGAGTCATCTTACTCCTGATACCTGCCTCTATGTCAGACACGTAGGTGGTGAACAGGAAGGGCCTAGATACTGATCCCTGTGGAAGCTACTGATGACCCTTCTTGGGAATGAGACTATCCTGCCAATGATGAAGCTCTGGGTTCATTGTTGGAGCCAATCGCTTATCCATCTGATGTGTTACTACATCCTGGGCTGCATATTGGTTTTGTATGTAACATGGAATGAGAATGAACATGATAATTGTGTTGTGTAGATTCTACTGCTCTGTTTTGATAGAACAGTACTTAATGGCAGGTCCATAACACTTTTAGTATCGCACTGGCATGCATCACTGTGTTGTGATGGTGTAAAGTTGCATTTCTGCACACCACTTCCTGAACACTAGCTCCTACTATTTATTTACATGCTGTGTGCAGAATGTATTAGAGTAAGTACTAGTAAACCTAGTCAGCTCTTACTTACTAAATCTGTAAGATGGTTTCAAGTGTTAGAAAACCATTGTGACAGATGAAGTTGAAAATTTGATGAAAACATTATAACTGGTCATAGCGCATCTATCACAAACACTATTGTGAAGTTGATCATATGGTGAAGAAGGCTTAAGAGTGTTACTAAGTTGTTTAATTAAAATTAAAATAAGAAACTTTCATTGACTGTGTGTTTCTGGTCAGTTAATCATGACTTAGGAAATCTTGGCATTTGGTTACAGTTTCTGCCACACAACAGGCATGCAGATCATGAGAATAATATAAAAAATGACAGTTTGTTCATGGTTTATTGCTTAATCAATGTTATGTCAGTTAAATATGATTTTTATACATGACAATGTGTAGCAGTAGATGAATAACAACTTGATATGTGTGTGTGTCTTTGTAGCACCTTCATTAAACTGATGATGATGTGCACATTAAATTATGTAATCACTACTGTTGTGTACAGGTAGTCAAAATATTCTCTTGCAGGTGTGAAGAAATACTATAGCTACAGATGCTAAAGTGTAGTTATCCACATACAATGAAGATGTAGTTTCACTGTATGAGATCATACTGTTTATCATGCTAAACCATTTAGATACTGACTATTGCTGTATAGTAAGTTAAATACAACAATAGTATACGTGTGTACTGTTCTTAGAACTCTTTAATGTTTCCAGCCAACCCATATAATATGAAAGGTAAAATATTTTTACTGAACAGGCAAGACAAAAATCTATATTTCTATCACAGATATTAATAATGCAGTACTGGCAAAAAAAATGTATAACTATTACTTAATTAGATATAAATATTGTAGAGTGAAAGACAGAAAGGACATCACTGTTTTGAGGCTGATGTATTAGTTAATATTTTTGACTCTTTGTAGGGCTGTGCAGCAAAACACTGTATGGCCATGCTGCTGTTACCGTAGGGTTTGAGCTTAGGGTGGACGGTCCTTATGAAAGATAACGTATGCCCCATGAAGAAGCAGCAGAGCCTGTGGTGACAGCGGCTGATGACACCGTGGCCAGTACCAGCACTTCACCTCCACCACCACCTGTAGCAATCAACTAGCCTGGGCAAAGTGACCTCCACCACAGTCTGTCTCCTCCTGAGGGTGCAACAGCTTCCACCTCCGCTATCTTCACATCGGATCCAGCTTGTGGCTTTGACTGCCTCAAGCAGCACAAACCTCTCGCAACAGTGGTTGCTAATTTTTCAGTAGAATACTGTTTGATAATTATATTTTATTTTTTTATTTTTTTTATGTTTTATATAGAGGAAACACTGAATACAAAGAAATCTATATTTTTATGTATTATATTTTAAAAATATTAAAAATCACTATTTTTTCTTTTTCTCTTTTTTCCACATTCTAAAACTTGTATATTTTCCTATTTTATTTTTGTAAAATGACTTTTGTACTTCGATTTAAAAAAATATTTTTTCATTTTATAAAAATAAATATTTCGTAAATATTACTTTTTTGTTGTGGCATTATTCTATTGTGGGAATGTTTATCATCAACATTTGTGACAAGGGTTGGCACAAGTGTAATTTAATCATTTCCGAAACATTCTAGCAGATTCATGTGGGATTAAAATCAAGATACATATGTAGGCTAATAACGCAATAAGTCATGACCAAGGTTATATTAATGGTCTGTCACTCACCTCTAGGGGGTGTAGCTGTATAGGTGTAGCCAGAGTGGCACATGCCCCTAGTTGTTGATTAACTGACCGCTAACATAATCTGTGGGAGTGCCTTATTGCTCTTATAATAAACAATGTTTCAAACAGAGTTACACCTTATTCAGCATATGGTTAAGCTTCTACATGTATGGTAATACAAGATTAACATAAGATTGTTAGAATGTTTGCATCCAATCTGAAAGCTACATTTTTAGACCTTTTTATAATTTATATTGAAAAGGTGTTTCACTATTTAAGATGAGTTTAATAATTGTAGCCATAAGGGACTTCTAGGGATTATGTAATGGACCATTTATCAGCCCTGTGAGTGTATCTGTTATGCTGTACATCTTCAGTCATGGTACAACAGTAGCAGGTGATTAACAGACCATTAATACAACCGATCGTCATGCTTTATTGTTTATATATTATATAAGAAACCATTCGCTTGCCTACTTTGATGAAGAAGATTGTTATAGAAAGCATTTAAGGTTTTATACAGATAAACACATTTCAATTATTGTAATGTTATAGATGTTGCAGTGTTATGAGAACATTCTTGTACCTACATTAGTGGGTATGAGTCTGTCGATTTTTTTCTAGTACAGAAACAGAAGAGGAAGATGTTAAATATGAATATTTAAAAGTGTGCTTAAATAGAGTACTACATTCATTATGTGTTGAAGACTAGGTACATTGACTGCAATAATGATAATGAGTAAAACACTACAACATGATAAATTAGTATTGACATAACAGTGTTATGAAAGTAAATACATAAATATAAAAGCAATATGGTCAGATGGATGTTGTCTTAGTCTTCATAACAGAAAATAGTATTAGATGAGTTACTGAATCTTCTATCTCGATGATATTTCAGTATGTATATGCAGTCCTGGTACAAAAAACTATACTATTGGTACTAATCATTCTCAAAATGCAGATATTCTGGCAAAAACTCTTGTTTAATGTATCAGTTAGGTTGTTCCACAGCGTACAAAAGTGAGGAACTTCAGTGTTAGGTTGAACCCTAACTCCAAATTCACCCCCAGCACCACACACACACACACACACACACACACACATATGCAAGTATGGGGGAAGACCAAGGCAACACGTATCCAATGACAGACAACCAGCAGCAGGTGACAGAAATAGGCAAAAACAATTGTCTAAATGTACTACAAGACATCCCCACCCACCTGACCAGGTACTGCATGCTCAGTGGAGATCAAGAAGCAAAACTTGAGGCGCATGTACCCAAACGTACACATCCCTGATTGCAGCTGCACACAATGTACCACATTTAGTAGTTGTATGGCCTTATCTACCGATGCCCCACTCCCCACCACACCTGGTACTGTACTGTTAGTCGATATCAATGATGCAGGGCATTACCACAGTTGTACAAAGGTTTTAACACTACTGAGTACACATAAATTAAGAGAACAACATAAATTAACTACAGGACACAGCCATCATCAAGATAAAAGTAGTGTTGCATTTACTATGTGATTTACATAGTAGTCAATTTACTGCAACTGTATACTCAAGATAGAGAGGTCGATGTCAAGGTATGGAAAAGCATTGCCTGTACAAGGATATGAAACTCCTACTGTCAGTATCAGATACATAGTTTACTGATGAAGGTACTGCTGATGTATATATATACCTTCAGTGTGTCTGTATACTAAAGATGAAGTAACTATTCTTTGTAAGAAACAGTGTAATTGTCTGGGTGAGGCCAACCAACTTGTAAATACCCTAGCACTACTGAGCCAACAATGACGTAGCTGTATCACAGATGTCTATAGGATACATTTTCCTGTAGGACTTACTGAGGATGTACTACCTGGTAAAGACAATATCATTGCCTCTGTAATGACTCACTTATTGAAATAGTGGAATATTTAGTATTGTTGAAATGAGTGATCTATACCACTTATGGACACAACCTAACTTTTTTAGTAGTTGTTTTTTATACTCAGGCTGCAGTGCCTAGTCTTTGGGTTTGGCTGACACTTATGTCACTGATGTATCACAGTGATAACTATCTTAATTGTGCCACAACAGGAATCAAGTAGGTATAGTGTAGGTATAAATAGAATGTCTTTTAGTATTGATTTTACTTACAATGGGATAAGTGTAGTAGGACGGGAGGGTTCATGGTCTATCACAGACTCTGTCAGTTATAATCACACTAAGGTTTGATGGCTGGTATTATCAAGTTACATTGTTAATCTCATGAGTTAATCTTTCCTGCCATTCTCCAGTAACTACACAGTACATGGGGTGACTGGGTAGCACCGTGTCGTTAAGGTCCTGCAGTGCCTAGCAGAGGGAGAGTATCTATACATGAAGGTAATCAGACATATTATACCTGTACAACCTCTTGTTTTTGCTCTGCTCTATAGTTGAGGTGGCTTCACCACATGTGATGGGGTGGGGCATCAGTAGATAAGGTCATGCAACTACTAAGTGTGGTACTGCTGAGTGCAGCTGCAATCAGGGATGTGTACGCTTGGTGTTGATGTCCTACAATTTTGCTTTGATATCCACTGAGCATGCAGTACCTGGTCAGGTGGGTGGAATGTCTTGTAGTACATTTAGACAATTGTTTGTTATTTCTGTCACCTGCTGCTGGTTGTCTGTCATTGGTCGTGTTGCCTTGTGTCCTGTCTGTGTGTGTTTGTGTGTGTGTGTGTGTGTGTGTGTGTGTGTGGTGTTGGGTGAATGAGTTAGGATTTTCAACCCTAACACCAAATTCCTCACTTTTGTCGCTGTGGAATAACCTTAACTGATGCACTAAACAGAGTTTTTGCCATGAATATATATAGATAGATATATAGGACCAACAACCCCATGGTGCACCATGATGCCGGGTTGGGGGTGGGCTGTGGGGTCCAAGGAGGTTTTCAACCCTAACACTGAATTTCCTCACTTTTGTCACTGTGAAAACAACCTTAACTGATGCATTAAACAGAGTTTTTGCCTCTAATTTCCCTCTTTTTAGAATGATGACGAGAAATAGTGAATGGACATGATGCAAGGAGCCTGGGAACCTTGGTCCTGGGCTCCTACCAAGTGATGTCTGTGACATAGTAACAGGAACAACAATGCAAACAGAAGTGCCTACAGTGGCTCACATGCAAATGTAAATGGCAAAGGAACTACATAGAAACGCAAGCACAAATGACGTCAAGCTAAAAGTGACGCAAACAGACATTGAAGCGCATACAAAACACAACTGCTAACACTTAACGGTGATGGGAGTGTATTTAAATGGAAACGCTAAATGTCACTGCAAAAGAACATGAAGGGAACAGAAACAGAAAATTGAACGCAAGTATTTGTACGCAAGCCATAACGCTGCACAGGCATGGTACCGGAATTGTAAATGCAAATGGTAAAGATAATAGAAGAATAACACCAAAGGAAACAGAAATGGAAACGAACAGAAGCATGTATGGAAACGAGACCAAAATGAGCATGGGCACATTACTGCTAATTGGAAATGCTAATGGTAATGGTAACAGCAACACAACACTAAAGCAACAGAAACGCAAAAGGAAATGCAAGCGCATATGGAAACATAAACCATAATGTGCACGGGCACAGTAAAGGAAACTGCAAAATGCAAATGGTAACAGTAATAGCAAGGAAAATGCAAAACGAAAGAGAAATGGAAATGAATAAAAGGGCTGCTATAAACAGAAATGGCAATGCGGACGGTGATGCAAACAAAATGCAAAAGAAAAACAGTAGGTAAAATGCAAATGGTCACAGTAAGGAAAACTAGAAGTGCAAATGACAACGCAAAGCGGTAATGCACATGGTGGAGTACATGGGAACGTAAATGCAAGGGACAGAAACGCTAAGTTGAAACAGTAACTCGTAACAGTAACGGACGTGCATACCCTGTTTTTGCTGAACAGGTGCATAAAGAAACACAGTGTGTACAAAGAATGTATGCATTGTAATGGGTATGGAAGCTGAAAACGAGCATTTGAAATACTTAGTTGCTAATATCTCTAGCAACTGCATGATGTAGAAAAATTAAAATTTCACAACAATCATGATTTTTCCTGGCTAGGATTTTTTGTTTGCATAGCCCTTTGGGCTATGCAGCTCAGTAACAAAAAATCTGTATCTCGTATTGTTTTTGAGGATATGAGCCCTGAAAGGCGCCAAGCGTAGTTTTACTATAAAGTTACTTGTATGGAAAAACAACAAATTTGGAGTACCGTAATTTTGCAGCCATGCAATATCTTTCACCAAACTACTAGGAGGCACATGTGAGATGTTGGCTGTTCCCTCCAATTGCAGGCCAAAAGACCTAACTCATTTTTGCAGGAGGTGACAAAGAACTGCTGTCATTTTGGCCATAGTGCTGCAAAGTACTTTCATGATTTGGCGGAGCTTCGCATAGATTGCGAAAAGTGTCGTGAGCACGTTAATTTGTAGAAAGTACTTTTCAGAACTTTGAAAAACATATTTCTGGGATGTTTAACCTAAAATAAAGATATGGCTAGCATCCTAGGTTCGACTAGGTGAATCACAAAGAATTGTGTCCCTAGATGGTTCCAATTTTAATCCATGCATTTTTCTGATCACCAACTGAAAACAAAATGGCGGACGGTGGGAAAGTAATTAGCACCATTTGTTACAGTAAAAAGCATTTGTGAAAGTGTTGAACTTTTTGTTAACTTTTCCCATTGACTTATAATGGGAAATTGTTTTTGAATAACTTTTCAACCATTCAATATTTTTGATGAAATCTTCAAAAGGCACATCGGGGACCCCAGCTGCACATTCTCTGAAGATTTCAGGCCAGTCATACAAACATGCAAAACCTGTAGGCCAGAGCAAAGAAATCATAAAAATGTAATTGCGCATTAGTTGTCGCTATCAACTCCACAAGCCGTATATCTGACCATTGATGAAACTTGGCAGATCCCAAGATCTACCATGCCCAATTGAGCATACTAAATTTCAGGTAAATCTGTTGAATGGTGAAATCTTAAGGTGCAAAATTTGACCCTTTAATCCTTAAAAAGATTAACCTTTATGTATGGTAGACTGCGCTAGTATAATATACTGTATATATATTATGTTAGCATGGTAGTGCTACCACAGTTAGGGTTGAGGAGCCATTTACATTAAACCTAAAATTTTGCACCTTAGTAACTTTGCAACCGCTCAACGGATTTGCCAGAAATTTGGAATACACAATCAAGAACCATACATCTTGGGATCTGCCAACTTTTGTACTGTTTGGATATACAGCTGCGGAGTTATTAAGCATGATCTGCATGCGTGTTTATGCTTTTGGGAATTCTTTGATCATCTCTACAGGTCCCATGGTTTGTGTGGACCGTCTGAAATCTTCAGAGAATGTGTGGCTCGGTCCCCAATGTGCCTTTTGAAGATTTCTATGAAAAAATATTAAACGGTTCAAAAGTTATTCAAAAACAATTTCCATTATAAGTCAATGGGAAAGTTAAAAAAGTTTGACAGTGTCACAAATGCAGTTTTACTTTTGCAAATGGCCCTTTTACTGTCGCAAATCCACCATTTTATTTTCAGTTGGTCATCAGAAAATGCTTGGCATTTAAATTTGGGGCCCTCTAGCAACCTAATTATTTTTGTATTCACTCTAGTCGGACCCTGAGGATGCTAGGGCATGTCTTTATTTTGGGGTAAACACCCCAGAAATATGTTTTCAAATTTCTGAAAAGTACTTTGCAAAGTATTTTCGTATTATGATACACTGTCGCATGAATTTTAAAGCTTTCAAAGTTCAACAGTACTTTTCCAGGCTGTGGGAAAATGACAACAATTCTTTTGCACCCTGCTGCAAAAGAACAGTTTGGTCTTTTGGCTGAAATTGTGGGAACGCAGCCAATAACTCACAGATGTCGTTTCAGTGTTTCATTGAAAAAATATTACACAGCAGCAAAGTGTGACGGCACTCCAAATTTGACACTTTTTCCCATAGGATAACATTATGGCATCTGCCGACATAGGAACTTTTGGCACCTGTTGCAAAATAACGGTGTTTGTCTTTTGGTCTGACATTTGAGGGAAGACAGCCAACAGCCACAGACATGTTTTTTAGTGGTTTGGTGAAAAATATTACAGGAAGCCAAAGTTATGGCACTCTAACTTCTCTTTTTCCCCATAGGATAACATTATGGCGTTTCTCACCTTTCAGGGCCTGTATCTGGAACGTAAAAGTAGATACTGGCTTTGTTGAGAAATGCTTTAGCCTCTATAGGTGCCAAGTGACAAAACTAACCAGGAAATTCTATAAATTATATTACTTTTAAATTGTTTTCTATGTCATATGGTTCCTGAGATATAAGCAATTTAGTATTCCAACTCCTATTTTCTGCTCTGAGACCCATTATTATGCATACATTCTTTGCACTCACTGTCTTTCTCTATGCAGCTTTTGGGAAAACCAGCCTGTGATTTAGTAGTTGTATGGCCTTATCTACCATGCCCCACTCCCCACCACACCTGGTACTGTACTGTTAGTCGATATCATGATGCAGGCATTACCACAGTTGTACAAAGGTTTTAACACTACTGAGTACATAAATTAAGAGAATATAATTAACTAGGTGACACAGCCATCATCAAGAGGTGTGCGTGTGTTGCATTTACTATGTGATTTATATAGTAGTCAATTTACTGCAACTGTATACTCAAGAGAGGTTGATGTCAAGGTATGGAAAGCATTGCCTGTACAAGGATAAAACTCCTACTGTCAGTATCAGATACATAGTTTACTGATGAAGGTACTGCTGATGCATATATACCTTCAGTGTGTCTGTATACTAAAGATGAAGTAACTATTCTTTGTAGAAAACAGTGTAATTGTCTGGGTGAGGCCAACCAACTTGTAAATACCCTAGCACTACTGAGCCAACAATGACGTAGCTGTATCACAGATGTCTATAGGATACATTTTCCTGTAGGTACTTACTGAGGATGTACTACCTGGTAAAGACAATATCATTGCTCTGTAATGACTCACTTATTGAAATAGTGGAATATTTAGTATTGCTGAAATGAGTGATCTATACCACTTATGGACACAACCTAACTTTTTTTGTAGTTGTTTTGTTATATTCAGGCTGCAGTGCCTAGTCTTTGGGTTTGGTTACAATTATGTCACTGATGTATCGCAGGATAATCTATCCTAATTATGCCACAACAGGAATCATGCAGGTATAGTGTAGGTATAAATAGAATGTCTTTAGTATTGATTTTACTTACAATGGGATATGGCAGTGGCGGTGAGGGTTCATATTCTATCAGCAGACTCTGTCAGTCATAATCACACTAAGGTTTGATGGCTGGTATTATCAAGTTACATTGTTAATCTCATGAGTTAATCTTTCCTGCCATTCTCCAGTAACTACACAGTACATGGGGGTGACTGGGTGAGCGTTTAAGGTCCTGCAGTGCCTAGTAGAGGGAGAGTATCTATACATGAAGGTAACTGACATATTATACCTGTACAACTCCTTGTTTTTGCTTTGTTGTATAGTTGAGGTGGCCCACCACATGTGATGGGGTGGGGCATCATAGATAAGTCATGCAACTCAGCCATGTGGTACGCTGAGCGCAGCTGCAATCAGGGATGTGTACGCTTGCGTGTAGTTGGCCTCAATTTTGCTTTTGATATCCACTGAGCATGCAGTACCTGGTCAGGTGGGTGGAATGTCTGTAGTACATTTAGACAATTGTTTGTTATTTCTGTCACCTGCCTTGTTGTCTGTCATTGGTCGGTTAGCCTTGGTCCTCCCCCGTACTTCATATGTGTGTGTGTGTGTGTGTGTGGTGTTGGGGGAATTCGATTGGATTTTCAACCCTAACACCAAATTTCCTCACTTTTGTCGCTGTGGAATAACCCTAACTGATGCACTAAACAGAGTTTTGCCATGAATATATATAGATAGATATATAGGACCAACAACCCCATGGTGCACCATGATGCCGGTTGGGGGTGGGCTGTGGGGTCCATGGAGGTTTTCAACCCCAACACTGAATTTCCTCACTTTTGTCACTGTGTGGAAACAACCCTAACTGATGCATTAAGAGAGTTTTTGCCTCTAATTCCCTTCTTTTATGAATGATGACAGAAATAGTGAATGGACAGACATGGAGGGAGTCTGGGACCTTTGGCCTGGCTCCAACCAGTGATGTCTTGTGACATAATAGGAACAACAATGCAAACAGAAGTGCCTACAGTGGCTCAAATGGTAATGCAAATGTCAAATGGTAAAGGAACCACAATTGAAACGCAAGCAAAGTGCATCTGGCCAAAAGTGACGCAAACAGACATTGAAGTGCATACAAAACACAACTGTTAACACGAACGGATGGGAGTGGTATTAAATGGAAACGCTAATGTCACTGCAAAAGAACATGAAGGGAACAGAAACAGAAATGTGAACGCAAGTGCACACGTAAACGCAAGCCATAACGTGCACAGGCATGGTACCGGAATTGTAAATGCAAATGGTAAAGATAACAGGAAGAATAACACCAAAGGAAACAGAAATGGAAACGGGAACAGAAGCATGTATGGAAACGCAGACCAAAATGAGCATGGGCACATTACTGCAATTGGAAATGCTAATGGTAATGGTAACAGCAACAATAACACCAAAGCAATCAGAAACGCAAAAGGAAATGCAAGCGCATATGGAAACACAAACCATAATGTGCACGGGCACAGTAAAGGAATTGCAAATGCAAATGGTAACAGTAACAGCAAGGAAAACGCAAAACGAAAGAGAAATGGAAACAAATAAAGGCTGCTATAAACAGAAATAGCAATGCGGACGGTGATGCAAACAAAATGCAAAAGAAAAACAGTAGTGTAAATGCAAAATGGTCACAGTAAGGAAAATAGAAGTGCAAATGACAACGCAGCGGTAATGCACATGGTGGAGTACATGGAACGTAAATGCAAACGGGACAGAAAACGCAAGTTGAAACAGTAATCGTAATAGTAATTGAACGGCATACCCTGTTTCTTGCTGAACAGGTGCATAAAGAAACACAGTGTGACAAAGAATGTATGCATTGTAATGGGCATGGAAGCTGAAAACGAGCATTTGGAAATACTTAGTTGCTAATATCTCAGCAACTGCATGAGGTAGAAAAAAAATTAAAATTTCACAACAATCATGATTTTCCTGGCTAGGATTTTTTTGTTTGCATAGCCCTTTGGGCTATGCAGCTCGCTAACAAAAAATCTGTATCTCGCATTGTTTTTGAGATATGAGCCCTGAAAGGCGCGGCGTAAGCCACTATGTTACTCTATGGGAAAAAACAACAAATTTGGAGTACCGTAACTTTGCAGCCATGCAATATCTTTTCACCAAACTACCAGGAGGCACATCTGTGAGATGTTGGCTGCATTCCCTCCAAATTGCAGGCCAAAAGACCTAACCATTCTTTTGCAGCAAGGTGACAAAGAACTGCTGTCATTTTGGCCATAGTGTTGCAAAGTACTTTCATGATTTGCGAAAGCTTTCGCACAGATTTGCGAAAGTGTCGTGAGCACGAAAGTAATTTGTGAAAGTACTTTTTCCAGAACTTTGAAAAACATATTTCTGGGATGTTTAACCCCAAAATAAAGACATGGCTAGCATCCTCAGGCTCCGACTAGGTGAACACAAAAAGAATTGTGTCCCTAGATGGTTCCAATTTTAAATGCCAAGCATTTTTCTGATCACCAACTGAAAACAAAATGGCGGATTTGTGAAAGTACTAGCACCATTTGTTACAGTAAAAAGTGCATTTGTGAAAGTGTTGAACTTTTTGTTAACTTTTCCCATTGACTTATAATGGGAAATTGTTTTTTGAATAACTTTTCAACCATTCAATATTTTTTGATGAAATCTTCAAAAGGCACATCGGGGACTCCAGCTGCACATTCTCTGAAGATTTCAGGCCAGTCATACAAATCTGCCAAAACCTGTAGGCCAGAGCAAAAGAAATCATAAAAAATGTAATTGCGCAATTAGTTTGGCCGCTTAATAACTCCACAACCGGTGTATCTGACCATTCGAAACTTGGCAGATCCCAAGATCTACTATGCCTAATTGAGCATACTAAATTTTAGGTAAATCTGTTGAATGGTGAATTTTAAGGTGCAAAATTTGACCCTTTAACCTTAAAAAGATTAATCCCTAATTCATGGTAGCACTACCGCTAGCATAATATAATACTGTATATATATTATGTTAGCATGGTAGTGCTACCACAGTTAGGGGTTATGCGTTATTTACATAAACCCAAAATTTTGCACCTTAGTAACTTCTCTTGCAAACTGCTTCAACGGATTTGCCAGAAATTTGGAATACACAATCAAGAACCATACATCTTGGGATCTGCCAACTTTTGTACTGTTTGGATATACAGCTGCGGAGTTATTAAGCATGATCTGCATGCGTGTTTATGCTTTTGGGAATTCTTTGATCATCTCTACAGGTCCCATGGTTTGAGTGATCGTCTGAAATTTCTGAGAACGCGGTCGGCTCGGGTCCTCAATGTGCCTTTTGGAAAATTTCATGAAAAAATATTAAACGTTTAAAAGTTATTCAAAACAATTTCCCATTATAAGTCAATGGGAAAAGTTCATACAAGTTTGACAGTGTCACAATGCAGTTTTACTTTGCAAATGGTCTTTTTACTGTCGTTAAATCCACCATTTTATTTTTCAGTTATTGACAGAAAATGTTTGGCATTTAAATTTGGTTCTAGCAACCTAATTATTTTTGTATTCACCTGTCGGTCCCTGAGGATGCTAGGCATGTCTTTATTTTGGGTAAAACCCTAAATATGTTTCAATTTCTGGAAAATGTACTTTATAGTTCTTTCGTATTTTGTTTTCTTTCGTATGAATTTTGCTTTCGTAAGGTTGTACAGTACTTTTCAGGCTGTGGGAAAATGACAACAATTCTTTTGCACCCTGCTGCAAAAGAACAGTTTGGTCTTTTGGGCTGAAATTTGGTGGGAACGCAGCCAATAACCTGCTGATGTGCGCTTCAGTGTTTCATTGAAAAATATTATAGTGCAGCTTAAAGTGACGGCACTCCAAATTTGATACTTTTTCCTATAGGATAACATTATGGCATCTGCAGACACAGTGAACTTTGCACTCTGTTGCAAAATAACGGTTCTGTCTTTTGGGCTGACATTTGAGGAAGACAGCCAACAGCCCACAGACATGCTTTTAGTGGTTTGGTGAAAATATAGACAGGAAGCCATAGTGTTATGGCACTCGCAACTTCTCTTTTTCCCGATAGGATAACATTATATGCGTTTCACCTTTCAGGGCCTGTATCTTGGAGCAGATGTAGATACGGGCTTTTCGTTGGAGAAATGCTTAGCCCCCCATAGGTGCCAAGTACAAAACTAACCAGGAAATTCATAAATTATATTACTTTTAAATTGTTTTCTATGTCATATGGTTCCTGAGATATAAGCAATTTAGTATTCCAACTCCTCATTTTCTGCTCTGAGACCCATTATTATGCATACATTCTTTGCACTCACTGTCTTTCTCTATGCAGCTTTTGGGGAAAACCAGCCTGTGCACTTACATTACTGTTATTGTTGCCCTTTCCGCTTGTGTTTGGCATTTTCTGTTCACTTTCACAGTTCACGCTCACGCCACCATGTGCTATCCTTGCATTTTCATTTGCACTTGTGTTTCCATTATTTTTGCCATTTGTGTCTACAGTACTGTTTCTCTTTCTGTTTCTTTAAGCCACCATGCCTGGCTGCCATTTGTGGCTTATGGGCAGCTGCTGCATTACATTCACTATTCTCTGTTATCATTCTCGAACTTCAGAGGGCAACAATTGTTTAATCAGTTAGATTGTTCCACAGTGAAGTGAGGCCTGGAAAGTTTGAACTTTCCTTAGCCCACTTCACCGCACTGTGCGATTGTCTCAGTCCCAACTCCTCACTCCATTCTCCTATACCTCTGCTTCTTTTACACATGTGATGGGGTAAGAGTTAGGCTGATGATCCTAATCGCGCACCCCAATGCCAATTGGGGTGGGCTGGGGTCCAAGGGGTTTTCAACCTAACACCAATTTCCTCACTTTTGTCGCTGTGGAACAACCCTAACTGATGCATTAAACTGAGTTTTTTTGCCTCAAATATATATATATATATATATATATATATATGTGTGTGTGTGTATATATATATATATATATTATAGTGCCTCGGTGGCACTATAGTTTGGGTTGAGTAAGCACTTTAATGTTAAACCTCAAACATTGCACCTTAATAACTTTGCCACCATACATCAGATTTGCCTGAAATTATGCATGCATAGTCTGTTACCATAGCTCTCTGGATCTGGCAAGTTGCATTATGGTAGATGTATGGTTACTGAGCTGCAGAACACAAAAAACACAAAAAAACAGACTTTTTTGCACGTTTCTTTGCTCGCTTTCACAGCCTGCACGATTTATCCATTTGGTCTGAAATCTTCAGGAAAGATGCAGTCTGGGTCATCAATGTGCCTTTTGAAGAGTTGGTGTAAAAATATTAAACCGCTCAAAAGCTATTCAAAAAACTAATTTCCCATTATAGTCAATGGTGAAAAAATACATGTGTCTCACGAAAGTGTTGCAAGTACAATTTTCCTTTCACAAATGGCCCCTTTACTTTCATGCTGCCACCATCTTGTTTTCAGTTAGTGAGAGAGAGAAAAATGCCTGGCATTTAAATTTGAGACCCCTTAGGTAAACACTGACTGTAGGGTTTACCTAGTTGGGCCCTGAGGATGCCAGCCCTATCTTTATTTTGGGGTAACCCCCCCAGAAATGCCATTTTAAAACTCAGAGCCTCAGTACTTTTGCAAATCATGGGAAAAACTGCCACGACACTTTTGAAAATGCGAAGGTTTCGTGCTGTGTTTTGTGAAACTTTCACAATTTGTGAAAGAACATTGCACAAAAACTGCAAATCTTTGCCATCCCCCGGCAACAAAATGGTTGGGGCTTTTGAGCTGAAAGTTGCAGGGTGGCAAGCCCTGGTCCCACAGATGTGCCTTTTGGTGGTTTTGTGCCAAAATATTCAACTGGCACAAAGTTACAACATTCTGAAGTTGAGAAATTTCCCATAGGATAACTTTTCGGTGCCCATGAAACCTTTCAGTGCCCGTATCTCAAAAACAAAGCAAGATACACAGTTTTCACTACCTGCTGCTAACCTACAGAAATAAGTTTGGAAATCATAAATTACACCAGCAGTGGAGTTTTTTTCCTACTTGTCATGGTTAAGGAGATACTGGCAAATTAGCATCACAAGGATTCCAAGAGTGCCTTTTCAGCATATTTCGGTGCCCATATCTTGTAAACCATGCAAGATAGAGATTTGGTTGATCTATGTTGCATGGAGTACTGACTGTCATGATTACAACAGCACTGGACTTTTTTTCCTAGCTGCTACAGTTGCTGAGATATTATCAAATTAGTGTTACAAGGGTTCCTTGCACTGTAGGGTTGCTGTATGGCTCCGTAGTTATGTGTAAGTGGGAGCACAGGGCCTGAAGGGCCTGTGCTCCCACATACACATACCATTACACAAATAAATGGGCAATATGAAGGAAGCACAGGGCCCGGAGGGCCCATACTCCTACTAACACATACCACTTACCAGTTACATTACACTTTCTCAAAAAGAAGGAAAATTCATGGCAAAAAAAATCCATTAATGCATCAGTTAGGGTTCATAGTACAGCGACAAAAGCATGGAAATGTGGTGCTAGGGTTACCAACCCCCCAACCTCCACACACCAACAGGCATTGGGGTGTTTGTTGGGGTTGTCATGTCTAACTCTTACCCCATTCTCCTATACTGCACCACCTCAGCTTCTTTACACATGGAATGGGGAGAGAGTTAGGCCGATGGCCCCAATGCACACCCCAATGCCTGTTGGTGTATGGGAGGTGGCAGGGGGGGAAGGGGTGGTAACCATAACACCACATTTCCATGCTTTTGTCACTGTGCTATGAACCCTAACTGATGCATTAAAGGAGTTTTTTTGCCATCATGATATCTATCTTTATATATATATATATATATATCCATATACATATATTTATTTATTTTATTTATTTAGTTTTTGTTGACCAGGTAAGTGCACTAGACAGTTTCTGCCAATTTTCAGGCACAACCCGGGGAGGAGGATACAGATGAATGCCAACTGACCTTGAACCAGATTAAGCTGTTGGTATGTTTAGTGAATGAGGGAAATGTGGCCAGGAGACTGGGGAAATTCCCCTAATCTGCCTTCAGGGGACCTGTCATTTCCTGCCAGTGGGATGGAGGGACCCAGTTCACAGCCACACTCTGGAGGAGGAGGAAGTGATGATGTGGCAGGAGAACAGGCTGTGCTACAAGGAGGAGGCCCAATTTCAAGGCCTACATTCTCTTTACATGTACAGAAGGTGGACAGGGAGCTGGTTGGTGTGGAAGAAGAACTTATGGCCATGGAAGCTACTGCATAGAATCAAAAAATGATGTTGGAAACTGGAATGAGTGTTATAGAAATACTGAAAACAGGTACAATGGAATTTCATACTGATGAACTTATAAATACGGTCAACATACCTGATTTACTGAGTGTTAGTGAATCATTGCTAAGTGAAACAGAAAAAGATATAGATGCAGAAAATGTACCTGATTTTTTTTTTTATTTATTAATTTAGTCTTTGGTAACCGGGTAAGGCCTACTAGGCACAAGTGCCTGTTTTCAGGGGTGACCTGGGAGTACTGGGCAGTTAAGTGACTTGCTCATAGTCACACAGTATGCAAGTGGAGGTTGTGAGAATCAGACTCTGGTCTAGTCTGCTGGATGTACCAAGCTTGTTCACACCTTGTCCTCTAACTTCTAGGCTATACTGCCAGCCCAAATTTCAGTGGAGGAACAAGCTTTAAGGCAGCAATTTGAATCACAGGAGCACTCTTATTTCCAGAAAAAAGCACAGCTAGAAGCTAAAATAAGAGCCCTAAGATCTGACAGCAGGGGGCCATCTACCAAATACACTCAGCTGGCTACTGATGGCACAGTAGTATCAAAGAAGAAACCTAAAAGCTGGCCCTCTATCATAGAGCAGGCAGAGCATGCACAAGACTTCATGTCTAAGTCAACAGCGCTTTTGGAGAACAATTCATTAGAGATCGCATCTGGAATGGCACAAACAGGAACAGATATACCTGGCCTAAGATGTTCTGAGAAACAGCCTGCTGAATCAGGCAAACAACAACCCTGGACAGTTGAAAATGCTCTGGAGAATGTAGATTGGCAACAGGACTCCACAACAGGTCAGTGGGTTTCAGGAGGCTCACAGATTAAAATACTAGCAGAACTAGCTGCACAGATAAATAATAATGTAAATGCTGAACCTATTGATCTAGAACTGCCACCAGAATTGACTCTGATGCAAAATCCAAAGTTGCACTTTTCAGGAAATGTGTCATACAAACAAGTTCAAGGGGGACGCCCTGCAGTAACTGAAAATGCACCAGAAAGGCCTTCGAATATAATTAACAAGGAAACCCCAAAAACATTTGCTTCACTTTTTAAAACACCAATTTTTCCTGCCAAAAGGCACAAAGCAGTGCGTTTGACTTACATAGGAGGAGTGTCAAAACAACCAGACAGATTTTTTGTTGCAAGAGTACTTCTAAAAGACTCAATGCAATCCTTTTCAATGGAAATTTATGCATTGATTCATATATCGGGAGAGACAGTATTTGATGTTAGTTTTAAAACAAATGGTCTGGAAAGGTTTTGGGTAAAATATAATGAATTGAAAAAGTCTTCTCTATGGTCCCCCTTTATTGCAACCCCCTTAACCAGGCCAATGCACAAAGTAATTACTGTACTATTCAGAAATGAGGGGGTCAGTGTTCATTATCTATTGTTTTGGTTAAAACAGTGATGTACAGTAACTGATGATCCAGAGGCAATTTTAGATGCAGAGAACATTTGGACTGGAGGCTGGAAAGTTAAAATTATGTTAAAAACATCAGATACTGGGGTTAACCTCTTGCCAAATTCCTTTTATTTAGGGAGAGGCAGAAGAATCTTATTCTATGCCAGGCAGCAAAAGATGTGCTACAAATGTGGCTCCTTGGAACACCTGAGTAGTGTTTGTGACAGGTTAAGATGCACAGTATGTGGGGAGCTGGGACATGAAGGGACTGACTGCCTGAATGAAAGTTGGTGTAACCTGTACAGAGAGTATGGACACACTTTTCAGAGCTGCAAAAAAGCATCACATAACATCCCTGACCAAGCAGATAGGGAGGATCAAAGATTGATGGTGGCTATGGCACAAAAATATAAATCTGGGAAAACACACTTGCAGCCTTCATCAGAAAGACAAAACCCAGATGCCCAGGTTAAGGAAGTCCCCCCACCTGCCCTAGTTCCTGAAGTAATTGAAGTACAGACTGTGGAGCAGCAGGAAATAGTTATTAGGGTAAGTGTGCCTAGTCCCCCCAAGCAGGAAGTGATAGTTCAGGAAGCTAGACCCTCAGATAAAGGGATGCCCTCTCCCCCTCTCCCAGGGAGCAACATCAGAGGGAGAACTACTAGACAATCAAAGAAAGAAAGTATGGAGATAGTGCAGATAGTACAAGCCACGGTTCATACATCAGACATGTCTGATGTATTGCAAACAGATCAAACAGAAGATGATTCAGACCTTTCCTCCATAGATTCTTCTGTACTACGGACACTGAAGTGCATGAAAAACCAAGGGGACCACAAAAACGGAAAGCGAGAGTAAAACTGAAAAATATGGATAAGTATAGCAGGAAGGGCAGCGATAAATAACTGTTTCACTGTTAGAACCCTTTTCCTTTCATACTGTTAATGTAAACAGTATAAAAAGATTAGATAAGAGGAACTTGTTTTTTCCTTTCTCACTGGTTTACATTTGGGGGTAATATTTCTCCAAGATAGTAGATTACACTCCTTAGGTAAGGTAAGAGAAGCTACAAAATCCTGGTACCTAGGTCCCTCTTACTGGTCTTTAAGGCAAGAAACTTGCACAGGTTTAGGAATCCTGTTTAAATATCCAGAAGTACAAATCTTGAAACTATATGACATAATATCAGGCAGAATTTTGATTATTGATGTACTATTACAAAATGTCCCTCACCGGCTAATAAATATTTATGCACCACAATCAAAAGCTTTAAGATGCAAATTCTTTAACTTAGTTCAACCTTATTTACAAACCACACATACAGTAAAATTTGCAGGTGACTTCAACTGTCCATTGAAAGCAAAAACAACCAAACAATATTGTGATTCAAACCTTCTTTTACAAATCATTCACAGAAATAAACTTAAGGATGCAGCAGAACAACAAAGCAACACAGAAACATCTGCATTTCAGAAAGGAAACCTGGGGTCTAGAACAGATTATATCTTTGTGACCAATTCATTAAGGATAAATAATGCTACAGTGTTGGCCATGGAATTTTCAGACCATAAAGTAGTTTCAATAACCATAGGGGCAAAAGAGAGATGGCAGAAATGGCCAGCGTCATGGAAGATGGCTACATCAGTACTATCTGACTTAGATTTACTGCAGACCTTCAAAGATTTTATACTGGTGAGGAAGTGAGTAATTATCCTTTTTGAGGACCCCATTTTATGGTGGGAAGACACAAAAAATTACTTACAAAAATTATGTAAGCATATCTGTAGACAAAGAAACAGAACAGCATATTTTGCGTATCTACAACATAAGACAATTCTGCAGCAATTACTAACTATTTCTTATGAAAAGGGACAACATTTAACATCACAGATTGCAACAATAAAAGAGAAGATGAAAAGATTTTCATAATAAAAAAACTAATTTATAATAACAACACAAGTTTGGTACTAAAGGGAAAACAGAAATAATGTGTACATAAGAATTTTGGCAATCACTAGCACAAGCAAAAAATATTCAGAAGATTAAAGATGAACAGGGAAAGGAACATACGGAGCTACATAAAATTCTAGAAATAGTGTCAGAATACACCAGGACACTATATGCTCAGCTTCCTACCAAACAAGAAGAGGAGGGAAACTTTCTGGATAATTCAGAAATACCCTTATTACAGGAGGTAGAAAAACAGGATTTAGTAAAGCCTATACAGGTAGAGGAATTACAGTAAGCAATATCCACATTAGCAGGGGATAAATCTCTGGACCCAGATGGTTTGCCCAACAAGGTATATAAAATTATGGGTCCAAGTTGGATGGAAGAATTAGTACTTGTTTTTAATACAATGTTAAAAACTAAACATATACCTCTATCCATGAATATGGGAAATTTAACCTATATTTTTTAAAAATGGGATAGATTGGACTTAAACAATTGGAGACCAATCTCATTGTTAAATTCTGACTTTAAAATTTTAACAAAAATGTTAGCTAACAGACTCACTAGGGTAGCTACAAAATTAGTATCAAAAGTCCAGTCATGTGCAATACCAGGATGGACAGTACAGAATCATATAATCTTACTCAGAGAACTTGTGGAGCAAGGAAAGATAGGAAATGCAGAGGGTTATTTAATCTCGTTGGATCAACATAAAGCATTTGATCAAATAAACCATGATTTTTTATGGAAAGTATTGGGTTGTTACAGCATCCCGACTAATTTGATTAACTGATTGGAATGTTTGTATAAAACTGCATCAATACAGCCTTTAGTCTATGGATGGAAGGGCCCAATGATTCCAATAAAAAGAGGCATCAGACAAGGATGTACACTTAGTCCAATATTATATGTTTTTTTATAGATATCCTGTTAAGAAAAATCAACCACTCTACACAATGTGTCTTTAGGCACATAAATATTTCCATACAGAGCCTTAGCATATGCAGATGACATGACAATTATAGTGCAAAATGCAGACTCACTTTTAAAAGTAGTGGAGATTAGTGACTCTTTTTGCAGGTTATCAGGAGCATCTCTGAATTATGCTAAATGTATAGGACAATGTTTAGATTACACATGGAAACTATAAGGGCATATTGGCAGAATAGAAATAACACTGGAACCCATTAAAATTCTGGGGATATTATTTGGGGATATAGAGATGGACCTAGTTAACTGGGAAGAAAAAATGAATGTGGGCAAACAGAAAGTAGGAAAATATAAAACCTGGAAATTGAGCAAAAAGAAAAGCATATACCTAATAAAAACATATTTAGTGTTGGTGTTTCTTTTTATTAGTTATGTTTTTCCACCTCCTAAAACATTAGAGATATCAAATCTTAGTATATTCTTTCAAGCCTGTTGGGGAGTAGATTGAACCCTGTAAAGAGGAATGTATGCTATTTGCCTTTCAAATCAGGGGGTTTAAATATGCCTAACCCAATATTTTTCTTTAATAGTTTTTTCCTTTATTCTAATATAAGACCATTGTTGAGGGAAATGAATATGGGATGGGAGACCTTTCTATCATCTAAGTGTAATTCTTGGTTACAAGCATGGGAACTGCAATCATTTAACATTTTTAGAAAATCAGTGGAAATACATTAGATGTACATTTCTTAGAATTAAACAATGGAGAATCACACAAAGACAGGTGTTGGATTATACTAGGAAGCAATTGTATTTTCTTCTACTCAAAACAACCTGCATGGTGGAAACGGTATTTGAAAAATGTCCAGTACTACATAAGGAAAACTTAACTACATTATTGAACAATAAACGTATTCGAGAAGATATATGGGACTTGCACTGGTTGGCTTGCCACGAGAATATAAACATGAAATCTAACCAGAAACATAAACCCCAGCAAGAAAGAATCTGCTCCAGATTAAAATGCATACAAATAGAGGAAAACATAGACCATTTATTATGCCTTTGTGACATCGCGCCTTGATTACTGTAACTCCCTTTACCTTCGGCTTCCTGGGGTTGATATCCACCACTTGCAGCTAGAGCAGAACGCGGCAGCACGTTTGTTGACTGGGGCTTCCAGAAGATCACACATTACCCCTGTACTGCATGCTCTACATAGGCTGACAATACAGTGGTGGATCACCTTTAAAGTGAGTCTTTTGACCTACAAAGCCCTACATGGTTTGGGTCCCGACTACTTGAAAGAGCTCCTGGTGCCCTACACCTCTCTGTGACAGCTCCGCTCAGCTGATGAGGGGTTGCTGGAGATTCCAAGGGTAAATTTGAAGTCATCTGGTGCTTGTTCATTTGGATTTGCTGCACCTACCCTCTGGAATTCTCTGTCCCATCAGCTCCGGGAGTGCAGGACGGTGGGGAGTTTTAAACAGGCACTAAAGACTTTTTTATGGGAAAAGGCATTTCCTATTTTATTCTGATTTTATATTGAATGTATTTGATTATGTGTTTGTATTTGATTCTATATTGAATGTATCTGAATATGTTTTTGTGTTTGTATTTGCTGTGCAGAGCCTTGAGATTTTGAAAGGCGCTCAATTAAATAAAAATGTTATTATTATTATTTATTATTATTATTTTCCTGTTCTTTTATTAAGGGATTTTGGTCTTTTTTAGATGTACAGTGGGGAACAAAGGTTTTTAGTATATGAACTTATGAGAATATTATGTATGGGATATTTAATAGTGATTGGAAAACTTGGCATAACGGTACCCTACAGGTATTAATGGCTATATTAAAATGGCATATATGGTTAATGAGGTGCAACTTTGTTTTACAACAGAAAGAAGGTAGCCATCTGGAATTATTGAATAAAATCACACAACAGTTATCGATCTTATATAAGAAAGAGGGAAAAACTTTGCCTAAGAGACAATTGTTAGAATTTTGGAAAGGTCTTCCGTGGATTACAAATAGTGATGCACCTATTACCTAAGTTAAAAAAAATGTATATATTTTTCTTTCCTCTCTGTATAAGTATATAAATAGACTAAGAACACAAGGGTGTGGTAAATGGTATTGGTGAAGGATATATGAGGATAATGGCAGAGCTATTTCTATACTATGTACAGTAATAATCTGGGTTGTCATTATGAAATTATGAAATGTATTATGGGAATGTTGTGTGTATGTATAAGTTATGTTTCTTTCTGTATATTTTTATTTTAATAAAAAATTCCCCTACTCTTTTCGATAAGTGCCATGGGATCTTTAGCATCCACCTAAACTACCACCAATCCAGGCAGATGGGACCTCAGTTTAACATCTCATCTGAAAGACAGCACCTCAGCAGTGCAGCACCCCTCTCATGCTGCACTACAGTGTCAGTACAGGGATATTAACCCAAGTGCCAGATGTGGGAACTGAACCCACAGCCCTCTGATCTCCTGGCCTCACAGGCGAATGTGCTGCCTACTGAGCCACTAACACTATAAAATAATATATATATATTCTATGCAAAAAATGTTGCTAATACATCATTTAGGGTTAAAGCACAAAAAGTCATGAAATGAGACCTTTAGGGTTGCCCCTCCCCCTCTCCCTCCCCTCATGTGGACCCTCCCTCCTCCTGAGATTGACAAAAGATGGGGTGTGTCATTGGGGTTGTGAGGCCTAAATGTCACCCCATTCTTCTTTACTGTGGCTTGTGAATATGATTACACATGGAATGGGGTGACATTTAGGCCTCACAAAACCAATTACACACCCCATCATCTCTCAATCTCGGGATGCAGGAGGGGCCACAAGAGGGGAAGGGGGCAACCCTAAAGGTCTCATTTCATGACTTTTTGTGCTTTAACCCTAAATGATGCTTTAACAAAATTTTTTGCATAGAATTTCCTTACTTTTTGAGAAAGCATAGAAAAATTGAAAGTCATGCAAGTTGATGGGAGCACAGGGCCCCACCAACCTGCAAATTTCTGCCTAACATAACAGTGCAAGTACTGAATATAATATGTATTGGTGAGAGCGCATATGGGTGGTAATGTGGGGCCCTTTGGGCCCCACACTCCTACTACATTGAAACAAAACAAAGTTTCATTGATCAAAGTGGTATAATTCAAAAACCTGTTTACATGTCAGACACGTAACCATGGAAAAATGCCTCCATGGCAGTAACACTAGGATCCCTATAAATGTGAAGCCAGTACAACAATACAAAATGCTATACACAAAACATAAAGTGTGTCATGCAATATCTGTGCAGCAAATTAATTTTCAAACACCTGAATACCATAATTCACATGTACAGGACATCCCCTCAACACCGTCCAAATGTCAATGTAAAAGACCAAACCGTTTGCGAGATACAACATTCAGAATTTTGAGATTTTCATTCATCAGAGTGGCACAATTCCACACCTGTTTACATTTTACACACCTAACAACTGAAAAGTACATCCATAGCAGTAAGGCTAGCTACCCTATAAATTTCAAGCTATTACCATAATGGAAAACGCTGTCCACAAAGCATAAACTGTGCCACGCAACATCTCTGCAAAAAATGTATTGTCTGACACATAAACAGCATAATTCACATCTACAGGACATCCCATCAACACCCTTCAAATTTCAACTTAAAAGACCAAACCATTTCCAAGATATTTAATTTTAAAAATGTTTAAAATTGGGCTATCTGGTCCCTTCAAATCTGGCCATCTAGTCCCTCCCTCATGATCAAAGATCACGATCAAAGAATCTCACGATCAAGGAATTTGTAGGCTCGCAATCAAAGAATAAAAAATGGTAAAAATCAAGTTTTAGACAAAAATGCATGAAACCACAGCCATGCCTCTATAGAACAAAGCCCCCTGAGTAGATCCCACCCTAGTTTGGCTTTATAAGTCACCCCTGTGCTGAGAAAATTTAATTTTTCATCTGGCCATCTAGTCCCACCCTCAAGATCAAAGAATCTCGTGATTAAAGAATTTGCAGGCTCGTGATCAAAAAATAAAAAATAGTTAAAGTCAATATTTAGGCAAAAATACATGAAACCACCACCATGCCTCAATAGAACGAAGCCCCCTGAGCAAAACCCACCCTAATTTGGCTTAATAACCCACCTCTGAGTTGAGAAAATTGATTTTTTCAACTGGCTATCTGGTAGCTCTGCACAGCTATTTAAACTACTATACACTGTGCTGGTGCCGGTGCCCCTTAAAAAACTACCCTGTTCCACTGCTACCCTCTACCACTACCTGCTTACTCTTCCCAAAAATCTTTCTTAGAATAAACTGTGTTTTGCTTTGGTGCAAGTTTGGGTTTGCTGCACTCTACTTTATATTTGTTGTGCCATCTAAAATACCGATTATTGTACCAGTCCAGTCACCTTTTTCTTCTACAGGATTTCAGTACAATAGGGAGGCATCCACCTACACATAAATTCCCATTTTTGGACATCTCCCCCACTATAATCAATCTCCCATCATCAACACTTAATCCATCTAACAGCCACCATAACGTTAATATGCATTCAATTTTTTTTAATTAAATTCTATTCTTATTTAATTAGTACACACATCATGAACATTGAAAACAAATGCAGCAGCTGAGTCAGATAATAGTAATACAATTTAAGTGTAGGAACATGAATAAAATGCTAAGGTTAACCAGACAAATATCTTTTTCTATAGCAAAGGTCCTAACAGTTCGAATCCTAATAGCTCCTTGGTGTGTAGTGCCTCCCCATCACAGTTTCTGTCCTGAAAATGTAAATATTGTCCTATGTAAATTTGTATTGCCTTAAAGATCATATGCTACAGTGAAGCCCTGGTTGTGCTGGGATGGCAAACATAAAACAAGTGTTCAGGGAGTCCTTTTGTGTGGAAGATTATTTAAATTTGTTATTTTAATACCTTTTCCTAACTTTCTTCTGTGTCAACGCTCCCATCTTGTCCGCCAGCTTTGATCTGGTGCTCAGAGACTCACGTCGTCTTCAGTCTGGTATGTGTTGATATCATAGGGGTGTACACCAAATCTGACAGCTGTATGATTTGGCAGTTCCTACTGTTCACAGCAGTGTACCTTCACACAAATGTGGCGTCTTTGTAGTCATTTCTGTATTCTTCCCTTAGGAACAGTGTTCCTCTTGCTTTGTTACAGAAAGTATTAATTGGAATTTATGTGTTTACTGTTTGTATATGTTTTATTACTAACACTTCTTTTCTTACTCTGTTGTGTTAGAGGCAGAGTGATCACCGGGGTCCCTAGTCAGTGATGCCTTTCCATCAAGAGTATTCATTTTGTGTTGATCACCCACATGTTTTCCAATAAAGGTTACTTTAACTGTTATATTTATTGGTGAAATGTATTTTTTTCCAATGCATGTAAAGTTAACTACATTTTAGTGCTTTTCACTTTTGCAGCTGACGTGACCCATTAGTGCTTACTTTATAGTGCAGCTTTACTGATTATCTTTCTGTTACACATTTCAATGTTAGTTGTCCTGTTTATCATCATATACTACAGGGCCTCATTATCAGCAAAGGCTGTGTATGGATGTTTATGATTATGGTCCTTGCATTTATAGATTCAAACACTTCAGGACCACCATCACACTGACAGAGTTTAGGTCAGTATGCATCAGGACCTAATGCAAATTTCAAAAGAAAAAACTGTTAAAAAGCCTGACAATTACCATTTCCAGCAGTCTGCTGCCAAGAAAGGCCACTGCATCCTCCCCCATCCTGGTACAGTTGATTCCGTTTGACATGCATAGAGCTCTTTATGTGAGTATTTGATCAGAATTGGTGGTTGTTCCCTATGTATAAAATGTTATGGTGAATGGATAAAAAAAAAAACACCTGTCATTTGACACGCTGAACTGGTTAGCATGTGTATTGTCCTCCCAAACAAAACCTCCCACCCCAATCTTTTCCTGACACAGCAATCGCACAGTGTTTTGTTTATTTTCTCTTTAGAATTATTCATCTGTCCCATTTTCAAGGTGATTTTGTGTCCACTTGATGTATTCTTCCAATATAGTTGTCCTGTTACTTCAAAGCAGTTTTGGTTCCTTCCTACCCTACTAGTGCACTTAGTGGAGCATCTTTTATGATCCTTTGAATCGCATGCTGGACATCCCTTGTACAGCTGCCTGTAAATCTTGTGATAAACATTGCTGTCTTCCACACTGCTTGGAAAATACACCTTTCCCTTCTGTCTGGGTTAGTGTGACATAAGAGAGCAGTTCATGACAGGATGAGATATAATTTCATGGAGTACATTTCATGCATCTGGTACTGTACCCTGTAGAGATTCACTTTCAATGTGATGGTGGTCCTGAAGTGTTTGAATCTATAAATGCATGGACCATGATCATAAACATCCTTACACAACCTTTTCTGATAATGAGACCCTGTAGTATATGATGGTAAATGGGACGGAGGGTAAAGGGGTGGTGAAGGAACAACAAGACAACTAAGTAAGCAGGATGAAGCCCTTGTCATGTATAGGTAGAATAATAATACAATGCCAACAATCGCTAAAGATTAATGTTAAATGACATGGCAACTGCTAGTAATTGCCTTGCATTAGGAATTAAAATATTGGCATTTGACAAGGGCTTTAACACAACCATAGTAAGCCTATAGTTTTGTATTTCGGTGTTACCCTTCTTTCCCTTTCCGGCACTTTTGCCACTGCAAAGCTCACTGTTTTGCTTGATTTTTAGAGTTCTATAGCAACAGTTGTTCTTTCCCTCCACCCCTCCAAACACACACCTTTTTTTGCTGGGCACCTTTCATTATTTGTGATCGCTGGTAATTCAAAGGTATTAACATTTATCAAATGACAAAGGCTTTATAGGATTACATTAACACTCATTGGTGATTGCTGGTATTTGTAAATGGTGTGAAATGGAATGTACTGCACACTGTCTTTTAATATTCTTTGCGATCACTGGTATTAAAACTTGGTAATAAGGACTTTCACATATTATGTCTTCATAATTGATTTGCGATGTCTAGTATCGACAAGTACTGTGCCTTGCCTTTTAATATTGTTTGTGATCGCTGGCATTTAAGAATGATCAACAAAAACAGATGATTCGAATGTGCTTGCCCAACATGTGATTAAAATTGATAATTTACATATTTTTGTTTTCCAAGTACAAGTAAAAGTGTCACTGGGACCTCATGGAGGTGAACTGGATAAAAAACTTTTACAATGAGGTTTCTCCTGGCAATACATGTTGGGGTCTTTAAATTACCCAGATTTCAATGATCATTATTAACTGTCTCCATTTCTGAATGAGTAACTTTATTAATACTCATATTCATATTATGGAAAGTGCATTACTCTATTATTGTACAATTTGTTTAATATGTATGAGTTGCCTAAATACTTAATGTTTATGCATTGCCTTTATAATTCATCAGCTATTGACTTAAGTATAAAAAACTTGATAATTAGGATATCACAAGGATTTTTTGCAGGCACACATGATTATGCTAATCATTGAGATTTTCGCAGTTAGAAAGCACACTACTCCATTGTTGTACCATCAACTTAATATTTATTAGTTAGTCTGCTGGTTATTTGACACATTTTAGCCTCTAAGCGCCTGTGCCCTGTCTTTACAATACATCTGCGAGTGCTGTAAGTAAACATGCCATTCTAAAATCGAACCTCCATCCTTCATAGTTTTCCTTTATAAGTTCTCTTCCTTTTTCCTTCATGTTTAATAATCAAGCTAAGTTTCTTAACTCCTCTTCATAGCTGATTTTATTTTCCATGATCTGACAAACCTGGAAAACACATAAAAATGCTTACATTACAAAAAAAAACAAACATCAGAACCTCGCTAAATAGGCCCTGTTTAACAAGATTCTGGTGTTTGCTTTTTAATAGCCTGCCCACAAATACTTTTTCTGGGTAACCAACATCCCATGTGCCCAGTTTTGCAAGAGGAGCACTTCCCCCGCATTCTCTGCATTAGAACAGGGGGGACTTCTTGACTTTTGCAGCTGCAGCTGGACTCATGCTGTGGGCTGCAGTGAGAGGAGTGAGCCGCTGATCCTGTTCTGTCTGTAGGGCTCCTAAACAAATAAATAGTGGAGCAAGTCAGAAGGGGGCTGGGGAAACAAGTCCAGAGGGGTTAGGGTATGTGAAAGAGTGGCAGATGTTACTTATAGAAATTGTTAAAACCAAAAATGATCACTTGTATTGGATGACACTCCTGCTACTCATGGAACAGGTCAGAAGGGTGCCACTGCTACTGCTGCTGCTGCTGCTGCTGCATGCATGCCAAATGGAAAGCAAGAGGTAAATGGGATGATAGAGATATAAACAATAAATAAAGTTATATCGCAATCTGACCAGGCTCATGCACATGTATGTGAGCAGGTCAGAAGGGGATAGGGTTGTAAATGCTGAGAGATTGGCATGGGTGGAGAGTGACATGGATTAGTGTTCCAGTAATGCTATGGACCTGAATGTTCGATGCTGGTGCCTTAGTAAAGTTGCAGGGCACCCTGTTATTGTAAATATCCTTCCCACAATCACCACTTGATACTATGGGACTCTAAGTGACTCATTTAACTATGACTGATACTGATAAAAAATGACAGAAATTTTTCTGTCCCATTTATCTTCACCTGCGATCATGGCATTTGCATCAGGACCCAATATAAATTTCAAAAGAAAAAAACTTAAAAAGCCTGACAATTACCATATCCAACAGTCTGCTGCCAAGAGAGGCCACTGCACCCCCAATCCTCGTACAGTTGATTCTGTTTGACATGCATAGAGCTGTTTATGTGAGTATTTAATCAGAATTGGTGGTTGTTCCCTATGTATAAAATGTTATGGTGAATGGATAAAAAAAAAAAAAATTGTCATTTGACTTGCCAAATTGGTTGACATGAGTATTGTCCTCCCAAACAAAGCCTCCCACCTCAATTTTTTCTTGACACAGCAATCACACTGTGTTTTGTTTAATTATTTTCTCTTTAGAATTATTTGCCTGTCCCATTTTCAAGGTGATTTTGTGCCCACTTGATGTATTCTTCCAATATAGTTTCCTGTTACTTTAAAGCAGTTTTGGTTCCTTCCTACCCTACTAGTGAACTTAGTGGTGCATCTTTTATGATTCTTTGAATCACATGCTGGACATCCCTTGTACAGCTGCTTGTAAATCTTGTGATAAACATTGCTGTCTTCCACACTGCTTGGAAAATACACCTTTCCCTTCTGTCTGGGTTAGTGTGACATAAGAGAGCAGTTCATGACAGGATGAGATATAATTTCATGGAGTACATTTCATGCATCTGGTACTGTACCCTGTAGAGATTCACTTTCAATGTGATGGTGGTCCTGAAGTGTTTGAATCTATAAATGCATGGACCATGATCATAAACATCCATACACAGCCTTTGCTGATAATGAGGCCCTGTAGTATATGACAGTAAACAGGGATGGAGGGTAAAGGGGTGGTGAAGGAACAACAGGACAATTAAGTAAACAGGATGAAGATCTTGTCATGTATAGGTATAATAATAACACATTGCCAACATTCGCTAAAGATAAATGTTATATGACATGGCAAATGCTAGTAATTGCCTTGCATTAGGAATTAAAATATTTTCATTTGACAAGGGCTTTAACACAACCATAGTAAGCCTATAGTTTTGTACTCCGGTGTTACCCTTCTATCCCTTTCCGGCCCTTTTGCCACTGTAAAGCTCACTGTTTTGCTCGATATTTAGAGTTCTATAGCAACAGTTGTTCTTTCCCTCCACCCCCCCCCACACACACACTTTTTTTGGTGGGTGCCTTTCATTATTTGTGATTGCTGGTAATTCAAAGGTATTAACATTTATCATATGACAAAGGTTTTATATAACTACATTAACACTCGTTTGTGATTGCTGGTATTTGTAAATGGTGTGAAATGGAATGTACTGCACACTGTCTTTTAATATTCTTAGTGATCACTGGTATTAAAACTTGGGAATAAAGACTTTCACATAGTATGTCTTCATAACTGATTTGTAATCTCTAGTATTGACAAGTACTGTGCCTTGCAATATTATTTGTAATCACTGACATTTAAGAGTGATCAACTACCTCTTGCTGGGAGCTGCAATACTGAACATAGGATTTGCAAGAAAGCGAGTTGTGCTCACATCAGAGGGAGGTGAACCTTACAATTGTCTTTGGTTTGTAGCAGATATTCTGCAGGTGGAAGCTACTTCTAACTGAAAGGTGAAATAAGGAACTTAGAATTATCAGGAAAAGACAGTCTTGTTACAATTCTTAAGATTTTCAGTGCAGGAAAAGTTTAAAGCACAGCTGACTTATTTTGGGGCTGACTGCTTTCAGAGCACAAACCACCAGGCTGTTTTGGGGCTGGGGAGGTGTACTTGTGTCCTACTTGGATGTCTGGATTTTTTTCTGTTTGATTAGCAGGGGATTTTCTCTGTCAAATTGTTGTGTATGGTATCTTGCTGTCAGGAAGGCACTCATCGCAGCGGTGGGTCAGAGCTCTTAGCTGATTGTTTTGTGAGGGCACAGTTTAGGCCCAACCCTTTCCCACCCCTCACCCCACCCACCCCTGAAATAGTTCCTTTATACCTGGGGTTCTGACATCATTTCCTCAAGAGTGCAAGGTGCATATCAATGTCATATCCTCTCTAGCACACGAAAATATAAGCATACACATTGTATAATATATATATTTCTATATAACAAACCAATCACACACACAAACACACACACAAAAAAATAAAAAGTACATGATCATGTGGGGAGTAGTGCAATGTAATGGCTGTGGGGCAGCAGTCTTCTGGGAGTCTTTCTGGAGGCTGAGATGCTGCCCTATTTGCAGACAACTCTCTGCCCTGAGGGAGGAATTTGCCCATCTCCAGGCCACACTGGACAGCAGTAAGGGAACCTTCCCCCAGGCCAGACTGGATGGTAGGAAGGGAACCTCCCCCATCCAGGGAGCACCAGAGCCACCACCACTACCTCAGAGGTTGCAAAGAAAGCACAGCAGTTGGACCACAGTGGGCTCAGGGAGGGTGAGGATGGTGGAACAGAGGCACACCCAGTCAGTTGTTCCACTCCACAATCCATACACCATTCTGGGGGAGCACAGCTCCCCTATGGATGCACCCACAGAGGAGATTAAGGAGGCTGAGGACACCTGTCACAAGGGAGGCCCACAAAAAGGAGTCAGAGGACACCACAAGGAAAGGAAGCAGCTCCTGGTGGGGGACTCAATTATTAGGGGGATAGAACTGGGGGGAGCAGGGAAAATTGAAGTAAGGTGCCTGCCTGGTGCCATGGCTTGGAGGGACAGGAAGCGCATCCTCAGGATGACGAGAACAGCTGCACGGGAGTCTGAGCTGGATGTCATTGTCCACCTAGGGACAAATGACTTGGCTCAACATGAGATTAGAGCAGTGCAGAAGGACTTTGTAGAGGGCAGGAGGGGCCTAAGACAAGTAGCACACACAGTATCCTTCTCGGAGGTGCTGCCTGTCAATGGCATGAGTGAGGCAAGGGTACTTTGCACCATGCAGTTTAATGAATGGTTGAAAAAAAATGGTGGGAGCACAGGGTTTGGCTTCATTGGGGACTGGGGTTTCACCTGGAGGGACACCAGCCTATACTGGCAGGATGGTCTGCATCTGTACAGGAAGGAACAAGTCTTTTGAGCAATCGGTTTAAATGCTTCATTGGCAAGCTTTTAAACTAGTCAAGGGAGGCACTGATAGCAGCAGGAAAATCCCAGCCTCCCTACAAAACAGGGTACTAAATGAGAAAAGGACCAAGGTAGAAAGGTCAGTGGGGGATGCTGAAACAGAAAGTAAAGCCATCAAAAAATGGAAAGCAATGAGTACCAATGCCCATAGTCTGAGTAACAAGCTTCCTGAATTAGTGGCCTTGATAGAGGAGGAACATCTGGATATCGTGGCAGTCAAAGAAACATGGTTTACACAAAACCATGACTGGGACGTAAACATACCAGGATACACTATCTACAGGAGGGACAGAGAGGGTAAAAGAGGAGGAGGAGTAGCTCTTTACATAAGGGAAGGAATCAAAGCAACAGAACAAAAGGGAAAACAGGGAGGAGAAGAAGCACTGTGGGTAAATTTGGAGACCGGCAATGGCACCACAATCTGCACAGGGGTTGTATACAGACCCCCTTCTCAGGGGGAGGAAATGGACAAGGAAATGATAGAAAGTATACTTAGTATGGAAGAAAAAGGGGAGATATTGCTGATGGGTGATCTGAATATGCCAGATGTTAACTGGAGTGCAGTTGCAGCAGCCACTTCGAAGAGTGGGGTTATTCTAGATGCCCTACAGGGGGCATGCCTTAGACAACTAGTATTGGAGCCCACTCAAGAGGGAGCAATCTTAGACCTGGTTCTCTCAAATGGAGATGAAGAGAGGATCACAGATGTAGAAGTGGGTAGCCAACAGGGAACTAGCGACCATCGAACAGTATGGTTCACAATAAACACAGCAATAGAGTCAAGCCATACAAAGACAAAGATACTGGACTTTAGGAGTGCTGACTTTGCCAAAATGGGTGAGTGCCTAAGGAATGCACTAGCAAATGGGCAGGAAGGAGGGGTTGGAAGAACAATGGGGAATAATAAAAACTGCCATCACAGAGGTAACAAGCCTTTGTGTGAAGCAAATAAACAAAACTAAACAATGTAAGAAACCACTATGGTTCTCAAAGGAAGTGGCAGTGAAGGTTCAAGAGAAAAGAAAGCTTTCAGGAAGTACAAGGAATCACAGAAGGAGCAGGACAGAGAACTGTATCAGTTAAAGCAAAGGAAGCTGGAAGGCAGTCAGAACAGCAAAGGCCCAAACCGAGGAAAAGATAGCCAACTCAGTTAAGAAGGGGATAAAACCTTTATAGGTACATCAGGGAGCAAAGGAAGACCAAGGAGGATAGTGAGGCTTAATAAACGGGGGGAGGGTGGGCAGAGGGTGACTGTGAAAGGCAGAGATACTAAACAAATATTTTGCTCAGTATTTATGAAGGAAGAGGGGGAGGTACCTAAAACAAACAGTAGAAACACTCTGGATACAGAAGTTGATACCAGCCTATTTACAGAAGAAAGGGTTCTGAACGAACTCTTAAAACTGAAGGTGGACAAAGCAATGGGGCCTGATGGGATTCATCCCAGAATTCTAAAAGAACTAAGGGTAGAATTAAAGACACCACTGACTACCCTGTTTAACAAATCATGGGAGGATGGGGTGGTACCCGAGGACTGGAGGAGGGCAGATATCATTCCCCTTCACAAAAGTGGGAGCAAGGCAGAAGCAGAAAACTACAGACCTGTTAGTTTAACCTCAGTGGTAGGGAAAATGATGGAATCACTTCTGAAGGAAAGAATTGTCGAGTATCTAGAGGCCAGAGGGGCACAGGACCCAAGGCAGCATGGATTCATAGCAGGAAGGTCATGCCAGACAAATCTGATAGATTTCTTTGACTGGGTGACCAAAGTAGTAGATCAGGGAGGGCTGTGGACATGGCCTACCTAGACTTTAGCAAGGCATTGGCCGAGTCCCACACAAAAGATTAATATACAAGTTAGCTAGCCTGGGAGTGGGTCCCAAGATGACAGCCTGGGTAAAAATTGGCTGGAGAATAGGACTCAGAGAGTAATAGTAAATGGAGTCCACTCTGAAGAAAGGGGGTTACTAGTGGAGTACCTCATGGTTCAGTATTAGGACCAGTCCTTTTCAATGTCTTTATATGTTATTACTGCAGAGGGACTGGAAGGAAAAGTATGTCTCTTTGCAGATGACACAAAGATCTGCAACAAAGTTGATGCACAAGGTGGGGTGGAAAGGATGAAAAGGGACTTGGCAAGGTTTGAGGAATGGTCAAATGTATGGCAGCTTAGATTCAGTGCTAAGAAGTGCAAGGTAATGCACCTGTGAAACAAAAACCCAGGGGAAGAGTACACAATGGGGGGTGAGATACTAACAACAACAAAAATGGAAAGGGACCTGGGGGTAGTCATATCAGATGACCTAAAGGTGGGCAAGCAATGTGAGAGGGCAGCAAGGAGGGCTGGGGGGATACTGGGATGCATAGTGAGAGGCATCACCAGTAGAAAACAGGAAGTTATTATCCCTCTGTAGAGACAGCTGGTCAGACCTCATCTGGAGTACTGCACGCAGTTCTGGAGACCCAGTCTTCGCAAAGACATAGACAGGATGGAAGCTGTCCAGAGGAGGGCAACTAAAATGGTGCAGGGTCTGCACCGGGAGACATATGAAGAGAGACTTAAAGAGCTTAATATGTGTAGCCTCGAGGAAAGGAGGGAGAAGGGGGACATGATAGAAACTTTCAAGTACCTCAAGGGAATCACCAAAGTCCAAGAGGGTAGCATCTTTCAAAAAAAGAGGTGTGCAAGAACAAGGGGGCACAATTTGAAGATGAGGGGGCGGCTCAGAGGTAATTTAAGGAAGTATTTTTTCACACAGAGGGTTGTGGATGCATGGAATGGCCTTCTGGAGGAGGTCGTGGAGTCAAAAACAGTGGTGGAATTCAAGCATGCATGGGACAGTCATAAGGCAATTCTAAGGGGTGGGGGTAGGAAGAAGTAGGCTGCTGGTTAGCTAGGATCTGCAGCTTATCCAGTAGGCAGGGAAATGGGCAGACTGGGTGGGCCAAGCGGTCCTTATCTGCCGTCAAATTCTATGTTTCTATGTTTCTATGATTCTAATGCGCTTGCACAACATGATATTAAATTTGAAAATTTACATATTTTTGTTTTCCAAGTTCAAGTAAAATTTTCACTGGGACCTCGTGGAGGAGAACTGGATAAACAACTTTTAATATGAAGATTCTCCTGGCAATACATATTGGGGTCTTTAATATACCCAGATTTGAATGATCATTATTAACTGTCTCCATTTCTGAATGAGTAACTTTATTAATATTCATATTATGGAAAGTTATTGTACTATTTGTTTAATATTTATGCGTTGCTTAAATACTTAGGGCTGGATATTCAAACTGCGCTATTTTGTGGCGCAAGCCCTTGCGCTGCACAAAATAGTTGCGCAGAGGTGTGTCCAGAGCGATATTCAAAGGAGTTGCACCCTTGAGCAACTCCTTTGAATATCACCCTCGTCACAGCCACTGTGCATGGCGCAGTGGAACTTGCGCCACCGCAAGTGGTCAGAGTGGAGCATTCAACTTGCGGTGGCGCAGTACCATTGCGCCATGCTAAAATCCCATATTTAAGCGGTGACATGCAATCAATCAAGGTGCCGGTAGCCATTTGCATCTGATTATGGCCCTATTTGCATTGCCATTAGCATGCAGGTGCGCCGATCCCCGAGGACTTGCACCTGGCACCCTGCCAGGCAGCAGCCGTCGGGTACTGACGCACCCTGCAGCCCGATCACGGGCGAAACAGTGTACAATCCCCACCACCACTCCCCACTGGCCCGATCGCGGGCATAGTTATCCCCCCCCACCAGCCCGATCACGGGCAGCAATGTGGCTCCCCCCCCAAACGTATCCCTGGTGGTCTAGTGGACCGAAAGCCCGATCACGGGCAGTGGTTGTCTAATAAACCCCTTCCGAATTGTCCCTGGTGGTCCAGTGGACCAAAAGCCCGATCACGGGCAGTAGTTGTTTAAGAAACCCCTCCCGTGATTCATCCCTGGTGGTCCAGTGGACCAAAAAGCCCGATCACGGGCGGTAGTCGTTAGAACCCCTGAACATAGCCCTGGTGGCTAGTGTCCCCACCCACCCACCCATGAAGCCACCACCACCACCCGGCAGCCGGGCGGGCGGCAGCATCCCAACGCTTGCTGCCCCGCCGCCGAGCGCCGACTGCGCACGCTATTGCGTAGAGTAAGAGCTGATGGCTGCAGAGCCCATACCGCAGGAAGACCCAAGTTTGTGAATGAATGTATTCATTCACAAATCTGACTGTCATGTATTGCAGGGCTGCACGCCCATTGGCTCTTGCCTGCACCACTGGCATGCAGTCTCACCGGCAGTTAGTCGGGGCAGGCAGCGGGCAGGCGGTGGATGCTGCCACCCGCCGCCGCCGGGGGAGCGGGTGGTGGGCTTCGTGGGTGGGTGGGGGGACACTAGCCACCAGGGCTATGTTCGGGGTTTTTAATCGACTACTGCCCGCGATGGGGCTTTTCGTCCACTGACCACCAGGGATATGTTCGGGGAGCCACATGTTGCCCGCGATTGGGCTGGTGGGGGATTAAACCATGCCCGCATCGGGCCAGTGGGGGGTGGTGGGATTTACAGTCGGCTGCCCGCGATCGGTCTGTGGGGCACAGGGACTGGGTTGGCCAGCCACAGGTGGCAGCTGCTGTGTTGCGCCCGCAATGCAGCAGCTCACCTGTGGGTGGCCCTCAACTTAAGCCTTTTTTTTTGCCTCAAAGTTGTGCAGGCGCAGGTTGGGGGTTGCGCCTGCACAACTCTGCACAGCCCTGCTGAATATCGGGCTGTGCAGTTTATGCATGGTTCCTCCCCCTCCAGTTCAGCATGCATTCATTTGCATTGTTGCTCAGCATGTTTTCTGTGGTGCAACTGCCTCCTGCTGAATATGGCAGAATGGAGCAAGTTCGGACTTGCGCAGGCGCAACCCTATTGCGCATGGCGCAACCCTTTTGAATATCTGGGCCTTAATGTTTATGCATCACCTTTATCATTCATCAGCTATTGATTTAAGTATAAAAAAACTTGATACCTAGGATATCACAATGATTTTTTTGCAGGCACACATGATTATTCTAATCACTGAGATTTTCGCAGTTAGAAAACACAATACTCCATCGTTGTACCATCAGCTTAATATTTATTAGTTAGTCTGGCAGCTATTTGATACATATTAGCCTCTAAGTGCCTGTGCCCTGTCTTTATAATACATCTGCAAGTGCTGTAAGTAAACATGCCATTCTAAAATTGAGCATCCATTCTTCATAGTTTTCCTTTATAAATTCTCCTCTTCTTTTTTCCTTCTCTCATGTTTAATAAATCAAGCTAAGTTTTCTTAACTCCTCTTCATAGCTGATTTTTTTTCCCATGATCTGATAAATCTGGAAAACACATAAAAATGCTTACATTACAAAAAAACAAGCATCAGAACCTCACTAAACGGGCCCTGTTTAACAAGATTCTGATGCTTGTTTTTTAATAGCCTGCCCACAAATACCTTTTCTGGAAAACCAACATCCCATGTGCCCAGTTTCATGAGAGGAGCACTTCCCTTGCGTTCTCTGCATTAGAACAGGGAGGATTTCTTGACTTCTGCAGCTGCAGCTGGACTCATGCTGTGGGCTGCAGTGAGAGGAGGGAGACACTGATCCAGTTCTGTCTGTAGGGCTCCTGAACAAATAAATAGTGGAGCAAGTCAGAAGGGGGCTGGGGAAACAAGTCCAGAGGGGTTAGTGTATGTGAAAGAGAGGCAGATGTAATTTATAGAAATTGTTAAAAAAAAATGATCACTTATATTGGACCACACTCCTGCTACTCACAGAGCAGGTCAGAAGGGTGCCACTGTTGCTGCTGCTGCATGCATGCCAAAGGGAAAGCAAGAGAGAAACGTGATGATAGAGATATAAACAATAAATAATGTTATAACATAATCTGACCAGGCTCATGCATACCTATGGGAGCAGGTCAGAAGGGGCTAGGGTCATAAATGCTGAGGGATTGGCATGGGTGGACAGTGACAGGGGTTAGTGTTCCAGTGATGCTATGGTCCTGAATGTTCGATGCTGGTGCCATAGTAAAGTTGCAGGGCACCCTGTTACTGTAAATATCCTTCTGACAATCACCACTTGCATACTGTGTGACTCTAAGCAACTCATTTAACATAGAAAACATAGAATTTGATGGCAGATAAGGACTGCTTGGCCCACCTATTCTGCCCATTTCCCTACCTAATGGATAAGCTGCAGATCCTAGTTAACCAACAGCCTACTTCCTCCTACCCCCCACTAGAATTGCCTTATGTCTGTCCCATGCATTCTTGAATTCCCCCACTCTTTTTGACTCTACGACCTCCTCAGGAAGGCTGTTCCATGTATCCACAACCATCTCTGTGAAGAAATACTTCTTCACATTACCTCTGAGCCATCCCCTCTCTATCTTCAAATTATGCCCCCTTGTTTTTGCACATCTCTTTTTCTGAAAGATGCTATCCTCTTGGACTTTGTTGATCCCCTTGAGGTATTTGAAAGTTTCTATCATGACCCCCCTCTCCCTCCTTTCCTCGAGGCTATACATCTTTAGTTCCTTTAGTCTTTCTTCATGTGACTTCTGATGCAGACCCTGTATCATTTTGGTTGCCCTCCTCTGGACAGCCTCCACCCTGGTTATGTCTTTGCGGAGATGGGGTCTCCAGAACTGTACACAGTACTCCAGATGTGGTCTTACCAACTGTCTGTACAGAAGGCCAACAACTTCCTGTTTTCTACTGGTGATGCCTCTCCCTATGCATCCCAGTATCCCCCCAGCCCTGCTTAATTCCTTCTCACATTGCTGGCCCACTTTAGGTCATCTGATATGACTACCAAAAGGTCCCTTTCCATTTTTGTTGTTGTCAGTATCTCACCCCTATTGTGTACTCTTCCCCTGGGTTTTTGTTTCCCAGGTGCATTACTTTGCACTTCTTTGCATTGAATCTAAGTTGCTATACATTTGACCATTCCTCCAACCTTGCCAAGTCCCTTTTCATCCTTTCCACCCCACCTTGTGTATCAACCCTGTTGCAGATCTTTGTGTCATCTGCAAAGAGACATACTTTCCCTTCCAGTCCTTCTGCAATGTCACTTATAAAGACATTAAAAAGGACCGGCCCCAGTACTGAACCCTGTGGTACCCCACTAATAACCCTCCTTTCTTCACTGTGGACTCCATTTACTATTACCCACTGTGTCCTGTTGTCCAATCAGTGTTTTACCGAGGCTACCACCCTAGGACCCACTCCCAGGCTGGCTAATTTGTTTATTAAACTTTTGTGCGGGACTGTGTCAAATGCCTTGCTAAAGTCTAGGTAGGCCATGTCCACAGCCCCTCCCTGGTCTACTGCTTTGGTCACCCAGTCAAAGAAATCAATTAGATTTGTCTGACATGACCTTCCCACTGTGAATCCATGTTGCCTTGGGTCCTGTACCCCACTGGCCTCTAGGTACTCAACAATTCTTTCCTTCAGAAGTGATTCCATCATTTTCCCTACCACTGAGGTCAAACTGACAGGTCTGTAGTTTCCTGCCTCTGTCTTGTTCCCATTTTTGTGAAGGGGAATCACATCTGCCCTCCTCCAGTCCTCAGATACCACCCCAGCCTCCCATGATTTATTAAAAAGGGTAGTCAGTAGTGTTACTAGTTCTTCCCTTAGTTCTTTTTGGAATTCTGGGGTGAATCCCATCAGGCCCCATTGCTTTATCTACCTTCAGTTTTAAGAGTTCTTTCAGAACCCTTTCTTCTTTGAAAGGACTAATATCAACCCCCCTATCCAGAGTTCTTCTATTGACCAGATTAGGTATTTCCCCCTGCTTTTCCATTTTGAATACTGAGCAGAAGTATTCATTCAGTATCCCTGCTTTTTCACTGTCGCTCTCTGCCCAACCACTTTCCTCTTTGTTCAGCATCAGTACCCCTGCCTTAGTCTTTATTTGCTCCCTAATGTACCTATTAAATGTTTTATCCCCCTTCTTAACCGAGTTGGCTATCTTTTCCTCAGTTTGGGCCTTCCCGCAATCACCACTTGCATACTATGTGACTCTAAGCAACTCATTTAACATAGAAAACATGGAATTTGATGGCAGATACTGATAAAAAAATGACAGAAATTTTCCTGTCCCATTTGTCTTCACCCATGGTCATGGCTTGCTATCAATCTTTGACCGTGAGGCTGCAAAATAATCAGCCGTGACCACGGTTGAAGGTTTTGCAGGATCACGGCTGAAGATCGTTAGCGAGCCACAGCAGAAGATTTTAAAAATGTAAAAGGCTATTTTTTGACAAAACTAACATAAACCAGAGGCATGAGTCAATAGAGGGAAGCCCCTGATCTAAACCCATGCCTCAATTATTTCACAAGTCACCCGTGGGGTGAACTATTTACTTTTTTCCACCCCCAAACTGAAAACAAGATGGCAGCTGTCACGATCAATAAATTTCTCATGATCAAAGATTTTTTGATCACGAGCCTGCAAATTCTTTCATCGTAAGGAGTGACCAGATGTCCAAAACCCCATTCTTCTTTCACAAAATAACCATATAAATTTTCCCGTAGACTTATAATGGGAGCTAAAAAGTTTAATAACCTTAGAATGGACTCATATTTTTTCACCAAACAAGAAGTGGCATGTTCCTTGACCCAAGCTCTTTCTATGTGCCAAGTTTCAGACCAGCAGACTATGTGGCGGCCATGCAGCACCACAGGCAAAACCCAAAAAACTGCCCACAGAACCGGCAAAAAGTGCATTTTTCAGCATTTTTTTGTGTGCAAAAACCATAAGTCTGACCAAAACACAACTTGGCAAATCAAGAGATCTGCCATACCCCACCATGCATACCAAATTTCATGCAAATCCATTGAATGGGTCCAAAGTTATTATTGTGCAAAATTTAAAGTTTAACATAGGAGTGCCTTCATAGCCCTAAATATAGGGGCATGACTGCACCCCTATAATAGATTGTAAAAAATGTTGTTAATGCACTAGTTAATGTTAAAGCAACAAAAGTACAGCAATGTCGCATTATGATTTTCAACTT
Organism: Neoceratodus forsteri; assembly: GCA_016271365.2. Taxonomy (NCBI): domain Eukaryota; kingdom Metazoa; phylum Chordata; order Ceratodontiformes; family Ceratodontidae; genus Neoceratodus; species Neoceratodus forsteri. Next base: position 856,251,676 of record CM057456.1, read on the forward strand.
AAACACTTGGGGCAGGCAGCAACAGATATGGGGTGTGCCTTGGGGTTGTCATCCCTAACACCCCATTCCATGAGTACATAAGCTGAGATGGTTAGAGTATATGAGAATGGGGTGAGTGTTAGGGTTGACAAGGCCAAAGCACACCTCATGTCTGTTGCTGCCTGCATGGTGGGGATGGGGTGTGAGGGTTGGAAACCCTAACACCACATTTCCCTACTTCTCTTGCTTTAACCCTAACTGTGCATTAACAAAGTTTTTTGCAATCAATTTCTGTACTTTTTGAGATACTACTTTTTCTGTAATTAGTTTTTATATATGCATGAGTGTTTTTCTATAATTAGTTTTTATAAAGAGTTGCTTGAAAAAAAACGTTTGCTTATATTCATTGGGGGCTGTGGGATTCAAACCCAGGTCTCTATGGTCATATCCCAGAGCCTTAGTCACTAAACTACATTACCTCTTTTGTTCTCATTGTTTTAATGATCTATTACAAGTCAAGACAGATCCAAACTGAAACAGCCAATAATAGTTTCCTGTTTCTCTGTTACTAAGTCTTTTTTGAATTTTGCATATTTCTAAGTTGTTGAATTGTCTGAAACTTTTTCAACTTACATGACCACAAAATCAATACTGTAATGTCTATTTTAACATATGTTAAAAAAAAGACTACTTTCCTTCTATATCCCTAATGTTTAACATGCTGATTTTAGCCCATGTTTCAAAACAATTCACACTTCCCAAAAAGGGATAGCTTGCACCCAATTTTTCTAATTCCCTCAGTTTTAAAAAAAAACAGGTATACAAATAAGTTCATGATTATTCGTGAGCCATGAGGTGACTCTGGGCCTGATTCAAGGAGGATGATGCATGGCTTGCATCTAACCTTGTGTTAACCCCAATCTTTTGTGCAACTGTACCAAACAGATCTTATGCAACTGCACCCAAATCAGCAACGTTTAGCACAGTTGCAACATTTCCTTCATTTTATGCTAGCTTGCACCAAAGCTTTGGTGCAAGCCCCATAAACAGGCTCCCTCACTGGTACATAGTTAGACCAATGGGAGCTGGTCTAATATGGTGTGGCTGATGCAAGGGACTTGCGTTGGAGGTTGCAGTTGACACCCTTTGTGAATTTCAGTTGCAGCACTGATCACTGCAAGTCAGCCATTGTGACTGACCCTCTGACACAAGTCACTTGCTTCACTCTAAGCCTCTTCCTGAACAGGACCCTCTAGGTGTCCAAGCCATGCCCCTTAATACAGCTATTTTGAAGTGCTTACTGAGCATGCTCAGAACCCAAGATTTTAAAATGTAATAACTTTGGAATGGATTAATATTTTTTTACCAAACCAATGAAAGGCAACTTGATGTTCTAATCCCTTTCTACTCTGAAATTTTAGACCAAAATTCCAAACCTGCCTGGGCAGAAGGCGGTGACAAAAAAAGGCAAAAATAAGTGATTTTTAAAATTTTTTCACTATCCTCATCTTGGAACCTGCACATCCGACAGGAGAAAAACAGGGCACATTCAGAGATCTACCTCACAAGGCCATGCATGCAAAACTTCATGCAAATCCATTGAGCAGTTGCATAGGTATTAAAGTGCAGGGAGGGGCAGCTGCAGAATAAGGAGTGCTAGCTGCACATTCAAGCAGACTTGATAGACCATTAGGCCTTTATCTGCTGGAAAATTTTGTACGTTCGTATGCAAAATGTAATGCCCACTACTGCCATCTGTATGGCAGTGGCTGAATTACACTTGAGTTCCGTTATAAATTATACACTTACCCTGGCTAGAACTGATCCCTCTTGCCATCTGTAGTTCAGTTGCTAAATTGCACATGAGTTCTGTTATAAATTATACACTTACCTGGCTAGAACTGATCCTTCCTGCCATTTGAAGGGCAGTCACTAAATTACAAGTGAGTTCCTTTATACACTTACCCAGTTCCATGTCAGAACTGCAAACACAAAACCGCAACTGTGAAAACAGCAACAGCTTGAAGCAAACTGGAAAGATGGCAACAGTTGTTTTTGTGGTGGGGGGCAAAGCCCCCCACCCTCCTTTCTAAATATACTAACTCTGAAGTTGTAACACCTCGGGGTGGGAGAAATGTGACTGTTGTCATCATTCCATTCCCCATCCAGCCATCACAGTTTTCACAGTCACAAGTTTTGCATCACTGTTATCATGGTCTACCCACTTACCCAGCTAGAATTGATCCCTCCTGTCATCTGTATGGCAGCCACTGAATTTCACAAGTGCAGAAGAAGCAGTTCCCCTACCAGCACTGGAAGAGAAAAAAAATGACAACTGTTGCAACAGATTGCTGAAGACCAGGAAAAATTCCAGAGAGCAACAGAGCAATTGCAACACTCTCATGAACAGCTAAACACAGCTGCAGCTGATGAGGCTACTCTGCACCAAGAACAAACACTTGAACCGGTGAGCTTGCTACAACAACATTTGCAAGGGCTGCTGAAAGTCAAAGGAAATGCACAAAATACAAACAACAAACCATGAACTATCAACTCAAATGAAAAAAAACTTCACCTAAAAAATGTCTTAGTCAGTCCCAACAGCCCTTCCAGGAGTGGGCTGGATATGAATCAAAAATGGATCATGGATACCAGACCCAACAGACCCAGAGGTTTGTAAATATCAGGACAGCACACAACCCTCTGGGAAAAATGCTGCAGAGCCATTGACAGAAACCAAGGGACTGTTACAAACAGTAGAGCATGATAATAAAAAACACCAAACAGTTTCACATTCTGTTAGCATGCCTTTTGTTGCTAAAAATATACCACAAACATAAAACTTCATTGTTAAACCAATAAACTCTGAAAATGCAGCTAATTCTGGGGGCCTAACAAACACTGTTGGTTTAGAGATCCTGGACTCTCCCTTAGAAGGAACTTCAGCTCCCCAAATGAATAGATAAAATACTGAAAAAAAAATAATGAAGATGACATCATTACTGTGAGACTTAGTGAACAAATCTTGCAAGACCCTGCAAAAAGGGTATTTCTAAAACCACTATTTCATATGTCAGATTTCTTTAAAAATAGATGAGAACCTACATCAAGAAAAAATGTGATTAGACTCTTATATAGAGGTGGACTAGAAACACCTCCTGATCAAGTATATATAGCAAGAATTCTCTTGAAAGAGTCCTTGAAGTTTTATGCATGTGAAGTATTTGCATTAATCCATACAGATGACCATAAATATGACATTAGCTTCAAAACAGTTGAAGGCTTGGACAGGTTTGGGAAGAATATAACACCTTAAAAGTTACCCCACTTTGGACCCCATTTCTAGCAATTCCTAAATCTGCTGTAAGTACTGTTACTGTAATTTTCTGAAATGAGGTGGTAAATGTATCTGACATAATTTTTGGGTTAAAAAAGAAGTGTGAGGTACTTGAAAATCCAGCACCTATAATAGACTCTGAACAGATTTGGACTGGGGGTGGAGAATTAAGATAAAACTAATAATGTCAAACAATGTATTAGACATCTACCTAGTTGTTTTTTCTAGGTCATGATAGATGCTCTCTGTTTTATCCCGGACAGCCAAAGTCCTGCCACAAATGTGTCTCTCATTTACATTTCAGCAATGCATGCGATACACCTAGATGTACACACTGCTTAGAATTTTGGCATCAATCCACAGTTTGTATAAACCTTTTTAGGTGCAATTTATGTGACAAAAAGGGACACTCATATGTCTGATGTCCAGAGCCCACCTAATTGAGTCAGAAACCTGTGACTGTGGCTAGCTCTACCCTGCTTTTATGCTTCCTAACCTCGTTAATCACAGACACAGGGTCTACTTAGACCCCACGACTATGCATCCTCCCTTTCACTACAAATGATGCCACGAACACTGCCCACCTCTGCCTATGCATATCTATGATAGAGCCTGGTATGTAATACCAGTACTGTTTGTCCAAAAATGAGTGTGTATGTTTTTTTCTTATATACTGCTTTTCTACGTATGTATCCTTATAGTATGTTTCCCCCTCCACCCCTGTAACTGACGTGGAGTCTTTGCAAATGAGTCTGTGACTCAAAGGGTTGTAATTCCAATCTTATGCAATAAAATAAATAAAAAAATAATAATGAAGACAGTGTGTCACACAAACCCCTTATTACGGAAGCCTAGGAAAAAGGGGGCAGCACATGCCTCAGAAGTGAAGCTTGCTACACTGAGGAGAAACAGCAAGAGGTAAATCCCTCAACCACAGAACCACCCTCAACCTCAGACCCTCACCAGAAAGATGCTGCCCATCCCACAGAGAATCTTATTACCCAAAACAAAACATCTGATACTGGACATCAAGAAGAGGCAGTAAAATCATTCACAAGAACTTGATAAGATGCCTTTCCCACCCCCTCCACCTCACCCCCCAGAATAAATTCCCTTCAAATTAGTAGAACAAAAGAAAAAATCCAAGAATAAGTTAGGAAAAGGGAAGGAACATAGAGGGAAAGAAAGGAAACTTTCTAAGAGGAGACACTTTTTTACAGAGAGGGTGGTAGCTGGGTGGAGTGCGTTACCTGCAGAAGTGGTATCCAGTAGAACAGTGGAATGCTTCAAAAGGGGATGGGACAGGACAAGGGAGGGTCAATGGAGCAGAAAGGTGGAAGGAAGGGGCAGCTTCAGAATAAGGGGTGCTAGCTGCACATTCAAGCAGACTTGATAGACCTCTAGGCCTTTATCTGCTGGCAAATTTCATATGTGCGTATATTCATAAGAGCGCTGACTTGATTCACACAGAAAACAGATATGAAGCATTAACCTCAAAAAAACAGTGGGATGATAGAGAGGGAGAAGATGAGGATTCTGATACTTCCTCAATTACATCTTCAACAAAAGAACTCTCATCAGGACCAGAAGACATGGGAAGTGGGGAAACAGTCAAGAAAATATGGGACACTATATCTCATCTTTAAGTGTATTAACACTAAATGTGAATAGCATAAAAAGCAGTAAAAAAATGACTCACTGCTTTGATGAGCTGCAGCAGTTTAAATATGATATAATATGTTTGCAGGATATCAGACTTAAAACGTAATATAAAATCTCACAGACAACTAAATTATGGTACCATGGTGCTACCTTCAGGTCAGTCAGGGATAACACATGCAATGGTTCTGAATACGGTTTGCTAATGAGAACCTAAAAGTCACCAAACTGAAAGAAAAAGATCCAGGGAGTTGGTTTTCCGCTTGTGATGCCGGCGAACCAGGTTCGGGAATGAGCCCAGGTCATCGGAAAGCCAGCTGGGAGGAGAAGGATTGAGCATCTCTAGGACTGCTCTTCTTCTCGGGGGTTCCTGCATTCAGTGTGGGAGTGATGCCTAGTGGCAGCTAGGTGCATCACCCTGAGCACTGATGCATAATCAAGGGGCACTGGGGTGGGACAGACACCTGCGTCATTGCACGTCTCTGCCCCAGCCTATAGAGATAAACTCCCTCTCTGCCAGACATCTCTATGATGCCCTACCCCTGAAATTCAATCAGCCACCTGGCCGAGGGCTCCCCCAACCAGATACGGCTCCACGGCACTGGTGCCTGTTGCAGTGCCATGCCCCCCCTTCTGGGGGGTAAGCCAGGAGTGACCAGGGGGGAGAGAGGGGCTCATTAGGCGGTGGGGTTTAGGGGGCACCATGACCAGGTCGGAGCTCTGGCGGATGGCGGAGGGGCTAAAAAAAGCAAGTTAAATATATAAAAAAAGAAATAGATCCAGGTAGAGCTCTGCTTTTAGATATACAGCTTGGAATGACTAGATCATGACTAATTTCTATATATGCTCCACAAACAAAATCTCAGAGAATTGATTTTTTTAAAACAATTCAACTATACCTACACAAAGTACTTCCAGAATAATAATATTGGGAGGAGATTTCAATTGTGGTTTACACCAAACTGATAAGGGTCTAAAAACACAGAAATTATTTTGTGATACTAATGCACTAAGGGATATTAAAACCACAGCACAAGTAAAAGATGCATAAAGAGACCATCACCTTACTGGATGGAATATGTATATGAGATGGATCTATGTTACTAGAATATATTTTTGGTTTTTAACACAAACCAAAAAAGTCCAAAATGCAGAAACAACAGTAGTGTCTTTTTCAAACCACTGGGTAGTGTAGATAGAAATTTCATGGAGAAATACACCTACTTGTAAACCAGATATTTGGTGTTTATTATTGGAAAATGCAGATGCTCAATCTGAGCAGTGCAAGTTGTGGACAGTGTGCAAATCTATCATATGTATGACTCATAGAGATGCAGCAAATTTAAATTTTGCCAGTGAAGTGCCTGCCAAGTGGGCACTTCGCATTGTCACTCTGCTATGTGGAGTGGCCAATGCAAAAGGCTCACTTCATCTTGTGATTATAACTTCATGTTGTCATTCCGCCTTACTGCGAAGTAAGATGAAGTGACAATAATATTGGCAGCCCTTCACACACACAGTCACCAGAATTAATGTGCATCCCCAAAATGCTCATATCTTGTGTCCAGAAAACTCCCCAGTGCTGACGGTGATGAAGTGAAATGAGAGCACAAGAAATGCAAAGTCTCCCATAATTAATGGCACACTCAGACATCATGCATGCAGCAGTCACACACACAGTCACCAGAATTAATGTGCATCCCAAAATGCTACTGTCTTGTGTCCATAAAATTCCCCAGTGCTGATGAAGTGAAATGAGAGCGTAACAAGAAATGCAAAGTCTCCCAGAATTAATAGAGCACTCAGTCATGCGCAGTGGTCACACACAGTCACCAGAATTAATGTACATCGCCAAAATGCTACTGTCTTTTTTCCAGAAAATTCCCCAGTGCTGAAGAAGTGAAATGAGAGGGTAACAAGAAATGCAAAGTCTCCCAGAATTTAATGGTGCACTCCGTCATGCACACAGTGGTCACATACAGTCACTGGAATTAATGTGCATCCCCAAAATGCTACTGTCTTGTGTCCAGAAAACTCTGAAGTGCTAACAAAGTGTAATGAGATCATAACAAGAAAAGCAAAGTCTCCCAGAATTAATGGCACTCTCAGTCATGTGCGCAGTGGTCACACATAGTCACCAGAATTAATTTGCATCCCCAAAATGCCACTGTCTTGTGTTCAGAAAATTTCCCAGTGCTGACAAAGTGAAATGAGAGGGTAACAAAAAATGCAAAGTCTCCCAGAATTAATGGTGTACTGCAAATGTACAGATAGATTAAGATTGCACTGCACACTCAATAGATGCAGACGCAAAGACACAACAACACCTAACCAGTGCTCGCAAGTCACAAATCCAAATATGGAAAAGAATACCTTTTGCCGTGGGGGGGGGTATTGCAAGGCAGTACCAGTCCACTACCAGTAAAGATACCACAAAGCAGTATAAAAAAATTCATGCAGGTGCAGTGGATAGCAGGTTCACATTGCTGCAATTACTCTGTGGCATAATAAAAGGTGTCTGATTTAATGGTACATATCGCACACACACTCACACACACTACAAGTAATGCATAGCAAATTGAAAACCTTTAGTAATATAACCAAATGTTTTAAACAAACTGAAATTATACACTGCTGCACCACAACAATCAGCATAAAAATGTCAAGAATTACTGAAAGTATTACTGTGTGTACAGTAACATAGTTATACAAGAAAAATATAACCAGAACAGAAAGACAGCCTTTTTTTCCCAGTTAATCTACTAAACCACAGATACACCCCTCCCCAAAGCACACTTCACAGTACAGAGACAGACTGTTATAAATTAACATTCAAAATCCACACACAAAGAATAAACACTCAATGATATGAGCACAGGAGGGTTTCCTACAATTGATGTACTAAATTGTGATAAAAAATTAGCTCAAAAAGGCTTTTTTAATAGCTTTTACAGGATCTGAATCACAGAGCTCTGAGAGGAAACTGTCTCCATGTTCCACTACACACACACGACACATAACTGAGGCTGTGCAGAACAATCTAGAGCCCATGTGACCTGCAATCCCATGAAGCACTGCAAAATTCACCTTTGGAGCTCAAAAACAAGGTGAAGTGAGGCATACTTTGCCTTAAAATTGGTGGAGAAGTGGTTTGAGAAGGCAGAATAATGCAAAGTCATTGTTCTCAATGGACTTTGCGTTCCTCATTATAATGTGAAGTACTCCACTGCGCGCTGTGGAATACTTCCCGGATTCCACGTTACTCCATGAATCACTTTGTGGAGTGAATTTCAGCCACTTCGCTCACCACTAATGACTCAATAACAGAATGGTGGAAGGATTCAAAGAAAGATTTCAGAAACTTTTTCCAAAAGCAAGCAGAGAGAAAAGCAAGTGAAAATTATTTAAAATACTTAAAATTAAGGAAACATTTACATTGTTTACTATCAAAAGCTGAAACTTTGCAAGCAGATTATAGCCAACAGATTAATATAGTCAAAAATGAAATGTTTAAGTTACAATATGATTGGGCTAAAACATTGAAGTGAAAAATGAAATTTGAGACACAAAGTAAAAAACAGACCTTTGACCCTTTTAAAGATTGTAAACAAAGAACAGATCATAGAATATTTTATGGACAAGACAAGTCAGGAAATATACAAAAAAAATAAATAACAGAGATGACCTTAGTAGTAAATAAATTTATGACCCAAATTTTTTGCAAAAAGCACCATTTAAAAATGTTAGCATTTCAACTGCCCTTAGAGGGAGCGAGAGTGAGAGATGGCACCCTCCCCCCAATCGCTCAACAAGCCGTTAGCCATATTAATGCAGAAATGTCCTTTATAAAAAGACATCTGGCACACACCATCCACTTTGTGCATTTGCCAGTGTTTATATTTTAAAATAACAGCACCAGCACATCACGTGCTGAGTGCTAGTGAAGAGAATGTTTCCCCTTGCCCTGGCTCCACCCTCCTTCTCCCCATTGTTGCTTGTCACTGAAAACAAGACATTCTTAATTTAAACAGTTATGGGGGGGTAAATAAATAGGTACCAGCACACACTGCATTAATCGCCAGCATTGCTTGAGCTATCTCACTCTGCTCCAGATGTCACTGGTACTTTAGTATAGCTGTGAGATAGCTTCTTGCTGACTTTCTTCTGCCATCCTATTGCCACTTCAGAGTCAGCTTGCAGTACACTCAGTGCTTCCCTCCTGACAAGTCTGGCAAGGACAGAAATATTTAAAAAAATGAGAAAAAAATAATTTGTCTATTATAAGCTTAAAAATGAAACTGAAGTTGCTGGGCTGCTGCCGCTTCCTATTTCCAGGTTGATGGAGCAGCAGTACTGAGTGGCTAAATAGAATATGCTAAAAATGGGGGCTACAGAAAGAAAGAAAAATAGACAATAAAGGAGAGTCTTGTGTCTTGCCTCAGGTCAGTGGGTGGGGGTGGGGAGGGAGGATGCACTTTGAAAAGTCAGAACAAAAAGTATTGAATACAGACAGCAGTGCTCTCTACTGGCAAACATGCTAGTAGAGGGACTACTTTACAAGAAAAGCGATTTTTATGGTTGTATTTTTGCTCATGTTTCAATTTATTTTTTTTATTATATTATATAACAATGTCACATGTTTATCTATTTTCTAAGCACAATAATACCCTCCAGAGTGGGCAATATTGGGCTATACTGGACCTTCCTGGGGCTATAAGGACCCTGAGTGGTCTGGTATAGCCCAATACTGCCCACCCTGTTGGGTATTATTTCTTACTAAACCAGGAAACAGTGTTTGATTATGTATCACATGACTACCTATTCTTTACTTTACAACAATATGGGCTTCCATAGAAACATAGAATTTGACAGCAGATAAGGACTGCTTGGCCCACCCAGTCTGCACATTTCCCTACTTAATGGATAAGCTGCAGATCCTAGCCAACCAAAACAGCCTGCTTCTTCCAGCATCCAGAGAAGTTTGTACAGTACATAGGATCAAACGATTGCATGATAGGGCACAAGTACAACCAATAGTAAATGGGTGGATAGGAAATAAAATCCAGATAAAATGGGGTACCCAGCAAGGGCTGGCAGTATAGCCTAGAGGTAAGAGTACTGAACCGTGAACAAGCTTGATACATCCAGCAAACCAAACCCGGGTTTGATTCTTGCAACCTCCACTTGCATACTGTGTGAGTCTAAAAAAGTCCCTTAACTGTCTAGTGTGCCCAAGTCACCCCTGAAAACAGGCATGTGGGCCTTACCTGATTACCAGAGAATAAAAGGGATGTCCCATAAGTCCACTATACTATTTATATGTAATCAACCATGTTTTGCAGAATGCCATGAAAAAAAACAAGAAATTTATGGAATCAAACTAATGCAGGCAGGGCTCTACCATACTGGTTCAACATACTTTCTGTCGACTGGCATTTCGCCGACAGAAATCATGTCATCTGCAAGTTGTGGTCAACATGATTCCTGTGTGTCTCCCATTCCTGTTTTTTGATCGAGGGGCTTCACCCCAACCCCCTATGCAGGGGGCTCTGCCCCCCCCATCTTTTGGATTCTCAACTCCAGTCAGAATTGTGTTGGGGCAGGGATGCAGGACCGGGAGACAGCATGCTCCTGTCTCGGGCACACCAACATGGCGACCTGTCAGCAAAGTGTTGCATTTGCTGACAGGTGTGTATTTTGCTGTGTTGGTGTTGCCATAAGGCGGGCATACCAAAAATAGTGACTGATCAGTTAAATTTGTTTACAACAGTTTCAGGATCAAAAATACATTTTGAAAAAATTATAGGTGTACCCATAGCAGACAATGTAATGTACATAAACAACTCTTATGCAAAAATTAAAATTGCAGAAGATGTACTAAAAATATTAGGAATTCAGTTTAGAAAGGTGAATTTAGCCCATCTCAATTGGGGAAGTTGTATTCAGACTGCAGAAAGAACAATAGGAAAATGGAAATATAAGCAAATTTCAAAACAAAAAAAAGTATTATTGATAAAAAAAAATCTCTGTTATTGCCAGTAGTTTTGTGAGTTATCTATTCCCAACACCCTTGCAGCTAGAAACTAGAATACACAATATATTCTTCCAAGCACTTTGGTGAAGCCATTTAAATCAATTTGGGATGGAGGTCTTGGGATGATTGACCCCATTGTCTTTCATTACAGTATATTTTTATACAATAGCATATTGGTAATAAGGAATTCAGGAAACCAGATTTAGAAAGATGTATTATCAGAATGGGTGGAAATATGCAAACATGCATAGTTACATTGTAAGCATAAAACAATATCAAGAGCACAAATAGTATCTTAATATCTGAAACCTATGTTTCAAAAACTAATAAAATGGAAAGCCTCATGTTTGTAACCTTGTAAATACCAGAAAAGGAGTATACAATAACATATTGGAAGTTGCATGTACTGTAGCTCTGAAATAATTATTCCACAGAGTCCAAAAAGCAATAATATGCTGGTATTCTCTCAGCAAACAAATGAAAGAATTCCAAAGTTCACAAGGGACACAGTGTGGCATGGCTAAGTATCCATGTGAAGCTAGGAGTCAGAAACAACAATAAACATAAAAAAATATCAGAAAGGTACTGTCTGAGACCAGAATGTAATATGATTTTGGAAACACAAGAGCATTTATTTCTGAATGTAACTATGTTATTTGTTTTTGGACATTTCTTGATATATTATAGCAATCAAATCTGTTTTCTCAGATTACATATGACACATTAATTTTAGGAATTTTCCCATATAAATGGAAACAGTATAACAGTGGGACCTTACATGTCATTTTAGCATTACTGAACTACTGCATATGGCAATCCCACTGTAGATGGGTCTTACGACAAAAATTGATAACTCTCATGGATATAGTGAGAGACATTACCATATCTCCAAGGAATGTCCAGGAAAATGATGCAAAAGGGGGTTCAAAAGCAAAATTAAGAGCCCTGCGGCAATTCTGTCAAACACATTTGAATAATTAACTTAAATCAAAGGTATGTAAGTGTGTTAAGCCAGTAACAATATAAATATTAGAAAAGGTATAGTATGACAACAACTGTATTAGTGAGAAAATTAAAAAATGGCTGAATGTAACCTTTTGTTTATGTATACAAAAAGTCAAGAATGATGCTTCCAATTCTATAGTTTTGTTTTAGATTTTACTGTCCTATTTCCCCCAATAAAATTCCCCTACTCTTTTCTTAACATCCACAAGAACAGAGAGATGGGACCTCAGTTTAATGTATCCTCCAAAATACATTATCTCAGAAGTGCAGCATTCCCCTCATGATGCACTACAGTGTCAGTATTTCACTTCAAGTACCTGGTGGAGAAATTGAACCCACAACTTTCTGATCATTGAGTCTCAAAGACAAGTGTGTAGCCTGCAGGGCCACAAACACTAATGGATTAGCAACAGCCAGCTAATAGGCTGATTTACAAACAGCAGTGATGGATTCTTGGTAGACTATAAAGTTCATGTAATTTTTTTTTACTCTGAGGTGCAGTCTCCTATTTTAGTAGTGGCAACTGCAGTATAGTACCTAATACATAGATGTTCATAACAAGGCATTGTGGGTACAATATGAGTTTGTCTTCATTTTTCCTTACTGGGAGGGGCAGTCTTCTATTTTTGTAGTGGTTACAACAATATAAGTTCTCACAAGTTTATTTTAAAATGAGGCATTATGTATACAGTATATAGTGACATGATTTTTTCACTGAGAGAAGTGGTTTTCTATTTCTGTAGTGAGTACAGAAATATTTAGCCAGTTTTTCTAATTCCCTAAATTTTAAGAAAAGGGTATGCAAATAAGCTCATGATTATTCATGAGCTAGGGTTAGACTAACATTTTTGAAAACATGGGGCACATAAGGAAATGTTCTTATTGCAAGGTGAAGAAGTGAAACCAAAAAGTAATTCTTGTAAGTGATTTTCAATGGACCAAGCATCCAAAGAAGGGATAACTTGTAGTTTTCATCCAATTCTTCTAGTTCCCTCAATTTTAAAAATGGGTATGCAAATAAGCTCATTATTATTCATCCACTATGAGGTGACTCTAGGAATTCATGAATAATAACTTTGAAATGGATTAATATTTTTTCACTTAATCAGTGAAAGGCGTATCTGTAGGGCAGGCCTTTTCTATCCTGAAAGTGTCAGATCAAAATTCCAAACTGTCTGGGTGTATTGTGATGAGAAAAAAAATGCAACATTTGGAAACTTTTTAAAAAATGTTCACTATGCACAACTCAGAATTTAGCAACAATGACTGAAGAGACAGTCATTTCCTGGACATTAACAACCGGCTGGGAGGGAAGGGTGGCCCAAGGTGCAGCTGAGTGCCAACTCCGCCCAGTCAGTCGTTAATCATTAATCGACAGGAAATGAATGGCTCTGAGGTCATTATTGTGATTGTAAGTCTAATCGCAGTACTCACCTTTTTGGGAATAATTTTTTTTCACTATTTTTATTTCTTTGTGGTGCACTAACAGTATGTGTGCTTTTACGGCTGCTGTGTAGTATCTGGAGTTTGAGGAGGTATCCTGCAAGTGTATTTAGTAGGTGTTTTGGTAGGTAAAAATGGTGACAAATTGGCCACTGGTGTTTTTTCACATTATTTTTCTAATTCAATTATTCCTCAGTAACAGAAATGCCTCCACAATCAATATACACAGAGGGTAGCATGGAACAACTGTGTGACTGCCATGCTGGGCACCTCCAGGGGATTTCAAACTGGCATGGCAACCAATCAATGAGCTGGTTCAGCTCATGAATAAATTCATTAGACTTATAATCTGCGCACCTGACCAGAACACAACTTGGCATGTCAAGAGGTCTACCCCTCAAGACCAGGCATGCAATATTACATACAAATCTATTGAATGGTTGCAAAGATATTAAAGTGCAAAGTATGAGGTGTAACATAAAATCCCCTGCTTAACCATAGTGGTGCTACTGTGCTGCTATTATATATATATTCATTGCAAAAAACTGTGTTAATGCACCAGTTAGAGTTCAATGACAGAGAAGAAGAAGAATCAGCATTTATATAGTACTTTTCATACACAGTATACCAAAGCACTTTACAAGCAATGTTAGATTGGTAGTGAAGTGACTGAATGTGTGGTGGTAGCCATATTGCACATCATCATCCACACATAGTCTGGATAATTGCATGAACCAGTTTATGGGAAGGGGAATGTTGGCTAGGACACCAGAAATGTTCCCTGCTCTTTACAAAGAGTACCCTGGGTTCTTTTACTTCCACCTGGACACCCACCAGGATGGGCAGAAGGGACCTCAGTTTAATGTCTCATCAGAAGGACGGCACACCCCAGCAGTACAGCACCCCCCAATACTGCACTCAGATGTCAGCAATTTTTAGGTGCAAGTCCATCCCAGTGTGGGACAAAAACCCATGAACTTCTGGTCCAGAGGTGGATGTGCTACCAACTGAGCCACACTGATACTCTTCAATGACACAAAAGTAGGAAAATTTGGTGTTAGGATTTCCAACCCTAACTCCCCACCTCCAGCACCCAAGCAGCAAAAGGACAAGACCACACAAGCCACCACAGACAGAGATCATCAGATAAGACAAACGCTAACAACATAACTGTTTCCAGATGACACAAGTACAGTAGCACTGATGTGCTACCTTCATGGATTTATATCTGCAGCTGCATACAGACAGTCCCCACAGGGAGCTGTGCTTGTGCAGCCACATTTGTCTATGTATGTCATACAATATGCATGTATATGTGTGGCTGCAAAAGCGCAGACCTGCACTTCTGCAGTCAGTAGGCCCAAGGTGCCTGCAACTCTGCAGACATAAGAACATAAGAAAAATGTCAGCAGATGGGGACCACGTGATCCATCTAGTCTGCCCAAAATGACTACCCCCCTACCTTGCCTGCAACCTAACCAGTCTGCAATGCCTATCCCATGCAAGTTTGAAATCTGTAATCATCTTTGATGCTACCAGCTCCTGGGGAAGGCTGTTCCATGGTTCCACCACTCTCTCCATGAAGAAGTTCTTCCTGAGGTTGCTTTTGAATCTACCTCCTACCAACCTCAAATTATGGCACCTTGTACATGCTGTTCTGTTATGCTGAAATAGATTACCTTCGTGAGTTGTGTTTAGCCCCTTCACATACTTAAATGTTTCAATCATGTCACCTCTGTTTCTTCTTTGCTCCAGGGAGTATAAATTTAACTCCCTGAGTCACGCCTCGCATAGTTTGTGCTGTAGACCCTGCACCATTTTTGTAGCTCTTCTTTGCACTGTCTCTAAATGGTCAATGTCCTTTTTGAAGTGAGGTCTTCAGAACTGACTACAGTATTCCAAGTGTTGCCTTACCGAGGACCTGTAGAGAGGCATGATAACCACCTGCTTCCTACTAGTAATGACCCTACTAATACAGCCAATGATTACATTTGCTTTCTGTACTGCCTTCTCACACTGTTTTCCTACCTTTAAGTCACCAGGGATCACTATGCCAAGATCTCGCTCTATCTGTATTTCTTCGAGTTGATGTCCTCCCAATGTATACTTATTTCTTGTGCTCCTCTTACCCAGGTGCATTATCTTACATTTTTTGGCATTCAATTTTAATTGCCAAACCCTGGACCATTCCTCCAACTATCTAAGGTCAGCTTTCATGTTGTCTGCCCCATCCTGTGAGTCCACTCTGTTGCAGAGCTTAGTATCATCGGCGAATAGGCAAACTTTCCCTTTTAAATGATTTGCAAGGTCTCCTATAAAGATGTTGAACAGGATAGATCCCAGTACTGACTACTGCAGGACAGATGTACTCATGCACGATGTATGAACTGCCTTGCTAGATAGCATGATTGACTACTGCATGGTTTTCTACATGCAGATGAGTAACTGAAATATTGTTGCCCCCTTGAATAATCTGTATGCATTGCTGAAACCATTATACCCACATTGCAACTGTATTTCAATCTGTGTAAGTGCAGGTCCCACAGCGGCCTGTCCTTCTGGCGCCAGAATTCAGTATGTATCTCTTACACTTGTGACTGAAAAGATACAGGACCCTTGAGAGCCTGCACATCTACAGAAAGAAGCAGTGCTGCAATTTTTGCATTGTGTATTTTGTCTCACTTGCACATCTGCAGCCAGAGGTCAGTGTTTATGTCTTATACTTGTGGCTGCAGAAGTGCAGGCCTGTCAAGTGTGTGTATATCTTACATTGTGCATGAGTACCTGTGGATACAGAAGTTCTAGCTCCATACTGGCCTACGTTCTGCAGACAAAACAGTTCTTGTAATTTGGGTATCATGGATTTGTATGTCTGACTGCAGGGGTCAATATTTCTGTACACAGAAGCAGTTTTGTGATTTAAGTATCAGCGATTTCTAACTGCAATGACAAGTGAATGTGTATGTCTTACAGTGTGTGAGCTGCAGATACAAATCGATGGTTCTACTCGTAGATCATGCAAACAGAACACTGCAGTTCAATACAGCATGGGGAAAAGAGCAAGGTGCAAGATCACGGCAGGGAAAAAAAAGAATCTCACAACATCGTGATCTTGCACTGCACCCCAACACCAGATACTACAGGGATCACAACACTAAATATATTGTGTAATATGGGAGGCTACACCCCCCACACTCCCTGAAAAATATAATCAACTCCAAGGGAAGGGGGACACAGTTGGGGAAGGGGGCAATACTGGGATGCTGGTGGAATTCGGCCACAGGAAAAACAAAGTACTCACAGACATTGGGAATGTAAAAATACATCATGTGCAGGAGGTTGGATTCAAACCCCTGACTCCTTTAGTTGTGTTGCTTTATTTACATAGTGGTTCTATTCTCTGAGCCACTGCGGCAGCACGCTGACTTTACCTGCAGTTGGACTCCTCAAATCATCAGTGTGAGTGAATGTAGCTACAGATATAGCACTGTAGTGTTCAGTTCTATATGTTACCTGTAGCTATATTCACTCACGTGCTTTTCCCTGCATGGTTATTACCATGCTCATATTGTTTAGAAGTATTGACTGCATAGGCAAATCCACAAAGTTAGCACATCAGTGCCACTGCATTTGTGTTATCTGGAAATAGTTGTATGTTTTTTGTCTTATCTGATGATTGCTGTCTGTGTTTGCTTGTGTGGTCTTGTCCTTTTGCTGCTTGTGGGTTGGAAGTGGGATTTAGGCTAAGAAACCCTAACACCACATTCCCCTACTTTTGTGTTATTGAACCCTAACTGGTGCATTAACACAGTTTTTTGCAAAGAATTTGCATCCTTTTTGAGAAAGTCAATAAACTGAAATTACAATAGTACTTCCAGTTGTGGAAGCCCTCACCCCTCTAGGGCAAGAGATTAACATTAACAGTTCAAGCAATGCTCAAACACTTCTACATATAAAAGAGCATCGACTCAGAATAATAGTGCATGCCAATCCATATACAATTAATCACAATATTTTATTTGAATACAGTTCCACCTAGGAATCTAAAATGTTCTGTAACTCTGCACAACTTCTTCGGAACTTAGTAAATGGTGATACATTTATAATGAAAACATACAGAAGAGAAAAATAACAAATCAATATAAATGACATTGCTAGAGTTAACAATAAAATAGTAATGTCAAAGATACAGATAACACTGTTGGATAGACAAGCATACACACTCACAACTACTCAAATATCTGCAGAAAAACAAGGGGTTATATTGATCCAGCCAACATTTTGTGGCACACAGTAGTAGTACCTGTCTTGAGTGCCACAACCAACAAAAGTTTGGACACAGTGACCTAACTTAAGTGCAGTACTGTAGGTAAAGGGTCAACCTGTTATTTGTTATTCTAGAGTCAAAGTACACATTACAAACAGCCAGGGCAGCAGCAATATCTGCAGAGAACATGCAGTTCTGAGCATGTATTGCCTCACATACTGTAAGGAAGTTATAATAAAAAGTAACAATTTACCTTTCTCTCTCTATGTTTAAGTATCTGCCTTTCCTTCTTCCATTTATTGTATTTCTCTCTCACTAACACTTTTTTTGTAATTAAATTTTATTGACAATATGTACAGCAGAAGGTAAATTGCACCAACAAACAACACATTAAAAGGAACAGTACAGAACAAAAAGGGAAACTCCCCAAAATTACTATGCAGGCCCTAGCACAGTTCTTTGATTGGGTTACCATGGTAAACCAGTATATGTCCTGGTGAACACCTTGTCCAAAAAACAGAAAAAAAACAGTACACAACTAACTATAGCTACCCCTGCACCTCCCCTCCAGGTCATGAGGCCACCTAAATGGTTTAAAGACTACTGACGCCCCAGGTCAGGAATCACAGTACAGCTGCCATTTGTTCTAGGATTCCCAGCCCCTTCCTAGCATCTATATACTGGAAGAATGGAAGTCAATGTGCCTTTGCCCTGTCTATTGCAGTGCTGATGGCATCATAAAAGGCATGTACAGCACTGAAGACTTAGAAAGTACAATCTACACACAAAAAGCTGATTTAAAAAGCAATAATTGTTAAACTGATGTTGTGTAAAGGATTACACACTCCAGGCTGTGTAGTTTTATGGGAATAATGCACACCTTGTTTGTTATTAGGCATGAGTCATAGCCAAGTGCCAGCAACACCCAAGGCATGCATGATTCCCTTTCAACTACACACCCTGCAGTGTGTTATCCTACTTACAAAATGAGCAAAAGTTTGTGAAAAATTTAGCACACCAAATAAAAGCAGGAAAATATTGTAAATAATGTTTTATTCGTATATTATCATGCCACATAAAATAATCCCAGCACAATCAAACAATGCTATGCATTATAACTTTTTTTTGTCAGAAGTAAATTCAGGTTGCAGGGACAAACATGTTGCTAATGCTACACTGAGAGTGAGCAGACACTGTTGTATTTGTATATTGGTTAATAGTTACTTTGATTAGGTATCTGCTGGACCCCCTGATTCCTCCCATGACAGTTAAAGTCTCATATTTTGTTGCTGGATTTCTTTAAATGGATTTTATATAGACTTTTTATGAATAGCATGATACCATTCAAGCCCATCCAGAACATGAAGGTTCCCATCTCTATACAATACAAGACAAAGAGAACAGCCTAAAAGAATTGAAACTGCATACCTGTTAGGGGACATTTACTTCTTTTTCATATATACTGTATGTTCAGAAACTGACAGTTTAATAGTTTTATGAAGCACAAATTGGTAAACAGACCAAGACACAGACATTTTTGTACTAAAGATGCATGTTTATTTTGACACTTCCTGTTAATGTATCACTTAATGTTTTCTTTTGGGCACCATTCCCTGGAGAGGTATCCAACATGAGAAAGAAACAGCAGTGTGACCCATGCTGACTGCTATTAAACACTGATCTCCATGGGAGACAACTTTGAGAAAGTGACTTTTGCTTATGCACAGTCATTGCATAGTAAAGGTACTTACTTTAGTACATCTAACATTCATGATAATAACAAAAAACATCCCTTACCAACAGTCCAGCACCATGCTTGCTGTTCATGATGCAATGTGTGGCACATACTGTAAGTGCATGCAAACAATTTATTCTAGTCTGGTTTAAAGCATGTTAGAGAAGACAGTAATCAACCTGTTAAAATGGACATTTGGCAGAGAGTAAATTCTGATAATGTACAGGCAGTATTCTGAGCAGAGTGCACTTCAAGTACTGTTTCACTTAACATTAATTTGAAAGCAGTTTGTTACAGTTATATGAGGCCTTACACAGATTGTTTCTTCAGCCACTCGTAATCACTGTCACTCTTTGGATTTAGTTTTTCTCCTGGGGATTGAAGCCTCTGATTTGGTTGTGGAACCTGTCAGTTGGTCTGATCACTACACCGTGGGTTTCAATTTTTGTGCTCCCCTTCGTAAGTCTGCCCCTGTGGAGATGGTTTGATACCACCCTTTACGGGATGTGAGCCGTGAAGACCTGATGGTGGTATTGAACCTCTCAGAGTTTCTGGTTGCCAGTTTGGGTCCGGAATCTATGGTCTTGGCTTATAATCAGGCCATTTCCTCAGCCCTGGACTCAATTGCTCCTGTCCGTGTTCATCCCCTCTCTCTCCACCCTCAGGCCCTATGGCTTGATGGGTCCTTGAGGGAGTTGCGACATGTGAGATGATGGTTAGAGCATTGTTGGTGGAAATCTGCTCTAGAGATCAACCGCCTTAGTTTGGAGGAGCATTACCAGCTCTACCAATCAGAGATCTCCCATAAGAAGGCAAAGTTCCTGTCCAAGGAGATCTCTGTCACTCAGAATTGACCAGCTCAGCTCTTCAGAACTGTGGACAGGCTGTGCAACCCAGCCTGTCTCCAGCTCCGTCGAGCTTTTTCACAAAAGGAGTGTGATGAGATCGCTCAATTCTTTGTGAATAAGGTTGCCGACATCAGATCAGAGATCCACCTGACACACTCTAAGGGGAAAGCTGTTGGTCAGCGTCTGGCCACGGAATCCTCAGCCTCCTGGTGTTCCTTTGACCTGCCGATTTTCAAGGATATTATGCGGATCATCCAGGGGATGCGCCCTACATGCTGTAGTTTAGATCCGGGTCCTACCTCCCTGATTTTGGGTTGTGTCAAGATCGTGAGCCCTTTACTGGCTCAAATAATCTGGTGCTGCTTAGAATTGGGTGAGTTTCCTAGCTCCCTAAAGGAAGCTGTGGTGACCCCTCTTTTGAAGTAGGCTTCTCTGGACCCAGATATTTTTGCCAACTACAGACCTATCTCTAACCTTCCCTTTATTGGGAAAGTTATTGAGAAGGTAGTGTCAAACCAGTTGGAGGACCATTTGACCATCCATAGTATCTACGAACCTCTCCAGTCTGGTTTTTATAAGAGGCATAGTACTGAGACTGCTCTGGTTCGGGTGCTCAATGATCTCTTGATGGCGAGAGAGTGGAGGAACCGTTCTATCTTGGTTCTCCTTGATCTCTCCTCAGCCTTTGACACTGTAGACCATGGGGTTTTGCTTGAGTGTCTGGAGTCCATCTGTGGACTGTCCAGTACAGTGCTCAGATGGTTTTCATCTTTTCTATCTGGGAGAACACAGAGAGTTGTGTCAGGGATTTTTTCCTCTGACCCTTTTCCTCTGCAGTGTGGTGTCCCTCAGGGCTCAGTGCTTCCCCCATGTTGTTTGCAGTGTACATGCTGCTCCTCGGAGACATTGTAAGATGGTACAGGCTGAGGTTTCACTGTTATGCTGATGATACCCAGCTCTACCTGTCTTTGGCCCCCGACCAGGTTAGTGCTCTCTCGGTATTTAGTAGCTGCCTCACTGAAATGCATGACTGGATGAATGTGAGCTGGTTAAAGTTGAATGCTGGTAAGACTGAGGTTATGGTTGTGGACCCAGGTCATGGGACAGGAGGGTTGTGGTCTGGCCAACCCTCTGGCTTATTGCTGGGGGGGATCAGATCCTTACCTCTGAATGGGTGTGTAACCTGGGAGTGGTACTTGATGACGGGCTGACCCTTTGTCATCAGGTGTCAGCAGTTGTTAAGTCTGCATTTTACCATCTTAGGAACATTGCCAGGGCGAAGCACCTTGTTCCATCCAGCACTTAACCCGTGTTGGTTCATGCCTTTGTGACCTCACACCTTGACTACTGCAACTCCCTGTACTTGGGTCTTTCTGGGGTTAATATCCACTGCTTGCAGCTAGTGCAGAACGCTGCTGCAAGGTTGTTGACAGGGGCATCTAGAAGGACACATATTACCCCAGTGCTGCGCGATCTGCACTGGCTGCCCATACAGTGGTGGATCACCTTTAAAGTAGGTCTTTTGTCCTTCACAGCCCTGCATGGACTGGGCGCCGACTACTTGAAAGAGCTTCTGATTCTTTACCGCCCTGTATGACAGCTCCGTTCAGCCGATGAGGGGTTGCTAGAGGTTCTAAGGGTTACATTGAAGTCTTCTGGGGCCAGGGCTTTTGTGTTTGTGGCCCCAACCCTCTGGAATTCTCTGCCTCATCGGCATAGGGAATGCATGACCATGGAATCCTTTAAGTGGGATTTTAAGACACTTTTGTGGAGTAAGGCATTTATGAATTGATGTTGCTGAGAATATTGATTTTATATGTGTATTTTTGCTTTTAACATTCATTTGTACAGCACCTTGGTGCTTGAAAGGTGCTTAATAAATAAAGTTTTATTATTATTATTATTACACATAACAAAAAAATCAGTTACTCCCCTAGGCCCACATTTTCAAAGGAGGTGCATGGCCCAAAATGGAGATGCATGGCATATCCTAGAAACTGTGCAGAACCGTAATATTCAAAAGGGAGAGATGTGCACTGCATTTCAGAATGTGCAATCATGGAGATATAATGTATGCAGTGTAAAAAAAGAGGCGTGTACATGAATATGCAGGGCATCCATATATTCAACCAAAATGTGCGGTGCATCTCAGAAATTCTCGTCGCAAAGTTAGGCATGTCAGGGGATGGTCTAAATTGACTGAACACCCAAAGGCTGGCTGCAGACCTGCAGACAGGTGACCCTGAGTCAGCCCTTGGAGGTGCACCAGGAGGTGCTCCAGGCACCCATACACAGCACTTATGACTTGACTGACATACCCAAAGTCATAGGTGCTAGCCCACCATGGGCATTGCCTTGAGAGCAATCCCCCACACCACTCCCAGGACATGGACACCCAACTGCCACTTGCCAGTGCTGTCAGGTGCCACCCAGACACACCAGCTAAGCAGACGGACACACTGCAGCACATGTACCAGGGGCCATGGCATGCACCCATGTGGCCTGCAGGGTGCCACCCAGTGGTGGCATGCAGCCATGGTGACATCTGTGGCAATAGTGCCCAGGTAGCCTAGTGGTACTAGCGGCAGTATGGCATGGACCAGGGACTGACCTGTGGCACACAACCACAGTGGTACACCATAGGTGCACACAGGTGGGACCCAGCCACTCAGGTACCTGCCGCCTTCTGCACATTGCCATTCCTTGCAGTTATCACCATGTTCCTGTGATACAGGGGGTGGGGTGGGGCACTGTATGCTGCATATGGAGCTGGTGAATCATATGCATGTGATATAATGCTCAGACTATGTCACCCTGTGCCCACCCCTGTTGCTTGTACAGGTGGGCCCCTGTACCCCAGTATGACCCTGAACATTGCTATGGGTAACAGAACTGTACCCAGGCCAATGCAGTCCACCCTCCCACACACAAACATTCCATCACACTTGCCTGCTAGGCTGCGGTACCTCCTGTTCACCTTTGTGAAGTGGTGGGGCTGCCCTGCAAAGCTGGAACTACACATTCCTTGGGTATGCAAATGGCCTGAATACATTCCAGTAATGAACTGCGCATGTGGGAAATGGGCTCAGAATGTGCAATGAGGTCATTTGAATATCCTAGCTGAATGTTGCAATTTTGTGCACCATGCAAGTGGCTTTGCACTGCGCATTTCCCCATGCTTCATACAGGTCACCTGCCACACTGCACATCTTCCACTGTGCTATCATGCATGTTCAGGATATTCAGCTGGACATGCACAATTGCATATTATGGCACAAGTTTTGAATATACCATTATTTTGTGCTGGCGCATCTCCATTGTGCGGTGCAGGCACTTGCACAATGCAGCCTGAGACTTTTGAATATGGGGCCCCTAAGGTTTACCATATATCACAATTTTCATTAAACCTGAATGAAAGATGAGATGTCCTTTCTGAATTTTTATTATTAGGACAGTCTGATGTCACACATGCAGCAAATGAGATATCAGCTGTTAACAATGTAAAATAGGTGGATTAATAGGTATCACTTGATGCTTTGAGCAACAATGTAATACACATTTTAAGTTATAGTATTGTGACATGTTTTCTTTATTTAAGTAGATGCCTGTTCTTTAAGTACACTTGCCAAGATTGCAATCAGTTTTACTGAATAATCTGTTGCAAGCGCAAAAGCATTTCAAAAGTAATATACTGCATGTAGATAACACTAGCTAAACAAATGGAATCTCTCATGGAGATTTTTCTTTACTCCATGAATAAATGTATATAACATTAACATTATGTGCATTTTAATAGTATCTATGTTAAATATTGTGTACACATTTGTCATAAGTATATAACCAACAATTGTTATAAACAACTTGCTGCTGTAACTGTGCTCCCCAGGAAACTATGCTCTTTGAGCCATATAACATAGTAACAGTGAATATTTCACAGTGAAGACCATTACAGCAACAATTTCAAGATTGTCACTGTAATGGTCCTGCTGTACACGGCACCAGTTTTGCCAGTGTTTTGCCCCCTCTGGAATCAACTCCAACTTGGAAAAAACAGTAACTTCGTGATGGGCAAAATTTCGACTGTCAAAATTTCACCTGTCAATGTAGTTGATTTTGACAACGGAGTGGTTGAAGCGATTTGGTGGAACCCTCTTCAGCCTAAATGTGTTTTTTCCCACTGTGCAAAATTCTAAATAAATACATTCTTAATAATTAATTACAACTTGTGATACCAGACTAATGTATTTTAGCATAACTTTCCATCTTACTTGTTTTACATTGATACCTTCAGTGATTTTTACCCCTTTTGGACCAAAAAGAAATTGTTTCAGAGAAAGTACATGAAAGTATAAATAGAATGCATACTGTTTGTTAAAGTACCAAAATTTTGAAACCCATATGAGCTCCTGTGTTTGGAAATGAAAGGTAAGTTGTGCTGATTTAGTACAATTTTGCCATAGTAGGGTTTGTTAATAAGCAAATCTACAATTTTAGAAATATTAACTATTTTCAGTACTATCATTATGATGGGAAAACAGATTGGGCCCAAATTGTTACTTAAACAGTCTAAAGAAACTACTGTGGTGGCAATTACCTTTAGTACTCTCTTTTATTTTGGTCCAAAAATACAACCTTCCAAAATCTGTGCATGCAAATAAAATGCTGAAATAATGCTTTCTAACCTTTTCTTATTTTATTGGTGTAATTAAATGAGGTTGGAGTAGTATCAATCTAACACCATTGCATTATCAGAAAACATTTGAAATGGGCCAAGCTATTTCTGCACCTTGAATGTATTGACTGTTTCACTGCACGATAAAAAATAATGCATACTATTTCTAGTGGATTATGTATATAATGTCCAACATCAGACATTCAAAACAAAATTGATTTCATTTTTTTTTATCTGTTTTCTCTAAGGGAAGCCACTAAAGCAAATTCATGCCTTTAATTTTAAGAAAGGATTTTGAACTGATTGAACTTGCAACATCAATGCTGTTATTTTGTTTGGAAAATAATGTAGCCATTCTTTGAATAGCTCATGAAAGAAAACTATAATGGTGATGAGGCTGTTACATCAGAAGCTTTACCGCTACAACTGGAACTGAAGTAGCTGAGATGAAATATAATCTGGGACAATTAATTCCATGAAATATGCAAAGAGCTCTACACTGTAAACTGGTAATATTGCACTGCAGGTGTTCCTCCCAATGAAAAATAAATAACCAGAGCACCCTTGAATAGCCTACAGTTTACTTTGTTTCTGGACATGTGGACACGTAACACAGATTTTTTTTTCTTGTTATCTTTTTTTGTAAGAACTAATAATGTCAAGCCCTGCCTATCAAAAAATGTATACTGACAATCATGAAATGATGCATATTGATACCACCAATGTTCATGCAACACATAAAGCATAAATGTAATACAATGTGCTTAGATTCATCTATGGTGTATTTCTCTCTCTCCACATAATGTGTGTTGAATACCAAGAAACTAAGAACAAAAAGGTTTGTTCCAAGGGGCACCAAAAAAAAAAAAAAAAGAATGTAAAAGTATATGATGAGGAGAGAGAGAAAATCCAGTTTACACATTTCTGTGTTGTCAATGCTCACTCTTTAAGAATCAAGAAGGCACACTCAAAAATGAGAAACAATGCATTACAAGGGGTGTCTAACTAATACACAACAATAGTTAATGTTGTTATGATATGTCTTAAAATCAAGAGATTTACAATGCAACCCCCCATCTCTTTAATGTTCTGACCTTGACAGCTATTACACAGGTTTTGGTAGCACCAGCCTGGGGAAGGAGGCAGGTTTAACTTTCCCAGAAAATAGGGCAAAAGTGAAGTCAGAAACAATGAAAACAGAACATTAAACTCAGATCTTCCTCTGGGAGGAATGTTCCTTTGAATTTACTAGGTGACATTTATGTCGAACATTACAACTGCAAACCAAAATAACAATGATGGCTGCATTTTATGAAAGAAAGAAAGAAAGAAAGAAAGAAAGAAAGAAAGAAAAAGAAAGAAAGAAAGAAAGAAAGAAAGAAAGAAAGAAAGAAAATAATAAAACACCTTTATGGTACATAGCCAGGATTTGTGAGGGAGTCCCAATGCACAAAAACAAACATGAAAGAAAAAACTGAAAGAAGGTGGGAAGAGGTTTCTGGGCATCCTGTACCCCCCCCCCCCCATGGCTATGCCTATATATCCTCTTTCTGTACGGTGTCAGTTAGCATCCATTAGATGTTTTGTTCCTGAACAGTTGTTTCAGTTTAATAGGCACCTGCCATCTTCCTTTTGCTTGTCTGGTTGTTTCCTGAGGCCCCCTTTTCTCTCTACCCCTGCAGATCCTGACTCCCAAGAGATGACGTGAAAGTCATTGAGTGACTGGTGTAATATTGTGTGGAAGTAAGAAGGGGAGTGTTATGTGACAGAGGTGTAACACAGCACAGGAGAAAACATTCACAGCTGGAGTTGACAATTTTCATCTATGAAAAGCATACCGGGGATGAGGAACAGGGCTGTCAGAAGCAGCTGACTCACCAGGCAGTGTCACAGTAACACCAGCCACCCCCTGAGCTCATGATCCACTACCAGACACAAAGTCTCTGAGCTGCCTGTTCCCATATGGACCAAGTGGTAGGGCATGCACGCAGGCAGGCAGGCAGTGGGGAGGATGGGGCACCAACCAGGGCAATACTGGGCCAGTACCAAAGCAGGACTGGAGCAACCACCATCAGGAACATGCAGAACTACAGCATTACTGGGACAGCAGGAGGACTGGGGACATCATTAGCATCACCAAAGGACAACACTCTCTCTCTGTCTCACTGCCACCATAGTCACCACCTTCATGAGACTGCTAGCCACTCCATTCTGGATTAACTCACCCAGAAATTGCTGCACCTTCAGACGGTGTATTTATTAGTTAATTAATTAGTTTATTTATTATAATCCCCTGATTTTCTTGTCCCTTCTACCCAAACCCAGTAACTGTAGTACCCTTCCAACCCAGTCCATGAGTAGCAGGAGTGCAGTTGAAACAAAGTGAACATTTTTTATTTCTATAAATAACCTCTGTCACTCTCCTGCCCATGCTAACCCCTCAGCCTTCACCACCCTAGTCCCCATTTGACCCACTCCATACTTATGCAGGAGCATTATCAGACACCAGTATTGCTTTATTATTTATTTATTTGTCTATCATCCCATGTTTATCTCTTGCTTTCCCTTTCACACCCAGCAGCAGTGGCACCCTTCTTACATGCTTCATGAGCAGCAGGAGTGTGGGTAGATACAAATGGTTATTATTTTACAATTTCTGTAAATAACTCCTGCCACTCTGTGACATACTCTAACCCCTCTGGACTTGCTGCCCCAGTCCCTTTCTGACCTGCTCCACTACTTGTGCAGGAGCCTGCTGCATACAGAAAGGGATTGGTAGCTCACTCCTCTCACTGAAGCCTGCAGCATGAGTTTCAGCTGTGGCTGCACAAGTCAAGAAAGTCCCACTGTTCTCATACAGAGAACATGGGTCAAGGGCTCCTCTCTCTAAGCTGGGCACCTGGGATTTTGGGTGCTCAGAAAAAATATTTCTCTCCTTCATGTAAAAAACCAAACATCAGAATCTAGCTAAACTGGGTCCATTTAGCTAGGACCTGTTGTTTTTTTAAATGTCAACATTTTTATGTATTTTCCACGCTTGTTATTTTGTGGAAAAAATCAACAAGATGGCAGTTGTCATGGCACAAAAATGTTTTTGGTGCTATGCCAAGCAAGTGGTGTGAAATCAAAAAAGGGTCCTGCAACATCAAATTTTTCATTTCACACCAGACTGTTATCCCAAACACTCTACTGTGGATGTTCAGACCAGAAAACACTAAACTTTATATCCTTATAACTCTGGAACCATGTGACATTTTTTTTCACCAGACCTATCAAAAACACTGCCTTAGAATATGACACATGTCCCCTGCAAGTCTGGAGGAAAAAATCCACTCCATGTAGGCTGTAGGCAAGAGCAAAAAAAAACAAAAAAAAACCCCAAAATGTTAAGTATAGGAAAACAAGTTAGCCTTATACAAACAATGACATACATGAATCTAAGAAACTACACAAGCTGCCATTACAAACATTTTCACAGATCTCACCTCATCTCCCTGACAACACATGCAAAATTTCAGCTCATTTCATCAAATGGTGCCAAAGATATTAATCTCCAAAATTAAGGGTTTAACATTGAACATCCTACTCAACCATAACTAACAATCAGTGTTGGTGGCTCAGCAGGTTGCACACTTGCTTCTGAGGCTCAAAATTAAAAAGGTTGTGGGTTCTAGCCCCACCATGCATTTGGGATAAATCCCAATACTAACACTGTAGTGCATCAAGAGGGGATAGTGCTGTTTTCTGGATGAGACATTAAACTGAGTTCCCATCTGCCTGTTCAGGTGGTTGTTCAGGTGGACAGTAAAGATCCCATGGCACTTCTCAAAAAAAGTGTAGGTGAATTTCCCTGGTGTCCTGACCAAATTTCCCCCATTCACTAAAAATACAACCAACAGCTTGATTAGTTTCAAGTTGGTTACCATCTGCATTGTCCCCTGGGCCACCCCTGAAAAAGGTACTTTTAGTCCTCATGGACCTACCCGGTCAACAAAATTCAATAAATAAATAACTATAGTGGTGCTACAGTGCCACTAAAATATTATATCTATATGTGCATGTGTGTGTGTGTGTGTGTGTGTGTGTGTGTATATATATATATATATATATATTATAGCGGTGCGATAGTGCCCCTACAGTTAGTGTTGGTACACTCTTTCAATGTTAAATCTAAATTTTTGCACCTTAATAACTGTCATTTTTCAACCACATAACACAAAAATTGATATGTGCTGTCTTGTTTTCAGTGTCACAAGATGTGGAATGTTTCTTAATGGCAGCTGTTATGGTTTCGGATATATAAAGTGGTCAAAAATGCAAAAAGGAACTTTTTCACCCTGGGATTTTTTGTTCTCATGTACAGCTTACACAGAATTAAATTTGTTTCTGATATTTACAGAGTTAATGGGGTTGTGCCAAGGGGGTGCTTTTAGATGGTTTGCTGTAAAAATATATTATAGTTTTTGAATTATATTGATTTTTGTGATAGATGCAAGACAAAAACTGTGCACGGTAAATAACATTTACTGTTCAAACAGTAAATTGCAAATAGTAAATGTCATTTACCATTCACACTTTACTGTTTGAATGGTAAATGTTCAAATGGTAAAGTGGTTTACCATTTGTATTTTACTGCTCGCAATCTCAGTTTCAGTTTCTGATTTCTGCCATCTTGGTTTCAGTTAGCGATGGAGGAAAATTTTAATATTCCAAAAAATACTGACCCTAGGTAAACACTAACAATTGTGTTTATGTAATCGGGTGCTAAGGAACAAGAGTCTGTCATTGGTTTGTCTGTCATGTTAACCAAAATATATTTGTTTGGTTAGTGTGGTGTTTGTGGAAAATAGCTTGCTGATAACACCGTTCAAATGGTATTTACCATTACCTTGTGAATAGTATTTTGTGATACTGTTCGAACTGTGATGTGTAATACAATTTGAATAGCGATTTATTGTGCTCAATGTGTATTACAGTACTATGACCATATATGCCACCGTTCGAACGGTATTATCAATAACTGTTTGAATGGTGTTTGAACAACTGTTCGAAGTGATTCTGTTGCCGTGAAATATATATACTACTGCTATTATAAATTTAAGGTGAGAAAGCAGTCTATTCAGAGTCATATCCTATGCATGTTACAATTGTGTGTGCCTTAGTTACAAAAAAATGATTTATACATTTTTCTATGCCATGGACTAAGGGTTCACAATCTTACCTCGGGTACTGTATCCATGAAGTGTATGCATACCCAAAAACAAAACTTCAAAATGTTTTCTTAAACATAGTGCAAACGGTATTTGTAAACACCGTTTGCATATATATAACTGTGCAAACGGTATTTCCGAAAACTGCTCGGATGGTGTTTGGACAACTGTTCAGAGTGTTTCTTAGGCAGCAAAACATATATGCTAATTGGCCCCTATGCACAAAGGGGTGGGAAATATAAGTGTAAGGTGTGTACCCCACCCACACAGCTCCACACCCATGGGAGATCCTCACAGCAGTCACATTCACCAACAGTGGCCACCACGTGACACCCATACATGGCCACACCCCCCATGGCATGCATTCTCACAGGGGTGGTTGGCTGCAGAGCTGTGGATCTGGGTGGGTGGCCAATCAGCTGCCTGATCCAGACCCCACAGTGGATCACCTGTGCCCATGTGCAGTGGGTAGGATGCTGGCATGTACAGCGCCACATGTGGTGTGGGAGCAGGTGCCTGAATGACCACCTGCAGGCCCCCCAGTGTGACCCACATGCTGGGACTACCTTGGTGGAGGTGCATAGGACCCTGCCTCACAGCCACAGCCCCCAGCTGTTGCTCCTGTGGTGCCGCATAACTGGCCCCCCACCTTTACGGCCACCCTGACATGGCAGAGGCACCAACACCTGTGCTGAGCAATCTGCACAGTCATGCATCTCACGGAGTGCTGGCATGCCCCCTGCTCCTCCACTGGTCCATCTCTCATGCATAGTTGGGCACGCCACAATGGATCAAGTGTGGGGGGCATCTGTCCAGTTGTGAATGCCGTGTAGGGGGCTCAGTGGGCTCAGGTGGGTGTGGAGTGGGCTACGCAACAGGGTTATACAGCATGTACCCACTCCACACCTTCATGCATAGGGCCCATTATTGTTAATTTACTGCTTCAAATCAGTCTTTTCACAGTGATTCACTATGTATGTGACAATATTTTCTGTGCCTATCTGAAATTAGTCACAAAAAAAGATCTGGACATTTTTCTGTGCTGTAGGCTGAGGATTAAATTCCCACCTTGGGCACTGTATCTATGTAGTGTATGCATTTCCAAAAACAAAATTTCAAAATGTTTACATAAATATACTGCAAACGGTATTTGTAAACACTATTCGCATATATTTAGCCGTGCAAATGGTATTTCTGAAAACTGTTTAGGATGGTGTTTGAATAACTGTTTGGAGTGTTTCCTAGACAGTGAAATATGTATAACAATACTACTGTTAATTTAGTGCTTCACATCAGTCTTTTCACAGCAAATCACTATGTATGTGACAATACTTTTGGTGCCTCTCTGAAATTAGTCACAAAAAACTATTTGGACATTTTTCTGTGCTGTAGGCTGAGGGTTCAAATCCTACCTCGGACATTGTATCCATATAGTGTATACATTTTCAAAAACAAAACTTGGAAACATTTTCATAAATATAGTGCAAATGGTATTTATAAACACCGTTCGCATATATGTAACCCTGCAAACGGTATTTCCAAGAACTGTTCAGATGGTGTTTGAACAACTGTTCAGAATGTTTCCTAGGCAGAGAAACATATATACCAATAAAATTGTTAATTTAGTACTTCAAATCAGTCTTTTCACAACGATTCACTATGTATCTGACAATACTTTCTATGCCTCTCTCAAATTAGTCACAAAAAAAATGTGGACATTTTCCTATGCTGTAGACTGAAGGTTCAAATACTACCTCAGCCACTGCATGGATCTTCAAAAAAACATTCAAACCATTTTCTTAAATATAGTACAAATGATATTGTTGAAAATCATTCGCACGGTACTTGAATAACAACTCAGTGGCCCGGATATTCAGAAGGGTTGCGCATGGCACAATACTGTTGCACCATGCGCAACCCATTGATGCGCTCCAGCGCAATATTCAAATGGGGATTGTGCCTGGCACAAATCCCAATTCACCGAAGTGCATCAGTAATGTATGCAGCGTAGGTGGGGGGGGCGTGCCCATCCATACTCCGCACATCCCGATATTCAGCCCGGGATATGCTGAGCCCATGCATGTGCAACCCCTACTTGTGCTGCACACAGGTGAGCCAAAAAAAAAAGGAAAAATGGCTGGCCACCCACAGGTGAGCTGCCATATTGCAGGGTGCAACATAGCAGCTGCCGCCTGTGGGTGGCCACCTGAGCTGTGGCTGCACCTTTGTGGTGGCGCCTCCCCATACCCGATCGCAGGTAGACGTAGATGTAAATATTCGTCCTATATCCCTGGTGGTCCAGTGGACCACTTGCAGCCCAATCATGGGTTTAAGTATAGAAACCTTTGTCCTATATCCCTGGTGGTCCAGTGGACCACTTGCAGCCTGATCATGGACTGAAGTATAGAAATATTCATCCTATATCCCTGGTGGTCCAGTGGACCGCTTGCAGCCTGATCACAGGCTTAAGTATAGAAATATTTGTCCTATATCCCTGGTGATCCAGTGGACCGCTTGCAGCCCGATCACAGGCTTAAGTATAGAAATATTCATCCCATATCCCTGGTGGTCCAGTGGACCACTTGCAGCCTGATCACAGGTGTCAGTAAAACATTATTGGCACAGCAACCCAACCCTGGTGATCTAGTGGTACCCCCTCCCCACCTGCCCACTGAGCCCCACCACCCCACTCCCCCCAGTCAGTGGTGGGCGGCAGCTCCCCACCCACTTGCCACCCTGCTGCCCACCAACTGAAACCATATGGTAGGGCTGTATGCCCATTGGTCCACAGTGTGAGCCAATGGGCATGCAACCCGTACTGTAGAAGATAGTCCAGATATGTGAATGGATCCATTCACATATCTGGACAGTGTAGTAGGTACAGGCTGCACGCCCATTGGCTCATGCTGTGGACCAATGGGCATACAGCCCTACTGTACGGTGTCCAGTCAGCGGGTGGTGGGGCAGCAAGCGGGTGGGGAACTGCCGCCAACCGCTGACGAGGGGCGGGGCAGTGGGGGCTCAGTGGGTGGGTGGGGGAGGGTACTGCTGAACCATCAGGGTTGGGTTGCTGTGCCATAAATGTTTTACTGATGCCCACAATTGGCTGTGAGTGGTCCACTGGACCACCATGGATATAGGACAGATATTTTTATACATAAGCCCGTGATCGGGCTGCGAGCAGTCCACTGGACCACCAGGGATATAGGGTGAATAATTTTATACATAAGCCTGTGATCAGGCTGCAAGCAGTCCACTGGACCACCAGGGATATAGGACACATATATTTATACTTAAGCTCGTGATCGGGCTGTGAGCAGTCCACTGGACCACCAGGGATTTAGAACGTGTTTTATTTTAATTGATACCCGCGATCGGGCAGTGGGGCACTTTTCTGCACTGTGCAAGGGGCGTCGGTCCCGGTGGCTGCAGCCTGGCAGGGCGCCAGGTGCAAGTCGCTGGGGATTGGCGCACCTGCATGCAAATGGGGCCTTAATGACATGCAAATAGCCCCATTTGCGCCTTGCATGCATTATGGCCCCATTTGCATGTGCACCTTTGAATATCACGGTTGTTGTGCCTAGAACAATGGAACTTGCACTAGCACATCCCCCTGCTCCACTCTTGCCACTTGCGCTGGCGCAGTGCCACTCACCATGCGCACTGCGGGGTGGCCAGGGTGCGATATTCGGTGATGCTGTGCCATGGGGTAGCTCTGTTGAATATCATCCTGTCAATGCCCCTGCACAGCCCATTTGCGCTGCACCCAGGCTTGCACTACAGCCTGGTGCAGTCTGAAAATCCAGGCCAATGTATTTTCAAAGCTTCAGAACATATGTACTGTATCCAGTTCTATTGAAAGTACTGTTTACACAACTGTTTACTATCTATGTTATGATAAGTCCTGTGACTCAGTGATAGCAGTGTCCCAATAAAATTGTGAACATTTTCATTTGCTGCAGACAGAGGGTTGAAAGACTATCTCAGCCATTGAGTCTCTGTAGGGTATGTTTTCTTAAAATTGTGCAAATGTTTTCTTCTAAATACTGTGTGAACGGTATTTCTGATAACTGTTCACACAGTGTTTTGTAAAACCATTTGAGGTGTGTATAACGCTGCAAAGTACATATACTGTGAGAAATACAATTAGACCTTCATTTTATGGCTGGAAACCAATCTGTTGACAGCTATTTGAAGATAGTCTATCTGAATTTTCATGATGGGTAGTGGTAGTAGTAGTAATATGGTCAGTTCTTCAGTTTCTCAACAACTACACCATCTGTGTCTGAAGAAGATTTCATACCTCAGCTTCAAATAATGTTTGTTAATGTTTTACCACCCCTTCAGTTTGATTTGATTGTATCTGAAGCAGAAATCTGAATGACAATAAATGAATGGAGACTATTTGTGTCACCCACTGATTTAATCCTTGTGGAAGTGGAAAGAATAAACGGTCAACCCATATATGATGTGGAAGAAATACCAGAGAAAGAGTTTGAGTTCTAGACTGCTGTAAAGCAGCCCCCTGACCTCCCCATAACCACACCCCACCCCTAAAGTTGTGGTATTTAAGCACCTATTGTGGTGCTACATATGCTGTAGTATTATGCAGTCACAGAGGCTCCTCATCACTGTAAAACTATCCATACTTACGCCACATGCACAAAGCTGTGATATGTCTCATTTTTGGTTGTGCTTTGTACTATTCTGCTGAAAAGCAGACCCCATTCTGACCCCGACATGTTCAGACTCCACCGCTAAAGACCTTTGGCATATTACATATTATATAGATAGTACTCATTCCTTTAAATTTTTTAAACAGTGATTGCTATGAGTTGTTTTGTTTTGATCTCATTAATAGTAATAAGGTATATAAGCTGAAGTATGTTAAGGCCAACTGCTGTTTAGTTCACATTCTTGAGTTGTTAATGACTAATCTCATCACAAATACAACAGCAGTAAATAATAATTTATATAAGTATTAACATATTGCATAGTCGGCATATACTGTTAGATTTGTGTAAGTGTAATATAAATATTGATAGTTGCTTTGAGAGGTATGAGTACTTCTACATGTGTCTTATAAACTTTTTAGAACTTAAAAGTACTGCAATCACACATTTAGATATAATAGTGGTGTAAAAAACAAAAGCTGACACTTAATTCTGTTATCAAAATATTTTAGTATTCATGTAAAAAAATGTTTTCAATGCCAAAAAAATGATAATTCACATTATAAAAATAATACATTTGCTTTCCAGTTTTTTTATAAAATAGTCAAATATAAATTAAATTAAAAATGGAAAATTGTAACAAAACAAATGTTACTTCACAGTAAAAAAATAAATATGAACAACTTCTTAATCATAAAAATATATATGAAAATAATGCTTTTTTTTTCAGAAAACAAAAGTATATAAAATATTCAGAACAAAGTGGAAGGTCCTTCAGGGAGTGGGGACAGGACCTATGACCCACTGGCTGACTCATCTGGTGCTTCCTCAAACAGTTCAGATATATTTGCCAGTGGGTCCTAATGCTGCTGCTGCAGATTAACAAATACCAGTCCATGCTGGAGGAAGGCTACTAGGCCATTGAGATCCAGAGGAGCTGGTGGTGGAGGTGGAGGAGGGTGACTGTGCTCCATTGTGTCCTGCAGGCATTAGTTGGTCTGGCACTGCTCCAGGTGCACTTCGAGGAGCAGCCTACTAGCCTCACCAATGGCACCACAAACATTGGCAAAGCCACTGGTGAGGTTGTCCTGAACATGCTGAACAGCCTCATGGACCACCGTGAGTTGGGTGCTCAGGATTGAGAGCTGCCCTGCAAGCTGCCCCATCTCCTGTGCATGATCGACCACTGGGATTGAAGCTTTAATGACAAACAAGAAACAACATACAGTAAAATAATAATATATGTGTCCTGTAAATTTGTGTCTTGTGAAGTTAATTATGAAATGGGTAAAGAGAATGCTGGCTACTGATAGGCTAAGAACATCTTTCATCTGGGTCATTATGGCAACAGAAAGGAAAAGCAGAAAGTAACATGCTTTAAAAAAGACATACAATTTACTGAACAATGGACCATCTCATAAAAGCAATCAGGTACTTCTTGGGTTGTGTTATGATTGGATAACAGTGCACTTCGGGCTGGTTGAAGCATGAAGTGTAGGCTTTGTGCTTCAACCCACATGAGGTGGGACATTATCTCACCATGGCATAGCTCATGGAGTGTCAGATTTGTGATGAAAGGCATGTTTCTTGTATACTGCTACTTAATAAACCATTACAGAAACAGAGTCAGGCACTCTATGCCACTCCATGGTTTGTGTAATGGTGTGATAACGGACCAGCTTGGGTGTGCTGAAGTGCAAGGCAATAGCTTAGTGCTTCAACCCAACCAAGGTGAGATGTTAGCCCACCATGACGCAAAACATGGAGTGGTCAGGTTGCTTGGTTAGTGATGGAATGTATGTTAATTGCATATTATTCTAGGTTCCATTCCCCCAAAAACAGACATCACACTCAATATTGTAGATTTGGCTGCTCAGTCGGCAAAACCTTTTATTGTCCACACAAACATAAATAATACACATTTTTACAATGTTGAGTTCCTTTTATTTTCTCTCTCACATTTTTATTCCACTCCTCTTTATTTTACTTTGGTTTCCTTTTGTTTTCTCCCCTGGGCATCGAAACCCAAGGGGGTCCCGTTCCATTCCTTACCCGGGTGTAAACCCGAGCTGGTCTTATACTTTCTCTCTGGGTAGGTCCAATTCCTGCCCCCCTTTTTCTTGTCCACTTATCAGTTTGTCCATACCCTTTACCTTCTTCCAGATCTTAATTCCTCCATTTTGTTTTCCCTAACCCCCCATACCCATTCCCCCCTTTTACCTTCTCAGATCTTTACTTCCTACCTTCCCCTTATTCCTACCTACTTCTCCATTTTTTAAAGAGCGGTGGGTGGGTCTTGAAATTACTTACTCAAAGAACCCTAGCAGAAAGTGGCAGAGCCCCTCTTTGTTGCCCCTCTTAAACCCCTATTGCTCCATCCCTCCCTGCCTGCCTTTGTTTTCCATTGGTCCTTATCCCCCACCCCCTCCGACGCTCTGGTGATGTCATGAGAGAGACCTCCCCTTTTATGACCTCATTCTCCCCCCCACCCCTGTTGCTATCCCTTCCAGATCTTAATTCCTCCATTTTGTTTTCCCTAACCCCATACCCATCCCCCCCCTTTTACCTTCTCAGATCTTTACTTCCTACCTTCCATTACCTTGCCTCCAGGTTGCGTTGGATGGTAAGCTTCCCCCTTTATAGAAACCCCTTCAACCACTGATCTATGTCTCTGCCTAGCTCCGTGATGAATATGTGGTTTCCCATCTGGGATAAGTGTACCCCATACATCCTGTACAACCCATGTATCCTCTCCTCTGTCTCATCATATCTAATGGCAGCTCCTCCTTTCTCTATCATAAACCTCCCCACTCTAATATTCATTCTTCTGCTCACTTTTTCTATGGCCTCGTGCTGCCTGGCTTGTCTTCACACTCTACGTGGAATAATTTTGGACCACATGATTGTTATCTCTGGCCACCATGTCCTCATGACCTTGACATCCCTTTGTATGCTGTAAAAGAGTTCTAGCCAGGGGCCATGTCCCAAGTCATTCCCACCCAGGTGTATTATCAGGAGATCTGGGTCCTTGTTGTTTTTTCTCATCTCTAACAGTAAAGGAAGGAGCTGCCCCCATCGCATTCCCCAAATTCCTTTCCACAGGATCCTTATTCCTTTGTGGTCATAACCCAGTTGCCTTTCACCTTTCTTCTGTGCTGCCTCCCTTTCTGCCCAATAAATGTGTGAGTGTCCCACCATCCATATGTCCTTCCTTTTTCTTATATCTATAACACACAAAAGAAACAGTGAGGCAGGAAACAACCACTTGCAAAAAAAAAAAAAAAAAACATTTTTCTTTTCTCCCCCCTTCGTTCCCTCTTCCTGTACCTTATATTTTCCATTCTTTCCTGTAGGGAGACAAAACCGATAAAGTTAGTGTGCTGTACCTCAAATATATTTCTTGTAGCAGTCTGATGCCCATCGTCCCATGGCTTTTATGTCCTCCCCCCTTTTTCCCTGGGTGGCCGCCTCTGAGGCTGTCCCAATCCAGAAAGAATGAGATGAGAACCTGTCTGGGTTTTTCCCCAGTTCTTTCATGCTCCGCTTCAATACCCCAGATACTTGACTCCCTTTTACCTCCTTCCCATTTTCATGTACAAAATAGAGACCCCCTTGTTTTGGCCTAACTCTGTGGAAGTCAAACATCAGCTGGCATGGGCACATATCCAGGTTCTCTTTTGGCTAGATAGTCACCCTGTACCCCTTGCCTGTCTGATCTGTCTTTGACCTTGCAATTATGAGGGTGAGCCCTATCCCTCTCCATTCTATATCCTCCCACTGCAGCCCTTCTCTCAGGGTGGGTATAGCGGGTCCGACTATTTCGGACACTCTGAATGCTCCCTTGTATAACACCATAAACAGTGCCCTGAATAGGATTACTTCATATGGGTTGTAACAAACCTCCGACAATTTTCTTACTATCTTCACTAGTAAGTGCTCTGTGATTGGTTCTCTCTTATCCCTCTCTTTCCCTTTTATCCTTTGCCACCCTATCATCATCCTTCTTACTAGAATACTATTTCATGGCTCCCCCCAACCTTTCATCTGGCAGACCCATCCTATGGCCGCTAGATGTACTCTTACTGTGGTGCAGGCCGTTCCTTCCTCCCTCCCAGTTTTCCACTACAAATCTCCTCACTTGCTTTTCTGTGACCGCCTCACTTACCTCCATGTTGTGGTGAGATCTGAAAGCTTGGAAAGCCCTCCATGAGTTTTCGTAAGCTTTTAGGGTGATGTCTGCCCATGCACTTCGAAAGAGATACGCTCCCTCCAGCCAGTCTCCCATAGCTCCTCTGGGATCCTCTCTCCTGTCAGATCTGCATTGGGAGCCAGTGCCCAAAATCTTCCCATCTGTAATCGGGAGAGGTTGTCAGCAATGGAGTTGCTTATTCCTACAATGTGTCTAGCCCTGAAACTTATGTTGAGCCTCAACCCTTGTAGCACTAACTGCCGTAGGATGCGGAGTACCAAGACCGACCTTGACCCTCTGTTATTTAGCACATCAACGACTGCCCTGTTGTCACACCAAAATGTGACCCGCTGGTTCTGCAGCCATGGTCCCCATATTTTTGTCACTGCCCATACTGGAAAAATCTCCAAGAAAGTGATATCCTTTGTCAGACATTCTTTGACCCACCTTTTTGGCCAGGGTTCTGTAATCCACTTTCCTTGGAAGTAGGCGCCTACTTCCTGCCCATCTGAAGCATCCAGGTTAAGTTCCAAATCCGTGTTATAGAGCTACTCCTCCTGCCAAATTGCTATCCCGTTGTGGTTTTCTATGAATTGCTCCCATATTTTTAAGTCTTCCTTGGTCTCTCTCCCTATACTGACCCAGTGATATGGCTTTGAACCCCCCGCCATGGCCCTTGCCAGACATCGTGTAAATGCACGTCATGACCCGATCGCACTACATGCAAAATTCAAGTGCCCCATTAATTTCTGGCTGTTAAACAGGGGCACTCTTTCTCTCTTTCCTACCTCTACCAACACTATCCTTAGCTTGTTTATCTTCTGAGTTGGCAAGCGGAATCGACCACGCTCCGCATCCACCTCTATGCCCAGGAATTCTAAGCACCTGTTAGGGCCTTCCATTTTTCCCATAGCTAATG
The DNA here is from genome assembly GCA_016271365.2 of Neoceratodus forsteri. Taxonomy (NCBI): domain Eukaryota; kingdom Metazoa; phylum Chordata; order Ceratodontiformes; family Ceratodontidae; genus Neoceratodus; species Neoceratodus forsteri. The sequence continues at coordinate 856,291,646 of CM057456.1, forward strand.
GGACTCCGAGTTCATTGCACATCTCTTGAAAATCCTCCATAATCCTCCATACCCCTTTCTGACCTTCCCCTATGAACAGAAAATTATCTAGGTAATGCACTACTGTGTCGTGCCCATACCTGGCTTTGAATACCCATTGCAGCCATGTGCTGAATTTTTCAAATGTGGAGCATGCCACTGAACACCCCATCCACATGGCTTTATCAAAATAATACTCCCCATCGATCTGAAAACCCAACAATTGTCAATCTTCCCTGTGAACCGGCAATAGCCGGAATGCGGACTTGATGTCTGTCTTTGCCAGCCATGGGGTGTGCCTTGCCCTGATGATCTCCACTGCATCCTCCAATGTCCCATATGACACCCTACTATCCTCCTCAGAAATGTGATCATTGACTTATTCTTTCTCTGGATAGGATAGGTGGTGAATTACCCTATATTCACTTGCCTTCTTCTTTGGGACTAGGCCCAATGGTGATACTCGCAGGTGCTGGAAAGGTGGGTCTTTGAATGGACCCTCTATTCTCCCTGCCTCCTTTTCATTATCAATTTTTGCCTTTAAAAGTGCCTCCTTGCCTTTAATTGAGTTTACATTTTTTGCCCATGTCCCAAACCTCTTTCCCTGGTAATGTAAACTAAAACCTTTTTAGAAACCCTCTACCAACTCCTACCCCACCCCCTTATTTGGGTATTCTTTCATCCATTGCTCCATTAATTCAGCCCTGATTGGGGTTTTTGCTAGCCAGAATTGACCTTTCCTATCTTCCCCCTTGGTGAAACCCTCTCCCACCTGTATGTTCCCTCCCTCTCCCTGTGCTATCTCTCTGCACCCCTCTGTAGCCCCCTGAAAGGAGACTCTTCCTTGTCCTACCCTGGGGTTAGCCTCACCATGAGATCTGCATCTTGCAGCTGGGTGAGATCCCCCACATTTTGAACAAGTGTGCCAAAACCTGCAGCCTGGGAAGGAACAGTGTGTTCTGTTGTATCCCCAACAGCACTTCTGATACCATGGCCCTCCCCTCTGCCACTTGCTTTCCGCCCCCCCGGCTACTGTCATGGTTTCCCACCATAGGTCATTATGTCTAGAATCCCATCTGCAATCCTCTTCATAGTTGGCCATTCGGGTCCTGAACTTCTCATCATACTGTAACCAGTTAGTACCTCCCATCATCTTATATGCATTTCTTATGATCAAGGAGTAAGCTGATAAAGGAATGCCCAATTCCGGCTTTTTCTCTTGGGCTATTGCACTATAATATGTGAAACCCAGGGTCCAGGCCTCCCATGAGTTCCCTTTAAATGTGGGCCCCTTCTGCTCTTCTCCTTTTTTGACCAGAACTACTGCGGCCGCCAATTCTTTCTTACTGAAACTTTCCTTTTCTTCGTAGAGCTCTGCTGTTTTCTTATCTACCAAATCAAAGATATCAACAAATTCTCCCTTCCAGATTTTTTCCTTTGTTGATAGCGGCACATGGTCCCCTATTCTTACCCCTCCACCCCCCTTTTTATGCACTATCTTTTCCTTTTCCCCCCATCTCTTTGTTTTTTCTCCTTTTCCTTCTCTTCTAATTTGCCCAGCACCTTCTGCAACTTCTTAACACCCCCCCCCATACCTAATAATATTTTCTCCACATACTCCTTCATGGTACTTTCTAGCATCAACACTGTACCTGTTTCTCCCTGGGGTTCTTTTGATGGTTCACTCATTGCTTTGGGTCCCGGCTCCGCTCCCCCTCATGGTCCATTGTTTGGGGCCTGCTGGTCACTGTCTGCCTCCAGTCGGCTAGCTTCGGGTGCAGGAATGTTGGGTCCCAGTCCTGGGTGAGGCCTAACCCATTCCCTTGGGCTGTGTTCCAGATCAGGCATCGGCCCCTCCGGACTGGGTACAGGTGTTGGGTCAGGCATTGCATGGGTTGTTGGTTGCCTCCCAGGCAAAGCTGCTCTTGGGCATTTTGGCACCAGTGCCCCAGCTCCCTTCCCTTTACCTGCTGCCCCACTCTGCCCCTTCTTTCTGACCCTGTCCTTCTGCACTGGTACATCCCCTTTTCCGTGTCTTCCACTGTATCTAGGACCTTGTGGGCCCTGTTTATGAGATCCATGATCATTTTCATAGCATACGCTTTCATCGAACTGCTTCCATGGGTGTTCATTCTGTCTTTTCTCCTGCTCACAACAAAGAATATATTTTGTTAGTTAACTCTCCGGGTCTTTCCCTGCGAATCACTTATCCTGACAATTTCCTCTGCCCCCTTCTTTCCTTTTTTTGAACAAACCGCTACTGCCTCCCCCTTTTTTTTTGACTTTCACCATTATGACTGTCCTTATTATTTGCTGAAAAACACCTCATATCGTTTTTCCCTCTTTTTTTTGCATTAAGCCATCTAAGATGGCAACTGAATATTTCAATGCAATTGGCAATGCGCAGGGTAACGCAAACCACAACACAAACAGAAACAGTAGTGGCAACGCACGTGGTAACAGTAACAAAAAATGCAAAGTGGTAAAGTTTTGCTTGACAGTTTTATGCACTACAGTGCTGTTACAGTAAGAATTTCAACTTGTGCCTTTTAAGACTGCAACTAAAATCTGGCCAATTTGGCCTCTCAGCTAGCCCTTGTACCTCATGCTATGAGGTAACTGACACTAAAGCCTGGAGTCTAGCTTGCTCCTCATGATTTGGAAATTTTCCTGTATATACATATATATATATATATATTTTTTTTATTAATTGCCCCCATTCTTCTCGCAACCCTCCTTCGAGGGACAGACAATGCCCCTGATAGAGTAAAGAAAACTTGCAAAAGTCCTCTAATGCCCCCAACAGAAAGCTGACCAAGGGCTCCTTAATAATATAATGTGCTTTGCATGGCCCCAGCTCCCTCTTGCCAACACCATCCAATTGCCCTTAGTCCTCTTGTAGCCCTTTCCAATTCACCTCCACTCCTCCTGGCAAAAATTGCCTGCACTGCCTCGATGTGCAATGCTAGCCCAGTCAACAAGGAGGTCTACCTAATATTGTCGCTGCTTTCCCTCTTTGTGGGCCCTATTGACTCTCTCTCCCACGATCTTCTAATCCTGTGGAAAAAACTGCCTAATCGGACATTACTAGTCATAGCTCCTCCCCAAGTGATTTTCCCCCACTAGCTGTTTCCCTTTTTATTAAACCTTTAGGCCAGAAAAAACGCTGTGAAATGCCCAGTGCCATGTGGCCCATTGTTCCATCGTGCTCCCTCGCTGCATCTTTGTCCTGTGCACACTTAGCCGCTTCCCCCTTTTTTTGAAGGCCCATTCTCCTCCACGCTGCAACTTGACGGTGTTCTCCATGTGGTCCTTTCCTCTGTTGGCTTACTATGTTGCCTCCTTGCTCTAAGGCCGCATTGGTCACCTCCTGTCTAGTTAGGCCCACCCTGCTTGTTGGGGCCCTGCTGGCTCTTTGCCCCGACTCCTGTTTGCCCCCTATCCACATTACTGCCCCCAGCCTCCTTCCCCATTCCCAGTTCCCTATCCAAACCACTCTGTCACAAAAAAACACATGGCTCCCCGTGAATGCCATGGTCCTCTCATTTTTGAACTGCTCCGCTAGCCCACCCCGTAGCTCCCCCCTGCATGCCCCGGTCCTGTCTCTCTTCCCCCCGGATTACACCTTCTCAGCCTGAGGCCTGTACCACTGCTCTTTTCACTGCTCATTCCTTTTTACATCCCTCGTGACTGCCACCTATGCTACTACCCCCGTTTTATGCACCTGATAGTGCTTTCAGCCCTTCGGTTGTCCTTGTTTTTCCCTGCGGCTCCTCTCTCCCTTCTCACCATCAATTTCCTTTCCCCTGTGTTCTTAGCCTAAAGCTCAAAAAAACCTCTGGCACATACTAGGATGATTATCCCTTTGGTGAGGGGAGAAGCCCTTGGCTGTGGCAGCATCTGGTGACTTTCGCTCTAGGAGAAACTCTGTTCTCGCTACCCCCGGAGCTTGCTATGCATTTTACTCAAAAATCACTCTACATTTCCACCTACAAGCCTGCTAAATTTTGCTACAGCCCTTCTAAGCATGAACACCATGTGTTTTAACCCTAAACATTGACTAGCAAATACTGCTCCATTCAGCTGACTCGCCCAGGTTCCCATAGCAAATAGCTGGCTCTGGCATAACTTGAAACTGTGGTCTCCTGGCCTCAATCTAGTGCTCTGACCATGCCCAACTGCATCTCCTTTTGATTTGTTTCTTTTAAAACCACCTGCTAAGTTTAATCAACCATCCCACTGCATCCCAAGCTTAGCGATTTCTGCCTGCACAAACTTTAACTCATTCACACCACAAGAGCTCTTTGAGACTTCCACCACTTGTGCTCTGTATACTCTTAGCACTGCATCCTGGGCCTTTATAAGCAAAATCAAGCCATATTCAGCATGCCACAAACAAATGTGACTACCTCTTGAACCGTAAGTGCTACACACAAAGTATGAGTGGCAGAGTTGTTTAGCACAACGTTACCTTTCCAATGGTGCTATGCAATCAGTTGTAATCCATTTAGTTTTTTATTTTATACTAGCTGAAATACCAAACAACTGATTTTTTCTGATTTTTTCAAGGTGCTTAGGTGATGCATGAGAGACAAATGTCAACCATGCACACCATAACCAAACAAATGCAAATAACTCCTAAAGTATATATGGTAGACACAAAGTATCAGTGGCAAAATTATTCAGCACAAAATATTCTTTCTAATGGTGCTATGCAATCAATTGTAATCCATTTAGTTTTATTTTATAGTAGCTGAAATACCAAACAACTGTTTTTTTTTCAGATTTATTCAAGGTGCTTAGATGAGGCTTGAGAGACAAATGTTAGCCATGCACACCATACCTTAAACAAATATGAATAACTCCTAAAAGTATACATGATAGACACAAAGTATCTGCAGCAAAATTGTTCAGAGCAAAATTACCTTTTCTAACAGTGCTATGCATTCAATTCTAAGCAATTCGGTTTGTTTAATAGTTAGGTAAAAACTGCTGACTTCCTCAGACGTTTCTGGGCCTGAGTGAAAGTCAGTTGAGTACGTCTACAGGCGTTATTGTCCTGAGGGGCTATGCTTTCAGACACCGCCTACAGACGTCTCTAGGCCTGAATGAGTTAAAGAATATCCCCTTTTCCTTACCTTTTCTTGAGGAACTCACTGACTGATGCGCTAGGTTCTTTTTTCTTGAAATTACTTACCCCTAGCAGAAAGTGGCAGAGCCCCTCTGTGTTTTCCCTCTTAAACCCCTATTGCTCCACCCCTCTTCCCTGCCTGCCTTTGTTTTCCATTGGTCCTTATCCCCCCAATGCTCTGGTGATGTCATGAGAGAGACCTCCCTTTATGACCTCTTTCCCTTCCCTTCCCCTTCCCCTTCCCCTTCCTTCTTCCTCCCCATCCTGCCCTGTTGCTATCCCAGTCTCTTCCTAGGGTCAGCTGGCCTGGAACAATGGGGCTGCCCTTAATGGCAACCCATTCTGTTACTTAATGACTCATTTCAGAAAGACATTCAGGCACTCAATGCCACTCCATGGGTTGTGTTATGGTGGGATAACAGGCCAGCTTGGGTGGGTTATCACCTTGTGCTTCAATTCACCTGAGGTGGGATGTTATCCTGCCATGACACAGCTCATGGAGTGTCAGATTGCTTAATTAGTGATGAAATGTATATTAATTGTATACTGATACTTCATGAACCATTTCAGAAACAGAATCAGACACTCTATGCCACTATATGGTTTGCATTATGGTGGGATAGTGGAACAGCTTGGGTGGGTTGAAGCACAAGGCGAAAGCCTCACGCTTCAACCCACCCAAAGTGGGATGTTAGCCCACCATGATGCAAACCATATAGTTGTCAGATTGTTAATTATATACTGTTACTTAATGACTCATTTCAGAAAGACAATCAGACACTCTATGCCATTCCATGGTTTGTGTTATGGTGGGGTAATGTACCAGCTCGGGTGGGTTTAATTATGAGGTGATAGATTCATACTTCAACCCACCCGAGGTGGGACATTAGCCCACTATGACACAGCTCATGGAGTGTCAGATTGCTTAATTAGTGATGGAATATATGTTAATTGTATACTGATACTTAATGACCCATTTGAAAAACAGAATCAGGCACTCTATGCCACTCCATGCATTTCATTATGGTGGGATAATAGACCAGCTTGGGTGGGTTGAAGCACGAGGTGATAGCCTCATGATTCAGCTCATCCAAGGTGGGACATTTTCTCACTATGACGCAGGTCATAGAGTGTCATATTGCTTGATTAGTGATGAAATGTATGTTAATTGTATACTGCTACTCAATGACCCATTCAGAAAGACAATCAGGCACTCAATTTCACTCCATGATTTGTGTTATGGTGGGATAATGGACCAGCTCGGGTGGGTTGAAGCACGAGGGTATCTCACCTGAGATGGCACGTTAGCTTGCCATGCTGCAGTTCATGGAATGTCAGATTGCTTGATTAGTAATGGAATGCATGTTAATTGTATACTGATACTTAATGACCCATTTCAAAGACAGTCAGGCAGTCCATGACACTCCATGGGTTACATTTTGGTGTGCTAATGGACCAGCTAGGGTGTGTTGAAGCATGAAGCAAGAGCTTCATGCTTCAACCCACCCGACGTGGCACGTTAGCCCAACATGATACAGATCATGGAGTATCAGATTTCTTAATATATATACATTGGCTTTTAGCTATGTGTGCTAACTTTGTAATGCATGACCACTAGTAAATCTTTTCTTTATATATACACTGCTCCATTCGATACGATGGAATTTGATATTGTTTCACTGTGTAATGAACAATTGTAATTACTGTGACATGAGATTAAACATATGAACAGTCAGTGTTTTACTTGTGATAAACTTACCAGCATATTACAGTTGTCTAACAGACCGACTGAAGTATCAAATTACTTGAATGTGCAATACAGTTATCCACATAATAATTACCATGCTTGTGGACAGACAGTGCAGACAAGCAAAGTGCAAATGGAGACTAAACAATGACCTATTAGTTATGAATATAAAACAACTACTGAGATGAGGGAAATAGCATGCACTAGTCTACGTAATGAATGTTATGTCACAGCGCACAGCGCACTATATCAGACAAATAGTTTTTTTGCAGTAGCTTGATTGGCAGCATGCAAATTGTTGTATAAATGCCATTGTGATGTTCCTGAGCAGTTGGATACTGTTAACTGTTGTTGTACAGTGATGACCTGTTTGTTTTGAATAAAGATTATTATTGACATTAACAACATTATATGCAGAGAGACACAATGAAATAAGAACCTGTTAATGCTGTGTTTTGGTAAATATTTACTGTAATGTTAGATGACCCATAGCAGTTGTATAAGACTAAATTTTACAGTAAGACTTTGGTATTGCCATCGGCCCACTACACAAATATTGGCCCATCTTAAGACTGTGTAGGAATGGTTATCTCTAACTATCTGGTTGGGTTTATGGTGTGACACTTCAAAGCTTAATATGTGCACTGTGTTTTAAGGAGAAAATGATCTAGATCAAGTTGTTTTTACTAGTCATTAGCACTGCTGTCTAGTTTGTATAAACTTAAGTGTGCATCACATATTAGACAATGGCAAGAAAGAAGTCTGATACCTGATTGGTCAGTCTGAGACTGGCCCTGTCATGTTATTCCAGTGTAACACAACGGGTGTTGTTCCAGGACCTAGATGATCACATCAAATGTTTATGAGACTACTGCACAGTCAGTTGCCCAAGTAACTGATTCACCCCTTTCAAGCTGCTTTTGGTGTGACCATTAAAATTTTTTTCATTTAAACCTTAGCAATATGTGACCACACCAGGACCAATCATCTCTGCTCAAATGCCACTTAATAGGAGACCCAATTTTACATTAGGTCAATTTAAAAAAAAAATACAAATGCAAAACTTTTACTAACAAGTGCACACTATTAACAGTAACTTTTTGTTACATTATTATAGAAGTATGTGCTCAGCTAGTCATTTGTTAGAATAGTCACTCACATCAGCATTTTCATATCAGTTTTACATGCCAATCAGTTAAATAAATAAGCCCTTCACTTTACTCTAATAGTGTCTATTTGCCTGACTGCAGTATACCTTATGTCGAACACAACAAATGTTTACAAGTTTATTACAGATCTTTTGTGATACAGAGCATGCAGCATTAACTTTCTACAGCTACAGTTGTTGATAGAACATCTACTTCTGCCACATTCTCCTGCAGCTATTATACTGGATAACAAAATAACAAACAACACAACCATACAGTTCTCCTAACCTAAGAGAGACTTCCCAATCCCTATCAAGTTGGCTGTCATACTGTGTGGTGACAGATAATTATTGGTAAAGATGGGGGGAGAGACATAATATTTTGCTTTGTCATCTTAACCTTGAACAACTAACTGTTCTTCAACAAGTATGACTAGTTCCATGGCCTGTTGACACTTGGCTGGGTATAAGTGTGTGTGTGTGGGGGGGCTTACACAGAGTGATCGGAACTGAAATGTAGATAAAAACAAGAATTTACCACACATCATGAACATGTGTCACAAACCCTTTGTAAAGGATGGTGCTTTGATTTAGAATATTGATATGATGACAGGTCTGCATGTCTATAGATGTTTAACCTTGTATAATAACAACAGCATAACTACTAACAAATTCCCACAGAAGTCATTTATGTAATATACTTACGGGTAGCTCGGTCGACCATCTCATGGTGCACAGGAGAAGCTGCAATGAATTGGAAAAAAACCATTGTGTTGTTAAATATTTACTTAGTGTGCATATTATGACATTTAATATACAATAACTTCAATAGTATCAATTGCCTTATAGATAATTATTTATCTAATAAGCAGATAAGTGTATGTACAAATTATGATCTGATACAAATGGTAACACCAAGGAACTTGAATACAATCTGTCTTAAAAATATATGTGTGTTTAACTTCACATGCTATTTTTCACTAACAATTTGTGACACCAATAGACCAGTAGCAAGTCTGAAACACAATCAGCACACAGTTGCAGCATTACTTAGCATATAAAGATATAATCGACTACCAGATAATGAAATACAGCACATCTGGTATCCTTGGAGCAACTACTACTTTTAAACTTATGGAACACATATCATATTATACTGTCATCCAAATATGTTAGACACTAAACTTGCAATCTGAATAATACATACAAACTACAATCTGCTACAAGCATTATACTTACATGTTACTTGTGGCAGCACTGGTCTGCCTCCGGGACTCTCCTCTTCCTCTGGATCCTGCTCAGGAGTCTGAGTCTTGGCAGGTGTGTGGGGACATTTCTCCAGTTTCAACTGGGCTGCCTGCCTCAATCTCCTCAGTGGCACACTCCTTAGGTTCTGGGGTCTTCACTACTTCTGGAGTTTGTGCTCCAGAAGAGTCCAATCCCTCTTTTCCTGAGTCATGCATTGCAGCCTGTTCTTCCTTCTCGCATACCCCAGGGTCAGTGGCACTGGTGTCTCCTTCAGAAGTGTGTCATGCTTCCTCTGCCACTTCCCCTGAGGTATCTAAGGACTGGTTGGCTGTAAAACAGATACATTAAATATGTTCAGAAAACATCATAGTATACCCTAGAGGTTAAAGCAGTGAGCTGTGGATGAAATTGGGACATACAGTAGACTTGTGCTTGATTCCTACAACCTCTCTTCATGTGTACTGTGTGACTCTGAGCAAGTCAATTAACTCACCTGTCCTACCAGGTCACCTCTCAAAACAGGCATTTGTGCCTAGTGCTGCTTACCATGTTACCAAAGACTGAAATACAATTAAATTAAAAAGTTATACCTCTTAACATACCTATGAAATGCAATAAAAACATCTAATTTCTTGTTTATACATCTCGCTTTTGTCCCTTTTTACATTTCTGTTGCCTGGTATATTGAAAGTAGTTATCACAGATAGGGAGCAGAGACAGATACCATATTTTTTTGAGGTGCAGAAAAACAAAACCATAGTTGATGCTGACACTTCCTGTTTAGGTAGAATTGCTACATTGCTGTTTCTTATGACATAAGAAACAATCAGTATAGTAAGTTTGTGAACAATACATATGTGACAACAAAGTCAACACCCACACTTATATTATACGGCTATTTTTGCACAAAAACAATAATAATTAAGAAAAAACAATCCATAAAAATATATTTATTAAACTCATCAAGGGTAGATAATTACAAGAAAACATACTATTTTGTTATAAATAATTTTTACACTATATGACTTCCTACACTGTCTCCCTCTCTCTCTCTCTCTCTCTCTCTCTCTCTCTCTCTCTCTCTCTATATATATATATATATATATATATATATAATAGTGGCATGGTCGTGCCACTATAGTTAGGGTTCAGATGTCACTTCTATGTTAAAGTCAACATTTTGCACATTAATAACTTTGGACCTGTTCAACGGATTTGCCTGAAATTTGGTATCGCAGTGGGGCACAGTAGATCTCTTGATTTGCCAAATTTTGTTTTGGTTGGACTTACAGTCTTTGTGTACAAAAACACTGCAAAATGCAAAATTATCCATTTTTGGAGGCTGGATTTTGGATGCCGCTTTTCATTTGGTGAAAAAATATTAAGGCATTCAAAAGTTATGCCACTTTGAAGTTCCCATTATAAGTCAATGGGAAAATTTATTTGTATGTTTTGTGAACAAAGAATGAGGTTCTAGCCATCTCATCCCACATGGTGATCAAAGAATTTGCAGCCTTGTGGTTCAAGAATCTTTGTCCCCTTGAATTCTTTGATCGCGAGGTCCACCATCTTGTTTTTAGTTTTCCGATCAGAAAAACACAAATATCTCAGCTTAGGGGTCACTCCTGAAGTAAAACTTGGATGGCTTTTACTCAGGGGGCTCAGATCTATCGAGCCATGCCTTTAGTTTCATCCAAATCGGTCAAAAAATAGAGTTATATGCTTTTAAAATCTTTGATCGCGGCTCGCTAACGATCTTTGAACGTGAGCCTGGAAATTCTTTGATTGCCAGATTCTTTGATTGCGATCTTGCATTGTGACCTAAATACACAAATATCTTGGCTCAGGGGTGGGCTAGGGACACAAATGAGGGTGAGTTTTGATCAGGGGGCTTGGTTCTATCGAGGCATGCCATTGGTTCAGTTCAAATCGGTGAAAAAGTCACGTTTCAGCATTTTAAAGTCTTTGGTCATGAGCATGCAATTTCTTTGATCATGAGCCTGAAAATTATTTGATCTCGAGATTCTTTGATCGTGATTGTGCATCGCGAGCGAGGGACAAGACGGCCGGATTAAAAATTCTAATTTCTCAGCCCAGGGGTGTCCTAGGAAGACAAATGAGGGTGGGTTTTCCTCAGGGGACTTCATTCTGATAAACCATGGCAGTGGTTTACTGCAATTCTTTGCATTTTTTTAATTACAACACTTTTTTATTCTTTGATTGTGAACCTGTAAATTCTTTGATCACGAGCCTGAAAATTCTTCAATCATGAGATCCATTGACCGCGATCATGCATTGCAAGTGAGGGATGAGATGGCCAGATTAAAAAATAAATTTTCTCAGCCCAGGGGTGCCTTGGGAAGTCAAATGAGGGTGGGTTTTGCTCAGGGGGCTTAATTCTGTCGAACCACGGTGGTGGTTATACCGCAATTCCTTCAATTTTTTTTATTATAGCAATTTTTATTCTTTGTTCATGAGTCTGCAAATTCTTTGATTGTGAGATTCTTTGATCGCAATCTTTGATCACAAAATAGGGACAAGATGGCCAGATTTTTTATAATGGAATAGATTGGGAAATTTTACCAATCTTTAACATTGAATATCTCAGATATGGTTTGGTCTTTTTACTTGAAATTTGGAGGGTATTTATGGCATGTCCTGTGGATGTAAATTACAGTGTTTACATGTCAGAACTTTTTTTGGCAGAGATATGTACACATTGGAAGAGAGAAGGGACCGGGGGGACATGATAGAGGTCTTCAAGTACATGAAGAGGGTAAATAGGGGAGGAACAGTCAGGGTGCTTCAAAGGAAGGAGGAGGGGGCCACTAGATGCATGGGTGGAAGCTGGAGGGGGAAGATTCAGGGGAGAAAGGAGGAGGTGCTACTTCACTGAGAGGGTGGCAGAGCCATGGAATGCACTGCCTAGGGGGCTGGTGGAGGCAGAGACGGTGGAGGGGTTTAAGAGGGGCTGGGACAGGTACAGGGGAAGGGTTCTGGAAGCAAAATCCAATGCAGCAAGAATATCCGGAACTGGGAAGGGAGAAGCCAGAGAAGGCAAGAGGGGCAGCAAGGTCAGCACCCAGGGTGGGGGCTGACCAATCGAGCAGACTCGAAAGACCGTTAGGCCTATTCTGCTGGCATTTTAGTATGTTAGATATGGCATGGTGCAGATTATGTTCTTCGGACAGCATTTTACTTGTGGTGGTGGCTTGCAATTGATAGGATATGTAAGCATCAAGGCATGAGAAAGGAGGCATTAACAAGGAATTAATGCATGGTTGGGGGGTTGGTGCACAAGGCCACAGGCTGAGTGCTCCAACCACCCAACCATGCATTAATTCCTTGTTATAACATGGGCAAGAATGTTTGTGTGATCTGACTGGCAAAGATTAGTCAGGTGACAGTTGATTAATCTCTGTTAATCAGTCACCTACTTTGCTTGTTGTGATTAGTCCTTTAATTTAGAAGCCTACACCATGCAGATCTTATTAATTGCAACCTAAACATTTTGTAAATGTCACCATGTTGTTCTCGCTTTTCAGTAAGAATGCAACCTTTTTCAGAGTTTCCACTCACCCACCCACCGGGTGGACACTGTAATCTCAGGCAATCATTTTTCAGGTACAGTGGACCTGCTATCAGAGTTCCCACCTACCCACCTAATGGACACAGTCAAATTGTGCCATTTCTAAGTAGTGCTCCTGACCATTGTCCCGATAAAGCAGTAGCAGTGCTGTAATTCCCATTATCAGCGTGCTGAAGTAAATAAACAGAACAGCAGCAGCACACATAAAACTCATGCAAGGTCCTGATAAGAAGCAGAGCAGAGCCTTGTAAAAGAAACTGCTCATTACTTCTTCCTATGCACGTAGTGAAAAATAAAGGGAATGCCCACATAGCAAACCATAACAGCAACAAAACAAATAGAAAGCAGTCACCCTCCTGAGAGCAAGCAGTCCGCATCCTGTTCCTGTGCCTCTGCAGTATTGGTTTGTTTCCACCCACCCAATAACATCCCTGTGTCACCGATCCTGAGTTGTACAGTGCATTGCAGAGCAGCATCAGTTTTAAGTTGCTACCAGGTTTCCCACCAACACCGCATATCTCCTACTTCCCCCTGCATCTCATGCAGCAGTGAAGAGAAAGTAAAAGAGCACAACTGACATCCGCTTTATCACGCTGGTTGTGACCCCCCTCCTGACAGTGCGAGCACAATGTGTCCCTCCCGACAACGCGACCACAGTGTGTCCCTCCTAACAGCATGAACAGTGTGTCCTTCCTGACAGCATAAGTGCAGTGTCCAGATGAGTGGCAGGCACACAGAGAAAATATCAGAAAAGTGGTTTAAGAACTGTACATTGTGAATCTTACATGACTGGCAGCAGTTCTTAAATGTTTTCTTTGTTATAGGGCTTGCACTAGGGAAGACAGAGAGTGGGACATTGAGTTTCCCATTCAGTTGAGAGACAGTGTGAGATGGACAGTAAATGCAGTGATTGGCAGAGACACACACACAGTGCTCTGTTCCTTTCCTCAGATACTGTATGTTATAAGATGAGAGACAACACAGTGTGTGCATCAAGTTCAGGCAGCTCCTTGATAGTATTGTAGAAGACTGTTTACCACAAATGTCTGTGTGTGGCACTATTTTTGCTGTGGCAGGACACAGAAAAGTGTGGTACTGCAATCATGAGCAGTGGAGGAATACAAAATGTTCCCACTTGTTTGAACTTTTATTCCACTGGGTTTTATCCATTTCTCTCCACATCTGGCCCATGTTATAAGTGCAATAACCCACTCCAGGGTGTGTGGTTATTGGGGATTAATCAACACCCTGGGTGCTGTGAGGACACTCGGCCTGTGACCTTGTGCCTCACAATGCACCCGGGGTGTTGATTAATCCCCAATTACTGCACATCCTGTTGTGGGTTATTGCTTACTGAATGCCTCCTTTCGAGTGCCTTAATTCTTTTTTTATTTTAGTCTTTGGTAACCGGCTAAGGTCCACTAGGTACAAGTGCCTGTTTTCAGAGGCAACCTGGGAGCACTGGGCGGTTAAGTGACTTGCTCAGAGTCACACAGTATGCAAGTGGAGGTTGTGAGAATCAAACTCAGGTCTGGTCTGCTGGATGTATGCACTTGTAACATGGCTTGTATGGCACTAGTTATATTATATTTCTTGATATTAATTATTAAAATACAAACAGATTGTTTCTTCATGTTTTTTCTATGAATAGGGTTGTATTTCAGAATGAGAAACTTTCTTTCTGGAATCATACTTTTTTACATACTTATGAATAGATTTAGTACTTTTTCCACAAACCGTGCTTTGCTTCCTTACACTGTTAATAATGTAGTCCAGTGGTTACAACTGTTTTACATGTGGTCAATAACTTTGCTGTTCCTTCATTGCAAACTATGACACATTAGGTGTGCATTGTGGGACATATTAGACTTTGCATACAATGCCACACTACTTCTAAAGATACACATTTGAAACTATTGAGTTTAGCGACATCTGTTTCTTTTAGTAAACTGTTGTTAATAGAATCTACCTTTCTGGCTCTGTTGTGTTTGTTTCCTGAACATTTTTATTCGCACTCAATGTGGAACACATTTGACTGTGCCGACGGCAATCCAGACATTGTGTGCTGCCAATCACTTATTGGGAGATGTGTCATTAATCATTTATTTTGCATTCTGTGTCATTCTTTATGCCATATTAGACAGATATTTACTGCTGCCTTACTTGTAAAGCTAGATCCTTGAAAGGGATTCCTGGAATATATTTGATGAGGTGCTGTGACTGGTATGCTACTTTCAGTCACTGCACTACTTGCATGTTTCTTGTCTTTACTGTAGTAGTAGTAGTAAAAGTTTATTATTATAACAACCAAAATTGTCAATACAATTAAAACATCATCTATATCATATTCATTCACTTGTCATATACATATTTAATAATTTACATATACAAAAATATAAATGTTATTCTGTTATCTTTGACATTTTTCATAATTATCATTTAATTTTGTTATACAACCTTTCACAATATTATGGTTCATGATTTTGTTGTTTTTAAACACCATCACCTACATGCAGTTAACCATGTCAGCAAGACACCCAGTCAATCTTTTCCTAATTAGTACGATATCACTAAATCTTCCTCACACCTTTTATTAAGTGTTTTTTTCTTTCAATAATGCTTAAAAATTTAGTCAAGTTCACCAATTGTCCAATATCTGTGCTTTTAAGTAAACTGTTTAATTGGAGATTTGTAGCCATATCCATCTTTTCCAGTATATTTCCCCCAAAAAACTGTCTCTCATATTTATATAATGGATGTAGTATCAGAATGTGTAACAAATCATTCTCCCTTAATTTACATTAGCAAATGCCTTCTTTTTGCTTGGTATGTATGCCTCTCAGTTTCTATGAATCGAAATATTCAAACCGAAATCTTGTTAAAGATTTCCTTTTTTTTTGGATCCTTTACTATTGTCATATAAGATTCCAATGCAATATATATATATATATATATATATATATATATATATTTTTTTTTTTGCCAACCACTTACTGATTTTCACTTCTCTAATAATTTCCATCTCATATTGTATAAATATATCTTCAATTCTTCTTTTTATATAAATTTCTATATCTTTTCTGGGCATGATTAGGCTATTAACCAAGCAATGTAGAAGGCCATAAGGCTTTATAATTTTGTCCAAAGCATATAATCCTGGACATACAAACCCACTATTGCTGTATACTAAGGATTCTTCTACGCATATTCTGGGGAGTCTCTCTTCATTCATTCCATAGACCTTAATCCAGTAGCCTGCTAATCTCTGTGTAATACTGCACCTAATGGGCAATTGCCCCAGCTCTAATCTAGTCAGGGCAGAGGATGCCCTCATTGGTAATCCCAGTAATCTTTTATACATTTTATTTAATATCACCTCTAAACCCTTCACTTCTTTCTCATCCCCACCCCAAATTTCTGCCCCATATAGAATTTGACTTTTTAATTTTGCATTTAGGACCTTAAGAAATCCTTTAACAGACTGACCAGCATACTGATAAGCAAATTTTTCTACCATCAGAACAAATCTCTTCATTTTATCTGTTATATATCTACTATGTAATTTCCATTTTAAATTACAAGTATTAGTTGCACCCAAATAGCAAATGTTCTAAACCCTTTCTATAATATTACAATCATTTATTAATCTCAGATCTTTCTCTTTCTTTATTGAAGTTCTATTACAAATCATACATTTTGTTTTAGCGTAATTAATCTCCAGTGCCATTACTTTACATTTACAGTCAATTCCGCTTGTGTGCACAACCTCAGGACCTCTCAAAGTTGAGCACACAACCAAAAATGCACTAAACTGAAAACGGATCTTTAAAACATAGACAGAAGCATGTTTTTTTTTTAAACGACATTGGTTTAATAGTTGTAGAAACAAATGTTATACACATTAAAAATCATGATTCATTACTGGATAAAACTGAATTTATGTTCAGGCTTAAATAATTTAGTACAGTAACTTAATAAATGCAGCTTTATATAGTGTACAATACAGTACATTACCACTTAGAGTCCTGACTTAGAGTCCGGGCATGCCATAGAAATCAGTAATGTGCGCTTGCCAGCCTGTCAATTACTTAAAGATTCTAGTCTTTTTTTAAAAGCATAAAACCAGCTGAAATCTGAGGTTTCTCTAGTGTCCACGTAACTTCAGATGTGTTCCATCATTGTCCACACTTCTGTAGTTGAAGGGGGTACTACGTCAGGCTCATCATTCTCGAGTTCGTCCACCTCTCCACCAGATTCCATCACAGTGGCACAAATCTCATTGTCGGTGAGCTCTACACTTGCTGGTTCCTCATTGTCCACTGTAGCAAACTCAGCAAAAGTAGCGTCTGTCATTCCTGGTGGGGGTTGAACATTTTCTATAGGGAGATCAGTGTCCAGGTCTTCTATCTGATCGGTGATTCCAGCCTTGAGAAAACAATTCTTTATTGTGTTTGTGGATACCTCTCTCCATGCGGCATGCAACAAGTGTATAGCGTCCAATATTGAGATAGATTTTGCCACTGCATTAAAATTAAAATTACCCTGAGTTTCACCTTGTGAGTCCATGCCGAGCAGGATCTTATTCACTACCTTTTAGTGTTAGTGCTGTTTTAAAGTGTTTATGATGCCCTGGTCCATCGGTTATATTAATGCAGTGTGATTAGGGGGTAGAAAAAGAACTTTAAAATTATGCAGAGTAACAGGCTTGCAGGCAGGGCAGTTGTCTACCAGAATGGTAATCTTACAGTGTTGCTGTCTCATTTTTTTATCTATGCCCTGGAGCCACTCGAAGAACAATGTAGATGTCATCAAGGCATTCACGTTGGCTGAGTACTGGACAGGTAATGCCTCAACAGTTACACCTTTACAACACCTTGGTTTCTTAGATCTCCCCACAATCAATAGTGGCATTTTCTCTGTCCCAATGCTGTTAATGCAGACAAGCACTGAAACTCGCTCTTTTGCCTTTTTGTGACCTGAGACATAGTCCTTCTTAAAAGATAGTGTGCCATCAGGAGTGGCTCTGAAGAACAGTGCCATCTTATCAACATTAAAGATGTCTCTCAGACAAAAAGAGTTTGTGACTGTGAGCAGCACCTCTGTTGCCCACCGCTCTGAGGTCTCAAAATCGCTCTCTGCTCGTTCCCCATGAACACGCTTGTAGCCGATGGAGTTACGGGCTTTCCAGCGTGACAACCAGATGGCAGTCAGTTCGAATGCAATGCCCATGCTAATGTAGAGACCCTTAGCCTTCTGTAGTAAAATCTGGCCAGACAGCGGCACTCCATGATCTCTGGCAGCTGTGAACCAGCATAAAAGAGCATCTCCGACTCGGCTATATTTCCCGTCTCTTTTTCGCTATCAGTGTTTGCTGGCTCCAGTGCTCCACTCTTGAAGAATGTCCTATTTATTTTTCAAAATTCTGCCAACACAATACACATCAATGCCAAAGTCAAAAGCCAACTCCTTTCGTGTTATGCTGGGTACCTGTGCTCTATCCAGAAGCTGGACCTTTTGCTCAAGTTTTAAAACAGTTCTCTTGAGCTTCTCCATACTGGCGTTCAAGGGTAGACAACAGAGCAGTGTGAAATCTAGCTAGGATAGTTAAACTAGCTAATTTCTAACTCCTCCACATGCAGTAGCTCACAGCTGAAATTGATTAGGTGTTAATCACCGCTTAGTGAGAACCGGGAACCTAGTGCTGAACAGACAGTGGCCAAGCAAGGTAATTAACACCTCTCAGAAGCACCTTGAAACTGCTAAGTACTGGCAAAAAGCAGTGCACACAACCAAAATTCAGTGTGCACATAACCCAAATATTTAACACTGTGTTACTGGCAATTGATTCGGGACCAGAAAAATGTGTGCACACAAATGGAATGTGCACACATCCAAATGGCACACAAGTGGAATCGACTGTATTACCAAATTTTTCTATACTTCTTTTTATTCTCAGGTAACTTGTAGATACCAGGACAACGTCATCTGCAAATGCAAATATGGACAGCATCTTTCTCCTATTTTAGGCATATGTAGTTCCTTATCATACAATTCTATGAGTATTTTATTTAGATACAGGTTGAACAATATAGGGGAGAGCACACACCCTTGTCTCAATCCCATATTTGTTCTAAATATTTTTGTCTTATCACCCTCATTATTGTATCTTATACATGTCCAATTATCCGTATAGAGCCTTTTTATTAAGTCGATCAGATCCTGTTATATCCTATATTCCTCCAATACAATCCACAACATATCTCTCTTGATTTTATCGAAAGCTGCTCTCAAATCGACAAAAACACATTAGAGTTTTGTCTTGTTATATTAATATACTTGTTAATTATATGGGATAGAACAAAGCATTGGTCAACTGTTGAGTGACCTACCATAAATCCTGCCTGTGCCTCATCTATTATTTTAAACTCCTTTATCCATGACATAATCCTTTTTTGTAATATCTTAGTAAAGATTTTTTTGCGTGTTATCAATCAGACTTATTGGTCTATAGTCTTATGGGTTATTTCTATCGCTCTTCTTGAAAATAGGTACTGTATTATTATATTCTCTTTCCATGTGCCAATTATTTCACCTGTCCTAAATATATAATCAAACAGCTTTTTTAATACTGGAATCCATAGTTGTACGTCACTTAATATAATATCCACTGGTATACCATCTGGCCCAGGTGCTTTGTGTTTTTTCACTTCCATCAAAGCATTGTATATGTCATATTCCCTTATTTCCTGTATTACAACATTCCAATTTCCCTCTTTCCATATTTGCTCTTGTATGGAGATATTGAAAAAAGCAATCTATAGTACTTTTCCCACATATGAGGTTCAATGTGGCACTCTATGTCCCCACTAAAAGAACTACAGCCTCTCCCCACCATTTTCAAATTTTTTCTGATCTTTTTGACTAACAGCCTCTTCCAATTATTTCCATAGCCTAGATCTATATTTCTCTCTCTCTTACCAACAATAATCAATACTCTTTTCTAGCTTTAACTAGTTGTATTCTAAGTTTTTTTGTCATTTGTTTTCCTAAATAGTCTTGCAAGTATATGAATTCCCTTTTTTGTCTCTTTACAATCTTTGTCATGCCACTGACTTCCCTCCCTTTTTTTTACATGCATAGCTTTTTTTATTAATTGGCTAGATGTTCCATAGCATCCTCATATTTCCTAATGACATTCATCTTTCCTATTTCCTCGACTATCTCTAACAAATTTTCTCTTATACCACTATCCATTATTAGGTTATTAGAATTTAAATTGTCAATCAGATCCCATTTAATTCCTATCCTAGTCCTAGATAGCTCTTTTCTTGCTTTATGTAATTCTGTCTTAACTGTTAGATCAAACTTAATCTCTAGTGGGCTATGCTCTCCCTCCACCCACATGTAAATCTCTTATTCTCAAAATAGCATTTATATTTACCCAACACAAGTCGATTATTTATGACCCTCTTTTACCTATATACGTATATTCTCCTTCTTTGGTCCTACCATTAATTATTATAAAATTCCTTTGTTGCAACTTGCTACATATATCCTTTCCCCTAACAGACACTTTCTTGTCCTTCATTGATTTAATCTCCTTTATATCCATTTTATCCACTGCTGAAAGTAATTCACTTGTATCTTTTGGCATATTGATATTATGACCTACTCAAGCATTCAAATCTCCCAAAACTATTATTACACTATAGGGTTTTTCTTTCTCCCATCTATCTAATATTCTAACTAACAAAGACACAGTATTTGTGTTATTATACCTTGTGTTTGGTGGTGGCAAGTATACATTTAACAATAACCATGTATCTTCTTTACTTTCAATTGTTGCCCCCAGAATGTAATCCGAGTCTATAACAATTTTGTCAGTTCTAATTTCTTTGGAAATCTTTATCCATGTTACCAATCCCCCTATTAATCTCTCATATTTTTCCCCATTTCCTAAATAATTTATACCCATTAAGGTGTATCTCATCAGCACTCCAGGTCTCTTGGAGGCATATAATATCAAACTCCATGACATATCTCATAAATGTAGAGTCAGCTATCTTGTCTCTGATTCCTGACACATTCCAGGAAATCATTTTCCCATATTTGTCTTTTTTTACCTTCACTCTCCTAGTTCTTTCTGCTTCTGTAACTGTATTACCCCTTAACCTTCATTCATTATTTAAATCTTGTAATACCTGGAAACGATTTGTCACCTGTATTAAATTTAGCCAATACTCGGATTCAAATTTTTCTGGCTTAACTTCATCCAAGTTGGTTTCTCCCCTTATACTGATGTCCATATTATCCAGGATTTCTTTTTTAGAGAGTTTTAAATCATAATCTCTTCTATTATTTATCCACATTGTAAATTGTCCATTATTTTACCATCTTACCACTTTTTTGATCTTATTATTCAAATCTCCCCACTTCGATATAGTCTGTAGCAATTCGACCATCTTACTCCTCACATTCCTTTTGTTTTCATTAAGGAAATTGTTTATTCCAAAAACTGATATTAACAAATTCTGTTCTTCTTTATCTTTATTCCTTTTCTTATAATAATCTGGAAATAACTTTATATTAACTATACGCTCAACTAGTTGTCTATACTGTGCACTGTGTTGTTACAGGACTCATCTATTGTACGGCTCATCACTTGAGATGTGTGTGAACTGTTTTGTTGATATGATACCAGTTATCACATTATCTGTCTTTGTTTTGCTTCATTTTTACTAAAACTATTGTGGAGTCTACTATGTCCACTGGGTGGGAAGGTGGGCGGGAAGCAGTTACCATTATTCATATTTCTTTGTCTTCTGCTCACTGTTACTATTTCAGAACTGTTGATCTATCACTAATATGTTTGTGGTTGCTTTTGGTACTGCTCAGCCATGCATATCTAAGGAATTAATGCACGGTTGAAAAGTAGTCATCTGCTGTGTTTTATCCAATGATTTCTTTTGCTTTCTGTGTCTTTATTTATGCCATGTTAAAACTAGCCTTAGTGTCATGGATGTAGTTTTCAGTTGTTGTGTCTGCAAAATGTCAACAGGTGTGGAACTGTGCCACTCTGATGAATGAAAATTTCAAACTTTGACATGTTATATCTTGGGCACAGTTTGGTCTTTTCACTTGAAATTTAGAGAGTGTTGAAAGCATGTCCTGTAGATGTGAATTGTGGTGTTTACGTGTCAGACAATATATTCTGTCTGGAGATATTGTGTGGCCCAGTTTACATTTTGTCGACATAGTTTTCTATTGTTCTGCTAGATTAACATTTGTTTGGTGGCTGGCCATGCTGTTGTCAATGTACTTTTTGGTCATTAGTTGTGTAATATGGTCTGACACTTACAAGTTGGTGAGGGCCTCATGCTCCTACCAACTTGCGCAACTTTCTACTTTTCTATTCTTTCTTAAAAAGTAAGGAAATTCTATTCAAAAACTCTGTTAATGCATTGGTTAGGGTTGTTCTACAGTGACAAAAGTGAGGAAATTCAATATTAGGGTTGCCATTCCTTGCACCCTACCCCCACCCCACCTCCACCAACAGGCATCGGGGTGTGCATTGGGGTCATCAACCCTCTCACCCCATTCTCCTACACTGCACCACCTCAGCTTGTTTACACATGGGATGGGGTGAAAGTTAGGCCAATGACCCCAACACACCCCTGATGCCTGTTTGGTGGGGTGGGAGTAAGTGCAAGGGTAGCAACCCTAATATCGAATTTCCTCACTTTGTTGCTGTAGAACTAACCCTAACTGATGCATTAACAAAGTTTTTTGCATAGAATATATACAGTATATATATATATATATATATATATATATATATATATATATATATATAATGTTGTTGTTTATGCCTTTGGTCTTATTGCTGGCTGCCTCATCCACTGCAGCACTGTCCTGTTCTTCAGGCTGTGGTTTGTCTGGGCCTTCTCTACCACTATTATCTTCAGCTGGCAAGTCTTCATCACCTAATTAGAAACAAGATACAAAAAACAAAAAAAAAAATTCAGCCAGTTACCTTTATAATCACAATCCCTGTCCTCAAAAAACACTTGATATATACATATAGTACCATACAACTATTGAAAATTGACATTAGATAAGTAATGCTAGGATATCCAGTTTTTCCATAGACCCCATAGATTTAATTTGACCACTACCCCAAGGGATCAATGTCTTTTCAACACTACAAAACCTATCAAGTTTCCTTTTTTCCTCTCACAGGCATGTTTACAGCAGTACACTATACTTGCCCACCCAGTATCTTCCGTGGCATAATATCACAAGTGCCAACTACCCTATCTGTGTAGAAAAACTGTTTCACATTACACTACTGTATCTTCACCTTTTGATACTTCTAAGCAATGTGTTTCCATAAATGTATGCAGCTCTAATAATTGAGTTATACAAATTATGCAAGGTTACATCAATACATTTGTTACACTGTTTTTTATGTATAGGTAGCCCCGTAAAGCTTAAACTTATGTATTCAAATACTTTAAAAATTTAAATTTATTATACTTACTCCTTATATAGCATGCCCCCAGCTTAGGCTTGCCAGTCTTCTCCCACATTTTTGTGGCCAGGGCGAATCACACCTTCTCCCTGGCAGAGATATTTTCCTTCTGTTGGAGCACAAATAACCTCTGCCTCAGAACCTTCCACTTCATCCAGCACTCTAAGGGTGTTTTAGTTGTGCCTTTAGCAGTGAGACAATTTCTCTCTTCCTGCCACATTTTTGTCATGGGCAGGTTGGATGCCCTGAAATAGATGCACCCTTTGTAGTCCAGGGCATGCACAAGCCTCCTGACCTGCTTGTCTGACCACTTTTTCATCATGGATCTGAAAAAAATTAAAAATAAAAAAACACATTAAACAATCAAATGAATATAATGATTTGTGCTTCATTTACATCATTGATGACTACCATAGAAGTTATATATGTACTTATATGTGAATAGAATAACAACAGTATGTCTTGCATATTTACATATTTGAAATAATACAGTAGATAAAAAGATAAATATTTAAAAATTGTCCCTGGGTTTTACATAACAATCAATTTATGTGTTTCATAAGTCTGTTTAACTATGCTTCATTATGTTCTAGTATACTATATGTTGGTTTTTTCATTTACTGTGCACTCTTGACATGCACAGTGATGTGTTAAATTTTTGTGTACAGGTGTGCACTTCTTTTCTATTTTTTGACAACATAGTTGACTCTCATAACAGTCTTTGTTTTCAAGTTGTGGCTTGTGAGTAGACAACAGTTATTTGACAGCATTGTTTCAAATATTATGTGCCACTTACATAACTGCATGGATTCCACACCTGAGATCTGTCAGGAAAATGTTATTTCCTGCATCAGACAGATGCACTCATCTTTTAGCAATAGACAATATTTAAAATATTTAATTTCTTTATGCCAAATTGTGTGCATCCCAATGTCTTTTAGAAATGCTCCAATCTGTACATTAACTTTACATATGGATCTCGCTATGCCAGGTGTATGTTTCTTTTGTAGCCAAACCCTATGCTTCATTGTTTCAGAAAAAATTGACAATTCAGTACCTGAGAATGGAGCATGGTCAAATCATTTTTTGCTGCCTCTATCTAATCTATGCCTCTTTGGTGGCTAAGACTATTGCCTCCAACATGGATGAGGAGAATGTCTGGAGCAGGCTGATTTAGCATGATGCTGGTGATTTTTGGCATGAGATGCTCCCATCTCATTCCACCTTTCCCAAACCACAGCACATCACAGTTGCTGAGTTGTAAGTTTAAACCAAAACAACTCCTCTTTGCATACTGCTCACCCTTTTCACAAGTAAGCTCCCCATAATCCAGACAGTTTCCTTGTTCTTTATAGCCATGGCTGAATCCATTTTACAGAACTCTGCTACTGCTGTGAAAACAAATCCCAGGTTGTAAAAGCAAGAGCACTACTGAAAGTCTATCTTCTCTCTCTGGTTGCTAACAGCAAAGTGTATGACTAACATAGGTAGCACAGTGATACAGTATGGCTGTTATGCCAATCACTGTGTTTAGAAGGGAAAGTGCCAGTGTGACAGTTGGCACTGCTGTCACTCATAGCATGGCATGGTTCCTGATTGGTTGAGCCAGCCACTATGAATGCTTTGCCATGCCCCTCTTTCTTTCCTTTCTTATGCTGGCATTCTAGAGGGCAAGTCTGTGTCTTATATACATTACATTAAACTATGGTATAATGGAGTTTGCCCTTTAAGGGGCAGACCAAGTTGTCCAGGTGCACCCTTCCCTCAAGCTGGAGATGGCATGCTTGGAAGGGAAGGGGAAAGGGAAGGGGAGCAACAAAAAGCAGAACAGTAGGCAGGAAAAAGGAAGGGGAGGGGCTAAGGGAGGTGTATAATGGACAGCACAGGAGTGGTTCAGCCACTTGTTGCTGAAGTTTTGATTTACTTAAAGCTGCAGCAGATCAGATTGGTCAAGAGGTTTGTGCACTATGATACAGCAGGTAAGAAAATATATATATATATATATATATATATATATATGTATTACTGTATTTGAGAAAAATGGTTTTAATGAGAATTGTAGGTGGATGGCTCATTAGATTGCTGTTTGAGTGAATTTTTCTTAAAATTGAAGAATGCTGAAGTGAGCCTGTTTAAAAAAATCTGTAGAGGACAGTTATTTTGGCATTCAGTGCCAGCATTTTCATATTTTGGAAGGCTGAATTTACAAAGATGAGGGACAAAGGAGAATGTGTGCAGGCAGGGCTTTCAGCCATTGGAAAAGTGTTCATTTAGGGACCTCGCTGAACAAGTGGGTGGAACTGAACTGCGTTGCTGCAGGATGTAGGGGAACACCATAGTGCATTTGCTAGTTAAGGTGCTAGTTCAGGCTTTATTGCTCATTGCAGTCTTAGGAGGTTGGAGTTGCAAAAAATGTGAGGAGACAAAGGATGCGAGCAGGCAAGGCTTTGGCCTTCAAAGGGAGGGTAACAAATTTTTTGGTCAAGGGGGACTTCTGAGTGAGCACGGGGAGCTGAAGTAGTGCTATTGCAGGATGCTGGGGAACACCATGGATTGGTTTAAAAAAAAAGACTTGTTTTGGTTCCGTTAGTGCTAGGGGAAGTAAGGCACTTTTAGCATCATGAAGGAAGGAAGTAGAGAATCTCATGGAGGAATCTCACTGCCGAGTGAGAAATTTAGAGAAGGAGATGGTGACCTGCTGGAAGGGAGTGAGGGCAGCAGGAGTAGGGGTCATTGTGGCCTAGCAGTGGAACAGGAAGAGAAATGGAGCTTTGCCTGGGAGCCTGGAAGGGCAGAATGGCATGCGGTGGACGTGGAAGGTAGTCAGAGGCCCAGTAGTGAAAAGGGAAGTGCAAGATGGGGGAAAAAGGAAGGGGGTACCACCATGTGGCTGGCCAGAAACAGGCAGGGGGAAAAAGCAGTGAGAAGTGCTGCAGTGGGAAGGGGATAAAGTGAGGAGCAAGTGGTAGGGCATGGCTAGTATGCCACAGAGAGATCTATGAGAAAGGCCTGGCATAAGGGCAAAGAACGGCCATGTGGCGTGATGTCACATGCCAGGGAACCAGGCCATGGAAGCAAGGAATGAGAAGAGCTACTGAGGCTACAAAAGGTAGCTTGATGACAAGGGATAAGGGCATGGCTTGAATTCATGATGGTTGGTGAGTTACTCCATATAAGTGGGGTCAGATGGTCCAGGGGGAGCTGAATTTTAGGGGCTACTGTATGCCATGGGGTCATGGAGGAAGGAACAGGCTGGAAGCCTGGTGAGAAGGCCCTGGCTGCATGGCATGACGTCACACACCAAGAGGATCAGGCAATAAGCTTGGGCACAAAAAACGACATTAAGGAGCAAGGGTAATGAAAAAAGGAAGTGGAAGGCCTAGAGGAGGGGTCCACTGCAAAGGGGTTCATGGCCCTGGAGGACACACAGATGGGGGACAGTGGTGAGAAGGAGCGCTGCAACCCGGGTCACAATGGGACAAAGGACAAGAGGCCAGTTAGGCCCTGCAAGGCACGGGGGTTAAATATATATATATATATATATATATATATATATATATATATATATATATATATATATATATATATAAATATATATATAAAAAATAAAAATAAATTACTAATGGGGACAGAAAAATAAAATGAAGACAAGTTGGGTTTAACCATATGGATGGATGAATAGAAAGGGATTAATAAAATAACTCTTCTCAGTTGTCATTACAGATATCACTGGGAAGGAGACATGGTGCCAAAGAAGAGCAGACCTTCCAAAGAAGATGCCTACAGGGCTATCGTATAGCTGGCTGATAAAGCAAACAGGATGTGGCAGATGGTGGAAGGGGAGGAGCCAGGGTGTTCTGGGGAGAAGCGAAAAGTGGGGAAGGAAAAAGGGGGCAGAGGAAAATGGCAGGCTGGGAGACTACACAGCTCACCTACCATGGGGGTACCTCCCAGGGTGGGTAGTACAGTACCATTGCACCCCACTGAACCAGTGCCATTAGTACCACCCCAGACCAGATAGTGGTTCCCATGGCAGAGCCCAAGACAGAGCCCATGAGCACATTCGTTCCTCCACAGCAGCCAGGTGGGCAGCCAGTCATCCAACCACAAGGGGATAGCCCAGGGCATCATGATGACAGCAGTCCACCAGGAATGGACAGAACCACAGTTAGTGTATCTGGGTCAGTAGGTGAAAGCATAAAGGAATACATAGGCCAAATTATTTCAGTGCTTGGGACAGGGGGTTTGGGCCAGATGGAGGCAACACTGGCAGAAATTAGATCAGACACAGAGTTGATGAAGGAAGGGGAAAAGGGAGTAGAGAACAAAAGGAAAGGGACAAGGGAAGTAGGAACTCCAGGAATGAAAGTAGGAGAGCATGTCCCACTGGCTACAAAAGAGAAGATATGGAAAGGGAAACATGTGTATATTTTTGCCTTAGTGAGCTGAGAGGCAGCAGCAAAGTACGATGAAACAGAGAGCATAGGGAAAAGCGAGATGGCAGCAGCCGTGGTTTTATTGGGGAAGAAAGAGGAGGATAAATTTACAAAAGGAAAGACTTGGGATGGTTGGTTTGTAGGTTTTGCCACTTACTCAGTGATAGTGATGGAGAAGAAGCCAGAGTTGGGCATCCCACTCATCACTTACTCCCTGATAATAAGACAGGTGAAGGCCAAGGGAGGGGTGGGATGGATTTATTATGACAGGTTTTTTTGGCAAAGAATGACAATGTATGGGGATGTAAGGTGGGACACAAAACAGTTAGATCTCTGGATGGATTATATAACAGATCAGTCCATGCCAGAAAGAGAGATGGGCAGAAAGGGGATGATTCCACAGAGATGTTGCTGGGGCTACAATTGGGCCTTTTGTTCATGGCCACAATGCCGCTTTCATTACGCATGCTCAAAATGTGGGGGGGGGATCGCATCCAGCAAGCAGATGCAGAATGACATGGGCTCAAGGAACCCAAGGGGCAGGAGGACAAGGACTGGGGCTACAGTTTTTTTGTGAGGGACAAGGGTATAGGGGTCAGGCATGGAATAAAGGGGAAGAGGCAGAGGACAGTCAGGTAGGGGGGGTCAGTCCTATTGAACAGCAAGGCCAGTGGAAAAACAGGGGGGATTGGGAAAAAATGTAGGAAAATGGGCAGGGGAGCTTTGTAAAGAAGCAAGAACTCCAATTAGGATAGAGGCATGGGAAGAATGGCTGGACAGATACCCAAATGAAAGGGTGGCTGAGATGATCAAAAAAGGCTTTCAGACGGGTTTCCCATTGCAATGCAGGGTTTTGAGGCAGGCGAGTGAGGCAAACAACCTGGGGTCAGTGAAAGGGAAAGAAGAAATTTTAAGACAAAAAATAGAAGGGGAAATAGCAGCGGCAAGGCTAGAAGGGCCATTTCACACTCCCCCACTGCAGAATATGAGGGTTTCCCTATTGGGTTTGGTCCCAAAAAAGCAGCAAGGAGAGTACAGGGTGATCCACCACTTGTCATTTCCGGAAGGGGACTCGGTGAATGATTTCATCAGTGAGGAGCATAGCAAAGTGACATATGCCACATTGGAAGAAGCAGTGCAAGTCATCAGAGCAATGGCTGATGCATGGATGGCAAAAACAGATATAGAGTCTGCTTTCAGACTGCTGCCAGTTAGGAGAGAGGACTGGGACCTGTTGGGTTTTAAAATAGGGGGACAATACTATTTTGACAAGGCGATGCCTATGGGAAGTTCCATAGCATGTGCCACATTTGAAGCATTCAGCACCTGCTTGCAGTGGATATTTCAAGAAAAAAATGGTTACAGGATGGTCATTCACTATTTGGATGATTTTCTTCTAATAGACAGTGGGAAAGAGGAGATAGAAAAAATGTTGATCAGTTGCCAGGACCTATGCAGGGAATTAGGGGTCCCCCTGGCACCAGAGAAGACTGAAGGACCCAGTAAGGTTTAGAATTTCTAGGTATTGAAATAGATGTCTCAAAGGAGGTCTTTAGATTGCCAGACAGAAAGGTCCCAAGTTGAGGAAACTGATTAAAATACATACAAGTAGGAGGAGAATGCAGCTAAAGAAGGTTAAACAGGTTTTGGGACACTTGAACTTCGCATGCCGGGTTATTGGCCCGGGGAGGACCTTCACAAAATGACTAGCTAGGGCCACAGTGGGCATAACCAGGCCACACTACTGGGTAGAAATGTCAAAAGGATTTAAGGAAGACTTTAAAGTATGGGAAGAGTTCCTCTGGAGCTATAATGGGTGCTCCTTTTGGCAAGATGACTGGGTATATAACACAGACCTCGAACTTTATATGGATGCAGTGGGAGGCTGGGGCATGGGGGGCTATTTGAAAGGAAAATGATTTTCAGAATCATGGCCTACAGAATGGGTAAGGGAGGGAAAAGTAAAGGACATAACATTGCTGGAGATCATGCCTATTTGGGCCTGCACCTTGGTTTGGGGGGAAGAGCTACGGAATCAGAAGGTGACATTCTGGTGTGACAACAAGGCAGTAGTAGACGATATTAAACAACAGAGGAGCTAGGTCAGAAACAGTCATGCAGGTACTACAGCAGTTGGTGCTAAGGGCCTTAAAACTGAATATGTCATTCAGAGCCAGACACATAGAAGGGACACACAATACTCTGTCTGACAGCCTTTCCCATCTGCAGCTGGATCATTTCCGGAGGCTGGCACCGACAGCAGAGGAGCAAAAAAACACCCATACCAACGAACATCTAGGACATTGGCAAGAGGGAGCAGAACTGTTGTTTCACAGCTCATGGTCACCAAGGACTCTGAGGGCTTATGAGGGGGCCTGGCGGGTGATGTAGACATTCAAGGCAACACACCACATGGAGGTAAGTAGGTCACTTACAGAGGAACAGTGAGGAAAATTTACAATGGAGCAATGGGAGAAGGGAACCACCCACACAATGTTGGGGGTCTATTTAGCTGGGATTAGTTTGGTCTGCAGCCTGAAAGGATGGAGGAACCTGACAAAGTCAATGTTAATTGTAAGGATGATGCAAGGATGGGGTAGATTAAAGCAAAAAACAGCAGACAACAGGCGATCATTAGGGGAACAGTGGCTAGCAAGACTAAAAGGAGCATTACTGGCAATCTGCAGATCAAAGGATGAAGACCAACTTCTCCATACAATCTATCTGGTAATGTTTGCTGGGCCCATGAGAGTGAGCAAGGCAGTAGGACATGGCAGAGCGGATGAAGAAGGGGGTTTAGACTGGGGGGATATAAGTTGGGGGATGAGCGAGATACAAATCAGGATAAAGAAATCAAAGATGGATCAGTCAAGGACAGGGCTGTACGGTGACCTTGAAGGCCCAGGGAGATGGCGCATTGTGCCCAGCAAAAGCTTTGTGGGCTTATGCCGCAGAGCGAGGGGATAGAACTGGGAGGTTATTTGTACATGGAGACAGGAAAAAGGTCACAAGTTATTAGGTCATGGCCATGCTTAAAAAGGGCATGCAATTTCTGGGGGAGGACCCAGGTAATTATTCCTCACACTCTCTATGAATAGGGGCTGCTTCTCAGTGGGCAGCAGCAGGGGAAATGGTGGCTAATATGTTGGATAAAGTATGCTGGCAGTCTGCCAGTTACAAGAGATACATTTGAGCACCAAAGTATGGAGACAAACAAATCATCTGTATTTCTCTTGCAGATATGAACCGGGGAGTATTGAACTGAATAATGGAAAGGAGCCAATGAACAGGTATAAGACGCATTTTGTTTAAATCCCTTTGGAAGAGGGAGAATAATGGAAGTCTGGATATCTGGCCACTCCTATATTTATTGGGAGGAAAAGAGAGCCAAGAAAATGGCAGGGGGAAGACAGCTCTACCAGGATTTGAAAAAATGTAGGTTGGTGTGGTGTGGCATCAGAGAGATGAGATGAGGACAGTTGCTTCCCACCCTAAAAGAAATGAAGGAGTGGCAACCAGTTCCAGACTTAATTATCATACATCTAGATGGCACCAACATAGGGGG
This sequence comes from Neoceratodus forsteri, assembly GCA_016271365.2. Lineage (NCBI taxonomy): Eukaryota > Metazoa > Chordata > Ceratodontiformes > Ceratodontidae > Neoceratodus > Neoceratodus forsteri. Next base: position 856,323,058 of record CM057456.1, read on the forward strand.
AAAACCATGGGTGGACACGTACATGCAGATTAAGAAAGACTTGGAATTAATACAGCAGTGGTGGCCAAGGGTATGCCTAGTATGGTCAGATATGATCCCAAGAAGGATATGGAGGAATGAGCACAATCATAGAGCTATAGACAGGGCCAGAAAAAAAAATGAATAGAAGGGCAGGTACACTGATAAGAAAAATGGGGTGGCAGGTAATACTGCGAGGGTTGGAAGAGTGGGTAGTGGATTTCTACAGGTTGGATGGTGTGCACCTGTCTGATTTAGCCATAGATATGTTTAATACAGAAACTATGGGTTTTATAGAAGCATGGAGGAGACATGCAGAAAAAGGAAAATAAAAAAATGGGGAGGAATGAGGAGGTCCCCTAAGTGTTGAGGGGAGCAATATCCTAAATGAAGGGGAAAGCCAGTCATTCAACACAAGCTGGAGACTGGCTAATGGAAAAAAGGGGGGGAGGAGGGGAGGAGGGAAAGAAAAAGGAATAAGATGAAAAGAAGAAGGAACTGAAGGAGCAAAAGCGGCCTTGGTTCTCACCATCACCTAACAGAAAAAGAGAAGAAGAAGGCACCCAGGATTTCACCTGGGAAAGTGAGAAGAGGAAGAAAAGGGGATGATCAGAGATTGATAGATGGATACAATAAAGTACAATTGTATAAGAAACTACAATAAATATGATGAGACGGAAAATGGAATTATGATATATTATAAATTAATTGCCAATCTGAGCACAACAGCATACAATGGTCTCTGTCTTTTGTGAGGAAAAGGGAAACCAGGCAATGGAGTTTGCCCTTTAAAGGGCAGACCAAGTTGTCCAGGTGCACCTCTCCCTCAAGCTGGAGATGGCATGCTTGGAAGGGGGGGGGGAAGGAAGGGAGGGAAGGAACAAAAGCACAATAGGTAGGAAAAAGGAAGGGGTGGGGCTAAGGGAGGTATATAATGGACAGCACAGGAGTGGTTCAGCCACTTTGTGATGAAGTTTTGATCCTCCCACCCACCCAAAAAAGGTGCAAAGCATGAGGGGAAGACAGTCAAAAGGGACTGTATATATGGTCTGTCAAAGGCAGATGACAGAATAGTCCAGTAGGACAGTTAAGGACTGCCAAAGGTGGATGGCAGAGAGGAGGGAGAAAAAAAAGGGGGAGGAGGGGAAAGGGGAAAGAAAAAGGAATAGGATGAAAAGAAGAAGGAGCTGAAGGAGGAAAAGCGGTCTTAGTTCTCACCGTTGCCTAACAGAAAAAGAGAAGAAGAAGACACCCAGGTTTTCATCTGGGGAAGTGAGAAGAGGAAGAAAGAGGGATGATCAAAGATTAATATATGGATACAATAAAGTAAAATTGTAAAAGAAACTACAATAAAAATGATGAGATGAAAAATGGAATTATGATATATAATAAATTAATTGCCAGTCTGAGCACAACAACATACAATGGTCTCTGTCTTTTGTGAGGTAAAAGGGGGGAATCTGGGACAATTGTATGTTTAACAGGCTTTTTATGTATTCTGGCAGATGGTATAGAGAATGTATTGTGTATTTTGAAGGAGTCACCACAAAGTTTCATATATATATATATATATATATATATATATATATATATATATATATGTGTGTGTGTGTTTATAGTGATATGATAAAAAAATGCTTTTTATATTGTTGAATGTATTACAAAACATCACGGTATGATGGTTTACTTGACCTTTGTGTGATTCAGTACTCCGTTATTGAATTCTCTGCTTTTATTGCCATTTTGGGAAGTTTTAGAAATTTGTAATATCTGTTATATGTGTGCGACTGATATTTTAAATCACCATTCACAGGGTATTTTAAATTATAGTTTGAAGTGTTTTTACTACAATGCTGCAAACTTTTTTTTAAACATTTCGTGGCAAGAACATCGGTTACCTTTTACTGTCAAATGACTAATTAAAATGTTTGTACATATCTACAAACCATTACAGTGTTTGAGGTTGCTTGCTTATACATCTTTTCAACTACTGAAAATATATTGTGTATGACAGGGATTAGACTTTATGTTACAATTCACAGTGAACAGCTAATATTTTTTAAGGCAAGCTACCTCTTGCTGGGAGCTACAATACTGAACATAGGATTTGCAAGAAAGCAAGTTGTGCTCACAACAGAGGGAGGTGAACCTTGCAATTGTCTTTGGTTTGTAGCAGATATTCTACAGGTAGAGGCTACTTCTAACTGAAAGGTGAAATAAGGAACTTAATCAGGAAAAGACAGTCTTGTTACAATTCTTAAGATTTTCAGTGCAGGAAGAGTTTAAACCCTGGGCTAAACATTTGTCACAAATCCTGAAAAAAGTGCAGGTACAGGTTGTGTATTTGACCCAGACAGTAAACTGTTTCTTGTGTTTATCTTTTGTGTGCCTTAAAAGGAAATTCCAGACTTTCTCAGGAAGTGATTACACCATAGCTACTTAATCAGCCAATAGCTTTGGTAACAGACCTGAGAACAATAGTATTATAAGCAAGTGTTTTATAGCAAACTCATCAGAACAGCTAATATTTTTTTAAGGCAAGCTACCTCTTGCTGGGAGCTACAATACTGAACATAGGATTTGCAAGAAAGTGAGTTGTGCTCACAACAGAGGGAGGTGAACCTTGCAATTGTCTTTGGTTTGTAGCAGATATTCAACAGGTGGAGGCTGCTTCTACCTGAAAGGTGAAATAAGGAACTTAATCAGGAAAATACAGTCTTGTTACAATTCTTAAGATTTTCAGTGCAGGAAAAGTTTAAAGCACAGCTGACTTATTTTGGGGCTGACTGCTTTCAGAAGCACAAACCACCAGGCTGTTTTGGGGTTGGGGAGGTTTACCTGTGTCTGACTTGGATGTCTGGATTTTTCTCTGTTTGATTAGCAGAGGATTTGCTCTGTCAAATTGTTTGTATGGTATCTTGCTGACAGGAAGGCACTCATCGCAGCGGTGGGTCAGAGCTCTTAGCTGATTGTTTTGTGAGGCACAGTTTAGGCCCAACCCTCCCACCCTCACCCCACCCAATTTCTGGAAATAGTCTTTATACCTGGGGTTCTGACATCATTTCTCAAGAGTGCAAGGTGCATATCAATGTCATATCCTCTCTAGCACACAGCACTGAAAATATAAGCATACACACTTAATATATATTGCTATATAACAAACCAATCACACACACAAACAAAAAAGTACATAATCATGTGGGGAGTAGTGCAATGTAATGGCTGTGGGGTAGCAGTCTTCCTGGAGACTTTCTGGAGGCTGAGATGCTGCCCTATTTGCAGACAACTCTCTGCCCTGAGGGAGGAATTTGCCCGTCTTCAGGCCACACTGGACAGCAGTAAGGGAACCTTCCTCCAGGCCAGACTGGATGGTAAGAAGGGAACCTCCCCCATCCAGGGAGCACCAGAGCCACCACCACTGCCTCAGAGGTTGCAAAGAAAGCACAGCAGTTGGATTACAGTGGGCTCAGGGATGGTGAGGATGGTGGAACAGAGGCACACCCAATCAGTTGTTCCACTCCACAATCCATACACCATTCTGGGGAGCACAACTCCCTTGGATGCACCCACAGAGGAGATTAAGGAGGCTGAGGACACCTGTCACAAGGGAGGCCCACAGGAAGGAGGCAGAGGACACCACAAGGAAAGGAAGCAGCTCCTGGTGGGGGACTCAATTATTAGGGGGATAGAACTGGGGGGAGCAGGGAAAACTGAAGTAAGGTGCCTGCCTGGTGCCATGGCTTGGAGGGACAGGAAGCGCATCCTCAGGATCAAGAGAACAGCTGCACGGGAGTCTGAGCTGGATGTCATTGTCCACCTAGGGACAAATGACTTGGCTCAACATGAGATTAGAGCAGTGCAGAAGAACTTTGTAGAACTGGGGAGGGGCCTAAGACAAGTAGCACACACAGTATCCTTCTCAGAGGTGCTGCCTGTCAATGGCATGAGTGAGGTGAGGGTACTTTGCACCATGCAGTTTAATGAATGGCTGAAAAAATGGTGTGGAACACAGGGATTTGGCTTCATTGGTGACTGGGGTTCCACCTGGAGGGACACCAGCCTATACTGGCAGGATGGTCTGCATCTGTCCAGGAAGGGAACAAGTCTTTTGAGCAATCGGTTTAAATGCTTCATTGGCAAGCTTTTAAACTAGTCAAGGGGGGAGGCACTGATAAGCAGCAGGAAAATTCCAGCCTCTCCCTACAAAACAGGGTACTAAATGAGAAAAAGACTAAGGTAGAAAGGTCAGTGGGGGATGCTGCAACTGAAGGTAAAGCCATCAAAAAATGGAAAGCAATGAGTACCAATGCCCGTAGTCTGAGTAACAAGCTTCCTGAATTAGTGGCCTTGATGGAGGAGGAACATCTGGATATCGTGGCAGTCACAGAAACATGGTTCACACAAAACCATGACTGGGACGTAAACATACCAGGATACACTATCTACAGGAGGGACAGAAAGGGTAATAGAGGAGGAGGAGTAACTCTTTACATAAGGGAAGGAATCAAAGCAGCAGAACAAAAGGGAAAACAGGGAGGAGAAGAAGCACTGTGGGTAAATTTGGAGACTAGCAATGGCACCACAATCTGCACAGGGGTTGTATACAGACCCCCTTCTCAGAGGGAGGAAATGGACAAGGAAATGATAGAAAGTATACTTAGTAAGGCAGAAAAAGGGGAGATATTGCTGATGGGTGATCTGAATATGCCAGATGTTAACTGGAGTGCAGTTGCAGCAGCCACTTCGAAAGTGGGGTTATTCTAGATGCCCTACAGGGGCATGCCTTAGACAACTAGTATTGGAGCCCACTTGAGAGGGAGCAATCTTAGACCTGGTTCTCTCAAATGGAGATGAAGAGAGATCACAGATGTAAGTGGGTAGCCATCTGGGAACTAGCGACCATCGAAATATGGTTCACAATAAACACAGCAATAGAGGTCAAGCCATACAAAGGCAAAGGTACTGGACTTTAGGAGGGCTGACTTTGCCAAAATGGGTGAGTGCCTAAGGAATGCCCTAGCAAATGGCAGGAAGGAGGGTGGAAGAGCAATGGGAATAATAAAACTGCCATCACAGAGGTAACTAGCCTTTGTGTGAAGCAAATAAACAAAACTAAACGATGTAAGAAACCACTATGGTTCTCAAAGGAAGTGCAGTGAAGGTTCAAGAGAAAGAAAGCTTTCAGGAAGTACAAGGAATCACAGAAGGAGCAGGACAGAGAACTGTACAGTTAAAGCAAAAGGAAGCTGGGAAGGCAGTCAGAACAGCAAATGCCTAAACTGAGGAAAAGACAGCCAACTCAGTTAAGAAGGGGATAAAACCTTTTATAGGTACATCAGGGGCGAAGGAAGACCAAGGGAGGGATAGTGAGGCTTAATGGGGGTGGGCAGAGGGTGACTGTGAAAAGGCAGAGATACTAAACAAATATTTTGCTCTGTATTTACAAAGGAAGAGGGGAGGTATCTAAAACAAACAGTAGAAACACTCTGGATACAGAAGTTGATACCAGCCCATTTACAGAAGAAAGGGTTCTGAAAGAACTCTTAAAACTGAAGGTGGACAAAGCAATGGGGCCTGATGGGATTCATCCCAGAATTCTAAAAGAACAAAGGGTGGAATTAAGTGACACCACTGACTACCCTGTTTAACAAATCATAGGAGGATGGGGTGGTACCCGAGGACTGGAGGAGGGCAGATGTGATTCCCCTCTCACAAAAGTGGGAGCAAGGCAGAAGCAGGAAACTATAGACCTATTAGTTTAACCTCAGTGGTAGGAAAATGATGGAATCACTTCTGAAGGAAAGAATTTTCGAGTATCTAGAGGCCAGAGGGCACAGGACCCAAGGCAGCATGGATTCACAGCAGGAAAGTCATGCCAGACAAATCTGATAGATTTCTTTGACTGGGTGACCAAAGTAGTAGATCAGGGAGGGGCTTTGGACATGGCCTACTTAGACTTTAGCAAGGCATTTGACACAGTCTCACACAAAAGATTAATATACAAGTTAGCTAGCCTGGGAGTGGGTCCCAAGATGACAGCCTGGGTAAAAAATTGGCTGGAGAATAGGACACAGAGAGTAATAGTAAATGGAGTCCACTCTGAAGAAAGGGGGGTTACTCTTGGGGTACCACAGGGTTCTGTATTAGATCGGTCCCTTCAATGTCTTTATAAGTGACATTGCAGAGGGACTGAAGGAAAGTATGTCTCTTTGCAGATGACACAAAGATCTGCAACAGAGTTGATGCACAAGGTGGGGTGGAAAGGATGAAAAGGACTTGGCAAGGTTAGAGGAATGGTCAAATGTATGGCAGCTTAGATTCAATGCTAAGAAGTGCAGGTAATGCACCTGGGAAACAAAAACCCAGGGGAAGAGTACACATTGGGGGTTGAGATACTAACAACAACAAAAATGGAAAGGGACCTGGGGGTAGTCATATCAGATGACCTAAAGGTGGGCAAGCAATGTAAAAGGGCAACAAGGAGGGCTGGGGGGATATTGGGATGCATAGGGAGAAGCATCACAAGAGAAAACAGGAAGTTATTATCCCTCTGTACAGACAGCTGGTCAGACCCCATCTGGAGTACTGTGTGCAGTTCTGGAGACCCAGTCTTCGCAAAGACATAGACAGGATGGAAGCTGTCCAGAGGAGGGCAACTAAAATGGTGCAGGGTCTGCACTGGAAGACATTTGAAGAGATACTTAAGGAGCTTAATATGTATAGCCTCGAGGAAAGGAGGGAGAGGGGGGACATGATAGAAACTTTCAAGTACCTCAAGGGAATCAACAAAGTCCAAGAGGGTAGCATCTTTCAAAAAAAGAGGTGTGCAAGAACAAGGGGGCACAATTTGAAGATGGGGGGTAGATCAGAGGTAATTTGAGGAAGTATTTTTTCACAGAGAGGGTTGTGGATGCATGGAATGGTCTTCCGGAGGAGGTCTTGGAGTCAAAAATAGTGGTGGAATTCAAGCATGCATGGGACAGTCATAAGGCAATTCTAGTGGGTGGGGGTAGAAAGAAGTAGGCTGCTGGTTAACTAGGATCTGCAGCTTATCCAGTAGGCAGGGAAATGGGCAGACTGGGTGGGCCAAGCGGTCCTTATCTGCTGTCAAATTCTATGTTTCTATGTTTCTAATTGGTGCCATGATGTTCTGTATGTACAAAAGATATTCTGAAAAACAGTTTGCTGTGTCTTTAGGAATATGATTTGATCTGTGTTTGTGACTATGCTGCAAACAGTATTTTTAAAACAAAATGCAGCATGTATGTTGACTGTTTTAAGTAAACAACAAGAACCACATAAATTGGATTTATTTACTAAGATTTCATCATAACAATTTACACTCATTTATTTCAGATCTGCATGTTGAAGATATAGCCTACGATTGTTTTCACATTTTACTGTTTGAATTGTTAACTTTAGAAAACAATCAAATTATTTAAAACAATATGCTTTGATCCTTGTTTTGAAAAACCTTTCACACTGTGTTTCTAATTTAACATTCAAATTCATTTCGGAACGAGTTGTTTGAACATCACTTTACTTATGGGTGGTGTTAGTAGCATGTTATTAACAAGTAAATTGATATTTACCTCTATCTATTGCTACGCCACTCACATGATAACACATGTACAGCTCGTTACAGTAACCCCCACAAAAAAAAAGGATAGAAATTTATTTAGGATAGGATGCTTCAAACGTTTTTTCAGGTAACCATCCGATCGGTGTTTAATTAAGCATTCAGTTCACTTTTTATTGTTTGTTTAGACAAATGGCAAATTTTACTTACTTTGTTTGTAGTATGTGGTCTCGCTGCATGTGTTTGTTGTTATCATGCACATCTAAATGGTGTCTCATCATTCAAACGTTTCTATTTCCTGTGCGGCACCTGAAAGTGTCCTCATTTGAAAATTTCAGAAAACATTCAATGCATAAAATGAATTATGCTCTGAAGTGTATTTTACCATTTGCATTGTATTACCAATAACAATTTGCAGGGTTTTAAACACAAACAACTTTTAAAATTACAGTGAGACTGATTATTACATTTACAGTTTGAACATCAACATTTAGTATTTTAACACTTGTACACATATTTGTTATTACTTCTCATATTATTGTACTGAATTTGACTTAACAGTCATCTGGTATTCAGATGATACATTTGGCTTGTACTGGGTCATAATGTCGTACGCTTAATAGCGTACGGCATTATGCATGAACACTGGACCTGTGCGATCTCTGTGTTGGACCCCCAGAGTTAGAATCCCAAGTGGGGGTCCAGGGTGCAGCCCCCATAACAGGGGGTGTGGGGGCAGAGCCCCACAGATCAATAGTAATAAATAAATTGCGCAACATGGTTAAGTCTCATGGCATTCTGCTGTGCAACATTTTGACCTCGTGCCCATTTCACTTTACTAAAACAGCACATTTAAATAGTGTAAAATCATGATATTACAGCTGAAATAAATAAATAACTTTAGTCATATGAGCATTACATTGTCATGCTGAGGATCTACATTATTAGATGTATATTGCTGAAATATGCATATTATACCATCACACAACACAATGTTATTGTACTGTGATTAGAGGTTATTTCTGTACTTTTAACAACTTAGCTGTATTCTGAAAAAACAGTGTCTAGTGTTCTGTAGCTGTGTTGGGGTGGGGTGGGGACCAGTTTTTCAATGTGCAGGGCACAGTAAACCAAACCATATGTGGTTCTTAGTGGGTAGGTGTTACTGTAATGTTGATGTACTCAGTTGTGCTCTGTCTGTTAGTGCATAATAATATGCTGTGGTGGGGGGGCATTCCCAAATTGAAACACTGAAATGTAACAATGTTATAAACATATGTTTCTTTGATATCAGGGAAGATTCACAGTGATCTTTATGAGTTCTGCCACAAATCTGACATACATAACAACACTGAGGTCTTGAGTGTTCTGAATTATTAGCCAGATGAACACCACAAAGATGAGTTGCTGTATACTGATGTCAGAGGCACAGCCCACCAGAACCCGTAAAGATCACTGTTAAATTTCCCCTGGTGAGAAACAAAGATATGTTTGTTACACTATAACATTTCATTGTTTCAATGTGTCATGGTCACAGACTCAACAAGCAAAGTAAGTTAAATGCTGCATTTAGTTAATTTAAACTATAAAAATTTGAATCAGATGCTTGTTTTTTGGTTCTGTTGTTGCTGCGACCTCAGAATACAGTGATACTTGTTAGTGGGTGAGTGGGGAGAGCATTCCTTGGCTGTTATAATGCTATTGACCACTACTGTTGCCATGGGTTACAAATACATATAGTATTGATGTATTACATAGATTATACTTCTTAGTATTTGTTAAATATTGAAATGTGTTAATTGCTAAAAAGATAATATTTATCATTTCAGGCTATCTGACTTATTGGGGTTCAATTCCATAAGAAAACATCTTGAAGAATGCCATCAGCGCAAAGGAGGAAGAGAGCCAATAGAAGTGGCAGGTACTTTCAGTGCACTAAGAACAAAAACACACAGGATAAAAAAGTTTACATAAACAGTCAGTGAAACAGAAGCATACACCTGCCAACAGGGCAGTAAGAAACATTACTGTAGATAAACAGCTACCTACATGTAATAATGCACAAGCAAAGACCACAACTAGATACTGTATTACTTCATGCATATCTGTTGTTAGTAATCATAAGAAGTATTTTCAGGCCAAAATTACAAGATGTATTAATGCAACCTTCAAACATGGTGGTAAATCTAGTAAGACAAAAAAATGTCGCGTGATGTTACAGCTTATGGCTAGGAAATTTTTTTTCATGGCACACAAGAGTGTCACTAGGTTGTGCTACAATCACAGGAAGATGATGACAAAACTGTGTCAGTGTATAATACATATTTGTATGCAACTGCAGAAAGTACAATCTCTCAACAAAGACTATCTTTGTGGCATAACTGAAGGAGTCTGGCTACATAGTAGCTACTGAAAAGCTTTCCATTGGGAAGAAGCATATCATGAAAATGACAAAAACTGCCTAATGACAGTTGATGAAGAAGGTATTGTGCATAATATCCTTCCAGTCAATGTACAGAAGACTTGTGACAGTGACACAGATGAATTGTCAACAGACAGTCAAAAAAGTTGAAAGCTGTGACATGGCCATGTGACTCTTCATGTAATGTCACACCAGAATCATTGTTAAAACTACAAAATTTTGTTTACCTGTTCATTGTCAGTACTGACAAAGAAAGGCATACATTAGTCGGGATACTGACACATGTCCTGTTAGTCCTTTAAAGGATTTGTTAGGACATTCCTTGGCCTCTCTAAGTAGTGGTGTTTGCAGCAGCACACTAAATGAATCTGTATGATAGCTGTTCATATTACAGGTGTTCACAGGCTACTTGACAATATTTACAGGGCAAGGAATGCTGTCAATAAGCTTGCAAGACTTAAACTGTTATCCTAAGGAGGCATGCAGGCTGCTTGCTCTTTCATTAGATCTCCTAAGCTAAGTAATACAGATGAACAGGAGGATGTTTCAGTTATTCCTGTTGCATGTGTTACTAGCAAGGACAATCTCATTCAATGTTTCAGAACTGAGATTGCTGGATTTGAACTGGACAAAAGAGAGGCATTTGATTTAGAGTGTGCTTCTTGCCAACATTTGTTTTATAGATCACAAGTTAAATCTGTTTAACTGTGTAACATCACTGTACTCAATGACATGTGGGTGCAATTGTATGCATATCTCATGGTAAAGATCTCATCTCTGGTCTCATGGCATCTGCATGCTCAGTTTTAAATAACATGTACACTAATGAAATGCTAGCAGAGATTAAGTGTCTAAATACTTCCACCTCTTCAGCTATCTCCCTATATGAAAGGCTTGTTCTTTGCTGTAGTGGTTTACCTTTACTCTTATGCTTTTTATACTTATGCCAATTACGGTTCCCACCCCATTGTTGTTGTTGTTGCGGTTGTTGTTGATGGGCCTGTTGGGGGTGTTGGCTATCAGCTGGAGGGGCTTGCTGATGCTGGGCCTGTTGGTGTTGGGCCTGCCCTTCCACTGTGTAGTGCGTCGTGGCCTCCGGAGTAGGCTCCATGGCAGCTACCTTCTTGGAACTGGAGCCCAGATCATGGATATAGAATAGGTACACTCTCTCGGTTTTCTGAAGGATGTCGGCAAACCTATCTGTATTGGGGTAGATGGTTGACTCAACCTCTTCTCGTACTGCTGGAATCATGTTCCTAAGGAACAGGGTCTTATATTTAATAAGATCTACATCTGCAACTTCTTGTGCCAAGTGCTTTCCTGCTTGGTAGGCCATCCAAAGTCTCTGGTGGTAAGTCGCTGGACTTTCCTTTGCATTCTGTTTTACAGGGTATGCAAGCATCACTCCTACTACATCTGGGCTGTGAGCAGAAATGAGCTCAGCTGCAATCTCGTCAAAGGTGGCGTTCCCATCCAGGCGGACGGCATCAGGGAGTTTGGCCCACAAACTAGGATCGATGGTCTGGCGTAGTATTTGGACCTGATATTCTGCAGCAAGGCTAAGTATCTCACATTTAGAATGCACCTTTTCCAAGTGACAGCTGAGGTTGTCAGATGGATTCATCCGACCGATGCTGTCAGCAATTTGCTGAACAGAGTAGACCATTTGTAGGGGATTACTGGGTCGATCAGGCAGAGGTAGATTGTCTTGAGCACCATCCAGGGCGGCCCCAGCTGCAGTCTTGACCGCAGTGTGGACAATACCTTCCTGAGTGCCAGCCTCTTGCAGAAGTTGCCTATTCTGGGTTTTAATGGCCCGTTTACTCCTTTCAGGTAGGGGTACGTTGCCTATTGTGGTTTCAGTCATGGTTTCTATCTCATGCCTGTCTTTCACATTAATAACAGCTATCGGTGGTGCCATCGGGACCAGGCCTGGGCCTGCTGTTTTAATTAAACAGTTGGATTTCCCTGGTTTGCACCAGTTCTAAGTCAGCTGCTAGCTGCCAGATGATGCAGGACGCCAGTCGAGACCGGTGCCCGCCACAGCCAGGTCGATCCACAGGAAGGGCTCAGCGCACATCCAAAGTCGCTGCCACCATGAGGCGATGCCTCATCCAGCCGCGGCATGTGCCCAGCCCCACTTTACGCCCAAGCCCTACCGACCCAGCCCTTAGAACCAATCCTTATCCCAATACTGATAGGTTTGCCGACATCCTTCAGAAAACTGAGGGAGTGTACCAACTCTATATCCATGATCTGGGCTCTGGTTCCAAGAAGGTAGCCACTGTGGAGCCCACTCCGGAGGCCACTACGCACTACACAGTGGAAGGGCAGGCCCAACACCAACAGGCCCCTCCATCTGATAGCCATCACCCCCAACAGGCCCATCAACAACTGCAACAACAACAACAATGGGGTGGGAACCAGAATTGGCATAAGTATAAAAAGCATAAGAGTAAAGGTAAGCCACAACAGCAAAGAACAGGCCCTTCATATAGAGAGATAGCTGAAGAAAATCAGAAATTCCGAGAGCTCCTGGGACAAGTGCACTCTGTAGCTGATGCTGTTTCCGCACAGGCCCTTTCGGCAGTACAACCGGCAACCCAGGCCCTAACTGGTCATGGGGACACTGGTGGTACAGGCCTCAGGCCCATTCAGGCCTGAACCCAGAAACTCCTCCCTACATAGCATCAGTGCAGCATGGTGAAGTGATTCACAAGAGTCAGGCCCAACCTCTCCATGCTTCCAGCAGTACAGATTGACAATTACAGGCCCCAGTCTGGATTGTAAACAAGCTAGTCTTGAATACAAATGGAAGACCCTGCACCGAGGCCAAGGTTGGGGGCCACCTACTAGTAGTCCTGTTAGATACAGGTGCAGCTGTATCTGTGTTGCATGATGAACACCCAGACACATCTCCTCGGTCCACCAGATGGAGGACCAACATGTCAGGAGTTGATGATACTAGGTTACCTGCATACCGTTCTCTACCCCTACTGGTAGAGTTAGGCCATCTAAAGGCCTCACACACTTTTCAACTAATGGTATTGCATGATCATCCTAGTATCACAGGGATTGACTTCCTCGCACCACACTGCTGTGTGGTGGACCTAGGTAACATGTTACTGATACAGATTCAGGGTTACTATCATACCATTTTGATTCCTGATTCACACGTCATGGCAACACTATCTGCCAATGACAAGGAGTATGACGTCATAGATTTGTTCAAGAATCATGAACTTTTCCCAAAGCTCCTCCCTATTTTGCAATGACATTTGGAAGTGTTTGCAATCAACAAGCATGACTGTGGTAGAATGCACACTGTCATTGAAGTGCTAGGCCCAGAACATGAGAGGCAAAGGCAGTATCCTTTCCCAACTGAGGCCTTGCCTTCCCTCAGAGAGACAATCAAGTCACTCCTTAAGCAAGGAGTAATCAGAACTTGTGTTTCCACTGCCAGTTCCCCAGTGTGGCCCATGAAGAAACCCACAGGTGCCTGGAGATTTACTATTGACAACAGGAAACTGAATCAGGTCACCCCCAGTTGTTCTCCAACTGTGGCATCAGCACCAGATGTGCTACGACTTCTAACCCCTGACTTGTAATGGTTCAGTGCCCTAGACATCTCCAATGGTTTTTGGTCACTACTATTGGCCCTTAAGAGTCAATATAACTTTGCCTTCACCTTTGAAGGAAGACAGTACATGTGGACTTGCCTGCCACAAGGATTCCATAACAGTCCATCCCTGTGCCATCTACTCATGATGGATGCCCTCGAGAGTTTCTCTACTCCCTTATGTCTCTTGCAATATGTGGACAACCTGTTACTGGCAACAGCCACACAGGAACAACATTTGGATCTCTTGGACAAACTACTGACTCTCATTCAGAGAGCAGGTTTGAAATGCAATCCAGCAAAAACACAACTGTGTGAGAAAGAAGCACTCTTTCTAGGTCTAAAAATAACTGACCAAGGTCAAAGCCCTACTTGAAAGAAGGTACAGGGATTGCAAGATGCCATTGCCCACCAGTGTGGCAACTCTTCGAAGGTTTCTAGGTATGGTGAACTATTCGAGAGATTTTATTTGTGATTTTGCTCAAAAAGCTGCTCCTCTGTAGAAGTTACTCAAAAAGGACATTCCATAGACTTGGGGCCCCATACACACCCAGGCTGTGATGTCACTGAAGCAGGCCTTGGCCTCTGCCCCAGCTCTGGTCAACCCCAATCCAGCACTATCATTCCATCTGGAATGTGCCACCTCTGACATTACCATGTCAGCAGTGCTGTCCAGAAGGTGCATGGCACCTTGAGACCCACTGCATATGCCTCACAGCTCTTGACCCCAGTGAAATAGAAGTACAGCTTTTGTGAAAGGAACCTTCTGGCCACCTACTAGGCTGTCAAGCACTTCCTGTATATCATTGGGTAGTCACCACTGATCATCAACACCAACCACACCCCAACTACCTTCCTGCTCTCAGACAGAGTGAAAGATGGGTCAGTCTCTAACACCAGACTGACACACTGGTCACTTTGTCTTCAGGATAGAGACATACAGGTACAACTGACAAAAGTTCCATCTATGTTGGCTCATGGACTCCTTTTCCAGGGAGAACCCCATGACTGTACACTACAGTCACCTGATCTTCCAGATCCAGGTCCTTTCCTCCCTGCCATGCCACAAATACTTGATAACACCTCTTTGTGTCATGTCTTTACTGATTGTTCAGCATCCTACTATCAGGGAGAACAAATTGCAGGAATGGGCATTCTAGTGATCTACCCTTATGGGAACACTGTCAAAATATCTAAGCGCTGTAGTGTAGCATCGTCACAATATGCAGAGATGGCAGCAGTGGCCTGTGCCCTCGAGTTAATCCTGCATGGAACCGAGGATACTATCATTTTTACAGACTCTAATTGGGTTTGCTGCTCTCTTACAGAATTTCTTCCTTTCTGGCAGAAGAACTCCTTGCTCTCCTCTGATGGCAGTCCAGTGAAGTACAAGGAATTGGTAATATATATACATTCACTGGCACAAAAATTTGCACACAAACTCTATGTACTCAAAGTCAAGGCTCATTCTCTCCATGTCCCCTACCATGCCTTCAACAACACAGCAGACACCCTTGCTAAGGAAGGGGCCCGAGGGGGGGACGACTGGATGATGAACCATCCAGAGGCCAATGCAGCTGTACAAATTGCAGCACTCAGGAAGAAACCTGAACCTTTCCCCCCCATGGACCTCTCAGCAGCCCAGCATTTTGACACTGAACTTAAAGAAGTGTTCAGATTCCTTGACAAGGGTACCAAAGAGAAACTTCCCACACAAAACCCCTATTGGAGGCATGAAGGTAAGTTACGCTTGTCACCAGATGACAAGCTCATCTTGTTCCAACAAGATGACTCCACCACTAAATTGTGGGTGGTCCCCAGACATTTAAGATCCGAATTCTTGCACCAAGTGCATGATATCCCCACTGGTGGACACCAGGGAGTGGAAAATACCCTCCAAAGGCTCAAGACCACCGCCTGGTGGCCTGGTATCACCAAAGATGTAAAACAATACATAGACAACTGTCTTGTTTGTGCGCAAAACAACCCCATCCCTACCAAACAAAATGCAAAACTTTTACCACAACAACATTCTGGTCCTTGGCATGCCACACAGATTGATTTCATTGGTCCTCTGACCAACACCAGCAGAAATAACAAGAATGCTCTTGTGGTAACTTATCTCTTCTCTAAATGGGTTGAAGTTTTCTTCACTAAGACATGCACTGCAAAAACTACTGCCAAAATCCTGGTGGAACAGATTTTTCTCCAGGTGGGGTCTACCCCTAAAAGTAGACTCTGACAAAGGAACCAGTTTTACAGGTGAGTTGATAAAAGAATCCCTTGAACTCCTGGGAGTTCAGCAGAAGTTCCACATACCCTACCACCCCCAATCCTCAGGTCAAGTAAAAAGAGCCAACAAATGGATTAAGCCAATGCTTTTAGCCTGATGGAAACATGTGTTTGTTTGAGGTTGCTCAATGGTATGACTTCAAGCCTGAAGTCAAACATGATTCACGCAAGAATATCTGTAAGGTTAACAACATTAATGGGTGTCTTGTGAAGAGATGGAAACCATGGTTGATTGATCATTATAAACTCAGTCTGAAAACTGCAGAATAGAAATAGCAATACTACTGTGCTTTTCTTCTTCTCTTCAAGTCATGAAGAGACAAACACTTGTTGAAGGGTGACTCTCTGACACATAGGAGGAATTTAATAAGTCTTAAGGTATGTTTCAATCTGACAAATCCAATCTGTACATTCAACGCTTGCAGATGGAGAAAGCACAGATTGAAAAATCACAGGAAATGGTAGAGAATGATACTCCTGTTGATTCACAGGACAATGCTGACATGGAAGCTCAGGGCATATAAGGAGTGCCACTACCTCTCAATGATGCAAAAGTTCTTATGTCTGAGATTGAGACAGTGATGCAGCACAGAAGTGATGTACTATACAATGTGTCAGAACTGGAATCTGAACTTAATATGGAACAAAAGCAGGTGTATGAGACCGTTACTGATGCAGTGTCCTATGTGATGCAATGCATGCAGAAGTCTTGCTCTTGCGATAGGCAGCAACAAACTTGCATGTTTGTCAGTGGCTCAGCAGGTACAGGGAAAAGTTTTCTCATTGAAGCACTCAGTACTAAAATTAGACAGCTGACATCAGAGCCACTATTTGTTCTTGTGGCTGCACCAACTGGTCTGGCTGCCTACAACATTGGAGGAGTAACTTTGCATCGCTTGTTCATGCTACCAGTTGAGCATGGTAAAATTGGTGAGTACCGTAAGTTATCTCATGACATAGCAAGTAACTTTTGATCCATGTTTAAGAAAATGCATGTTTTGATTGTTGATGAGCTCAGCATGGTATCTAATATCATGCTAGCTTACATACATTTGAGGCTGCATGAAATTGTAGGAACCAAGGATGAGATTCCTTTTGCAGGCAAACACATTATTGTGTTTGGAAATCTGCTACAGTTAGCACCAGACAATGGCAAATCTGTCTTTTCACCACTCACAGTTGAAAAGCTAAAACCACCATTGATTGTATTGGTGGTATCAATTTGTGGGAGTTATTTTCATGTGTTGAGCTCAGGCAAAATATGCAACAGAGTGAGAACATGGTCTACAAAGCTTTACTAGAGGAGGCTAGAATAGGTAGACTTACAAGAGGAAGCCAGAGCATCCTTTTCTCATGTGTTATAGCTAGTGTTACAGTTTCTTTACAACAAGCAGCAGATGTTTTTGCAGAACTGAACTCAGCAGGCACATACACTGTATGTCTAATACCTACATTGAAGCAGTGTGATGTCTTCAACTCATTCATGCTATAAAAGGAAGGTGAGACTCTTCTTACAGTTACATCTACTGATTCCATTGATGGTTTCTGTCTGTCACAATCATTGATGCAGAAAATGACAGCTTCGCTTACAAGAACTAAGCACAGATATTTCCAGAACTGCTGACCTTGAGTCTGTTTTAATACTCTGCAAATATGCATGTGTGATGTTACGTTGTAACTTAAACATTGAGGGTGGACTAGTCGATGGTGCTATGAGTAACATCAAGATGTTCAATTACAACATGCAGCACACTACTGCTGAAAGTGTCATTGTAACATTTGGCAATATACAACAGCCACAGCTGATTGAACATTGTACGGTCACGTTTCATCTGAGGAAGGACATATATGTCACATGTAAACAGTTTCCACTGTGTGTGGCATATGCAGTTTCAATCCATAAATTGCAAGGACTGAGTTTGGATGCAGCCATGGAAGATATTGCCACATCTATTTTTCAAGATGGTATGAGCTATGTTGCTCTATCATGTGTGCGCAAATTGGCTGGCCTGTACATCATAAGTGTTGCCTTGCAGAAAATTTCTGCTGAACAGAAAAGCATCATTGGTTAAGACTGGTTACACTCATTGTATCAGCCTCAACTGCCTCAGTTACCACTACAATCAAACCAGATTGTACATAAAACAGTACAAAACGGATGTCAGCAATTAAAGAGGATACAGCCTACCAATGATGTAACTTCTGATAGTAGTCATGATACTTAAGGTTTGTTATCAACTTCTCCTTCACCTACTGCAAAGAAGACTGCAAAGTCCATGAGTAGGATTACATTTGAGAATAACACTGGTGGCAGCTGTTATGCCAATTCTGTCATGCAAGCACTATTATCTTTGTCAGCATTTGTATGACTAATAAGGGATGCCACATTAACACCACTTACAAGTGTGTTCAAACAGATTATCCAATGTAGTCAAGATAACCCAGACATTGTTCAGACACTTTCACCCTTACGATGTACTTTTGCTTCTTAAGACCACAGCACATTCAGTGAAAATATACAACAGGCTGCCACAGAATTTCTAATGGCACCGTTAAACTCATTAGATACTAATGGCATTCAAGTGAGACGTCTGTTCAGTATTGATTACACAAACATGTACACATGCAATGTCTGTGAACATGTGGACACAGAATATGCTGACAACATGCTGTGGATTCCTGTGTACATGCCACATCAGACATCTGTGAATTTTAAAGAACTGGTTACTAATGCCAAATTGGGTTGGCAATGTACACACTGTGGTGGTAACAGTTCAAACACATTAAAGATTCGCAATTTTGGACAGTACCTCCTGTTGTTGGTACAACGTGTCAATAGTGCAGGGATTTGTGTGGACACACCAATCACGGGCTTCTTATTGAACAGGGTGACAGTTGGTGGGCTAACATTTGAATGAGATGCTGTAATATTTCATAATGGTGCATCTGTACACTCAGGGCATTACGCAGCATGGGTGAAATATGAAGATGGCTGGATCGGGTGCAATGACACAGTCTGCACATTTAAACAGGATTTACTAAAAACCTAAGAAATCCATATTTATTAGTCCTCAGGAACAAACAGTTTTCTTCAACCCCAGAAGAATAAAAAGCTCAGAATTTAAAAGCAACACAGATCTAGGACACTGGACGTACTAACAAACAGTATCTCAAAAGTCTGGACATTTACATTTTCAGTGTTGAAACAATGTCCTTAAAGGTGAAATGCTAATAAAACATTAGTCTGAACCTAATTTATGTCTGGTGTCTTTATTTAGTTGTTCATCTGTTAGATTTTAAGCTCAATTTGCCCACCAGCTGTCAAGTTTTCTGTGCTCCTTACATTGCGATGTTCACCCCTTCTGGAGTCCCGTTGATAATAGATGATTCAGAGGTTGGCTCCATTGGCCTCTGTCAGACTTGAACTTTCAAGCCACAAGATACCCTGACATAACAGCCTCCCAGTCTGAGCTGTCACATTCACTCAGTCACCAGCCGAGAGTAGCCTGTGTCTAGAACTGCCTGCAATTCAAACTGCCTCCAGACTAGTCTATTGTTATTTTTTGCCATAATTTATTAGGTGGGTGTGCTCACTGACTTTCCATGTAGGTATAGCTTGTTTTTTTTGTAAAAATGCTGTTTGATTGTAGGCATTTCAGTCACTGCGGCTGCATGGGTGTTTGTTAGTGATGGCAGTCGGCTGTGAGAAACTGTGACCGACGACAGCCTGTCACCTAATTGTGCTAGCAAATGTGTCAGGGAAAAAGCAACATAAGCACTAATTAGCTGTTATTAAAATTACCCTCACTGTTACGTTTCATTCTCATTGTCGTCAGTGAGTGTGTGATCAGCAGCCTGCATTCAAAACCAGGAAATAAAAACATCTGTAGAACATCCAGCAGTGCAGGTGTTTGCCAGGGATGGCAGACAGTTTTGAGAAACCTTGAATGCTGACTGCATATCCCCTAATCGAGTGTACAAATGTTGTTTGATTAATTGAATAAATCTGATCTATTTCATTGTTGATATTACAGATGAGTCAGGCTTGATCTCAGCGGTTCTATGTGATAATAGTGACCGCACAAAGGTGATCGCTATTATCCTGACCTGCAATATCGACACAAACAATTTCGGCGATATGCACAATAAGGCTACTGGGAACTGTGCATGGGGGCTCTGCACCCCGCACCCCCCTAAATAAAGATTCTCAGCTCCAGGTGGGTGCATGTCAGGGAGTGGGGAAAATCCCGGCTGCAAAAAGAATTCTAAGTCCCGCAACTGTGGGAATCGCAAAATTTACACACTCGCCCCCAGTCCGGGACCTGCTCCGTCTGAGCCATGCACCCTACCCACCACACTGCATGGTTGCATTGGCAGAAGCAGGTTCCCCGTGGGTCACATCCCTGTCCTCCATCCCTCCACATCCTGTTGCCCACCCTCCCTTCCTGTCGCCTGTCCTACAGTCGCCATGTAGGCAGTTGCCATCCCCCTACGGTCGCCCATGAGGAAAGCGCCATTATATAGGTCGCTGTTCTGAAGGCCTCCCATATTTGGTTGCCTTTCTCACGTGCTACAATCTCAGCTGCTCACATCGATTACAAGTAGGTTTTGTTTCATGCATTTATGATGCTAACCGCATCAGGACAGAAAGCTCTCTTTTGACAGTGTAACTCTGTTTATTTCAGCACATAAATTAATTTTTTTGGTTTGTACAGCACAGCAATCATACCACTGACTGCAGATTAGTGAATTCTCTCTCAGTTTCTGCCTGACTTTGCTGTCAGTCACACTTACTTGTGGGACACCAGGTCATGACCACACACACTCATGTTTTTGTCAAATCTCAATTTTAGATCACTGCAGTGAATGCTTACAAGTTGGTGGGGATTTTGTGAAAGGTTTTAAGAATAAATATGGAGTGCAGAGATATAATGAGGCTCCGCAGTAGTCAAATTAAATGTTATGGTCCTCCCTTCATTGGAGTCATATCAACAGATGTGTTCTTGTATCTTACTCTGTCATCACTGAATTTATTTAAATGTTTTGCATCTGAATATCTAATCATTATTGTCTATTTTTGTTTTTTTGCCTGGCTGTCAGAATTCTGTTTTTCATTCATAAAATATCTCTCTCTTCCTGTCGTGCCCCCAAAACTACTCCCACCCCAGCCTCCCGCATGATTTCACGTTATGTATGTGTAGGCTGTGGGAATCAAACCAGTGCTTGATGGATGTTTCTAAGCCATCCACAGATCTAAGGTGCTGGTAGTGAGCTGTGCTCAATTTGTTTTTAAAGTATGCTTTCATTAAAATAAATTCCTGGCTGTCATCAAAAAGTATACATGTTCTCAGTGAGATTGCCTGGTTAACCTAATTAAATAAACAAATAAGTTGTTAGATAACTAAAACTAATACTTAAATACACACTTAAATAACATTTGTAATTTTTTTAAAACATTTAAAAAAAATGTATAATATAAAGTATCACATTGAAATAGAATAAATAAGAACCAGTCACATATTTACTACTTCTTGCACTCCTATGCAGTCAGGAAGTGCAATGGCAGATCCACTGCTTGATATGATGAAGAGTCAATGACAATAGTAATATTATATTGTTATGGCCTACAGTAAAAAAGGTTTGAGCATCTTGAGGATGGGTCTTTTGCTTCTCACATGCGGTGTTATATGTCCAGCCATCTAAATGTCACCTTGCAAAGTCAGTTGAACCTCATTGTTTTAGTCTCAGCAAAATGTGGATGGGTTGCTGCCAACAACAATGTTGTGTTACCATATGTCGTTGTGCTCTCATGAGTATAATCATACGGTAGTGAACATGAGAAGCAGGAAACAGGGACAAATGTCTTCAGTCTGAACAAATGACACCATGCCCCTCAAATCCACCCCCCACTCACCAATCTACTCCCATGATTGGATGTACAACTGCTGTCTCACAGATTGACTCCTTGGCTCATCTTCAGAGCAGGTGACTGGATTATGCTGTGAGTCTGTTGTAACAGAAGAAAACCAGTGACTGCATCAGGGTCACAGATCAGTATATGCTTACTTACATTGGCCTTATCACATGTGACAGATTTCCAAGGCTGCTCACCACATTTGCTGCCTTGTTATGCTGTTATGTTCACAATAACTAGACCCCATACTATAGACATGGTATGACCTGATGGTTCTACAATTGCATTATGCCCTCCCTACTCATAGTAGTGACTCACCTACTAATAAAACACAGCATAACACTGGACCTTGCTACCACCTTTTCACAATGATTTGTCACCTACATAGTTACATATATACATAGAAATGTGATGACAGAAAATGACGCCAGTCCCATCTAGTCTGCCCACTTTTCTAGCTAACTGCAGGGACATGCAACCCCCCTACACCATCAACAGTCCCTTGTGTCTGTCTCATGCTATTTTTAACTCCTCATGTAGCCTATTCCATTTATCCACTACACTATCTGAGCTAAATAATACTCTCTAGTGTTATTCTTTAACTGTTCCACCCTCAATCTGTAACCCATACCCACTAGTCCTCTGATTACCTTTCAGCCAGAAGATTCATCCCATTGGCGCCTGGCTTATACCTTTTAAGTACTTGGATGTCTCAATCATGTAGCTCCTGTCCCTCCTCTGATACATGGAATACATTTTAAATGTCCCTAACCTTTCCTCATAGAACTGGTGTCTGAGCCTCTTAACCATTTCTGTTGCCCTCATCTGAACTCGCTTAAGCCTCCCCACATCCTTCTTGAGATATGGCCTCCAGAACTTTACCCTCTACCCCTAGTGTGGCCTAACTAGATGGGTGTACAAGGATATCATGACCTCCCTACTCCTACTGTTAATCCCCATTTCAATGCAATCCAACATTCTCTTTCCCCATATCCACTAATAACTCATGTCACAAACGCACTTTGCAGATCAGGCCCTCTGCTCCCACAGTTCCATCCTCAAAGTGCAAAAGTGTTAACAGGGGACAGACAGGGTAACCCTCCTGTCTGTTTTGGGTCCAAATCACCTACTAGCCTCAAGTCCTGGGGGTCAAGATGTGAACCTTATTCTAATATACCCAGTTAACAGGCTCAGATATATATTCTCTTCAGGGAAATGCAATATAATATTTTGCCTAGTGGTGACAATCCATCTGCATTTTCATTGGCTACCCCCGCCCTGTGTGAGACCATTATGTCATATCCTTGCAAGGCAAGACTCCATCTTAGTAGTCTACCATTCGTTTTACCCATTTGTGCCAGCCAAACCAGTGGTTAGTTTGCACCTCAAAATGCTGCCTGTATAGGCATGGCTCTAACTTCTTTTGGGCCCACACCATGGCAAGACACTCTTTTTCCACAGGAGAGTAAGCCAGCTCCCTGGGAAGTAACTTTTTACTGAGGTACACTATGAGGTAATCTTTCCCTTGGTTGCATGTCTGTCTCAGCACTGGCCCAATACCCACATCTGAGGTGTCAGTCGGAATTACAAATAGAATAATAGATAGGTGAGAGTGGATTACAAGGGAGTAACACCATCGAGAGGTTCCCTTGTCCCCAGAACCTTGAGATGGTATTACTCCCAAGTAATACGCTCTCACCTATTTTTAATTTTTTGTAATATATGGATCTGATTTTAAACTTGTGCAGCTCTTTGTTCATGGCACATTGTGAGGATGGACCACTGCTGCTTTGAAGACTTGCTCACTTCATGTCCGCTACTGCTCTGAGGACTCGCTTGGTGCGTGTTCAAGAACTGCCCCCATCCCCCGTCGTCTGTCTCTGTACTTCAGTGCGTCTGCTTAAGTTTCATGGGGAACCCTACCTTTTTGCTGTTTTGATGTGCAGGGAAGGCAGGATCCACCAAAAAAATGCCTTTGTTTAAAACAAAAGAAATTTCATGGAAACAGCAAAGACAAGATACTCTCTCACTAAGTGAGAGATGGCCACCATGTATTTAAACTGTTTCGCCCACCCACAGACAGAATTTGACCAGTCATGAACCGTGATTCGAAAATGTGTGGATGCTGCTGTCTGATTGACAGTTGGGGGGCACGGCAACTATTGAATGGAGTGGGAGAGCTTGCGCTTGTGTAGTTTAGATTTTGTGATAATAGTATCGTTTGGAGCATGGAACAATAGTATTATGGGCTCTGAACGATACTATTATCACCTACAAATGATGGTATTATCACTTTGGCTATGGTGTATTACCGGAAATTGTTCATATGCTTTTTGATGGTATTATTTTAACTATCCATATATTACAAAAGGTCTACTATAATCTGGATTTGTCAATACAGGAGCACTGCACAGTGCCTCCTTCAGTCTTGTAAAGGCTTATTCACAGGCTGGTTCCCAGGTAACTTTCTTAGGCATCCTTTTCTTTACCAGATCAGATAGGAGAGCACACAGGGCACTGTAATTTTGTACAAATTTCTTATAGTACCCTGCTGTCCCTAGAAAACTCTGACCTGCTTCTGCATTTCTGCTCTGGGCCATGCCTTGATTGCCTCTACTTTCACTTGGTTAGGAAGGAGCTGTCCCCAGACACAACATACCTGAGGTATGCCACTTCAGCCATAGCCACCTGGCACTTCTGTGCTTTGACAGTGAGCCAGGCCCTCTGTATCCTGCCCAGCACTTCCCTAAGGTGGGATAGGTGTTCCTCCCAGCTGGCACTAAAGATGGCAATGTTATCCAGGTATGCCACAGCGTACTCCTCAGCACCATTTAACACCTGGTTCACCAACCTTTGGAAAGTGGCCTGGATGTTCTTCATTCCAAAAGGCATTACTTTAAATTCAAATAACTGTATTGGAGTGATGATGGATGATCTCTCCCTAGCTTTAGAATGTTAAATCTACCGGCCAATACCCCTTTGTCAGGTCAATAGTTGTAAGGTATGTTGCCCCTCCCAACTTGTCCAGGAGTTTGTCAGTCTGTGGCATCGGGTGGGCATCTGAATTTGTGACTGCACTGAGTCCATGATAGTCCCCACAAAAATGAATGGAGCTATCTGGCTTGGGAACAAGGACTATGGGTGATGCACAGGGGCTGTGGTATGTCTGGATTACCCTAATTCCAGCATTTCCTCAACCTCCCTCCTAATGTCATTTTGGACAGCTTCAGACACCTGATATGCTGTCTGCTGTATGGGTGCCTGTGTCCCTGTCTCCACATCATGTGCCACTAAGGGGTTTGCCCAGGCTTGGTGCTAAACAGTGGGGCAAAGTCTGCTAAAACTTCCCTTACTTCCTGGATCTGGTCTGGGGTTAACTGGGGTAACATTTTAATTGCCTCCACAGAGAACTCCCGCTTCTTTCTTCCAGCAAGTCCAGAAGGGGGTCTCCTTCATCTGTCCCCTCCCCAGGACTACACACTTGAAACACCATGTCAGGCCTATTAGCATATAACTTCATCATGTTTACATAGTACAGTCTTTGTGTATCTCATCTGTCAGGTAGCTCTGTAATATAGTTTACATCATTTACCCCTCTAACTACTTTGTACAGTCCTGTCTACTTGGCCTGCAGCTTTTTTTTCTGGTCTGGGATTATGACCATGACTTCCTGAGCCACAGCGTATGAGTGAGTTCTGGCTATGCGGTTGTACCATACCTTTTGTTTTTGTTGGGAAGCTGTGAGGTTGCTCTGGGCTGTCCCCATCAGCTCCTTAAGTCTTTCTCTAAACCTAAGGACATAATCCACTATGGGAGTTCCCTGGTTGGCTTGCTTGCCTTCCCAGTCCTTCTGGATCAAGTCTAGGGGCCCACATACCCTGCATCTGTATAAGAGCTCAAAGGGGGGAAATTCTTCCAACTCTTGGGGCACCTCCCTATATGCAAACAACAGCTGGGGAAGGTATTTCTCCCAGTCTCTCCCATGCTGTTCAGCAAATGCTTGGAGCACTGACTTAAGGGTACCATTAAATCTTTCCACAAGCCCACTGGCTTGCAGGTGATAAGGTGTCATGCATCTCTGCAGCACCCCACACCTCACCCATAAACATTTCATCAGGTCTGACATGACCATCACTTTTTTTTAACTGGAGTATACCCTTCCTATTATTCCTTCTCTCACTGTTACTCCTAAAAATATTTTGTCCTCTTTTTGACTGTCCTATGTATGTTATCCGCTGTTCTGGCCTTAGCTCCCCTTATTTCTAACCCAGCTTCACTCTGGCTTAGCTTGTACCTTTCCCACCCTTAGCTTAGTTTGGTGAACATCAGCAGCGTTCCTTTTTTGTGACCCAAACTTCACAACATAATGTGCTAGGTTAAATTTTAGCACTTTCTCCCCTTCACCCCACCCAAATGTAGCCTAACCGATGTATAGTGTATAGTGTAGTGCTGTTGTGAGTAGAATTCCATCCTTTTCAAAATACTGTTATTCCACAGTTCAGAGGTCATGGAATGTGATTCTACCCTACTGTGGTTAAGCAGCAATCTATAACCTCTAGAGACTGGATGAGTCAATTTCATTTTGAAAGCAAAAGTACTCACAAACACATATTTTACACAGTACTATACACTATAAAAAATATAGGATGAGCAACTCTATGCACAACCAGTGTGTTCTGCCATCTCGGGGTTCTGATTTTTCACTCTCGAGGTCCAAGGAAATCAGAATCCCTCTGTGGCAGAACACACTGGTTGTGTGTAGTTGCCCATCCAGTATTCTATATATATATAGGCTATTGTCCCTCCACATTTTTTCCCTCTCTCCTATCAGCTTCTGCCAGAGGACAGACAGAACTCCTGGAGGAAGGAGCTACTGGTACAACTAAAACTTCTCTACTGGGACTAAGAACTAGATCTCTTGTACTGGGACCTTCAATTAAGGGTAAAAAAGGATTTGGTGTGTTTGTCAGAGGTAGTTGAAGTAAATTGTTATCTGTTACCTGTGTTATCTGTGTACTTATCTAGGTGCTTGTCACAGGTGTCAGAAGGGAATTATCTGTGAAATTAATTAAGTGTAGAAAGATTTGCAAAGTAGGGGGAGTGGCTTAGCTAGAAGGAGCCAGGTTAAGACCAGATATAAATATTGCCCTCTAGCTTCTGCCAGAGGACAGACAGAACTCCAGGAAGAAGGAGCTACTGGTATAACTAAAACTTCTCTACTGGGACTATATTGCCCTCCTTCCTTCCCCTCCACCCCCCTACCCTAAACCAGTTCTACTTTTACAGGCACAGGATTTAACTGACAACAGGAACTTCCTGTTTGGGAGCAGGAAGTGAGTGATCACAAAGCCACCAAAGACTCACCATCCTAGAAGGGCAAGAGTAGCTCTCCATCCACCCCTAGCTGCTGGAGGTCTGACTATGAGCAAGTAAGGAGACTACTGAGAAATATAAGAACTTCTTGTCACAGAACAGGAAGATCAGGAGATAAAAGGGTGCAGAGGCAGTAAGTAAGTAGGGAGAGAAGAAAGAAAGAAATAAACAAACAGAGGAAAGAGTAAGTATTCCAAATAACAGTTAGGGGTCCAGAAAAAAGACATGATGGGAGTGGTGCAGTGCAGTGGCTGTGAAGCAGCAGTCTTCCGGGGGATGTTTTGGAGAATGCAGTGTTGTCCCATCTGCAGACACCTCTCTGGGCTGAGGGAAGAGGTTGCTCATCTCCAGGCTGAGTTGGTCAGGATTTGTGGGACCTCCTCTACCACCCAGGGACCACCAGGGTCACTGCTGTTGCCTCAGAGGTTGCCAAGAAAGAGGAGTGGTTGGACCACAGTGGGCTCAGGGAGAGTGAGAGTGGTGGGACAGAGGCTCATCCCTCCAGTTGTACCTCTCCACAATTTCTATGCCATCCTGGAAAACTGTGGTTCCTCTAT
The DNA here is from genome assembly GCA_016271365.2 of Neoceratodus forsteri. Lineage (NCBI taxonomy): Eukaryota > Metazoa > Chordata > Ceratodontiformes > Ceratodontidae > Neoceratodus > Neoceratodus forsteri. The sequence continues at coordinate 856,350,832 of CM057456.1, forward strand.
GGAGGCACCCAAAGTGGAGACCAAGGAGGATGCTCGGAATCTCCACAAAGGAGACCCAAAGGAGGGTGGAATAGGACCCCAAAGGGGAAGGAAACAACTCCTGGTGGGGACTCCATTGTTAGGAAGGTAGAACTGGGGGAGGAAGGGGAGAGGGAGGTAAGGTGCCTGCCTGGTGCCATGCTTGAGAGACAGGAGAATCCTCAGGATCGCAGGAGCAGCTGCACGGGAGGGAGCTGGATGTCATTGTCCACCTAGGAACAAATGACCCGGCTAAGAAAGGGATCAGAGCAGTGCAAGAAGCATTTGTAGAGATGGGGAGGGGCCTTAGACAAATAGCACACACGGTAACCTTCTCGGAGGCGCTGCCTGTCTATGGCATGGGTGAGGCTAGGGTGCTCCACACCATGAGATTCAATCGGTGGTTGAAAAACTGGTGCAGAGCTCAGAGATTTGGCTTCATTGGAGACTGGGGGTCCACCTGGAGGAATTCAGACCTATACTGGCATGATGGTCTGCATCTGTCCAGGAGGGGAACCAGGATCCTAGGTGATAGGTTTAAATACTTCATTGATAAGTATTTTAACTAGCCAAGGGGAGGCACTGGAAAGGAGCAGGGAAATCCGAGTCCCCCCAAAATATCAGGGTACTAAGTGAGGTAGACACCAACATAGAGATGTCAATGGGGAGAAGCACAGGGGTAAATGGAGAAAGCGACAAATGCAATAAGGACAGGGATGGGGCAAAAAGGGGTAAGGCCATCAAGAAATGGAGGGTAATGAGTACCAATGCCCATAGTCTGGGCAGCAAGCTCCCTGAACTGGTGGCCTTGATGGAAGAGGGATGCCTGGATATTGTAGCAGTCACAGAAACATGGTGCACAGAGAACCATGACTGTGATGTTAACATACCAGGGTACACAACCTACAGGAGGGACAGGGAGGGCAGAAGTGGGGAGTAACTCTCTATGTAAGGGAAGGGATAAAAGCAACTGAACAAAAGAGTAAACAGGGAGGAGAGGAGGCACTATGGGTCACCTTAGAGACTGGAAATGGCACCACAATCCACAGAGGGGTTGTATATAGACCCCCATGTCAGGGGGAGGGAATGGACAAGGATATGATAGAAGGCATACTTAGGATGGCAGAGAAAGGGGAGATACTGTTGATGGGAGACCTTAACATGCCAGATGTTAACTGGATCACCTTTGCAGCAGTGACATCCAAAAGCAGGGCCATTCTTGATGCACTTTAGGTGGCATGCCTCAAACAGCTAGTTTTGGAACACACTCATGAAGGAGCAATCTTAGACCTCAGTACTCTCAAATGAGGACAGTGAGAGGATCTCAGATCTAGAAGTGGGTAGCCATTTGGGAACAAGTGACCACCAAACAGTGTGGTTCATGATAAACTATGCTACAGAGTCAAGCCATACAAAAGTGAGGGTTCTGGACTTCAGGAGGGCTGACTTTGGCAAGATAGGAGAGTGCCTTAGAAAAGCACTAGCAAACAGGCTAGAAGGAGGGGTGAAGAAACAATGGGCAAATATCAAAACTGCCATCACAGAGGCAACAAGCCTTTGTGTGAAGCAAATAAACAAATCTAAATGAAAGAAAAAGCCACTATGGTTCTCAAAAGAGGTGGCGGTGAAGGTTAGGGAGAAAAAGATAGCATTTAGGAAGTATAAGGAAACACAGAAGGAGCAGGACAGAGAACTGTACCAGTTAAAGCGGAAGGAAGCAGGAAGGGTAGTCAGAATAGCAAAGGCACAAACTGAGGAAAAGATAGCTAATTCAGTTAAGAAGGGGGATAAAACCTTTTATTGGTATATCAGGGAGCATAGAAAGACAAAGGGAGGGATAGTGAGGCTGAATAGAATGGATGGTGGGTGGGCAGAGAGTGACAGTGATAAAGCATGGATACTGAATGAATACTTCTGTTCAGTATTCACAAAAGAGGAAGTGGGGGAGGTGCCTAATCTAATTAACAGAAGCACTCTGGAGAGGGGGGTTGATCCCAGTCCTTTCACAGAAGAAAGGGTTCTGAAAGAACTCCTAAAACTGAAGGTGGACAAAGCAATTGGGCCTGATGGAATTCATCCCAGAATTCTAAAAGAATTAAGCAGAGAGCTAGTGACACCACTGACTACGCTTTTTAACAAATCATGGGAGGATGGGGTGGTACCTGAGGACTGAAAGAAGGTGGATGTGATTCCCCTTCACAAAAGTGGGACCAAGACAGAGGCAGGAAATTACAGACTTGTCAGTTTGACCTCTGTGTAGGAAAAGTGATGGAATCACTTCTGAAGAAAAGAATTGTTGAGTACCTAGAGGCCAGTGGGGCACAGGACCCAAGGCAGCATAGGTTCACATGGGAAGGTCATGTCAAAGCGAATCTAATTGATTTCTTTGACTGGGTGATCAAAGTAGTGGACCAGGGAGGGGCTGTGGACCTGGCCTACCTAGACTTTAGCAAGGCATTTGACACAGTCCCACACAAAAGATTAGTAGTCAAATTAACCAGCCTGGGAGTGGGTCCCAAGGTGGTAGCCTGGGTAAAACATTGGCTGAACAACAGGACACAGAAGGTAATTGTGAATGGAGTCCACTCTGAAGAGAGGGGAGTTACTAGTGGGGTACAGCAGGGTTCGTAACCGGGTCCAGTCCTTTTTAATGTCTTTATAAGTGACATTGCAGAGGGACTGGAAGGAAAAGTATGCCTCTTTGCAGATGACACAAAGATCTGCAACAGGGTTGATACACAAGGAGGTGTTGAAAGGATGAGAAGGGACTTGGCAAGGTTGGAGGAATGGTCAGAAGTATGGCAGCTTTGATTCAATGCAAAGAAGTGCAAAGTAATGCACCTGGGAAATAAAAACTCAGGGGAAGATTACACAATGGGGGGGAGGTAGTAACAACAACAAAAATGGAAGGAGACCTAGGGGTAATCATATCAGATGACCTTAAGGTTGGCAAGCAATGAGAGAAGGCGGTAGGGAAGGCTGGGGGGATACTGGGATGTATAGGGAGAGGTATCACCAGCAGAAAACAGGAAGTTGTTATCCCCCTGTACAGACAGTTGGTGAGACCCCATCTGGAGTACTGTGTCCAGTTCTGGAGACCCCATCTCCGCAAGGACATAGACAGAATGGAGGCAGGTCAGAGGAGGGCAACTAAAATGGTGCAGGGTCTGCAAGAGAAGCCATACAAGGAGAGACTAAAGAAGCTTAATATGTATACTCTTGAGGAAAGGAGGGAGAGGGGGGACATGATAGAAAAGTTTAAGTACTTCAGTGGAATCAACAACGTCCAAGAGGGTAGCATCTTTCAGAAAAAGAGATGTGCAAGAACAAGGGGACACAATTTGAAGAAAGAGTGGGGACGGCTCAGGGGCAATGTGAGGAAGTATTTTTTCACAGAGAGGGTGGTGGACACATGGAACAGCCTTCCTGAGGAGGTTGTGGGGTCTAAAACTGTGGGAGAATTCAAGAATGCATGGGACAGACATAAGGCAATTTTTGTGGTGGGTAGGAAGAAATAGGCTGTTGGTTAAATAGGATCTGCAGCTTATTCTCTAGGTAGGGAAATGGGCAGACTAGGTGGTCCAAGCGGTCCTTATCTGCCATCAAAGTCTATGTTTCTATGTTTCTATCACTAAATTCCTCTTCTGAGCTCACCATCCTGCTAACTAACTGTTAAATTTAACTATTCTTTGGTTTCACCAATATGCTGACCCTTGGCACTTCCAATATGATATATTTTTAAGATATACAACAGGAATGGAGGGTGAAAATGGCAAGATAAAAAAAACATATCTTAGTTAGTGACATTGGTAACAGCAAGTTATCAAAAAATGTCATTGATACTGTTGACACAATGGATATCAGTGGAATACTGAATCAAATAGAGGGCATCTTCTACAATGATGATGACATCATAATGCATAGTGCAGCACTAAAGCAGGTAGTTAAAATAAAAAAGCAGCAACATTTTTAAATAAATTATAAATTTAAAATATATAACTTGTACATCACTGTTGTATATATCAAATATACAATAGCCTGACTCAAAATAGGCAATTTATCTTCACTTGTGAGTGGGCAGGACTTTCATAACTCACTCGTGGCTCTGCCACATGAGTTATGATCCTTCCCCATCACACTTGAAGAGAATTGCACATTTTGTGTTAGCCTATTGTATTCCTATAATACTGTACTGTTAGTGTGTATTTATTATTTCCTGTCCTCTTTTGGTTTATTTATTTCTGATTTTGGTATAAAGGATGGTCCGTTGCTCATATCCACTCTGCACAAATGATGATAAAAGGGGAAAGACATTCTTTACATTCTGAAAGAAAGAAATGCACCATGATTGGATAAAGTCTTGTGGATGGCATCCGTGTAACAAGACAGTTATATGTGAAGAACATTTAGAGGATAATGCTTTCACTATGATTCCATCGATTGCAGGGCAGTGTGGGTACCTGCCTCTTGACTTAAAGAAAGGTGTGATACCTCTGCTTTTTAATGCTAATTCATCATCTGTGACCAGAAGAACTAGTCTTTATATGAAGAAGTGTGCTACTGATGAGGTAATTAATGTTTTATGTTAAGACATTCATGTCAAATAATTGATTTGAAGTGTGATTCATTTGTGGTTGATGCACGTCAGTAGTATGTATTGTTTTAGATTGTTTTTCTGAAATTGAAAGAAAATGTGGGATCCCATTGGTTGAGTCACTGTGTCTGGCTGTTGATTAATCTCCTGTGTAAGGAAAAGGGAAGGGTACCCACTCACTTTATCAAATTCTACTAAGTAATTATAGACCCGCCACTGTTTCACATCTAATTCAAGGATAATGTCAGTTGAGTTGAGGTGTAAAATGATTTTCAACCGTTCATTGATTTTGCTCCTCTTTTGATGGGAGACAGATGGCACTTACATGTATGCTAATCTCAATTATACAAACACTTGTCAATGCCAAATGTTGTCGCTCTGGCATTGGCATTGGTAGTGCAGGAGTTAGAGACACATAATAGGAATGGCAGTGAAGTATTGAAGTGATGTCAACCCCATTTCTACCCTGCAGAGAGTGACAGGCATTGGGGTGTGCCTTTGGGTTGTCAGCTATAATGCTCATGCCATTGTACCTCACCCTACCCTGTAGACACTGACAAGTGTTTTGGTGTGCTTTGGGGTTTTTGGGTGTTATACTTACCCCATTCCATAAGGAAATATGCTGAGGTGGGTGCAGTATAGGAGAATGGGGTGAACTTTGTGGCAAACACAGCAAGGCACACCACAATGCCTATCACTGGCTGCAGGGTGGGGTTGGGGGTGGAATGGCAAGAGCATTACAGCTGATGATCCCAAGTCACAACCCTGACATCTGTTGGTCTGTACAGGGTGGGGTACTACAGTTCGGATCCCTAACAGCATAGGCGTGTGTTGGTATTTTCACTGCAAATTTTCAACATGGGCTTTTTGTGAGCCCACCTCATGAAGAGCAGCACTAGGAGTGTGTTAGCTGAAAGGTGGTTTTGCACAGTGGCTATGCCATTTGGCGACACAGGGATGAAAACACATATTCAGCAGGATGTGGAAAATGACAATTGTATTGTTCATGAGGATATGTACAAAAATGTCAACATTGAGAATCTGGAGTGCAAATATGAAAAATTGGTGAAGTCATGAGCATGCATAGAAACAGCACAATACACATCCATAACCCAATTATTTTTGGGAGTTTGTTAGCCACATTTTCAACATAGGCATTTTGGGACCTCCCCTCATGAACAGTGGCTCTGTGATTTTGTTGCTCTGCCCCAAAAGTTGATTCCCCACAGCAACCACGCCATTGTATGCCACAGGTGTGGAAACACATTTTGTGCAGGCTGTGAAAAATGACAGCTGTACTGTTGATAAGGAGGTGTGAAAAAGTGCCAGTGTTGAAAATCTGGCATGAAAATATTGTGAATTTGCGAAGCTACAAGGGTGCGTGGAAACTGCGCAATGCACACTTGTAACACAGTCATTTTATGGACTTTTGGCACCACATTTTCAACATAGGCATTTTAGGACCTCTGCTCATGAACAGTGTCACCGTAATTTTCACAAACTGTCCCAAAAATGGATTTTGCACAGTGACCGTGCTGTTTTGCGTTGGACGTGCGAAAACACATTTTGGCCAAGATATGTAAAATGTCAGCTTCACTGTTCATAAGGAGGTGTGGAAAAATGCCAATTTTGAAAATCTGGGGTGAAAATATTACAAATTCATGAAGTTACAAGCGTGTGTGGAAACTGTGCTACACATGCTCGTAAAACAGCCATTTTGGGATTTTTTCACCAACTTTTCAACATAGGCTTTTTGAAAGCCCCCCTCATGAACAGTGGCAGTGTTGTTTCGTTACTCAGACCCAAAAGGTGATTCCACACAGTGACCGAGAAATCACCTTTTGGGACCAAATAACGCCATGACAGTGACAGAATGCATGAGGAGGGATCCCAATAACCCCATGTTGAAAATTTGGTGCAAAAATTCCAAAGAATGCCCAATATATGTACCAAAGTTGAAAGTACCCTATTTATACCATTATACAGCTTATCAGCATTTCCTCAGTTTGCAGTTGGCTTTGAAGAGTGAAGACATGTTCCTGGTCCACTGAAGATCATTGCGCCGGCTCCGGAGGTAAGTATGGGCTGAGAGGGGTAGGGGAGGCAGGATCCGCAGAGGGTGGTTGCAGGTTGCGGAAGGGGACAGGGAGGCCGTGAGGGACCGTTTTCTTCTTTCACAGGGTTTAAAAATTAAAAAATCCTTGCTGGACAGTTTTTATTTTTCATGGTGATTTGGCAGGCTGGAGTGGTCTCCCAGCATGCCACATAAGTATTTTGGGGTGGGGATGCTGTAGCTGATGGGGATTGGGCACCTCCATCAGCAAACAATGAAAGTGGGGCACAAGAGCCGAGGAGGATTGGGCACCCCCTCGGCACATAACAAATGGGGGGGGGTTGCATGATGCCGATGGGGAGTAGGCTCCTCCATTGGCACATACATTGTAACAGGGCATACCAACAAGGGGACTGAGCACCCCTGAAGTCGGCATTATGGCAGGCAGTGTGCCGCCATGTTTATTATTTTTTTTACACCAGGGCAAGCATGTCTGGAGGTCCACTGCATATGGCGAGCTTTGCTCGCATTGCAGCGGACCTTTCCTTTGATGTGATTCCACATTAGTATGCATGGTGTGGTGCTGGCATGCAGGCTGATTGGGGAACGAGGGATGCACCTACTGATGCATGCCCTGCATTCGCCCAACAGTGACCGCACCTCCAAATCTGCTACTAGCGCAAGATGTTGGCTGCGCAAGCACGCCAACATAAAAAGGGTCTGATGAACAAAGTTTAAAACTGATGAGAAATTGTTTTTATTTATTTAGTTTTTGTTGACCGGGTAAGTGCACTAGACAAATCCTGCCTATTTTCAGGCACGACCCGGGGGAAGGAGATACAGATGAATGCCAACTGACCTTGAACCAGATTAAGCTGTTGGTGGTATTTTTAGTGAATGAGGGAAATTTGGCCAGGACACTGGGGAAATTCCCCTACTCTTTTCGATAAGTGCCATGGGATCTTTAACATCCACCTGAACTACCACCAATCCAGGCAGATGGGACCTCGGTTTAACGTCTCATCTGAAAGACGGCACCTCAGAAGTGCAGCACCCCTTTCATGCTGCACTACAGTGTCAGTACTGGGATATTAACCCAAGTGCCAGATGTGGGAACTGAACCCACAGCCCTCTGATCACCCGGCCTCAGAAGCTAGTGTGCTACTTACTGAGCCTCTGACACTGCTTTTATTATAATAGCCATAAGACAACCCCCGAGAATTATGTCAATGGTCATGTTATCTCACTATAGTGTCATGTTGCACTCAGTTATGCCTTGTACACCATTACACCACTATACAGTGATTAACAGGCAATTGACATAACCCTGGTTATGCATTATTGCCTAATTAAATTTGATGTACAGTGAAAACCACCAGGATGAAGCACAGTGTCACAGGTTTACTGCATGACAAAAGGGATTAACTCCCACAACAATTGCATAGTTTGCTGCACTAAGTCTAATACAGAATTCTGCAGCACTGCACTTCATCCTGGTGTGCTTTGATGTAGATTATCTTTTTAATATCACAGCATTCAGAAATAATACTTGTGTTGTTTAGACATGGATGTGAGTTCCAATGTTGATGCTTACTGGTTTTAGTTGCTTGTCACTGCCAAGAATACTGTCATGACATCAGTATACTCACAGAGTGTCCTGTTAACATCTTCTGATATGGTATTTGAAGACATCATTGATTTGCCTTCTGAAGTCATTCATCCGAGTCACTGTGAAGTCAGTATTCAGACTGAGCAACAGGTTAGATCTACCATACATTGTAATGTATTGTTGGTTAATGTCTCATTAAGTCCGATGTCATAGAATTATTGTAACACTGAAAATGTCATCAGAAAATGACTGCTAGGTTCAACTAGACTTGCCATTGTTGCAATCTAATTGCCAGAACTTCTGCAAGTACCCGCTGGCCCCCTCTAAAATTTTTCTATGACCATTGTTTTAATTCCGTGATCCAGTGATTCATTACACAGTTATAGTCCTGTCACCTCTTCCAGCATATACTACCATGCATCCTCCTTGTACAACCCCCTCTCTCCACCCACAGTTTGAAGTGGGCCCACATCCGCCATGTCATTCTACATTTGTCATGAAACTTCCTTGACCCTATTGATTAGTAAAGTAATATACTCCAACAGGCAGTGGAGCAGAGCATGACAGCATGATGCTAAAACATTGTTCAACAAGGAGTATTATTATTAATGGTTGGGAATCTGAAATGTGGAGTGGCGCTGTACTATGGGGAGAAGAGATTATTTTGAAAGCAAAGGTTTGTTGTATGTGGAGTTGTGATAGGGAGTCATGTGTTGTTGTCTTTTGTTTAAAAGTCCCACATTGTAGCGGGAGTCATGGCAGTTGGGATAATGATGTGTAAGCGGGGATCTAGCATTGCAGATTTTTTGCTCCATGCTCGGGGATTGGAGTTTTTTTTTATTTTGTCGATAAGGCTGACTGGCACCTTTTCCACCGGGTACACTGCATGATCTACCATACTAAAAATGTACCAGCCAACAAAGTAGGATGCAACATTTTGACTTTTGTAATGTGCCCATTGTATAATTTAAAATCTGCTCTTCATACAGTGATTTAAGTATTAATGTAATACTGTCTGAATACTAACAACCAAATCTGAATGCAGTACTTCTTATACCCTTTTTATAAACTAGAACAGCGGATGATCAATTCTATGCACAGTCAGTGTTTGGTTCCACACCTTGGATCTTATACCGATGGACATCTCGAGCACTATGACAATCAATCAAAATACTTCTTTAGATCAACACATTGGTTGTGCATGATTGCTCATCCACTATGCTATATATTATTTACCCCACTTCATAATACACATGGATAATTAAAACTTATTTTTTGAGTTAAATCTTCTTATCTTCTCATTTCTGTAGGTATACTGCAAGAAGTCAAAGAAAACACAAACAGTGAAACAAGGTGTCATTCGTGGGAGTCAGGCTAACATCTGTGCATGCACTGCAGACAAGGCAGTTCAGTGTGATCTGTTAACTATCCCTGTCACCTGCTCAACAATGACACAATATGAAAATGAAGACTATGAGAATATGTCATACAACACCGAGCATGATGTCTATCTGCATTGTGATTCTGAATCGTCACGCTCTTCTTCTGATCTGTATGATGATGATAATACAACAGAGGATCCTGACTGGACCACACATTGCAACTCCAAAGCACCTCAAAAGCTGATTTCAGTGTTAGAACAATTCATTTTATGTTCTAACATTAAAGATTGTTATTGTGGTTCTTACAATTTTCTATGTCTGTATAATACATGTAAGTCATTATCTATGACAGGTTTAGTTAATAGAACGTACTGTAAAGCAAATAGACCATGATAATTTGATCCCCCTCCTCTGATCTTTGGCGGTCCTCTATTCGAGGGAAATAAAGATATAAATGGTTTAAAAAATAAATTTAGCAAAACATTTAACATCTCACAATGTATAATTTCTGATGTATCTTTGCAGTTGGACAACTTTAATGAAAATGTCAGTTTTTGAAGAATGCAGTTTCCATTGTTTTTCACATAGCTGTGTTAATTTTAGGCATGAAAAGTTAAGTGATGAGAATTCACCAGACAAACAGAGAAAGTTTATTGTGCATGGATCTGCACTGCTTAGCATTCTGTCAATATGCCACATTTGTACTGGACTTTGCACGGTACTTATAAAATGTGTTGAAGAAACTGCTGTTGAACTTGGACTACAATGCACGAATGACCACAAAAGGAACTGGTGTAGTCAACCATCATCCAGATCAAAGCACTGTGGAAATTTGGAATTTACAACTTCAATATTCCTGAGCGAAATTATGCCAAAGAAGGCAATTACTCAGTTCAAGTGGATGAATGTTATGGAAATTTCATATAGGACATTCTGCCTGTATCAATGATCTTATATAATTCCTACAATTGAACGTGTATGGGACAAACATCGACAGACCCTGTTGTCAGAAGTAACAGAACCATTATATTTGGGAAGCGATGCATGATGCTGTTCTCTGGGTCACAGAGCTAAATATGGTAGCTACAGTTTAATGGACCTTAAAAAACAGAAGATTGTTCATATGGAGTTTGTCCAGGTACCAGTATATTGACATGATGGTATTCTTTCATATTTTTTTCAATTATCATTTTACATTTTTTCATGTTGGTTTTTCATTCAGTGCAACGATATATCAAGCTCTAATGCAATGGAGATAGAGGGTCTAACGAGAAGCTATACAATCTTAGAAGAATGGAATATACCAATTGAGAGCTTGGCCACAGATCATCATCCACAAGTGCGTAAATTCTTGTGTGAGAAAAGACCTAAATATCGATATTGGTACGATGTGTGGCATGTTGCAAAAGGTACTCATCTTTCATAATTATCATCTTTCCATTACTTGATAAATGTTAGGATAACTTTAATTTTGAATCTTTCACATTATTTAGGGACAATCGAAAAGATTGCCAAAAAAAGAGTATGTAAAGATTTATCAAACTGGACAAAGGCCATCAAAAATCACATGTATTGGTGTGCTGCTACCAGCACAGGTAAAGGAGAACTATGTGCTGCAAAGTAGAGGAGCATCACAAACCATATAGTGAACATTCACTAAGGACATGACCCAGTTTTTCTGAATTGTCAACATGAAGAAATGGAAGAACGTATATGGTTGCATAAGGGTGAGACTTGAATTCTTTCCATACAAAAATAAATGTCATTATTCTACACATTATTTGGTGAACCATATACAATTAATGGTTCTATTATATAGGGAGCAAGGAACACAATGAACTGCAACTAATTGTGCTGAATAAACAACTAATAAATGAGGTAGCACAAATGTCACCTGTGGAACAGACGTCTGGATTAGAGGCATTCCATACAGTTATAATATACTTTGCACCGAAGTCTGTCCACTACTTTTACAATGCTATGAAAACCTGGTTGGTGCATGTATACTCATTTTTTTTCTGTTAATTTCTTTATCTACCTGGTCCCTGGTAGCTCTGCATCCTGTCGCAGTCCCCCAACCCCATCCTCCACTCACAACCTATCCTTTCCAGCTGCCCCATGGCTTGCCCCTGTGGTGGGACAGTAGGGATCCCTCAACCTGCCTAACTCTGGATTCGGTGCTAGAAGGGTTACTGCCCATCACTGGGGTGGCGCCTGTGGAGACTGATCATCACTCTGCCCCACCAGCACCCATTTTTCTTCCTGTAATTTTGTTGCTCCCATACGTACTCCTCTGAATGTCTGCCTTGTCTACTCCCACTCTGTAGCTTTCAGTGTGCCAACCCCATAGCCTCTGCCAGGGGCCAGTCAAGCACCGAACTGCTGGTGTTCCCCCTTCTTAGACAAAAGAGTAGTCCTACAGATGCTCAATCCTTCTCCTCCCCTGCTGACTCCCAGGGGCCCATGCTCATTCCCAAACACGGGTCACCAGTGTAGCGTGAGGTAAGGCAACCAGCGCCTCAGCCCTCAGTGTCACTGGGCCAGCTGGTGCATGTATATTAATTGATATCATTCAATCAAGTTTTTATTATCTGACTGACCTATATTAACTGGTATATAATTTAAATTTTTGATTAACATTCTCTTTTTTATCTTTCTCTCAACCCCATACAAAGGTTTATACTAGCAGCTCTTCATTATAATAGAAATAGCAAACGATCACATGTGAAGACTCAAGAAGGAGAATATCAGTGGAGTGTGTCATATACCAAATACAATAAGGGTGAAGCAGTTGTGAGAGAGATCAAAGTGCCATGCACATTTGGTAAGTATGTTTCATTACATTTTGTTCACATCAAATATATGGTTTGTTTTTCTGTTAAAAAACTTTAATAAAGTATATTAAACTGGGAAAAAATCAATAACCAAGTTTTTATTTTACATGCATGATTAAACACAAAAAAAGTCAAATGAATGTTTTCCTCCTTTCAATCATTTGCATTAATGTATAATTAATTACTCGCTTATATATGCACAGTACCTTAATATATATTTTGTCAATTAACAGAGTACATGGGGATTGTGAAAGATGAAGTACTTAGGCTGAGATCAGAATACACAAGCCATGCAACAGCGAATGTCTTGTACAACAACGTTATCCCTCCTCATGTCACAAGTACATTTCAAAAGATTAAAAAAATGGAGGCAGTAAAAAGGCACAGAAGTAGATTCAACAAGTTTAATAAGATATAATTCAGATGTAAAATAAAGCGACTTCAGAAAGTGTGAGTGGAGGGGGCACTGTGGAGCCCGAACAGCTAGCAGCAGATTTCTATAGCTCTATAAACTAAAGCTAAAATCTCCCTCAAACCTTCTTTTCTGGGTCTGGAAACTGATTTGTTCCCATACTAGTGAACTCAGTGACTGTGATTTAGTCACTATGGGGAATCCTAGAAAGGAAAAAACAGCTGGAGGATCAGAGAAAATTAAAAACACCAGAGGGACCTTGAGGCCTGAGACAGCTATACAGGCCAAGGCTGGAGAAACTATGACTTCTCTAGGGCACAAGCTGCAGACCCGAATCTCATTGGTTTCAGCCCGAACCAAAAAGTAGATGATTTTAATGGACGAGTGCTCATATTGGAAAACTCTGTGGATGGCCTTAAATGGGATTTGAGAGACGTCAGCAAGCAGGCTGATGCCTCAACTACTGCAGCCACCCTCATTACCAGGGAGAATCAGCATCTCAGGACCAGACTGGAGTCACTAGAGAATCAGGTCAGATCAGCAAATGTTAGAATCATAGGCCTCCCAGAAGGTTGTGAGGGGGACCACCCTGTTATGTTTATGCAGGACTGGCTGACAGTAAAACTGATGTCAGATGGAGTGGACTGTAATTGGCGTGTCCACAAGGTATATTGAGTCACCCCCCCATGGCCAAGCACTGAATTCCGATGAGCTTCACACAGTCATGATGGTTTCCTCAGGAGTAGGATCTCGAGACAAGATACCGCGGTGTGCCCTCCAGGCAGCTCCTCTTTTACAAGATGACAGGTAAGTCCATTTATTCCCAGATATAAGCTATGCCACCAGACAGCACCTCAAGAAATTTGATGGAGTCAGGAGAGTGCTCAGGGAGGTTAGAGTTCCACACGTGATGATCTTCCTGGCTCGGCTGCAATTGTACATCAGGACAAGGTCTATATATTCTCACACCCGATGGAAGCTGGTAAATGGGCTGATCATTGGGCAGCCATAAGTAGAGCTCGATCTGAAGACTCCAGTGAGGAGGAGCAGTCAGGAACCACCTGAAGTATCAGGGGATGAACTCTGGCACTTGCCTACAGGTTTTCTTCTTATGAACTTACTGTTCAATTTAACACTTCAGGACTTTCCTTCCTGAGTTGAACTGTTTAAGGACTTGAAATGTATGGATTTAACTGTTTAAAATTACTGATCTTCAGTTCTCAATACTATATAGGGGGATATTTCTCCTAGTTTTTCTAGTTCAATATTTGACTATAAGTCACTGAGGAAGGGCACTGGGCCTTACAATTATTTGATTACAGTTTACAATGGTTAATGATGGAAGGAGGTTTGTTTTTCCCCAAATGGTGTTTTTTCTGTTGCATAACCTATAAAGGAAAACATTTTTTTACATTTAGGTTATTTTACATGGCAATAATAGTCCTTATATAGGATGCTAACTCAGTTGGACTGGATATGCTGGACATTCCATTCAAATTTGTAAAAGTCATGCAGCTCATGGGCTTCTTTTTACAGCACATGAAGGTTATAATAAGGGTGTAATCTATCTTGTTTTTCCTCTTGTGATGATGTACCACTATATAACAGATGCAATTGAAATCTTTGTTTAGGGATTTGTATCCTAAATGTAGCTGTCTTAAATGGTCTGTTTGGTATATATATATCTTGATGTCATGTCTATGATAAAAAGCAAGAAATAAAGTTTAAAAAAAAGACAGTGTGGTTGGTCAATAATATGCAACAGAAGCACCAGTACATGGAGTTGTTAAAGTGGCATTATTGGCTTTACAGTGTCACTACAACACATTTCTTTGCTGCAGAATTGTTTTATTTCAACATATCACATGGCATGTCAATGTCAATATATGAACAGTACTGTCGGCATGAAGGATTTGAAGAAACTGGATTACCATAATGCCTTACAGGAGAAGTAAAGGGCAATTCTATTGTGTTTCATCAGAGAACTTTGACATTAAGTCAATACTACATGAAACATGAGAAATGTTGCAAATCTGTTTTTCTAATAACCCTTCATTTTCATGCCCTTACAAATAATGAAAACGTTGTTTTAAAATATGTGATATCCAAACTGAATGATTTTCAAATTCTCACAATATGCAAACTTTAAAAATACATGTATTATAGCAAGATAACAACTTAGAGTATATTTTATTATTTGTGTAGTGCTTCTCTATATTGTGACTTGATTGACTGGAAAAAAATTAAATTATAGTCACATAAAAAATGGAATCAACATATTGTTTGTTGCTGTAAGAATAGATAGTAATGTTTATAACATAACAGAACAGAACATATTTTTAAGAGATAAACTTAAAGGTTATTTAGATACATTCTTTATTGTCAATTTAATTGAATTACATTTGTAAAACAAATTTAATGTAACTGGTTTCCTTGTTTGAATGATCTGTTTCAAACATTTTAATAACACAAACAATGATGTAGCAATAAGAGAGTACAGTTTGCTTAAATATCATACGCAGTGGCTGTCTAAAGAGTTATTAAACATTCATTATAACAATGGAGTTTGCCCTTTAAGGGGCAGACCATGTTGTCCTGCTGTATCCCTTCCCTTTCCCTGAAGATGGTGTGCTCAGAGGGGGAGGGGGAAGGGAAGAGGAGACACAGGAAGACAGAACAATAGGCACGCAACAGGAAGGGAAGGGGCTAAAGAGGTACATAATGGGCAGCACAGGGGTGGTTCAGCCACTTTTGCTGAAGTTTTGATCAAACTGAAACTACAGCACATCAGATTGGCATATTGATTCTGGGGCAGACTTTGTACAACAGGATAAAGAGGTAATAAAAAAAGCCTAGGTGGTTTAAAAATACATATATATATATATATATATATATATATATATATATATATATGGCAAAAAACTCCATTTAATGCATTAGTTAGGTTGTTCCACACTGACAAAGAGAGAAATTCAGTGTTAGGGTTGAAAGCCTCTCTGGTTTTCGTTCACACCTCAACCAGCATCAGTGGTGCGTGACACGGTTGTTGGCCATAACTCTCACCCCATCACATGTGTAAAGAAGCAGAGGTGTAGGAGAATGGGGTGACAGTTAGGACTGACAACCCTAATGAGCACCCAATGTCGGGTTGGGGGTGTGAAAATAAGGGGCTTTCAACCCCAACAACAAATTTCTTGCTTTTGTCAGTGTGGAACATCCCTAACTAATGCATTAAATGATTTTGCCTCTAATTTCCTTCTTTGGAGAATGATAATGAGAAATAGTGAATGTAATGCAGCGCAGGAGTTCGGGGCCTAAACTGCAGAGGAGCTGGAGCGTGGAGCTCCAAAGGGCCCGCCCGCCACATGTCTTGTCACATAGTAACATTGTGCCTCAAACACAAATAGTAATGCGATGTGACCAAAGTGAAACAGAAAGAGAAACAGTAGTATAGACAGAAATGTTAAAAACAATGCAAAGCAAGCACAAATGAAAGCATAAAGGAGTAGCAGCACATGGTGGCGTGAGCGTGAGCAGTAAGTGAAATGGAAAGGAATCCTGGCCAGCAGTAGCGGTAACAGTAATGTAAGCACACAGGCTGGTTTTCCCAAAAGCTGCATAGAGAAAGACAGTGAGTACAAAGAATGTATGCATAATAATGGTTCTCGGAGCAGAAAATGAGGAGTTAGAATACTAAATTGCTTATATCTCAGGAACCGTACGACATAGAAAAAAAATGTAAAAGTCATATGATTTATGACTTTCCTGGCTAGTTTTGTACTTAGCCCCTGTCAGGGGGCTAAGCTATTTTCTGAAGAAAAGTCCGTATCTCCCACAGTTTCCGAGATACGGGCCCTGAAAGGCACGGCGAATGCCGTAATATTTTCCTATGGGGAAAAAAGAGAAGTTCAGAGTGCCGTAACTTTGGCTCCCTGTAATATTTTTTCACCAAACCACAAAAAGGCACATCTGTGGGATGTTGGCTGTGTTCCCTCCAAATTTCAGCCCAAAAGACCAAACCGTTATTTTGCAGCAGGGCGCCAAAGGATTCCTGTAATGTGTCAGACGCCGTAATGTTATCCTATGGGAAAAAGCGTCAAATTTGGAGTGCTGTAACTTTGCCGCCATGTAATATTTTTTCAATGAAACACTTAATGGCACATCTGTGAGATGTTGGCTGCATTCACTTCAAATTTCAGGCCAAAACACCAAACCGTTCTTTTGCAGCCGGGTGCCAAAGAATTGCTGTCATTTTCCCACAGCCTAGAAAAGCATTGTCGAAGTTTGCAGAAGCTTGAAATTCATTCGACAGTGTCGCAAGTGTGACAGTACTTTATGAAAGTACTTTTTCCAGAAATTTGAAAAACATATTTCTGGGTTGTTTTACCCCAAACTAAAGACATGGCTAGCATCCTCAGGTTCCGACTAGGTGAATACAAAAGAATTAGGTTGCTAGAGGGTCCCAATTTTAAATGTCAAACATTTTTCTGATCGTTAACTGAAAACAAAATGGCAGATTTGCGACAGTAAAAGGGCCATTTTCGAAAGTAAAAACTGAATTTGCCACACTGTCGAACTTTTTGTTAACTTTCTCATTGACTTATATGGGAACTTGTTTTTTTAACAACTTTTGAACCGTTTAATATTTTTTCAAAATGTTCAAACAGCACATCAGGGACACTGGCCGCACGTTCTCTGAAGAATTCGGACAGGTCACGCAAACTGTACAACCTGTAGAGACAACGGTAAAATTCCAGAAAAACACAAACGCGTATGCAGATCACACTTACTAACTCTGCAGCTGTATATGTGACCAGTACAAAAGTTGGCAGATCCCAAGGCGTATGGGTCTTGATCATGAATTCCAAATTTCAGGCAAATCCGTCAAACGGTTGCAAAGTTATTAAGGTGCACAATTTGGGGTTTAACATGTAAATAGCTCTTCAACCTTAACTATAGTGACACTACCGTGCCACTAGATATATATATATATATATATATATATATATATATATATATATATAAAATAATGCTTTAAGGGTTTTTCATATATAATAATAAGGCTGTAAGGGTTTTTCTTGATTTAATATGGAAACAGTATGCAACAAAGGGGAGAGAACTGTGGTGTGCCAAGTGGCAGTGATAGTGAGTTAGAACAGAGCTGAAGTGCAGCAGAGGATAGCTGGTGGTAGAAGGAAGCAGTATGTGATGCAGTGTAAAAGGTGCAGCTGTTAAAGAAGGGTAGGGGGCATTCCTGGAGAGAACTGGGGGGCATTTAGGTAAATGGCTGCGATAGTGATTGAGAACAGAGCTGAAGGGCTACAAATGGTAGCTGGTTGTGACGAGCCTGGCCAAGGGGGAAGTGGAGGAGTTTTCATATGTGACAGAAATGTAGCAGTTTGCTGTGTGTTGTTGGCCGACAGCAGCCCACTGAGGGAAGCAACTGTGGAGCGGGGTTGGGGAGAGAGTGAGCATTGGTAGCTTAGCTTTGTGCAGAAGTCTAGAAAGGCTTGGGAAGGCATGCAGTGTTGTTTGGCCAGCGTGGGCCTAGAGAAGAGAGTGGCTGTGAAGCATGACTGGGGGAGAGCAAGTGACCTGGAACAAAGTGACAAGGGCAGCACAAGCGTTTGCCTGGAATGGTCATTTAAAAAAAAAATCTCTCTCTTAATGTAACGAGTATGCAAAATAAGCTTGACAGCCTAGCTATTCATTTGGTACCATGCTTGTGTCCTGAAAAAGGGGACAGTTAGGGAGAGATCCTACTGGAAGGCCTAGCATGGGGTCACTGGATGGCCATGTGGCGTGATGTCACACGCCAAGGGGGGTAGGCATGAAACAAGCAGATTCGTGATTAGACTGAAAGGAGGTGCTGCTTTAAGGCATGGGGCAACACAGGGATGCCATGGTATGAGGAAGAGCAAAAGGGTTTGTGTACTGCAAATGGGACGGTTGAGGGAGGGCCTGATGGAAAGGCCTAGCATGGGGCTAGCAGACGGCCACGTGGTGTGACATTACTAGCCGGGGGGGGGTAGGCCACAAAATAGACAGATTTGTTTTTGAAAAGAGGGACAATAGTCACAATGGACACTAGAAGGGGTGCAGCTTTAAAGTGTGGGGGAAAAACATGGATGCCATTGTATGGAAAAGCTGGAGGCCTGGGATTTCGGGCTAAGCACTGTTAACCAGGCAGCGTGATGTCACATGCCTGGAGGGCCATGTGGCGTGAGGGGGAGCACGGACAATGGAGTTGGGGGGAAGGGTGGGCATATAGGATAAGGAACAAAGGAATAAACAGGGCCCAGAGTGAGGCGGCAGCAGCAGGATGCAATTGGTGTGGCGCTTGGGGGGCAGCGACTGGCGGGTGGATAGGTCAAAAACCACTGGGAACAAGTTAGAGAACTAAGAGGCACAGAACTGTGGACTGAACAGATCCAGAGTGGCCTTGGAAAGTTAGCAGAGGCTACAAGGAGGGAGCGGGGAGGACAAGGGTCAGGAAGGGGGAGTTTAAAAAACCAAATGAACAAGGAAGAGGCCAGATGGCCAGATTGGATGGGGGGATGCCAGGTGCCACCAGCGTGGCATAGCAGGCCCCGGGTTAGGCCTAAGAAACCAGAGGTGGCTGGAGCATGCACTGGGGCTGTTTTTCTACACAGAGACAGGAGCAAGGAAAGGAAAAGCGGGCCTCACTATACGAAGGTCTATTTACAACAGGAGATTAATTATAACTTTTTGTCAGTTGTCTCCACATCTTTTCACAGGAAAACAAGTGAACATGGCAACAAAAAAGAAAAGGCCTTCAAAGGAGGAGGCTTACACGGCTATCATGGAACTGGCAGAGAAAGACAGCAGAATGTGGCAGATGGTAGAAGGGGAGGAACCGGGAGATCCGGGGAGAAACAGAAAGCAGGGAAGGGAAAAGGAGGCAGAGGGAAACGGCCAACAGGGAGGCCATGCAGCCCTACCAGGGTACAGCCACTGCTGGTGGTACCACCCAGAGGGACTAGCCCAGTACCTCCGCAGCCGATGACCCTGGACTGTCAGTACCTCCCCAAGAACAGGTGGGGGTTCCCCTGGTTGAACCCAGACTGAATCCCCCGAACATGACCATCCCTCCACAACCATTATTGTTACAACCAGCCATGCAGCTGCAGGGGGCAATACCAGGACAGTAGGAGGACAGCAGGCCACAAGGAGCTGATAAAGACGCAGGTAATGTACCTGGGTCGGTAGGAGAAAGCATCAAAGAATATATAAGCCAAATTATTTCGGCA
This sequence comes from Neoceratodus forsteri, assembly GCA_016271365.2. Classification (NCBI taxonomy): domain Eukaryota; kingdom Metazoa; phylum Chordata; order Ceratodontiformes; family Ceratodontidae; genus Neoceratodus; species Neoceratodus forsteri. The sequence goes on from CM057456.1 coordinate 856,371,005, forward strand.
CTCAGGGTAGGGGGGTTGGGCCAGCACTGGCAGAGATTAGGTCAGATAAAGAGACAACGAAGGAAGACGAGAAAGGGAGGGAGAGTGTAGGAAAAGGAACAAGGGAGATAGGAACTCCGGGAATGAGAATAGGGCAATGCGTACTGCTGGCCACAAAAGAGAAAATATGGAAGGGGGAGTATGTGGATAGTTTTGCTCTAGTGAGCTGAGAGGCAGCGGCAAAATATGACGAAACAGAGGATATAGGAAAGAGCGAGATGGCAGCAGCGGTAGTTTTGTTGGGTAAGAAAGAGGAGGACAAATTTACTAAAGGTAAGACTTGGGATGGATGGTTTGTAGGTTTTGCCACATATTCAGTGATAGTACTGGAGAAGAAGCTGGAGCTGGGCATTCCACTCATCACGTACTCCCTGATAATAAGGTGGGCGAAGGCAATGGGAGGAGTGGGGTGGATATACTACTATGAATTCTTCCGACAAAGGATGGTGACTTACAGGGATGTAAGATGGGATGTGAAACAATTAGATTTGTGGACTGACTATGTAACCAATCAGTCCATGCCAGAAGGAGAGATGGGGAGGAGGGGCGCAATGCTCCAGAGGTGTTGTTGGGGTTACAACAGGGCTGTTTGTTCCTGGCTGCAATGCCACGTTTGGCATGCATGCTCCAAATTTGGGGGAACATACCCGGTGAGCAGATGCAGAACGACATGGGCACAAGGGGCCCAAGGGTCAGGGGAGCAAGGAACAAATCAGCAGTTTTTTTGAGAAGGGCAAGGGTATAGAGGGCAGGTGTGGAACAAAGGGGGGAGAGAGGCAGAGGGCATACAGGTAGAGGGAGTCATACTTACTGACCATCTGGGCCAAGAAAATGGCAGGGTGGGGGAGTATGGCAGAAGGGAAAGGCAGAGGCAGGGGATCAATTTCAAGAAACAAGAACACCCATCAAGATAGAAGCATGGGAGGACTGGTTAGAAAGATACCTAGATAAAAAGTTGGCAGAGACACTCAAGACAGGTTTTCAAACAGGTTTTTCATTACAGTGTGAAGGCCTGAGGCAAGTGAGAGAAGCAAAAAACCTGGGCTCAGTTAAAGGGAAAGAAGAAATCTTAAGACAGAAAACAGAGAAGGAAAAGGCAGCTGGTAGAGTAGAAGGGCCATACGATAACTCCCATTGCAGAATATAAGAATTTCTCCATTGGGTTTGGTTCCCAAAAAACAGTAGGGAGAATACAGGGTGATTCACCACCTGTCATTTCCGGAAGCGGACTCGGTGAATAATTTTATAAGTGAGAAACATAGTAAAGTGACATATGCCACATTAGAAGAAGTGGTCCAGCTCATCTGAGCAACTTCTGATGCTTGGATGGCAAAAATGGACATAGAGTCCGCTTTCAGATTGCTTCCGGTTAGAAGGGAAGACTGGGACCTGTTGGGATTTAAAATTGGGAGACAGTACTATTTTGACAAAGCAATGCCCATGGGATGTTCCATAGCTTGTGCTATGTTTGAGGCATTCAGCACCTGCTTACAGTGGATATTTCAAGAAAAAAATGGTTACAAGACAGTCATTCACTATCTGAATGATTTCCTTTTAATAGGCAGCGGGAGGAGAGAGAGACAGAAAGAATGTTGACCAGTTTCCAAGATTTATGCAGAGAATTAGGGGTTCCATTGGCACCAGAAAAAACAAAAGGTCCCAGTGAGGTTTTAGAATTCCTGGGTATTAAAATAGACACCCTGGGTGAGGTCTTTAGGTTGCAAGACAAAAAATATTGAAGCTGAAGGAGCTGATTCAAGTACATACAAGTAGAAGAAGAGTGCAATTAAAACAGGTACAACAGGTCCTGGGACACCTAAACTTAGCATGCAGGGTAATTGGACCAGGGAGGGCTTTTACCAAAAGGCTAGGAAGGGTCACAGCAGGAGTAACCAGACCACGCCACTGGGTAGAAATGACAAAAGGAGTTAGGGAAGATTTCAGGGTGTGGGATGAGTTCCTCAGCACCTATAATGGCTGTTCCTTTTGGCAGGAGGACTGGGTTTATAACACGGACCTCGATCTCTACACAGTTGCAGCAGGGGACTTAGGTATGGGGGGTCTATTTGATGGACAGATGGTTCACAGAACCATGGCCCTCAGACAGGGTGAAGGACAGGAAAGTAAAAGACATCACACTGTTGGAGATCATGCCCATTTGGGCCTGCACCCTGGTGTGGGGGGAAGAGCTGCGGAATCAGAAGGTGACATTTTGGTGCAACAACAAGGCAGTGGTAGATGTTTTAAACAACAGAGGGGCCAGGTTAGAAATGGTTATGGGGGTCTTGAGACAGTTGGTATTAAGGGCCTTGAAGTTGAACATGTCATGAAGGGCCAAACACATAGAAGGGGTGCACAATATCCTGGCTGACAGCTTTTCCCGTCTGTAGCTGGATCATTTCTGGAGGCTGACACCTACAGTAGAGGAGCAAAAAACGTCCATACCAACAAACATCTGGGATGTTGGCAAGAGGGAGCAGAACTGATGTTTCACAGCTCATGGGCACCACAGACTCTGAGGGCCTATGAGGGGGCCTGGCGGGTGTTTCAAACATTCAGGGCAACGCACCACATGGAGGTAAGTAGGCCACTTATGGAGGAACAGTTAGGGAAGTTCACAGTTGAGCAATGGCAGAGAGGAACGGCCCACACCACAATGGGGGTCTACTTAGCAGGGATTAGCTTAGTTTGCAGCCTGAAGGTTTGGAAGGACCCGATGAAGTCAATGTTGATTAGAAAAATGATGCAGGGATGGGGTAGGTTAAAACAGAGAGCTACAGATAGTAGAAGACCAATAGAGGAGCAGTGGCTTGTGAAACTAAAAGGGGTATTACCGGCAATCTGAGATTGAAAGACGAGGCCCAGTTATTCCATACGATTTATCTGGTAATGTTTGCAAGGGCCATGAGAGTGAGCGGGGCTGTGGGACATGGCAGTAAGGACAAAGAAGTGGGGTTGGAATGGGAAGATATAAGCTGGGGGATGGAAGAGATACAAATCATGATCAAGAAGTCAAAGATGGATCAAGGGGGACATGGTTGTACTGTAACTCTGAAGGCTCAGGTAGACGACACAGTGTGCCCAGTAAAGGCTTTGTGGGCTTACTCCGCAGAGCGTGGAGGTAGGACAGGGAGATTATTTGAGCATGGAGATGGAAAATAGGTCACAAGTTATTAAGTCATGGCCATGCTCAAAAAAGGCATGCAATTCCTGGGGGAGGACCCAGGCAAACACTCATCTCACTCCCTATGAATAGGAGCTGCTTAAAAGTGGCAGCAGCAGCAGGTGAGACGGTGACTAATATGTTGGCGAAGGGGTGCTGGCAGTCTGCCAGTTACAAGAGATACATTCGAGCACTGCAGTATGGAGACTAATGTATCACCTGTGTTTTTTTTGCAGATACAGAACCACATTGGGGGGAGGGCATAGAGCTGGTATACAGAAAAGGAGCTAAGAACATATATAAGATATTTATTTTGCTTAAATCCTATAGGAAGAGGGAGGATCACAGAAGTATAGATCTGCAGTCACTCACTCCTACATTTATTGGGTGGAAAAGAGCTGAGATAAAGGCTGGGGGAAAACAGCTGTACCAGGATGTGAGAAAATATAGGTTGGTTTGGCATGGCATCCGTGGGATGAGATGGGCACAACTGCTTCCTACCCTGAAAGAGATGACAGAGCGGTGACCCATTCCAGACCTAATTATTGTACATCTAGGGGATAATGACAGTGGGGGAAAGCCATGGGTGGACACATACATGCAGGTGAAAAGGGACTTAGAGAAAATACAGCAGTGGTGGCCAGGGGTATGCCTTGCCTGGTCAGATATGATCCCAGGAAGGGTATGGAGACATGAACACAGTCATAAAGCAGTAGATAGGGCCAGGAGAAAGATGAATAGACAGGTAGGAACACTGATAAGGAAAATGGGGGGTCACTTAATACTGCGAGGTGTGGAAAAGTAGGTAGAGGATTTCTACAGGTCGGATGGCATACACCTGTCAGATCTCTGCATAGATATGTTTAATACAGAAATTATGGGTTTTATAGAAGCATGGAGGAGACATGCAGAAAATAGAATTACGAAAAAAAAAGAGAAGGAAAAGGGAGGAGGTCCCCTAAGTGGTGGGGGAACAATACCCTAAATTGAGGGGAAAGCCAATCATCCAATGCAAGCTGGAGTCTGGCTAATGGGGAAAAAAGGGGAGAAGGAGGGAAGGGGGAAAGAAAAAGGAATAGGATGAAAAGAAGAAGAAGCTGAAGGAGGAAAAGCGGTCTCGGTTCTCACCGTTACCTAACAGGAAAAGAGAAGAAGAAGGAACCCAGGTTTTCACCTGGGGGAGCAAGAAGAGGAAGAAATAGAGATGATTAGAGATTGATATATGGATGCAATAAAATACAATTGTGAAAGATACAATAATAAATGATGATGAGATGGAAAAAGGAATTATGATATTTAATAACTTAATTGCCAATCTGAGCACAACAACCTACAATGGTCTCTGTCTTTTTGTGAGGGAAAAGGTGGGAATCCGGGACAATGGAGTTTGCCCTTTAAGGGGCAGACCAAGTTGTCCTGGTGCACCCCTTCCCTTTACCTGAAGATGGTGTGCTCGGAGGGGGAGAGGGGAAGGGAAGGGGAGGGACAGGGAGACAGAACAATAGGCAGGCAACAGGAAGGGGAGGGGCTAAAGGAGGTACATAATGGGCAGCACAGGGGTGGTTCAGCCACTTTTGCTGAAGTTTTGATCCCTCCCACCCACCCTTAATCTATAGAGCATGAAGGGAAGACACTCAAAATGGACTGTAGGCATGGTCTGTCAGAGGTGGATGACAGATTTTCCGGTAAGATGGTTAATGGACTGCCAAAGGTGGATGGCAGAGATGAGGGGGGGAAAGGGGGGAAGGAGGGGAGGAGGGGGAAAGAAAAAGGAATAGGATGAAAAGAAGAAGAAGCTGAAGGAGGAAAAGCGGTCTCTGTTCTCACCTTTACCTAACAGGAAAAGAGAAGAAGAAGGCACCCAGGTCTTCACCTGGGGGAGCGAGAAGAGGAAGAAAGAAGGATGATCAGAGATTGATATATGGATGCAATAAAATACAATTGTGAAAGATACAATAATAAATGATGATGAGATGGAAAATTGAATTATGATATATAATAAATTAACTGACAATCTGAGCACAACAACATACAATGGTCTCTGCCTTTTTGTGAGGGAAAAGGGGGGAATCCGGGACAATGAAAAATATATGTCAAGGAAGTCAACAAATGGTTGGCAGGAAGTGTTTAGGAGTGTCAAATATGGGAGAAGGAATTGAGTTATCCTGGAAATGAGTGGACAAATTGATATGGACGATGTATAAAATGTTTGGGCTTCATGATGGAATGTAGAGAGGGACATGTATGCCAGTATGTGTATTATGCAAATTACAATGGATAACTGGAAGAATGACAAATATAGGGATGGTGGATGAAAAAAGGAAAAACAGGAGGGAATGTACATGGGAAATAGACAAGATACAGTCAAGGACCAACATATGATCCTGTTATTAGAGTATTCCATCATTACAGGGAGCAGATGGGGAAATCAAACAGAGTCAAAGGTATCAACAGAGTAGAATGCAGGCCAAGAATGTTTGTGTTCCGGGTATGGAAACTGGTACTCTAAACTGTAAATTGTATGTACTGCCATTAATGATGTTGAAGATAGTAAAACCTACATACATCATTGACAATTGCTATATCATATCTTAATGTTGCAAGATAGTCATATGTCACTTCAAGTGCATTACAGCAATTGCTCGATCGTTAATATTGGATACTTGATTCCACAGTAATTTTCTAAAGGAAATGTTTCTCTAATACTTGTAACAGTACATGATGGTATAACCTTTCTAACATTCCTCCCAAGAATTTTAAATATCCATCTTATAAACTTTCTGTAAGACAAGTATCGGTAGAACCTACAAATTGAAAATAACCAACCATCACATATATACTTAGGATCATGTTTAATTATAATATGGCTATAAATAATCCAGTAATCTGATTGGCTGTGGAGCTTGGAACCCAGGGCTGATATCCCATGATGCAGCACTGGAAGAAGGTCCAGCAGCCTCTTCACAATAAAATCAATAGTACCAGCCATTCTTGACTGCCATCACAAATGTGGCTGTCACATTTACTCACTAAAAACCTTCAACTAGGCCCTAAAAATTAAACTGTATTAAAGTTATAAACCTAAGCATTAAATGTTATTTGCCCTCACAATAATCTTGTCACACACACATACATGACTCAAAGAATGAGCTGGTTTGGGAGAACCGGAGAGCCGTCACAGCCTGCAGGGAGCCAATAATCTGACCAGCCTTATTTTAAAATAGTACCTATCTTATGGTTGTTTTATTGTAAATGTATCTGTCACACTTTTGCTGCTTTTATACTGGTCTATTCTGTGATAGCTACTCTACATTTGTCTCCTCACTACTCAGTAGTATAATATTGCTGAGTAGTGTAGCGACAAATGACATAGTCTAAATACTGATCTGTGTTGTTAGTGATAGTTGATACCTCTGAGCTAAACCTAGCTACTGAGCAAGACTGCTGCAGTTTTCCATTTCTGCCCTACTGACAAACTCTGCCCCTTCCCCACACTGGTCACTCTGCTAATTATTAATTTCTCTGCCCCACTTGTAATGCTGTCTCTCTAAACACCTTACTTCCTTCCTTCTCTGCCTTACCTACAAACCTTCCATTACACCCCCCTGCTGCTGTCCTCCTCAGATGTCCAGGTGCCAAAGCACAGACCCCCCATTAACTCCTCTTCTAGCTCTAAATAATTGCCCTGCATTTACCACCTCTTTACCTCATGCTTTGTCCTTCCCCATTGCCTGCCCCCCACTGAGCATGATATTGTACTCTAGCTGTATTTAATCCTCTGTGTTTCCCTCCTTGTTCCACAGACAGCCCATCTGCGGGCTTCCCAAGCTGTTCCTGTGGCCCTGGCTCTCTCCGAGCAGGTCACAGCTAACAGACCACCCGACTGACCCCTGGACAGATTCAGGTATGCACCGGACCTCCGAAACTCATGGTTTTGAATGCCACTGTTTTCACTGGATGCTCAGTGGAGGAACCAGGCACTGATGGGCAGCTTTACTCCTTGGCTGATTTTCCAACACCTGGCGCTTCCTGATCTCAGGGAAATCTCTCTCTGTGCTGTGTTCTGGACTTAGCATTGTAATTTATAGCGTTTCTTTGCTGAGGAAAGCAGACCACTGGGTGCTTGATCCTACTCCCCTGCCAGCCCTCAAGCAACCTGAGTTCATTTCCAACCCCAAGTCACTGGCATTGCAAGCAGTAGTGTTACCACAGTGCTTGAGGGATGGGGGCTGCAGTGCTGTTGGTGCTGCCGTCACATCTGTGAGATTGGGGCTGTAGTTCTGCTTCTATCACACCTTAGGATTTGGTGCTATAGTGCTGTTGCCATCACATCTTGTACCTAAAATAACTTAAAATTGGTACAAGGATGGATGTACACAATACTGGAGGTCAAAATTGCTAAAAAGCATGCTAGCAGAGTTAAAAACTGTAAATAAAGTACACAGATACAAACACCAGTAAAAACGGATCTTAACACACTAGTGATAATGTTTTTTGCAATGTTCAAAATAGAATTTGCCCTTTCTCAATCCAGGTAAACCAGTGTCCCTGATGACATTATATCAATTTATTCTTATATACTTACTAGTGTATCAGATGAGAGTCATCATGAGGTCCATCCTCATAAATGAAATCATAGTATTCACCCTCCAAAACATAATATGTCTAGGCAGTTACTCTTAAAGCCAGGATGCTCAGTTATACATTTAAACTGGGTCCCATTCAAATGTTCAGTGATGTCTGAATAATAATAACAGCAGCTATTCTCTGATGTACTTGGCATGGTGTGACAATATGAACAGGGACATCTATGTCAATACACATGTATTTTTTTGTTACTGTCTGCAACAATAACATTGATATATATTTTTTGTGAGAAAATTGAACAGGGTGGTTTTACACAATGAGCAAGCAGAGTGGGTACAATGATAGCTGAAGTGGTGATGTGGTCAGTCTCAGATCTACTGAACAAGGAGACAGACAAATCAAACTGCAGCATAAATTCTTTATAGAGAATGTAAATCCTAAACTGTGGGTTTTCAATTAGGAATACCATGATGAAAAACAGGTTGGTAGTGTCCCTTTAACTTTCTCATGCTGAAAAACAGTGAAATCATAAAGTTGGCCCACTCACTGACACGATGATGACTTATGCAAATCAAGAAACTCAGACTTTTATGCAATAAGTCATATCCAGGGGTTAGAGTAAGAGCCTGTTAATCATCCCCTAGTGGTGTAATGTGGCATAAGGTGCAGCTAGATGAAATATTGGCACTAAGGGTGAATGTTTGACTGATAGCATAACTCCTGAGATTGACTCATTCAGTATAAAACAAACATTCCACAATAAGAGTGATACATATTTTTAGAATGTTTACCTCCATTAGAAGGAGATTTTTAATAAATTAGTTATTACACCAACAGTTTAAGAATACAGATTCAAAATCAGAATGAATTATTCTAGTAATTCAGCAGTGCTAAAAGATGAAATGCTGACAAGAAGAATTCATGTGCCATTGGGATCAGACTGTAAGTTTTTATATGTAAGCAATAAGACATGACTAGGTGTTGGTAGAGCTGAGATACCCGCACACCGAGAGGCATAGTGGGGCATGAAACACACAGGTCAATTGCCTTCAGCCTCTGGATGTGCAGGTGTCACAGTACTACCAACACACAGCCATGTTTTATTGCTTATATAAAATGTGCCATAGGTAACTTTGGGAAAAAAAAAAAAGAATATTCTAAAATGTTTCAATGTCACCAAAAAAATACAATAAAATGTTGCTAGATAATGTAAAATAGACCTTCCACATATGTTTTTCAACTGTCAGCCATCTGTCTTTCTTCACACTCAATACATTATGTGATTGTTTATCTGGAATAGAAGAATTAAAAGCTCTGCATTATTCCAGTAGTAGAATGCTCCCCAACCCCCACACACACTCAGAGTGGGAACATGGGCCTAGTAGGAGTTTTTCCTATATATGACTAAAGGATATAGCCATGTCTGTGATGGAAACTAGGAACTAGGTGGCATATGAATTCTCTGATTTGCCCTGGTTTGCAGGGTCTTGTTTCAGCAATTAGTGGTACTGTCATACTGCGATGGTCAGAACAAAATCTCAGCCAATCAGGACACAGGGATTTCTTTGTCCATTTTATATTCAGATTTAGTTTTTGTCAGGAAGTAAATGTGGATTCACAAACAAAGTAGTATAGATGGGATGGGAGTCTGTCTAAAGCAAAGATGCTGTTGCATAAACCAACATATAAAAAAATGCTTTTTTTTTTTTTAAACTTCTTTGTTGTGTTTTTCTTCCAATAATCATTAGACAAACATACACATACCCAGGATAATCCCGGTCCACACCCCAAAACTGAGCGTGGTCACTATGTACACTCCATAACTATGTACATACACAGCTGCACTGCACACCCTCTAACATCTTGTTCAGATCTGCGTTTATATTGTATTAACTAGGACAACCCCTATCGAAGAAATATATTCATACATCAAAGTCTGCATCCCAAGATGTCCTTTCCTTAGCTATAGGGCCCTATATCACTTGTAGGATCCTCAGGGTAGTACCCTGCAGCGCTTCCCAAAGGGAAAGAGGCCCCCACCACAATCTGACAGACTCTGGCACCTACTATCAAGTCTAACAAAGGAGCTTTTGAGCTGGGCATATATTATTCCATAAACCAACAGTAATTAAGTAAGCCCTCTATTACTAAGACATCAATCCCATATCGGCATATTATTGATTACGTATTTCTGACAGACAGACCCTTGTCTGAGGTATTTTATGCTGCAGGGTGTATACTGCCTCAAAGCCCTTCATCTTTTATCATAAGTTGCCTTTCTCAATCGCTAAGCATTTGCCTTTAAGTCTAGTCAACATTAACAGCAAATCCCCCACCCATTGGTCATATGTATAAATCAAATCACTTTTCAGTGTCTCAAGACAAATGTTTAACCAAGGATGACATCAAAGCAATATGTCTTTTAATAGTCGTATTAGGGATGTTTGCCATATCCCCAGCACACAAATCTTAGGTGTAATGAATTCGTTATAATTCATCACTGGGTCCATATTGTGTTTAATTTGCTCCCAAATGGGAGAAACTTTGAACAGTGCCATAGTACATGGAGTAAATCCTGGGTTGCACCCACACCTAAAGCATAGGTCTGTCTGTCTGAGGCCCCTAGCACATAGCTTAGTAGGGGTAACTATATATTAGAGGCTACGAAAACTGCATGATCCTGTGTTTAGGAATAGGATATATCTACTACTCCTCCATATTTCCTCCCAATCAGGTCTCTGAGGGCCAAAATCTTCTTGCTTGTCCCAGTATGAGATCTTAACAAAGGAGCCCCACTTAGAAAATCTAGTAGCAATTTATAGATCTTGAACAGGGGTTTCTAGCACAGTTTACCTCCTTAAGGGCATTCCATGTAAATGCATTATCCTGTAGACTATCCTTCCCCTCTTCCATTTTTTGCATCAAATTAGTAAGTTGCAATTTCTTAAAGAAGTTCAGGTTCTTACACTGGTCCGGGAGAACCACACTATCTCCTTTTATAAAGTCCGCCACTTTGAATTAAGCAAGTGAGTAACCCATTGTCTTTATATTATTTGCCTTCCAATAAGCATATTCGGGTTGCCCAAAAGGGGCTGGTCCCTAGAAGCTTTTTGGGAATTTCTTTGGTAAGGGGACAAAATTGTCCACCAGGCCAGCATTGCTTTATATATTGGAGTTCGTCTTCCTCCATCCGTAGCTCTCCTGGGTTAAAAAACAATACCACTTCTGGGAAAGGCCCATATCCGAAAGGATTCTGCTTCTCAACCTGAAGCCAGGTTGGAATATAGTCCCCTCATTCACCGATTACACCACCGACTCATTAACCCAGGTTGCCCAGCTACATAATATACTTGTAAGTCCAGAATTTTGAGGCCTCCCATGTTATAAGGTAGTCGTAACAATTATATTTTCTTCTAGGAGGTTTAGCATTCCACAAAAGTTAGAAATCAGTTTTGTATTTTAATAAACCAACACTTAGGGATGATATAAGGGGATAAATGTATTGGATATAGGAGTCTAGGCAATAAATTCATTTTGACCAGACTCAGTTTTGCTGCCCAATTTAGAGGGAGTTTATTCCACCTAGTTAAGTCCATTGTAATTGTTGATAGTAACTCTCCTAGATTTGCTTCAAGGCCTTCGGTCTTGTTAGGTGTGACCCAAATGCCAAGATACTTAAGCTTTCTAGGAGACCACTTCACTTGGAGTGGTTCAAAGTCGGCTTTATAAGTAAATGAGGTAAGAGGGAGAACCTGCGTCTTACTCAGGTTTAACTTATAGTTTGACACCCTAGAAAATCTTTCCACTATATCCAGGATCCACTTGAAGCTCTCTGTCGGGTCTTGAGGTGCAGCAAAATATCATCAGCAAAACAGATAGTTTCATTTCTGTCCCCAATAACAATCCCTGTACCACTGGATCCTTTTGAATCGCCTCTTAATAAGGGTTCCAAGTAAATATTAAATAGTATTGAGAGAGAGAGGCATCCCTGCCTGGTCCCATTATCTAAACCAATTTCCTTCGATAGATAGCCATTATATAGAATTCTAGTCAGTAGGGCAGCGATAAATTTTTATACTGCTAAGAAGACCTCCGGGAAACCCATGCAACCCATGGTGGCAAATAGAAAATCATAAGAGACCCATCAAAGGCCTTCTCGCATCAAGAGCAATTACCGCCATAGGCAATTCAGAGGTAGAGGCCTTATGTAATATATGGTGAAGTTTCTGGAGTACATCATGTGCTCCTCTACCCGGCATAAACCCCAGCTGCTCTTGGCTAATTAAACCAGGGGTGACTCTCAAAATTCTATTGGCTAGTAGCTTTGTCAACAACTTCAAGTCCTGGTTCATCAGGGCAATAGGTCTATAACTCTCAGGGAGTTCTTTGGGTTTCTCTGGCTTTGGAATGAGTGTTATATAAGCCTGATAGAGCTGCGGGTGTGGGACCCCATCTTGCATATTTGTAAATAAGTCTTTCAACAAGGCAATATAACTGTAGCATGAGATTTATAGAATTGGGCGTTAGACCATCAGGTCCCGTGACTTACCATTCGGAAGTGAATTGATCACCTCTAATATTTTGGATTCGAGATAGGGCCACTAGCCACTGGGCTTGTTCCTGGTCCAGTCTCGGAAGAGGTATATTTTCCAAGAACCCTTTAATGTCTCCTTCACTAGCCAAGACCCCCCCTTGATAGATCCCCTCAAAATAGGCTGCAAAGGTATCAGCCATTCTCTGGGGCTGTGCTATTATTTATCCCTGATATTTTATAAATGAGATTACCCTAGCCACCTCCCACTCTTTTATTCTATTAGCAAGAAGCCTTCCTGGAGCATCCCCCTGCAATAGATAATTTGCTTGTACCTTTTCCGCCCACCACTCCAACTTACCATAAAGGATATTTGCCAGCTCCTCTCTAAGTTCCTTAAGCTCTAAGTCCATCCCTTCTGCAGTGCCCTCTAGGGAGCCAGTGAGCTAATGGTGCCCAAAATAAACTCTTCCCTTGCCCTTCTCATACGAGCTCGCCTAGCTATAATTCTCTGGGCCAAACCCAAATATAAAACTTTACATGTAGGCCACCTTAGTCTGCTATCTGAGAGTGTAGAAAGTTGAGTCTGGATAATTTCCACCAGTATCTGCTCTGATTTAGCTAACATATATTTGTCCAATAATAAGGAATCATCAAACCTCCATCGATATGGTTTCATTGGGAGAGATTCTATCACCCAGTTTAATTGAATTGGAGAGTGGTCTGATAGAACTCTAGTGTGGAAACCACTTCCCTTATTCCCTGAATTGCTTCTTTGTTAACCAAATAGAAATCGATTCTTGAGTGGGTTTTATGCGCCCCAGAGTAGAAGATTATAGCATGCCCCCCCTTACTACAGACCACAATGGGATCAACCAACGCCGCAACTTCCAGAAGCTTAGTCAAAGCTGCCTGTGCCATAGAAGGTGTACGATAAGATGGAGGTTTTTTGTCCACCCTATTATTGAGACAAAGATTCCAATCTCCTGCAAGGATTAGAGGGTGGGTTGGAAGTAGAGCTAAATCGACTTCTATCAATGCAAAGAAATCAGGCTTGGGTGGTGTAGGAGCATAGATAGAAGCAATCGTTAATGCTTTACCCATGATGGCACCCGTAACATAAATCCTCTGCAGTCTTCTAGTTTTAGTTTATAAACCATGAACGGGCAACCTCGCCAATCAGAACTGCCACTCCCCTGAGGCCTTAGCATTTCCATCTCCTAGAACCTGTCCTACCCATTGTTTTTTGAGAAGACCCAATTCCTCCTTAAGAAGGTGTGTCTCTTGCAAGGCGACAATCTGGGCTCCCAATTGGCGGATGTGCTTTAATATCACCATCCTTTTCCTCTGCCCTCTGAGGCCTTTAACATTCCAAGTAATAATTTTAATGTTGATCATGCAGTTTTTTTAATACCCCTGACTTCCACACCAACAGAGTCTGCCTAAGTAAACATAAAGAACTTTGGGCTCTCTCTTTTTCCATTGCCCACAAGCCCACCCCCATTCAGCCCCCATCCTTGGATCGTCCTCCTATCTCAATTGGATACGTGAATGAGCTATCCGGTGAGCAAGCTCCCGGACCCTCTAAAGCCCTCCTATTACCCTTATAACTGCCTACATTCCCTTATATAAAACACAGACCTTAACTTTTGTTCACCCCTACAGGTTGCTCACACAATTTAAGTATTGTCTACTTATTGTATAGGGTTGAAGAAGACAATACTAACGTCTTAAACTAGAGTAAATACCATTCACCCTACAGAGCTAAGAGATAATGTAGCAACCTCTTTAAAGTCATAGATTCCTGCCTCAGTGGGGTCCTGGACTTAAAATCTAAGCTCCTTAAATCTCAACTAACATCAAGAACATATTATAAACCTATGATTCCTTAAGGTACATTACAACTGAGCCATGAATTCTTGGATCTGAATAGAAGAGAAAAAGGGGGAAGGGGAGAGAAAAGGAGGGGAAGGGAGAGGAGGAGGAAAATATGGAAGGATAGTAAGAAAGGGTGGAGAAGGGGGAGAAAGGAAGCGCTTCTATTCTTCCAGTCTTTTCTTCTTATCTCCCTTCTTCTCGCCCTTTAGTCTTCTTCTTCTTCTGTCCTTCATGTCCCGCTTTTCTCCCTCCAGACTAATTATTTAGCCTAATACTTCGTTATTGCCTACCAGTCCATTAGATATCTTAAACCTCATACAGGACCACCGCAAAACAGTGTCTTCCTTGTGGATCTTATTCAGGTTTTGGAATTAAACAAGTCAGGGAGTTCCAGTCTCAGTCCCTCGGCCGCCTCCTACGCCGTTAAGTACCTCCAATCGCCAGCTTGTAGTTTTACAACCAGAGTGACAGGATGCTGGACTCTAAACTTCACTCCAGTCAAATAAAGCTTTTTCTTAATATCCCCATATTCCTTCTGCTTCTCCCGAATTGCTGGAGTTTGGTCCTGAAACATTAACAAAGGCGCACCATTCCACTGCAGATTTTAAGTGCTCTGGCTCTGCTTAAGACATATGTCTTTTCTTTGAAGTTTAGAAAACGCATGATGATGACCCTCGGTCTGGCCCTGGTGGAGGTATCTTTCTAAGAGAGCGGTGGGCTCTTTCCAAGTTATAAGAATCTCAATATGGTGTGGGGCCTACGAGCTTCAACAACATCTCCTGGGTACAAGTAATACAATCTGCTCCTTCTGATCGCTCTGGTAAACCCACCAAGATTAAATTGTTCCTTCAGCTTCTAGATTCCTGGTCCTCGACCCGATCCTCCAATTTTTTAACTTGCCTATGGAGAGCCATCAGATCCTGCTCCTGAGCAAGAGCTTTATGCTCCTTCGAGGCCACACACGCTTCCACGTCCCCCATTCTTTGGGCCAGAGCTTGTAAGGTGGGTTTGACCGATGAAAAGTCAGCAACTAGTCCCAGAAGCAAAGTTTTAATCTCTGCGATATCTTCCGGCGCTGTCTGAGCTCCTCCTGCATTCTCAGAGTTAGGCCCTGGGTCTTCCAGAACAGGGGATGGGGGTTTCGGGCGTTTCATTGCCGGTGCTCTAGCCTCGAGGCCCTCCGGAGCCGTGCTCCATCTCGGGATGTCGCTGCTTTGGCTCCGTGAGAGTCACTACGGTAGTGCAAGTGAAGGGCTGGATTCAAAGAAGAAAAAAGGAAATCTTTTTTATTTTTCCCCCCGAAGGTAAGAGGAAGCTCTAGAAGGTTGATCTTTCTAGTTCAGCTGTCACCACCGAGTCTAGGGTGGTTTTATAAGCTAATTAAATCGATGGGGCCCGGGAGCTCTGCTCAGTGCTGCCTTCCCCGATCAGCTCATCATGTGATCCTCTCATAAAAAAATACTTTTTTTAATTTACATTAAAAAAGTATGAGAAAAAAATATACAACACCATCCATCAGTGCTAACAGGAATAAATCCATGTACAGAGTCAGACTCGTTCTCTGGTGAAGAAGACTCATTCTGATACATTGCATGAATGGATGCAATTGGCTCAAAGCTGTATGAAATAATCAGTGTTGATGAAACTTATGTTATTTCTTCTGTTTCTGAATCAGATTCACCGGAAGTGTCTCGGGATGCCATGACTCACTGAAATAATGAATGATATATATCAGTAATTGTGATGGTAGTCCACACTCATTGAAAATTAACATCTCCTACTTCCAACTCAATCACACTATATATATTAGCACAAGTTAATATCCAAACAATGTATATGTCAGTTACTGGATGAAAATAGTAACGTCCACATTGCTAACATTATAAAGAGGGTCCACCAAAACTGCTTGGGCGCATAGCCATGGGTGAAAACCTCAAGGAGTCATGGGGTGCCCCTTCTGCTGTACAATTGCCTGGCTAAACCACACCTTGAATACTGAGCACAGGTTTTGCAACCCTACTTAAAGAGAAACATTGCATTACTAGAGAGAGTGCAGAGGAGAGTTACCTGGATACGAACATACAAACATATGAAATTTGCCAGCAGATAAAGGCCTAGAGGTCTATCAAGTCTGCTTGAATGTGCAGCTAGCACCCCTTATTCTGCAGCTGCCCCTCCCTTCCACCCTTCCCCGTCATTAACCCTCCCCCTTGTCCTGTCCCATCCCCTTTTGAAGCAGTCCACTGTTCTACTGGATACCACTTGCAGGTAACGATTCCACTCAGCCACCACCCTCTCTGTAAAAAGTGTTCTCATCTCCCTCCTGAACCTTCCTCCCTCCAGTCTCATATCATGGCCCTTGGTGGCCCTCCTCCTTACTTTGAACAGCCCCTCTGTACCCATCTTGTTTATTCCTTTATGTATTTAAAGGTTTCAATCATGTCACCCCTGTCCCTCCTCTTCTCCAGTGAGTACATGTTCAACTCCTTCAACCTCCTCTCTTATGATGTCCCCAGCCCCTTGATCATCTTTTGTCGCCCCTGCGCTGCACCCTCCAGTAACTTAATGTCCCTCTTCAGATACGGGTGCCAGTACTGCACACAGTACTCCAGGTGTGGTCTAACTAATGACCCATACAGTGGCAGAATCACCTCCTCCCTCCCTCAAGGATATACCCTTGCAATACAACCTAGCATTTTGTTGGCCCTTGCAGCTGCCTTCCTACATTGTGCTGAGTTGTTCATTGACCCTGTAATGAGTACACCCAGATCCTTCTCCTCCTCTGTCTGGGCTAGCTGCACTCCCCCAGCTGGTAACTCCTCCTTGGGTTCTTCATCCCAAAATGCAGCACCTTGCACTTTTTGGCATTAAACCCAGTTGCCAGGTGTCTGACCAGGTTTCAAGCTTTGCCAGATCATCCTGCAACACCTGCCATCCCCCTAGGTCATCCACCACTGCGCCTACCTTGGTGTCATCAGCAAACAGACTGATCTTGCTCTTGATGTCCCATGATATGTCTGCAATGAATAACCCAAACAACACTGGTCCCAACACCGAGCCCTGTGGACACCGCTCATCACTGCCCTTGGGTGTGAGAGCTCCCCACCCACCACCACCCTCTGTTGCCATTCCTGCAGCCAGTTTCCTACCCATCTCACCAGCTTTGCACCCGACCCTGTGCCTACTAACTTTCTTCCCAGCCTTCCATGCGGCACCGAGTCAAATGCCTTACTGAAGTCAAGATAGAGGACATCCACTGCATGGCCCCTGTCCAGTTGCCTAGTTACCCAGTCATAGAACTCCACCAGGTTGGTTTGGCAGGATCTGCCACATATGAAGCCATGCTGTCTGCTGTCCTGTAGTCCTTTGGCCTCTAGGAGGGCCACCAGCCTCTCCTTCAGGATAGTCTCCATTAGCTTACCCAGGATGGATGTGAGGCTCACTGGTCTGTAGCTCGGGTTCATCCTTGGGGCTACTCTTGTGGAGGGGCACCATGAGCCATCCTCCAGTCCTGAGGTACACACCCGAATGTAGTGAGGCATTAAATAGGTCTGCCAAAGGTCCTGCAAGGACCTCTGCTAGCTCCTTCAGTACCCTGGGGTGGATGCCATCTGGTCCTGGTGCCTTGTCCACCCTCAGTGCCTTCAAACCCTCGAACTCTGCCCTCCATGATTTCCCATCTGTCACCCCTTCCCCCTGCTTCTGCCATTTCTCCCACCTTGGGTGTCACCCCTCTTCTCTTAGTAAATACTGAGCAGAAGTACTCATTTAGTGCTTCTGCCTTATCGCACCCTGCTTCCACCCAACCCCTCCTTCCTAATCCTTACTATGTGGTCCTTACAGCTCCTTTTCTCCCTGATGTACTTAAAGAAGTCCTTTTCCCCCTTCTTAATGCCTTGTGCCAGCCTGAGTTCCGTAGATGCTTTGGCTCCCCTTACTGCCCTTGTCACCTCCTTCAATTCTGTCAAGTACTCCTCCCTGTCCTTCCCCTTCCCTGTTTTCTTGTACTTCCTAAAGGCAGCTCTTTTCTTCCTTACCTTTTCCATGACCTCCTTGCTCAACCAGCTCGGTTTCTTAGCCCTAGTCTTCTTGCTCTGGGCTTGCAGCAGGTTTTGGTTGCCTCCACTATCCCCAGCTTTATGAGCTCCCACCTCTGGTTAGTGTCCATACTAGATTGAATTCTGGCCAGGTACCCTTTTACCACTTCCCCCATCCTCCCAAAGTCGTCCCTCCTGAAGTCCAGCATTCTTGTGCCAGATTCCACTCTCTTCCTTGCCCATATCCAATGTGAGCTATACTGAGTGGTGGTCACTCCTGACAGCAGTTCCTCCACTGTAAGTTCTCTCACAAAGTCCCCATTTGCCAGCACAAGGTCAAGGGTATTCCCTAACCTGGTTGGTTCACTGACCATTTGCAGCAGGAAGCTGTCCTGGAAGGCATCAAGCAGTACCTGCTCCCTTCTGTTCCTGGTTGTTGGGGTACTCCAGTCCACTCCTGGCATGTTGAAGTCCCCCACAATCACCACACTACCCTTCTCGCAGGTCCTCCTGATCTGTCCCTCTAGTTCTCTGTCTAACTCCTCCATCTGAGATGGTGGCCTGTACACCACTCCCATTCTAAGAATCCTATTCTGAATCCTGGATTTGCATCCAAAGTGACCCGTGACTACCTCTTCCCTTCCTCCCTTACACAGTTCAGTCCTTCCTTCACATATAGTGCCACCCCCTTTCCCAATCACCCTGTCCCTACGAAATAACCTGTACCCTTACAGACAGGTCCCAGTCATTGTATTGGGTGGCCCATGTTTCTGTGATGGCTGCAATGTCCACCTCTCCTCTGCCATGAGAACCTGTAACTCTGCAGTTTTCCTCCCAAGGCTCCTAGCATTAAGGGTAACCACCTTCCACCCTTCCCCCATCCTGCCCCCTTTTCTAGCACCACCAATAGTACTTGCCATGTGTCCTTTGTCACTGTTAAGGGGTAAGCTCATATGGTTTCCCAACCTGTGGTCTCTGCATATCTCTTCCCAATTGCCACCCCCACTCCTAGTTTAAATTCCCAACTTCCTCTATGTACTCCTCCATCCTCTGTTTCAGCACTTTCTTTCCTCCTCACTCAAGTGTAGTCTGTCCTTGGCATAAGACTACTGTCCTCCCAGGTCCCTCCCCACCCCCAACAGCTCCATACCCTTTAGCACAACACCAGGTTCTTAGCCATCCATTAAATTCCTCTATTCTCAGCTTTCTTGTTGTGCTTGCCTTTGCACTGGAAGTATCTCTGAAAAAGTTACTGATCTTCCTGCCCCCTCACATAATTGTACTAGTTCCTCAAACCTCCTCTGGACTATATCTACGTCTTGTCAGCCAGGTCATTTGTCCCAAGATGTATAATTAAATGAGGCTTGTCCCTACCCCTTCTAGCATATTTCAGAACAGATTGTCCCACCCTTTCTGCTGTCATTCCTGCATGGCCTCCACCCAAATGCGACTATGCCTCTCCTCCTTGCTACCCCCACCTGACTCCTCTTAGTATTGAGTCCCCAAGCACTAAGATTCCACCCTCTTACTCCTGCTTGCTTCCATTCATCTCCTCTCTCATTTCCAGCTCCTCTTCTTCCTCCTGCACATTATTTCCCTTTTACCCCTGTTGCAATTCCTCCCAGCAGAATTTCCCCAGCTCCAGTTTGGTCCAGGCATTTATCAAATACCTCTAATTTCATCATTTCCTCCTCCACCTTCTTCCTCTCTAGCAGTGCAAACTATTTTCTGAAGACCCTTCACAAATGCCCGCCTCTCTCTCTTCATAGTAACCTGTTCTCTCCTTTCCACTCCATGACTTTTGCCACTTCTTCGCCTCCCTCACAGTCCCTATCTCCTCCTTCCATTTGTCTTTTGTCTCTGACCTGGTTTCCCCGGCAATCGTTCTTTCTGGCCTGGGCCCTTTGTCTCTGCTTCCTTCTTCTGACCCTCTCCTCACCACTGTTGTCTCAAATCACCCTTCCTCATCTCCCCTCCTCCCTCCCTCCAGTATTGGGCTAACCCCCCCCAGTCTGCCTTGCCTGTCTTAGTTCCTCCTGCAGACCCTCAATCTCCTTTCTAAGTTTTTCTATGTGGTTGCACACTAAACATCCTCCCACACTCCAGGCAATTTTTAGAAAGATTGGTGCACCGCAGTTGTTGCAGCCTACCACCCTACCCATTGCTGTTGTTGCCCACCAACGACCCCCCACCCTTCCAGATGCAGGATACCAAACATTCCCCCAAGTCTCCCCTCTCCCTCTATCAGTGCAAAACATTATTTTCTTTATTTCCCTTACCTCCTTTGTTGTACACGTTTAGATATATTGAGCAACTGCTTTTTATATTTCTATCCTTCCTATCCACACTCAAAAAGAGAGATTAAGTAGCCATTGCACAACCTTCTTCAAACTCCTACTCTTCCTTTCCCCAATGCAATATCAATGTGAAGAAGTAATAATGAAAGCTCCTATTTTGCATTTACTTCCTTCCACTGAGATAGCAGTCACCTTTTCACCTGTGCTGTTCCTTTCCTGGGTGTCTGCTTCTGCCATGACAGGTGCATATCCCTTGCCCATCTGAGGAAGTGATGTCAGAACCCTGGTACAAAGAAATCATGGACCAGGGGTGGGTGGGGTGAGGGTTTGGGGGGGTGGGACCAGCCCAAGTCTTCCAGAAACAATCAGGTAGCTGAGGCCTCTGGTCAGACCATTAGCACCCTTCCCCCACTCTGCATAAAACTTTGCAGCTAGTGAAGCCAGCAACAATGACTCACAATTCTACTCCAAGCCCCCCAAATAGGTTTGCTACCCAAAGAAACAGGATTCCAATTCAAACAGCTTCACCAACAACACGTCAAAATAGGCTTGGAATTAGAAGATACAGGTCTCCAATTCAAAGAAACAGATCCAGTTAAATCACACCAATTATATTCTAAAACAGAAGAAACAGGCCTCTGCAAATGCAGCCTGCCACAAAGTGAATCATCAAACAATGAGCCCACTTGTAGCTACCAAAACAGGTTTCAAAATTCCAACAGCCCCAAACAATACCCTGCTAGCCCCTTAGTAGTAAGAAAGGAAAGAAATAACTTTCTACCAAGTAGAATCCACAAGAAACAATGCAAAAACAAGAAGAAGAAGCTACTGTACTGTAGATCTGATCCTGTCCCCCTTCTAGTTCCTTCTGAGAAGCCAAAGCACTGACACCACACCTGATTCAGCTCTGCCTCCATAACTGAGTGAGGCTTGGCCAGACCATTAGCACCTTCTCCCCTCTGCATAAAACTTTGCAGCTAGTGAATCAGCAACAATGACTCACAATTCTACTCCAAGCCCCCAAATAGGTTTACTACCCAAAGAAACAGGACTCCAATTCAAACAGCTTCACCAACAACATGTCAAAATAGGCTTGGAATTAGAAGATACAGGTCTCCAATTCAAAGAAACAGATCCAGTTAAATCACACCAATTATATTCTAAAACAGAAGAAACAGGCCTCTGCAAATGCAGCTGCCACACAGTGAATCATCAAACAATGAGCCCACTTATAGCTACCAAAACAGGTTTCAAAATTCCAACAGCCCCAAACAATACCCTGCTAGCCCCTTAGTAGTAAGAAAGGAAAGAAATAACTTTCTACCAAGTAGAATCCACAAGAAACAATGTAAAAACAAGAAGAAGAAGCTACTGTACTGTAGATCTGATCCTGTCCCCCTTCTAGTTCCTTCTGGGGCTAGGAGAAAGACCCTCTGAGGAGAAAATGGGGGAGCTCAACCTGTACACATGGGAGGAGAGAAGTAATGGGGTAATATGATCAAGGCCCCTTGTTCTCTGTGGTTCTGTGGCATGAGGTGATTGCAACAGAAATTATGACCTGCCACAGAATTTGGGCCTGGCTGCAAAATTTGGATCTGACTGCAGAAATTGTACAGAACTTATCCTCATAGGTTAGAGACTGACACCACTCCTTTCAAGCAATTTCTCTGCCTGCTTGTAGCTTTATAAGAACTAAAATTCACCCCAACCATTTTAGCCCCTCAACCCATCCACACCCAGCCCTGAGAGCCAATTTATTTTTTAATATTGGCACCCAATTTTGGTCCAAGGCTGCATGATGATTCATTGCCTTTTCCTATCACAGCTAGTGGGACAGAATGTTTTTTTCTTATCCCAGTAGTGCTTTGTAGGGCCCACACAAAGCCATACTGGGGCATGAATTCAGTATTTGGGCCCAGCAGTAACAGGAAGAGGCAGAAGATTGTCCTACACTGATGGAACAAACAAGGCAGCCAATATGAAAAACAGAGTGACTCATGTACTGGGTGGAATAACTTTTGGGGCTTAGATATGCGGGGTTGGTATTTCTTGTTTTTTGAGGAGGCAGAATAATGTCTAAGAAGAGACTTTGCAATATGTTTGAGGCAGGAAGAGGCAGAGGATTACTGTACAGTGTAGGTTGGGATAATGACATAGATTTAAATCTACAAGACCACTCAATGGCATTCTCAAGCCTTGCTAGGAAAGTAGTGCGATTCGGATGGTCAGTGGTGGATTTTACCCATTCTAAAACCACGAAACATAGAAACATAGAAGTTGATGTCAGATAAGGACCACAAGGCCCATCCAGTCTGCCCATTTCTTTTTCTACCTTATAAATGTGCCATCGACTTTTGTGCTGTCAATGGCCTATCTATTTATACTCATCTGTATTGCTCCCTTATGCATATCCCACGCCTGTTTGAAGCCCTGCACTGTATTCATATCCACCACTTCCTGTGGTAGGCTGTTCCATGCATCCCCCACCCTTTCTGTGAAAAAGAACTTCCTCACATTACCCCTTAATCAGCCTCTCTCTAATCGTAAGCTGTGTCCTCTTGTCCTGACATTTTTCTTATATTGAAACATGTTAGACTTACCTTGTTAATGCCCTTAAGGTGTTTGAATGTTTTGATCATATCACCTCTCTCCCTCCTTTGCTCTATGGTATACATATTGAGCTCCATTAATCTGTCCTCATTTGTTTTCTGATGCAGTCCCTGCACCATTTTGGTTGCTCTTCTCTGGACTGCCTCAATTTGGTTAATGTCCTTGTGAAGGTGTGGCCTCCAGTACTGCATGCAGTACTCCAGATGGTGCTAACCAGTGTCTTGTAAAGAAGGATTATTATCTCCCTCTTCCAACTTCTGATACCCCTACTAATACACCCTAACATCCCCCAGCCTTACCTACTGCTTTAGTGGTCTGCTTGGATGATTTCAGGTCATCGATGATGATGTTTCCCAAGTCTCTGTCTTCCCTTGTGACTGCCAGCAACTCCCCTTCCAGCCTATAGGTGGCTTCAATGGTTTCTCTTCCCAATGTGCATGATCTTGCACTTCATTGCATTAAACCCCAGTTGCCACTCTTTCCGACCATTTTGCTAGTTTATCCAGATCTCTTCTCATTCTGCCCACCTCATCTGGATCATCTACTCTGTTGCAGATCTTGATGTCATCAGCAAGCAGACAAACTTTACCCTCCAGTCCATCTGCAATGTCACTGATGAAGATATTGAAGAGGACTGGCCCCAGGATTGATCCCTGAGGTACCCCACTTGTGACTTGCATCTCTTCTGACTGTATACTGTTTACCACCACTCTGTTTTCTGCCCATCAACCAGTTTGCCACCCAGTTGACCAACTTCTGACCCACCCCAAGCCTACCCAGCTTATTAATAAATCTTCTATGTGGAATAGTATCGAAATCTTTGCTGAAGTCAAGGTAGGTGACATCAACTGCTCCCCCTTGTTCCACCACTCTGGTTACCCAATCAAAGAAATCTATTAGACAAGTTTGACAGGACCTTCCTTTTGTAAACCCATGCTGTCTTGGATCCTGTGCTCCTATGGATTCCAGGTGTTGCACTAGCCTTTCCTTAAGGAGTGCCTCCATAATCTTGCCCACTACTGAGGTAAGACTGACTGGTCTGGAGTTCCCTGCCTCCTCTCTGCTACCACTATGGTGATGCGGGATCACATGAGCCCTTCTCCAGTCTTCTGGGACCTCTCCTGCACTCAGAGACTCACTAAACAGTTGTGATAATGGCTTTGCTAGTTCCAGCCTTAGCTTCTTTAGTACCCTGGGATGTATGCCATCAGGTTTCATTGCCTTGTCCACCCTGAGCTTATTGAGCTCTTGTAGGACCCTTTCTTTTGTGAAGGGACTGTACTCACCTCTCTCCTCCCGTGTCCATGGTGCTGAGCTGTGGGCCCTGCCCTACCTTCTCTTCAGTAAATACTGAGCAGAAGTATCTATTTAAGACAGATGCTTTTACATGGTCCTCCTCCTCACATGCCCCCTTATCTCCTTTGATCCTAGCAATACTCCCTCTGGACTTTCTCCTTTCACTAATGTAGCTATAGAAAGTCTTGTCACTTTCTTTTACTGTTTGTGTTAGTGTTTCCTCAGTTTGGGCCTTTGCCTGCCTTACTGCCTTCTCTGCTTCCCTTAGGGAGGTTTGGTATGCCTCCCTATCTTCATCCCACTGTGTTCCCTTATATTTTCTGAAGGCCAGCCTTTTGGCTCTGACCTTTTCTGCTACTGTTTTTGAGAACCAAAGTGGTTTCCTTCTTCTTTTGCACTTCCTTTTCTCTATAACACAATGGGATGTTGCTTTAAGTATTGCATCCTTAATGCTTGCCCACTTTGCCTGTACCCCCTCACCTGTATTTCTTTTGCCAGGGCTAACTTAAGTCTGTTGGCCATCTTATCAAAGTCAGCTCCCCTGAAGTCCCATATTTTTGCCTTGGAATGGGATGATTTAGTTCTAGTGGCCAAATTGAACCATACCATCTGATGGTCACTGGCCCCCAGGTAACCTTCTACCTGGAAATCTGTGATCCTTTCCCTGTTAGTCAGCACTAGATCTAGGATAAACCTGTCTCTTGTCAGTTGTTGTATCAGTTGTTTGAGTTCCTCCCCCTGCAAGGAATCCACCATGTGTCTAGTTCTGGCAGATGTTCCTGCTGGTATTGACCAATCTGTACCTGGCATGTTGAAGTCTCCTATTATCAGAACCTCCCCTTTAGCTGTCATGTTTTGTATATCTTCTAACAGTAATGTGTCTATGTCCTCCCCCTTGGTCTGGGGGCCTGTAGACAACCTCAGTTCTTATGGCTGTCCCATTTCCTACTTCCAGGTTGACCCACAGTTCTTCTGGCTCCTTATGTGTATTCTGAATTTCTGTGACTTTGATATTTTCATTGACATACAGGGCCACTCCACCCCCCCCTTTTGCACCTTGGTCTCTTCTGAAAAGTACATAGCCAGGTACTGAAGTCTCCCAAGTGTGGCTACTGGTAAACCACATCTCACTAATTGCTACTATGTCCAGTTTAGCCTCTGTCATTATTGCCTGCAGGTCTGGGATCTTGTTTCCCAGACTGTGAGCATGAAATGGTAACGTGCTGTCCGGGGTGAACAATTTTTTATCCTTATGTGGCTTAGGGCGTAAAAGTTTGCTGTGGATGGGGCTGAGGTTATCAACCTGATAGGTCAACTCTGGTGCCTGGGGAAGAAAAATGTAGATTATATATATGCAGGCAAAAAGACAGCTAAAGTAAATGAAAAAAAAAACTGGGGCAGGAAAGGAATAAGAGAATGCTGGATAGACTGCAAAAATTATAAAAGATGAAGCCAAGGTAAGAAAAGTGACAATCGGAAGATTATTTATGTAAAATGTAGAAACCAAACAAGAGGAGTATGACAAACCGAGAAAACAGAGAAAGTCATTATGGCATTGCAGATGAAACATTTTAACATTTTTTAACATTGATATGTTGCACCAGGACAATATACAAGGGTGGGCAAAACAGATTTCAAACTCACTACATCACACTTAAAAATGCCACTGAGGGACAAGTAGATTTACTCAGAACAGTACTGCAGCTTCTAATAAAATGATAGCTGGTGCTTATTACAGGGAATATGAAAAACTCAGCACAATGCAGTAAGGCAGCATAAAAAGCCAGCAGGTTGTGTTGGTGTATATTGTGTGGTAACTCCTCAAGTAATAGAGAAGGGATCCTTCTCCTCCACAGATCAATGATCAGGTCACACCTGGAGTACTGTGTGTAGTATTAGTCCCATTCATGTATAAAGACATCAGCTTATTAAATGAAGGACAGTGCAGTGTGAAAAAGATGATCCAGTATCTGGAGAATAAGTTATATAATGATAGGCTGGGAGAGCTGAACATGGATTCACTTGAAAAGAGCAGGGATAGGGAGCATATGACTGAAACTTTATTCAACATTTAAAAGATAAAGATAAAAAAGGAAACAGGAAAATACAACAGCTGATAGAAACTCAGTGAGAGCGCATATAGGCATCCAATGACTATGAACAAAAGCTTTAGTGGGTAATGGTTGAAAAAAAGAAAATGAAAGTGGCAGTAAGTCTAAAATGGGGTGTGAAGGGTGGGGGGCAGCAGGTAGACAACATATATAGACATACATAATTTAATTTGCAGTAAATAAAATTAAACTAATTGCAGTGATGACAGGTGAAAATGCAGCATGGTTTCCGAGCTCCTGTATAAAATAAGTATTTGTATGATCCAACAGCCATCAAGTCTGAGTAGGCAGGAACCTCCTAATAGAAATGCAAATCTATTTAAAATAATTTAAAACTCATTATATCTCTGCACTACATATTTATTCTTAAAACCTTTCATAAAATCCCCACTAGTTTGTAAGCATTCAGTGCAGTGATCTAAAATTGAGATTTGACAAAAACATGAATGTGTGTGGTCTTGATCTTGAGTCCCTCCAGTAAGTGTGAATGACAGCAAAGTCAGGCAGAAAATGATGGAGAATTCACTAATCTGCAGTCCAGTGGTACAATTGCTGTGCTGTACGAACAAAAAAAAAAGAAAATCATTTATGTGCTGAAACAGATTTACACTGTCAAAAGAGAGCTCTAGGTCCCAATGTGGGTAAGATCATAAATGCACAAAAAAAAAAACTACTTGTAATCAGCATGAGCAGCTGAGATCAAGCCTGACTCAATTGTAATATCGAGAATTAAATAGATTAGATTTATTCAATTAATCAAACAACATTTGTACACTTGATTAGGTGATATGCAGTGACCATTCAAGGTTTCTCAAAACCGATTGCTATCCCTGGCAAACACCCACACTGCTGGATGTTCTGACAAATGTTTTATTTTCCACGATTTTGAATGCAGGCAGCTGATCACACAGTCGCTGATGGCAAGGAGAATGGAAAGTAACAGTGAGGTAATTTTAATAACAGATAATTAGTGTTTCTGTTATTTTTTCCCTGACACATTTGTTAGCCAATTAGGTGACAGGCCGTTGTTGGTCACAGTTTCTCACAACCAACTGCCATCACTTACAAACACCCATGCTGCCACAGTGACTGAAATGCCTACATTCAAACAGCATTTTTATGAAAAAAAGACAAGCTATGCCTACATAGAAATTCAGTGAGCACACCTACCTAATAAATTATGGCAAAAAACAACAATTGACTAGTCTGGAGGCAGTTTGAATTGCAGGCAGTGAATGTGACAGCTCAGACTGGGAGACTGTTATGTCAGGGTGCCTTGTGGCTTGAAAGTTCAAGCTGATAGCGGCCAACACAGCCAACCTCTGAATCAGCTATTTTCAATGGGACTCCAGAAGGGACGAACACCACAATGTAAGGAGCACAGAAAACTTGACAGCTGGTGAGCAAATTGAGCTTAAAATATAACAGATGAACAACTAAATAAAGACACTAGACACACATTAGGTTCAGGCTAATGTTTTATTAGCATTTCACCTTTAAGGAAATGGTGAATTCACTGATACCAATGCTTGTTCAAGTGGGCTTTTATATTAGGAGGCAGTATAGTGCAGTGGTCTAAGGCTCTGAACTACAAATATGGTGACATCCAGCAGACCAGACCTGGGTTTGAATCCCACAGCTTCCACTTGCATACTGTATGACCCTGAGCAAGTCACTTAACCTCCTTGTGCTCCTAGGTCGCTCCTGTAAAAAAGCTTTCAGCTTAGTGTGCTATACCTGGTTAAACAACTAAATTAATTAGGGCGCTGTACAAGTGTATATTCAGTCATACTCAGTAAAAGACATTTCAGGTCTTGATGTACAAGACAGCTCAGCAGAAAAGCATGTCGCCAAACAACACTATTCAGTAACACACTCACATATATAACTATGACTGGTATACCTACAAATTTTTTTACACATAGTATATACTTTAGTGCACTGAAAGTGCAACCTGATTCCATGCATATGTTGTAATATATTAAGTAGTAGTATGCAATTAATAGTTTACTGTGGTTACTTCTATACATGTCTTCATGACTAATTTAGGTTAGCTGTACTTATATAATTACTACTTTTAAATATTTATTGTTCCATTACATTTTCAGTTCTGTGTTCAGCCAACACACTGTTTCTATGCACAATGCTGATGAGTTTATGTATACAAAGATGTTTTATTATGCTATGTATAAATAGTCTTTCTATATCAAATCTGGTATTTATTGTTGTTGCAGTCTTCAAAAACTACTAGGATGCCAGTATTTGTATGTTCCTGCTGTTTCACAGGATTGCCTTAATTAAGGGGTCGAGAGAGGAATTTCCCAGGTACGACTGTAAATACACAAGAATATTCATAGACTAACATAGATTTCATAAATGTATGTATTTCTTTCTTTCTACTTTTAGAAATTGTGGGAAGCATGTGAGCTTAAGCCATTTTCCCACATGCTATCCAATAACATAGTAATAATTGCTAGAGTTTTCACAACTGAACAAATAAAATAGTAAAATAACATAGTCAACAATTACCAGACTAGTACATTTTTTACAAAATATACACAACTTAAAATAATGTAACTATAATAAATATTATAAACCTGTGAGAGAAACATAGTCTAATTGTCACCTAAAACTTTACATATCTTAACATAGCACTTCCAAATAACATGGCTCAATCAATGTGTAACATTAGTAGTGGAAGTTATTCTCAGTTTATCAACAGCTGGAGTTCCAAAATTTATCAAACATTTTAGTTGCTGTTCATAATATTATGATATTTATATAACTTGTAATATTAAATGCTATAACATACTGTTAGAAAGCCATTTCCTCAGCTTTGGAAGTGTTTTTACAATGCCAGTGTTGAATGTCGATTTTTTATAGTACTTGGGTTTTTGCCCGCTCTGGGAACATGCATCAATTATGAACAAACTTAATTGGCTTTTACAATTTTTCTTAATACAGATTTTAAAAAATCTTATTACCTGTGTCTGTGTCTTATTTCAATAGATAACATTTATTGTACTTTTGTGACATGCACTGAGGTGTTGTCAAGTGTCTAACAACAAAAGTCATAGTATTTTGTTAGAGGTTATGGGCCAGATTTTCCACCATGAAGGAATGCGGCAAGCTCTCAGTGCACCAAACATATGGTGCACAGGGCTTGTGGCATTCGCCAAGCGACATTCAGAAATTTCCATCCCTTGCACCTGGCAAAGGTCCTTAGACCACAAAAGTGTGGTCTTGCTTGCGCCATACCTCCAGGACAAAGTTACGGTGCATGTGCCGCTCTGGCATAAGCAGCCTTAAATCATGGAAACTGTTGCAACTGTACCCGAGAATGGAGATTCGGGTGCAGTTGCAACAAAGGGGGATGACGCACTGCAAATGTTAAAGTCCCATGGTGCAGGTCTGGGACACAAGCCCTGCACCAGGGTTTGAAAATCCTGCCCTATGTGTTTGATGGGTGCTGAGAAATGTTGTTGCTAAACTGGTGTTCTAAGATGTGCTGCTAACAGTACAACAACAAAGTGAAACTACAAACATTGAGCAAATGCATGTAACAAACTAACATTATTAATGAAAATATGAAACATACAGCTTTCTGATTGTCTCATTGTCTGTAAATGTCACATCACCCTAATGTTAATCTTTGAGTACCATATACAGTAGTTTGATCCTAATCATATGCAGAAACAAGTTTTAACACTCTTGTGAACAATGTTATTATAATAATTGAAACACTGCACTCCAAGGGGTTAGATCAATGACTAGTTATTCACTCTATAGAGGCATGTGGTACTAAGGTATGCCTCATGCAGTATTACTTTTCCACAGGGTGATTAACATACAAGATAAGGTATTGCCTTTTGCTTTACATTGAGCAATTTCTAAGTGATGTTACTATACGAAGATCAGACTTCACATTTCATGGAGTGTAGGCTAACAAGATTGTGTGGTCATTTTGAACACATGGTGACTGCATGAACTGCATTACAGTAACATGAGCAAATTGCCACCATGGATACTACTCAGCACCATTGCATGCAGCAGATCATGGTCTGAATACACTGCTACTTGGCAAAGTTAACAGGGAGAAATAAGAGACAAAGGAAATTTTAATTTAAAATGGTTACATGTAATGGTGATCACCCTTCAAAAAACTGAACATTGTTGTTAGCATAACATTTTTAAATCCCTGTGATATTATATATCAAAGAAGGGTTAGTGACACAGCAATGTTACATCAATGGGATGACAAGGTTGTAATCTTACTTAATTTGAGTTCATTAAAAAGTACTCCCACATACATAATATGAAAAAGACTGGATGGGTAACTATGCACAACCAGTGAATTCTACAGCACAAGTGTTTAGATACACTATGACCTTGAGAATAAGGTTTGAGAGCTCTGTAAAAGTTGGAACCCTTAGTTGCAGAACACAGTGGCTGTGCATAAAGTTATTCATACTGTATTATCCATGTACGTATTTCCGATACTATGTGGCATAAGTATTTGGTTTTAATACTGCAGTCTTAAACAATAAGTTATGAAAAAAACAATGTAATCATTTTGCAGGAGATTAAGTTAAATGTCTAAGTTTATTGCATACACTGAATTTCCTTAGTGCATGTGCATAGCTTTGAAGGATTGAAACACAGTTCCCAAAGAAGAAAACATATTATACTATTGTCCCTGGATCCCCACCCAGAAATAACTCAGACCACTCCTTGTTAAACTTTTGGGTGCTCGCTGGCATTAAGTATTTATTTATAAAAGGCACAGTTATATTCATACTTTACATCCCATTTCATGTAACAATCCATATTTACATCATGGACATAACAGTCTCAAATCTCTTCTAGGATATAACAGTCCCATCCTGCTCCCCATGTGGTTCTTCTTCTTGGTCTTTTCCTCTTTCACCACTGCTTCTCGGGGTCCAGACACTGTGATCCAGCCCCCCCTTTTCATCACCATAACTGGGTACCACACTTACCCGGACCAGTCCTCCCCACTAGGTGTGGACACGTCTGATCCACCCCCTAGCTCTATATCCCTCCTCTCCCCTATTACTCCCACACCGCGTTTTTATCCCCAGCCCATGGAACCTACCTCCCACTCTCCCTGCCCCATTTTCCTTTTTGATCTCACTTCCCCTGAGAAACTACTTTCCTGTCTCACCGAGACCACTGGCAGGGCTCCACCCAGCCCCCAAGCCTCAGCTGCCCATTCACGCCCTCCTGCCCATGTCAGGCCCCGTTAGAGGTACCTCTGTACTTCTGCCTTATCGCCATCCTCTGCTTCCACTCCTTTTTTACAGGGTGGTGGGTGGGAATTACAGCAAGAAAGAGGGCTGCATGAGTCTTGCATACCTTTAAGTAGCCCCTAAGATCCCCCATCCCAGGACCCCCCGGCCCCTCCCCATGGCCAAATGCCAGAGAGCTCCCCATACATGTCGTATGACCTACACCTGAGGTCATCACCCCTCCCCTTTGCCACTGCTGACCCTGCCCCCCTCCTTCTGATTATCTTTTCTGGCTGGTTCCCAGGACAACCTGGTTTGCCTTTAAAGGGACGAGCCTTATTGTCCCTGGATCCCCACCCAGAAATAACTCAGACCACTCCTTGTTAAACTTTTGGGTGCTCGCTGGCACTAAGTATTTATTTATAAAAGGCACAGTTATATTCATACTTTACATCCCATTTCCTGTCTAACAATCCATATTTACATCTTGGACATAACAGTCCCAAATCTCTTCTAGGACATAACAGTCCACTCCTCCTCCTCTTGTGGTTCTTCTTTCTTGGTCTTTTCCTCTTTTGCCACTGCTTTGGGGTCCAGACACTGTGATCTGGCCCCCTTTCATCACACCATAACCAGGTACAACACTTCATCCGGACCAGTCCCCCACTAGGTGTGGACATGGCTGATCCACACCCCAGCCTCTATATCCCCATTACTCCCATGCCTGGGTTCTTTGTCCCTGGCCCGTGAAACCTACCCTCCTCCCTCTCCCTGTCCCCCATTTCCTCTTGCTCCCACCCTTTTCCACTGACCCATCTCCAGCTTGCGATGGAAGATAGGGCTCCCCCCTTGTGGGCTACCCCCTCAGACCTTTCTTGTTAATTTCCTCCACCAAATCCCTGAAAGAGAGAAGGAACAGGCCAATGCCGAACTCGGTCAGATGGACCCCATCCCCTCAGTACACCATCTCCTGATCATACGAGATGTTCCTATGGTAAAGGTGGACCCCCCATCTCAGTCACTGCCTTGGCTACTTTCCTGTTCAGCCACTTGTGTCACCCTCATCATCTTTGGCCCCTTCTCTCCCCTTCATACCCTCCTGGAGGTGATCTCATTCTAACCAGTGACCACCATGGGCCACCAGCTCTTTACCTTTTCTATGTTCTTGATTATGTCCTTCATCAGGGACCCCAAGGGCCATGCCCCCAAGTCATTGCCCCCCGCATGCACTATCACACAGTCCAGCCAGCCCCACTGGACCCACAGCTCTCCCAGCAGGGGGAGCAACTGCGACCACCTCATTCCTCTCAGGCCCTTCCATTGCACTCTGGCGTGCTTCATTCCCTGGTGAAGCTGCATCCCTATCCTAGTAGTGGCTGTGAATCTTTCCACCCAGTATATGAAAGAGTGCCCCAAGATCCATACTTGCCGCTTGGAACCTGATGCAGGGAGAGAAAGGGACACTCATTAGCCATTGTCAACACCTCACGTATCTCTTATAGCAGTTCGACTTCCACCTCCCCACTTGATCTCGACTTCCCTCGCCCTAGCAACTGCCAGCTCCATAGCCACACCAATCTGGAAAGAATGGGGACAAACTCGGCCAAGTTTTCCCCTACAAATGCCACTGCCCTTTTTAACACTGCCCCCACCTGGTACCCTGTCACTGGGGACCTGTCCCCATGTATGAACTAGGCCCCACTCACATACCCTCGTATTCTACTATATTCGGTCATGGCATGGACCACACATGCCCCCCCATCTGTTTGCCTACCCAATTCCATGCTTGCACCCCCACCCCGCTGGTCCATTTTGGACCGTGAGAGATGAATGACAACTCTGTTCACTTCCACCTGTACTTTCTGCTCCTGCAGCCCCACTGGGGCTGAGCCTCTTCGGGGCATTACCATCTCCCCAACCCAAAATGCACCTCTTGCCATTACAGCAAATATGGCCCAGAACAAACATGCTTCTTTCACGGAATGGCAGACCTGGTCTAGCACCCCTAACACCTTCATGAGTAAGAGGCCCTGAGGGGTCTCCTCCCATCCTGTACCTTACCCTGTTCCCTCTGCCATCCCATGATCATCCGCTTGACTGTATGACTGCCTGCTACGTCCACTCACCCCATGTCCTGGCAATTCCAGCTGATCTCTGCTAATTGTACCACCATGGTGGTGTGGGCCAATCCTTCCTCCCACCTCTTTACTACATACCTCATGACTTGCTCTTCCCGTACAGGCTCCCTTGCTTCCCAACTCAACCTGGCTCTGAATGCGGAAGGTGAATTGTAACCTCTTAAACCTGTCCAGCAGGGTATGCCCCAGGGATCTATCCTGTCCAGCAGGGAGTGCCCCAGGGATCTATCCTAGGTCCACTACTGTTTGCGATATACATCAACAACATTGACAACTGTATAAACAAGGCTAGTATACATCTGTTCACAGATGATACTGTCTTATACTTAAGTCACCCAACACCAGAAGTGGCCTGTGTAGATTTACAATCCGAATTCAATCTACTCTGGAGCCAACTTATTTATAAAAAGCTCCTCCTTAATGCCAAAAAAACAAAAACAACGCTCTTCTCTCCATCTACCCCTTTAATCAACTCTGCAACTACCATCCCAGTGCCCCCAGATCACCACTTTACTAGGTAAAAAACTGGAATATGTCCCAAAATTCAAGTATCTGGGAGTGTGGCTAGACCATGGACTCTCCTTCACTGAACACATTGATGATCTACTAAAGCGACTAAGGCAGAGGCTGGGAATTTTCTTTAGAATCAACCAGTTTCTTACCAGAGATGCTAAGTTACAGCTGGTCCAATCCACGTTTCTTTCATTGGTAGATTATGCGGATCTCATTTATAGTCATTGCCCTACCTACTGTTTGACAAAATTGGACACACTGTATCACAGAGCCCTGAGGTTCATAACGGGTCTCCCACCCGGCACACATCACTGTTCTCTGTACATGGCTGTAGGTTGGACCTCCCTTAAATCTAGGAGAGGGAGAAACACTGCACTTTGGACCCTCAGAGCTGTTTAAAAAAAACCTGCCTTATTACATTACGAACTGCCTTCCTTTAAACACAATAGGTAACTATGCATTATGAACCTTTTTATTCATCTCACTCAAAGTACCTATGGATAAATCTCGCTTTGGCAGAGCAGCCATAAGCTATGTGCTGCCTGCACTTTGGAACAAAGTACAAAAACTCTTAAACTGTGCACCACTGTCTGCTTCTCTGCCTTCAAGATCTTATATTCCCAATCATTCAAAGAAGTCTGCAATTGTTTTTCTCACCCTCACTCTGGGTCGGTGTCTCTCATAGTACCTCATCCCACCCTGCACAGTACTCTAATATCAAAAACTCCTGGTACTGTCCACTGATCTCCTAAGACTTAGTCTTTCCATCCCCTCGTTCCCCACCTCTGCCCCACTTGCTCCCTTCCTTCCACTTAGCCTCTGTCTCCCATCATCAGGATAGAAACCGCTTGTATTCTCTGGTTGAGACTATCTCCATGCCTACTCCCCTGCTACTCTCCCCCCTGCAACCTTAGCTATTTCCTCTTCCCCTCGCATTCCTCTATTCTGATTACCTGCTGCTCTTTCTCTTCTCATCCTATTATGTCCCTCCAGTTTTACTCCTTCTCTCACCTCCACTTTCTTCCCTTTTCCTCTCCCTCAATTCTGTGTCCAGGTTGAATATATGCACATGCTTTCCTTTTACATTATTGCCTTGAACACTAGTTGCTTGTATGCTCTATTGTTTCCTGTGGACTTGTTTTCAATATACTTCTGTACTTAATTGCATTACTTTGTTTTGTTATATCCACCATGTTCCACCCTGGTCCATCTCGCAATTACACATTGAATAGCGATATCCATTTGAACAATTAAAGATCCTGTTTGATGGATTGATATCACACTTGTAAATAATGTCTCTGTACACTTATCCATGCTTGTTGTATATTTTTGTAATCTTTAAACCTTATGTATTATCTTGTCTGGTTTTATATATATATATATATATGTTTGTAACAGCTTAACATAACCAGGTCCATCTTACAAATGAGCTTTGCTGAACGATGTTTCGCCTGAATAAATAAAGATTTTAATTGATTGATTAGTCCAAGTAGGTGCTGCCTGGGGGGTTAACTCCTGGAATTGATCTATCTGTAAATGAGAAAGACAGTCAGCCACCTCATTCATTGTCCCCTCGATGTGCTGCACCTTGAAGGACAAATTCAAGTGCAACCCCAATAACACCAACCTCCTCAGCACCCGGCCCACCGAGTCTGTGGCCACTCTGCCTGTTGATAACGTCCACTACTCCTTTGTTATCACACCAGAAAGAAATCTGCTGCCCTGCCATTCTCTCTCCTCAAATTTCCAAAGCCACTCAAATGGAGAAAATCTTGAGAAATGTGATATCCTTGGTCCATCCCCATTCTCTCTATCAGTCTGGCCATGCCTCTGATACCCATTCCCCTTGAAAGTAGGCCCCCAAACCCAAGCCCCAGCCATGTCAGTGTACAGCTCAAGGTCCACATTACTGGCCCATACCTCCTGCCAGAACATCACTCCATTGTATGACTCTAGGAAAGTCTCCCACACTTGGAGGTCCTCCCTCACCTCTTTATTGATGTCTACCCAGTGATGGGGCTGCTTGACCTTGCCTATAACCCTCCCCAACTGCTGTGTGAAAGCCTTGCCTGGGCTTATGGCCTTCCAGACAAAATTAAGGTGCCTCAGCAGCTGTTGCACCTGTACCAGCTGCACCCTCCTCCTCCCCCTGACCAGCACCTGCAACCCCTTCAAGTGTGACACCTTGTCTCCCGGCAGCTGAAAATACTCCTCCTTGGTATCCATCTCGATCCCCAGGATCTCCAGTTTGTTGGCTGGGCCTTCCATCTTGTTCATAGCCAAGAAGATCTCTGTATGCCTGCACATGTCCTAAAAGTCCTTCAGCATCTCTGAGCATCTCTCTGGCTATCTCCTATCAACAGGAAGTCATCCAGATAATGGACCACCTCCTGTGCCCGTACCAATCCCTGAACACCCACTGCACCCATGAACTGAATGCCTTGAATGTCGAGCATGCCACGGAGCACCTCATGGGCATAGCCTTGTCAAAATACAGCCTTGTCTTGAATTGGAAACCTAACAAATCCCAGTCCACTGGGTGGACAGGTAATAGCCAGAATGCAGACTCGATGTCCGTCTTAGCCAGCCAGGCCCTGTTGGATGCCCATATTGGTTCCACCGCCTGATCCAGGGATGCGTAAGATACCATGCTCAGACCCTCTGGAATGCCTGCATTCACCGAGTCCCCCCTCTGGATATGACAGGTGATGTATAAGCCAGAACTCCCCTGCTTGCTTCTTTGGCACCACCCCAGGGTGACACCCTGAACTGCCTGCAGGGGGGCTCATCCAATGGCCCCTCCACCCTCTCCACCCTAACTTCTTTTCCAATTTTGCCCCAGACTATGTCCTCCTTCCCCCTCACTGAACCCAAATTCTTTGCTCACATACTTACCTGCACCCCTCGAACCCCAATGGAAACCATCTTTGAACCCTCACCCTCAGCAGGTCAGCACTTTTCTGTCCAGGTACCCTTCTGTCCATGCCTCCAGCACCCCAGCTTAATTGGAGGCAGGCGAGGGCATAGCTCCACCACCCACTCTCTCCTCCTGTCTTAATTCCAGCCATAGCTGAGGCATATCCCCCGGGATCTCCCATCCTCCGTCCCCCATTTAGCCCCAAAGGGTTTTCTAGCTGCTGTCCCCTGTCTCACCCTTTTCACCCCTTGTTTGCATGTTATTGCCAGGTGCCCACCCCCGCACCTTGAACAGGCATGCTGGAACTTGCAACTTGGCCACAAGCACAAAGCCCTGTTAAAAGCCCCAACATGCCTTAATCCTTGGGGTCGGGGCTATGCATTTGACCTGCTATGACACGTGCTCCCCTGTTGCACCTGAGAGTGTTCTGACCCACAACTCAGCATGTGTACAATCCCATCTCAAGTTGCCTTTCACCACCATTCACCTCTGGAATGTCTTGTCATATTTCAGCCACCCAAAACCTAGCTTAGCCTGGGATGCATCCCTGATAATTGCCATGTATGTCAGTAGCATGATTGCCAGTTCTGGCTGCTTCTTCAGAACCAGTATGCTAAAAATTATGAACCCCGCTTGCCAGGTATCTATAATCTTCCCCTTAAACCTGGCCTCCTCTGATTTGTGCCCTACCACTGCCAATGCCACCACCATTTCTGACTTGCCGACCGACTCCTCCTGTTCATATTTCTTGGCAGTTTCTTTGTCTACCAGACCAAAGCTATCCACATACTCCCCCTTCCATATCTTTTCCTTTATCGAGATGGGGACATGGTCCCCCAGTGTAAAACCGGGTGGCCCCCATACAGCTTCCATGCACCGCTTGTGGTGCCCATGTCCTCCTTCCCTGGCTGACCTCGGTTCTTAATGGCTTTTAATGCTTGCTCCAGCTTTGAAACCCCCTCATCTCCAATGTCCCCCAACAATCCTTCAATGTACTCTTTCAGATCTGCCTCATTATTCATATCCACGTTGTCCTTACCCCCATCTGGGAGAGGCCCTGCTGGACCCGGGGTGGGCTCCACACCTGCCCTGGGCTCCATGGGTGGGCTGGGCCCCACCCGCTTCCATCTCTTGCTCCTTTTGCCAGTGTCCAGCCTGTCTTCCTGCTCCTTCCTTTTCTTTTGGACTCCCTCCTCCGCCTCTCTCCTCTTTGCTGCCTCCACCAACTCCATCATCTGCGCCATTAGCTTCGCCACCTCTGCCGTCATGGTCGCGCTGGATGCTGGGGCTTTCTTAGGTTCCATTCCATCCATTGGGCCTGCACTGCATGACAAAATCAAATGGTTAGACCACCATAACTGCCGTCCCTCTCCCCTTCAGCAGCCCCTTTGCCATGGCTTCCTGTCTGCCTCCATGCATCCCACTGCCCTGGGACCCATTGCACTGGCTGGGACAGCCTTCTGGTGCAGCTGGCCATCATAACCGGTGTGGTCTGCCCGCCTTGCCCTTGCACCCACGGTGGGGTTTCCATGCCGTGCCCATGATCCCTAACCCTCGGATTCTGCCACCCCCACCCACGTCCGCACCCCCAACTTTGGCCCTGATCTGGCTTGTGGGTCCCAGTGGCCTCCCATTACTGGCCCCTTGCTTGCTCGTAGCAGCTGCCACCATCTGCCCCTCCATCAGCACAGCCCCCAGTTCCCTTATGCCTGGCCGAGCAGGACCCTACCCCATGCCCCCACATCTTGAGCACTTGTAAGGAACCTCTTGACCCTGCCCAGGCCTCTCCTGCCTCTTGTGTATCACTTCAGTCCTGACCTCTTGCCCCCCATGATGCACGTGGTCCCCCAGGCTGCCTTCTGACTGGGGGGGAGTAGGACCTCTGTGGCTCTGCCTCCCAGACAGAAATAGCACCCTCAACCTGCTGCCCAGACTCAGGGTCCTTCCCCTGTGGGGGCTCATATGCTGGCCAAGTGGCCTGTGGACTCCTCCTCCTCCCAGTCCTTGCATGGCCCACACCCTTCCCTGGCTCCACAGCTGCCATCATCTGCATCACCAGTCTCATTCACCCACCCGTTACCTCCCTTCCCCAAATTTGGAGTCCTTACACCCCTTTCTTTGCCATGTGGTGCCCCCTGTCTCTCAGCCTACCATGCCGACTCCCAGCCCTGTTACACCAAAAATGGCTGAAAACAGGCTGATCCATTTGCCCACATCATATCCTTGTGCTTGCATGCCCCTTGTCTCTCCAATGTCATGCGGCCTAGCCAAACTGTGCCTTGCTGCCACCCAGCTTGCACCTGCCTTGCAGGCCTCCATGCGGCCGGCTTGCTGGCTGTCCCGAGGGAGGAAAACACAAAGCCAAAGTGTGTACTCTTGTCCTAGTGATGCAGTACCACCTCTATCCCTGAGCTACTGACCCAGTACAGCACAGCAGGCCTTAGCCTGAATTAACATGCACACATATCTTTTTTTTTTTGCCCTTTAGCCTTCCGAGTTGTGGGGTAAAAGCCAGCCAACTGCACTACATCATGAGATGCAGAGCAGGCCCTAGCTTGAATCAGTTGCACATTTTCAGTCCTCAAGCTCTTAACCTTACTGCACCATTACTGCCTCGCTTACCCTTGCCCTTATCCTGCAACCTTGCCACTTGCGCCAATACCTCACACTAATGCATCCAAGTCCAGGCTCCAAACCACTGCCCTCGGCCGATTCTTGGCCACGCTGCTGACTTGTGCCCTCTGGCCTTGGATGACCATGCCACTACTGAAAACCTAGTGGACCCTTAAGTCACTTTGCTGGCTGACCCCCACCACGTGGTGTGACAATCCGCTTCCTGCTCTCCTGGCCCACCATTGAGCTGCCCCCATGCATCACACCAGGTCTTTGGGCCATGTGGCCCATCACTCACTTCTCACTCTTGCTTCCTGCATTCCTTGACCCAGCGGCCTTCCTGGCCTGATCACAGAACCAGAACTGCACCTCTATTCCCCTAGGCCTGCCCTCAGGCTTGCAGTCCTGCATCG
Source organism: Neoceratodus forsteri (assembly GCA_016271365.2). Classification (NCBI taxonomy): domain Eukaryota; kingdom Metazoa; phylum Chordata; order Ceratodontiformes; family Ceratodontidae; genus Neoceratodus; species Neoceratodus forsteri. The sequence continues at coordinate 856,411,397 of CM057456.1, forward strand.
CAAACCACTGCCTCTCATATTTTCCTACACCTCTGAAAACCTTCCTTTCTTTTGGGCATGATGGTCCCTCACTCCAGTCACAGGCCATGCCGAGCCCTTACCGCCATGCCCACTGCCGCAATCACTGTAAACCAGTCTGCTAACGCCAGTCCTGTGGGGAGCACTCTATCCCCCTTCTCTTACTTTACTACTTTTTTTTTAATTACACCCTGCTTCCAGTGATTCACAATGCACCAACTACTAACAAAACAAATATCCTGGAGCTAAACAGCACCTCTGTCTGTTGCCTTAAGCAGGCCCCAGCCTTCAGTGCCTTACCTTGAAATGCCAGCGATGTGCTGTAACCCAATGTGAAATTACAGCAAGAAAGAGGGCTGCATGAGTATTGCATGCCTTTAAGTAGCCCCTAAGGTCCCCCATCCCAGGACCCCCATGGCCCCTCCCCTTGGCCAGTAGCCAGCGAGCTCCCCATACCTGTCGTATGACCTACACTTGAGGTCATCACCCTTCCCCTTTCAATCAATCAATCACTTTATTTAACCAGGCATAAACACCATTGAGCAAGCTCATTTTCAAGGTGGTCCTGGGCATAAATACAATACAGTACACTTCATAAGATTACAATTACGGTGGACAACGGTGCAAAAAAAAAAAAAAAAAAAAAATTGTGAAGTTGCCAGTCAATATGGGCCTATACATACCGGTCAACATAATTAACATGCAAAGGTACATAATGATAAGCTTTACTGAAATGAGAAGAGACAACAATCCCATATTGTCTCCGCTGAGTGAGAGCTCATACCTAAATGATAAAAAATAAGCAGATATTAAGGAATAGGGTAGAAATTGGGGTGAAAGAGTAGGCAGCCAAAAGGGAGGCCAGAATAGGTAAAAGGTAGAGAATAGGCAGGGTCATCTTGGATTAAGGGAACTAGGCTTATAGGTCCTAGGTTTCTGTTGTTAGGAATGTGGGGTGGATGAGATACTTAGGCGTAGGATCTGAGAGTGGCACCCGAGGCTCAGGGGTCATCAGCATCTGAAACAGTTGCATGATTCCTTCAGATAATCTGTTAATAGAGCTTTGAATGTGAAAATGCTTGGAAGTGAGGATAATTTTAATGAGTCTTGCATAGTGTTCCAAAGTGATGGAAGTGAGAGTTGATTGCTGCTGAGCCAGGGTAGTTTTTACTCTAGGAATCTGGAAGCAGATTAAGGAGAAGCATCTCAGGCCATAAGGAACCTTTAGCCCTTTTGAAGATGTTCGAGATGTATGCAGGGATGTTATCAGATAATGCTCTAAAAAACCAGAGGAGAGCATTCCTTTTTCTTCTAGTTGAGAGTGAGGTCCATCCCGAAATCTGGTATAGACGACAGTGATGTGTACTACGGGGTAGATTTAAGATAAATCTTAAATCCCGGTGGTAAAGGGTGTCCAGTTTGTTTAGCATCGTTGATGGGCAATGACTGTAAAGGAAGTCAGCGTAGTCCAGTATAGGTAGGAATGTAGTTTGTACTAGTCTCATTCTGGCTTCTAACGTGAGTAGGTGTTTAATGTGATAGAATAAACCTAATCACTGTCTTAGTTTCTTCAAGGTTTCATTTAAGTGGCACAGAAAGTTGAGCTTGTTATCCAGCCAGAACCCTAGGTATTTAAAGGTATCAACTACTTCAAGGGGTTCATCTAAGAGTGTTCGGATCTGTGTGATATGTGGACATCCGTAAGTAGACTTTGGTGAGAGAATCATTGCTTTTGTCTTTTTGGCATTGAGGAGGAGCTTATGAGTGAGAAGGTTGTATTGGAGGGTGACAAAGTCTTTCTGTAAGTACTCATGGACCAGATCCAAGGATGAATTTGTGGTATAGAGTACAGTATCATCTGCGAAAAGTGCACATTTGCTGTGCCCAGCTGCGAGTCCAGATTATTGATGTATATTGCAAAGAGGATAGGGCCCAGGATGGAGCCTTGTGGGACTCCTCATAACAAGGATTTTGTGGGGACAGATCTCCTATGGCTTTGACTTGTTGTAACCTATTGGTTAGGTAGCTGGTGAACCATTTAATGGCAGAACTATCAAGTCCAATGTTACTCAGTGCAGTAAGCATGATGGTATGATCCACAGTACCGAAGGCCTTACTTAGATCAAGGAAGAGGGCAAATACATGCTTCTTAGAATCCAAGGACATTTGTCAGTCTGTAGTTACTTTGGCAAGAGCCGATATTGTACTGTGTTTGGCTCTGAAGCCGGACTGAGCCGGGTTTAGCAACTTTTGTGAATCCAAATGTTCTCTAAGTTGGATGTTGACAATTTTTTCAAGTAATTTAGGGAGGATGGATAGTACAGAAATAGGCTGGTAATTGTTCAGATCACTCGGATCCCCAGTCTTGAATAATGGTAGGATGTGGGCAGTTTTCCACAAGACAGGTAGCTCACCTTGAGTCAGAGAGGTGTTGAATAAGTGTGTAATGGGGGTGGTCAGATAGATATGGCCAAGTTTTAGGAAGTAAGGTTCAATATTATCTGCACCCGCACTCTTTTTTGTATCCAGAGAAAGGAGGAGGTCCTCCACTTGCTTGAACGTATTGTGAGGAAGTTGAAGGGGTGGGAGGCAGTTGGTTATGGTTGTGATTATCAGTGAAGCCAACAGTGTAGTCTCTTGCCAGGCTAAGTGTGCTGATAGGTGAGGTGTCAAAGGCAAGCCCTGCAGTGGCAAAGTGATCATTAAGCTTTTCTAGTATATCAGCTTTGTCTGTACAGGTGGTACCGTCAGACACAATTTTGTTTGGAAGAGGTGTTGCAGTGGACTGACCTTCGACTTCTTTGAGGATGTTCCAAAATTTGGCAGAGTTATTTTTATTGTCTTCTAGTTCTTTTTGGAAGTACCTAGCTTTTTCTGACCTATTTAGTTTGGTACAAGCATTCCTAGTGGCACGGAATGCTAACCAATCAGCCTCCAGGTGGATTTCTCACTTTTTCCATCTTCAGTAGTCCCTATCCCTAAGTGCTTTCATCAGGATAGGACAGAACCAGCCAGGAGTTTTATTTTTTGATTTGATCAGTCTTAATGGGGCGTGTTTGTCTATTACTCCAGTAAGAGGCTGTGAAAGATGTTAAATGCCTCATTAAAGGTAGGGTCTAGGTAGAAATCCTGTCAACGAATGTTGCTTAGATTTTTCAGGAAAGTGTACTGGCAGAACTTTTTCAGGCATCTTTTCAGTTTGAATTTGGAGGCCATTTTTATTTGGGAAGGATGTCTGATGCAGGCAGTAGCACAATGGTCGCTTATATCATTGAAGAATACTCCAGTATGCGAGATAGTGTGAGGTTTGTTTACTAGGATAAGGTCCAGGAGGGTGCTGCTCTCAGGGTTTTTTCTGTTAGGTCTGGTTATAGCAGTCACCATTTGTAACAGACCATTAACATCACATAGATCCTTCAATTTCTTAGAGCTGTCATCATTCCAATTTAGATTAAAATCCCCCATTAGAATACATTCAGTATCAGCAGAGTCAAGAAGTGTTTTGAAGGTGTGGCAGAGTGCCCAGCCACACCAGACGGTGGTTGCATGCTGCCATAAGGAGTGATTTCACTGGAAAGTGATAATTTTAGAGCAAGGCATTCAAATTCCTTAGTTTTGAGGTACAGTCAAAGACTGTGACTGTGAATTTGCTTTTGACATATATTGCAACCCTTCCCCCTCTAGTCGGTCTATCACAGTGGTAGATGATATATCCGGGTACGTTGATAGATTTGTCTAGGGTCGAGGGTGTGAACCAGGATTCAGTTATCATGAAGAAATCAGGAGATGCATGTAGAGCCCAGGTCTGTATAGAGTCAATCTTCTTCAGCAAACTACAGACATTGATATGGAGAAAGCTAATCTCTTTATACTGAGGGAGGCCCGCAGGGGCGTCCAGAGAAATAGGTGGACCTGGGTTTAATTCAACATTTCCCGAACAGAGTAGGAGAAGCAGTAGTAGTTTTTTAAGGTGGTGTCTTAGCTTGCTAAACATTCTTTTGTTACTCCTTCTAGCATACATTGGTTTAGTGGTGGCTGTGTTAAGGGCAGGATTGCTATTTGCTAGGGATAAAACATAGAGAACTGATAGAGCAGACACCATCCTTGGGAATTGCATGTATTCTATAGTTATGGCCTGGTGGGAGGAGGGGCATGACCATAGAGGAGACGTCCCTGATGTAGAATGCCATGGTCTAATGTGGGAGGCTATATCTTGGTAGATGATAGAGGAGGGAAACTGGCCTTTGTCTGAGTTGCAAACCGAAATTTTGGGTAGAGTATAACAAAGTAATATAAGGCACCTATAGAGAAGGATAGGCGCAGACGGCATTCTTAACATGGAGATATTTCCTTTTACCAGTAAAACCACAGGATTTGCAACAGTTCCTTGAGAGGGCCAAGAATCTTGTGGGAGGATGGGGTACCAATGAAAAATTAAGGCCTAGATAACTAATAAGGCGTGGCTGGCAAAAGCCAGTAGGAGTGAGCTAGAAGGCCGGGGCTGACTGCCACTGCTGACCCCGCCCCCTCCCTCCTTCCAGTTATCTTTTTCTGGCTGGTTCCCAGGACAACCTAGCTTGCCTTTAAAGGGGAAAGTCCCATTATACTATCTCAAGAAGAATGGACATTCATTGCAAAACTACATTAATGCATCAGTTAGGGTTTTAAAGTTAGAAAAGCTGAATACAATAAGCAACCCTAACTTCTGATCCCCAAACACCCACCCACCATACCCACCACCACACACACACACACACACACACACACACACACACACACACACACACACACACACACACACAGAACCACCATAAGGGCCAAGCAAACAGAGACATCCATCATCAGGTAAGACAACATACAACTCTCTACAGATAACACAAGAGACATCCATCATCATGGTACAACAGGTGTATGATATACAGTAAGAAACATGACTCTTGCACTGGACAAGTGCTATAACATACTGTGGTATGACCTGGAGCAGTGGTTTTCACACTGAATCATGAAGAAATTCATATACAATTTCTTACAATGAAGATGTAGTTAACATTCAATCAATTGTATTTAATCAGTTAAAATGTCATAGTATGACAAGTTTGACAATAACTTTTGTACAATGTTAAGTAAGCATCTCATTTGCACTTTGTCTACATGAAAATGATAGAATGAGTACATAAATATAGGCCAAGATATTAAAAGGAGCTGCGCAATGTGCAAGTAAGTTGCACTGGTGCAATACCCAAACTGTGCCGCGTTGCCATATTCAAAGTCAGGAAATGTGCACTGCAAAACTGGGTGTGCCATTGTACAATTAGAAGTATATGCAGCTCAAATAGAGGGGGTGTAACCATGAATAAGCAATGCAACTGCATATTCAGCCCAAATACACAGCACAGCCTTGGAGCAAATCACAGATTGCACAGCACAGAATTGAGCACATATAAAACAGGCTCAAATGCACACACTGACAAGCAGAGAGCAGAACAAGCAGTGAAGCATGGATGCCACAGCCTTCCTGATGGTGCAGATAATGAGAGGGGTGAGGAGAAGGGAGGAACACCAGTTTGGCCATGGAAGGTCCTGTCGGCAGTATGCCCAGCAGAGACGGTACCATGCCCAGCTCACATTTGAGAGCTATAGTGACACAGACATAGTGGTACAGTACCACCTCAACAGGGCAATTCTGAGGCAGCTCTGTGAGTTGTGCTATGATGAACTGCAGGCATCGACCCAAAAGAGCCATGCCATGTTGGTGGAGACCAAGGTGACAGGAGCAATGTGCTTGCTCACCATGGGCACCTTCTAGAAACCAGTGGGTGCCACCACTGGCATTACCCAGTCAGCCACATCCCACTTCCTCATCCAGTTTCTCAACACTTTGTTGCCACACGCTTTGGAGCTCATCATATTCCCAAGCACACAGGCAGAGTGTACAGCAAACATACAGGAGTTCCACAGGGAGGCATGCACACCAGGCACGACAGTTGCCATTAACTGCACCCATGTGGCCATACGCACACCACCTGGCCAAGAAGGTGCAGCCTACATGAACTGTAAGGGATAACACTCCATCAACTGCCAGGTGGTTTGCAATGCCACAGGGCACATCATCAATGTGTGCACTACGCACCCTGGGAGTACATATGATGCATTTATCTGACACCAGTCAAACCTATGCCAGAGATCTGAGAGTGGGGTCATCCCCATGAGCCACTTAGTTGGTGAGTCTGGACAGGGATGGGGAGAACACCTGCTGTATTTTTGAAGACCACACAGCAGCTGGAAGTGGCAATGTGGAACATGAACAGTGCCAGGTGTGAAGACATGCCTGGAAATGTAGCCTGAATACAGTGCAGGTGTGCGGGAAGACAGGGACCCATGGTGTGAGTGCTGCATGGCATGCATGGCACAGGCTTGGCCCCGCCAAGCTCACTCAGGGATGGTGTACCACAGGTGGCCAGGTGTCCAATAGACACAATGGCCAGCTGGAACAGTGGCACAATGCATGCAGCTGTGGTGTGGACCCACATGCCTGGAGAGGGGAGAAAATTATGGGCAGGACACACGATGTGGCATGACTGGCAGCACATGTGCTGCACATTGGGTTCTGTATGGAGGGCCCACAGGGAAGCTGGAGGTGTTTGTGCAGATGAGGGGGAAGCCAAGGGCCAGACAGGGTGACAACCAATACATGTGCATTCCCCACAGGAGACAGTGCATATCCCCTCTGACCCTGGCTGCCCACTCCCATATGGCATCCCAGAAATGGAGCTGAGGAGCAACACAATGAGGCACATATTGTGATGCACAACATCATACAGCATGTCTTTGGCATGCTTGAAATGCATTTCCATTGCCTAGACAAGTCCGTTGGTGCCCTACAATACAGCCCTGAGAAAGTCTGGAGCATATTCCTGGCCTGTTGCATGCTGCAAAACATGGCCATTGACCATGGAATATCTGTCCAGGTTTAAGAGGGGAACAGTATAGAGGAATAGGTGGAGGATCAGCAGGATGGGGTGGGCAGCTGGCCTAGTAGAGGAGGGATCCCAGGCTGGCCGTAGGTGCCAGGTGGCACAGTGACCCCATAATAGAGGAGTACTACAGGGACTGCAGGTGAGTAACACACAGGTAAGCAGTGCACACACATCACATCATACACATGCATGAACACAGAGGGATGCATGCATGCAGGGACACAAGAAAGCACAACAGGCATACATGTAGATATACAGATATGCACAGGCCCCCCCAACACACACGGACCTGGACAGTCAGTCACCATACATTGCATGCCCATGAACACACAAGCATGCTGGCACACATATCCATACAGCAAAAGGCCACACTGCAGGATACACAGCACCAGGTGGTGGCACACACATTGCCACACACAGTGACACAGATTAGAACAGCAGTACTGCCAAATGTGGCATGGATCAGAGGGTATACACCAGCATGCAGGCATTGCCAACACAGTCCTGCACTCATCATGACCATGCCACATGGCCCAGCACCAGTGCCCACACACAGGCCAGCCATGACCCTGGCCATGCGTGTGCCACAGCATGCAGAATGGGCCTTAGCTGACCATGTGCATGGCTGGCAATGGAAGCAGAGGACTGGATTGGGCAGTGCACCTGTTGGGACTACCATACAGAACCACGACCACCACGGCCATGGGGGCAGCCATGCCCTGGTTGTGTGGCCACTAAAGTTGGCACAACAGCTGCTATGGGTGTTGCCACTGCGTCCATGGGGGTTAAGGCCTGAGAATGTGACCTGGTCCTTACAGGGGTATACAAACAGTCAAATTGACCATTTCCAGGTGGGGTGGGGATGGGGATGGCAGGGGTAGGCATCATCCTCGATGGGGTCACCAGACGCCGAGGTCTCAGCATGCTGGTTGTGCTATAGGGAGTCCTGTGCACCCTGCTGCAGACAGTGGACTCCAGTGATGCGAAGCCCACAGCAATGGTCACCGCAATGCAGTCCAGTGACATGGTCATGGCCTCCTGTAGTTGCCAGATCTCAACTATCAGCTAGCCACGTCACATGGCACCACACTCAGAGAGTTGCTGTACCTCAACCTGCAGTGCACGCATCTCTGCTCTGAGCATAGCCTGGTTCTCCATGGAGTCCAGCAGAAGCTGGGTGTGCTCTACCAGCATGCTGGCACCTGATGACTCATGGTGCTGATGCTGACCTACAAGGGATGTGACAGGCTGCAGTAATGCATCCCTTGACTGGGAACACCACTCAGGAGTCCAAGGATGGGTGTGGGTTTGGGAGTTGGCACCAATGATGGCCCCTGGGGATTGTCACACAGTGTCCCCTGCAGGCTGTCACAGCACAGCAGCAGGCTGCTGAACCTGGCTGGTGGTATCAATGACCAAACCTGTGTGCTGTCCCCAGGCAATACTGGCAGCAGTGTCCTGTGTTGCCATGGGGCCACCATGGGGTGGTGCAAGTGAGGATCCTGGGCTGATTGTGCAGCCTACTGCTGCCTGTTGGTCTACAGTGCTTATGGGGGTGGGGGTGTTGACGTCTGAGCCCCCCAGGGTCTGTGTCAGGTCATCATCAGTGTTGAACAACAACTTGTCCAGCACCAGCATAGATAGGCTGTCCTTTAGGAGGAAGTCACCCAGGGGGTCATTGTCATCAGCAAGGCCAAGCAGGGCCAACAATTTCATTTGTGGATGGTGCCCCCCCCTGCAGCAGCCACCACATCTGTGGATGTAGAAGGCACAGCATCATCCAGTGGCCACAGTCATGGGTGCAGACTGCACAGCACCCCTGAGGCATGATAGAGCTGTAAGACAGAATGGAGAGAGGTTAGTGTTTTCCTGAACCATTACAGTGTTGTCAGCTATACAGTGGAATGTCAGCACATGTGCCACAGGTGTAACTGCACTACCTTGCATGAGGTGCGGTGGTAAAGTGGTACATGCCCATCAGGATGCCAGCATGACACAGGACACATGGCCATAAATGTGTACCCACACTGCGCCATGTGGCAACTGCCCATCACTGACAGGCAGTGTGCCCCCCCATAAGGCACATATATGTTGACCCTGTCAGGTGTGGCATGCCAGTGCAAGTGTGCACTGTGCAGGTACACATGCACATATGACCTGCTGTGGACAGCCATGGGACCTGTGTGTGGTGACATACCTGGTCCAGGTACCACACAACCAAAACAGTGTTCACTGAGCTGCTTTACTGCACACAGCAGCCTGTGCCATACCCTGGTGTGGATGTGCAGGATGTGCACCACACTGACACACAACCTGGGCACACTAGTGACACCCCTGCTGAGCACAGGCACACCCATGGCCCACTCCCATGAACCCTCCCCATGTCCCACAGGTATACTCATAGTGCTGTGATGGGCTGCCACCCATTTGGAACCCCCCCAGACACCCACAACAGATACCCAGGTGAAGGTAGATGCCAACAGCTGCATTGAGGATGGGTGCTGTGGGGGGGTCCCCCATCCATTCTGCACCTTACTGCCCTTATGGCTACCACCTTCTCCTTAGTCCTGTGGTTGTCAGTGTCCATTTTCTTCTTGCACTTCTGTGGAGTGTGGTTGTGGCTTCCATGGGCGTTGACATATCTGACCACCTCCTCCCAGCCTTTTGCCTACTCCTGTGTGGTCCCAATGGCCCCAGTCAGGAGGTCCTCACTGTCAACATACACCTCTATAAGGGCCTGCTTCTCTGCTTTAGTGAAGTTGGGCCTGCATTTCCTTGCAGGCACCTGCTCTTCCACGCTGTCAGAATCAGACATTCTGCCACCTGTGAATGGGAATGGTGCACAGATCAGCAGTTCAACTGCATCCCCATTGCTGTGCTACATGAACTGTCTGGCAGGGCAGTACAGCTTTCAGCACTCAGATTGTAAACAAACATACCTTCCAGGTTGTAATTCCCTGTCAGAGATCTGTGCTGTGTGGGGTGCTTAATTGTCTCAACTCATGCAAATGAGGTGTGGAGCAACCAGTAATGATGTACTAGGGTTGATCGGCTCTTGATTCCCTCGGCTCCACAATCCCAGTCCGTTAATCTACCTTTTGGACAGTAAACAGCAATTGCTTTACGTTTTTTTTCTCTTTGTGAGACTCCTGTAAGCTGTTTGACCGTCACTTGGACTGATTTTTTTTTCAGGATGGAGTCAATAATTAACTACTGAGTAATTAGTGAGAAAATTATAGTTAGGTATCCAGTGATGAGGGTGAAGCAAATTGAGCTGCTCATATATGAGTGACTCAATTTGCATGCCCGATGAAACAGTGACAATGGAGGAATAGCAAAGAAGAGGAATAGCGCGCATGGGAGGAAAGAACAGTGAAGGTGACTGAATGGAGTGAGGGATGCTGTGACATTGCAGATGTGGGTTAAATGGAGTAGTGCTGCAGAGTGCTGCTGAGCTGGCCGCCTGGTGTACTGGAGTGAGTTGCTGCATGTGATGCTGAGGGTTATGGGTTTGGGACTGGTCATAGGTATTTAGTTTTGTAACTTGGAATGGGTGTTTGCAATGTTTTTTGTTCCCTGTCCTCTGTTTCCCCGACTGTGGTGCCCCCGAAAAGGTAGCCCCTTCCCATGAATTCCCATTTGCCCCAGAGTCTGCTCCTCTGGAGTTGATTATATTCATTTGAGGGTGCTAGGAGCTTTGCCCCCTGTGTGGGGGTGTAGGGGCATAACCCCTGCATGTGGCCATTGGTTAATTTTGTGGCATTTTAATGTCTGCAGTGCCGTTGTTCATGTGGGGTTTGCTTTTCTGGGTGTGCAGCAATTTATGGATTTGGAAAAATGTACTTGCTGCTATGTGAGTTGCCATTCCATTTTCATTATCTTGACATGGAACCTTATAGTTAGTATTATTTTAAGTAATACTAGTTCCATGAGTAGATTAGATTATACACTGAGATGAAGGTTTACAATTGATCATTTGAAAAGTCTGGACCATTAGTGAAATAGTTACCTAACTGCCAAGTTGAATTTCTTTTGTAAAATACTAGGTTACATAAGGTTTGAGGGCTGCAAGATGAGTTTTTTTTTTCCTATTAGTAGTGTATTTTGTAATGACAGTTTTTCTCTCCAGGGGATTTGAATGTAATGTACTGGAAAAAACAAGTCCCTCAAGCCTTGAACTGTAGAATATCACAAGGGCTAAGAAAATTAGGAAAAGAAAATGGTAATGCTGATGTTAGAAAGAGAAAAAATCTATTTAAGTTTATTCTACTAAGCACTAAATCAAACAGCATAGAAGTAGAAAATAGGAATACATTTTCAGAACAAGAAAGTGTATTAATTTTCAACCTTGTTATTAGCCAGAGACATTGAATTAAACCCAGGCCCAACAAATCAAACTAGTTTTAAAATAATATATGATAATCCTAGGAGTTTAAATCATAAAATAGTCACTCTAAGACCTTAGGTGTCTTCTGAAAATCCTGAAGTAATACCTCTGACTGAAATGTGGCTAAATAAACAAATAACAGATGCAGAAATTGATTTAGATGGGTATTATACTCACAGATGGGACAGGGGAGGACATGGGATGTATTTTGTTACACAGTAAATGAGAAATAGCCCTAACAACATTATTGTATGCTGGACAGGTAGAAAACATCAAATGTCTATAGGTAAACATACAAAGTTTAAGCCTGGTCTTGGGAGTAGTTTGTTCACCCTTAAAGTAAAAGTAAACTCATTTGAAGTTTTTTTTCTCAACAATTATTAAACAAAACAATGGGCAAAGGTTTAATCTTAACCAGAGACTTCAATGATGCTTGGGAACAAGCAAGAGGAAAAGACCTGGAGAAATGTTTTAAGCCCTTGGATGTCTCTCCAGTAATCCATTTGGTAATCAGGAAAAGTACACAAATGACTACTAGGAACATACTGGATTAATTTTTTGTATCTGCAAAAATACATCCATTTAAAATTACAAGAAATCAACCTACCTCAGGGGAGCAATGCTCAATAAGTGGTACCTTTGAAATAACAAAGAGGAGATCGGATCAAATCAAACCTGGGATAATAATAAATAAATGTAGAACATTTAAAAAATATTTTAAGAAACAACTAAAAATTTGGTTGGGAGGCAGTATAGGGCAGTGGTTTAAGCTCTGAGCTGCACATCTGGTGACGTCCAGCAGCTTTCATTTGCATACTGTGTGACTCTGAGCAAGTCACTTAACGTCCCTATGCTCCTAGGTCATTCTTGTAAAAAAGCTTTCACCTTAGTGTGCTACTCCTGGTTAAACAACTAAAAAAAAGGGGACAGGATATTTTTAATTCCAACATTAGATTTAGTGGTTCAAGAATTTACAAAATGTTTTAAGGAAGCATGTGATAGGATAGCCCCTTTAATGAAAACATATCAAAAAAATAAACATGTCCCATGGGTTACAGAAAAACTGAAAACGGAGATTTGCATAAAAAATCGATTGTGAAGAATTGTGAATAAATCATTGACTCCAGAAGACTGGGATGAATACAAAACAGCTAGAAATAAATAAAACAGTTGTTGAAAAAGACTAAGTGACCATTGTATAACAAAAAAATAAATGAAACAGAAGATCCTAGACAGTACTGGGCACTTATTAAATCTTTGGAAAGCCAATTAATAGTAGGCCCACAATTCATATGCAAAGTGAAGGACTTCCTTTGACTACTAAAATGTTTGCTGATTTACTGAATAAGTACTTTGTCACTCTAATGGATGTTGATTAGAGATGTGCGAAACTGCCGAATTTCATTACATGAAATATTTTGCGTAATGCGGCTGTTTGCAAAATTTTCTGTGGAAGCCAAATGCAGAATTTCACCCATGGAGTATAAAATTTTGCCCTCGGAGCATGAAATTTCACCCACAAAATGGCAAAATTTGCCACTTGCAGCTGCAATTTCACCATTTTCAGGAGGCATTTTGCATTTTGCAGGCTAAGTTTTGCAACTTTGCACCCCATGAAATATTTTGTGGAACAGCCGAATTACACAAAATATTTCACATGGCAAAATTGCCAGTTTCATGTGAATTTCACCCACAAAGTTTTATTTCAAAACATCTCTAATGTTGATATACCAATACCAACATTAGCTACAGACAAAGTGTTTATTAGTAATGAAAGAGATCAGAGGGTTCCACAATTTAGATTTACGGTAATAACTTGCAACAATGTGAAATAATCTATTAGACAATTAAAAGCTAAAAAATCCTTCGGTCTTGGTCGATATTTAATTGGAGTCTGATGGAGGATCATTTCCTCATAAATTGGAATAGGGCTAAAATAATCCCTATTCACAAGGGTGAGGCATCAGATGACCCATGAAATTATAGACTGATAGTGCGTTTACTGATAATATCAAAGTTGTTGGAGGGTCTTGTATGGGAGCAACTGAGAGATCATTTGAAGAAAAATTAACTCCTGTCAAAATACCAATCTTGTTTTCAAAAGGACCACTCCATGGACACTGCACTTGCTGATCTGGTGGACACTGTAGCCTCCTCACTAGATGGGGGCCAAGTGGTGGGTGCAGTGTTCATAGACTTGTTGAAAACCTTTGGCACAGTGGAGCAAAAAATATTAAAAGAAAGACTTTTGGATATTAGAATTGCAGAAGACACTTGCCAATGGTTCAACTCCTATTTAAGGAATAGACTCCAAGTTCAAGTTGGAAATGTTTTATCAAATAAAGCTTTGGTTCAAAGTGGGGTCCCTCAAGGATCAATTGTTGGTCCCACTCTGTTTCTGATATATGTCAACCAACTTATGGAATATGTAAAAAAACACTACTATCAGGCTATATGCCAGTGATACCGTAATGGTTGCACATGGAACACATTTTGAAAATATGGAAAAACTTTTGTAAGAAGATTTTTATGCTCAATGTTTATGGTTCACAGACTCAAGACTAGGGAGGCAGTATAGTGCAGTGGTTTAAGGTTCTGAGCTACACACCTAGAAACCTGGGTTTTAATCCCACAGCCCCCACTTGCATACTGTGTGACCCTGAGCAAGTCACTCAATGTCCTTGTGCTCCCAGGTCACACCTGTAAATAAGCTTTAGCTTAGTGTGTCACTCCTGGTTAAAAAAAAAAAAAAAAACTAGCTTTAATCAGAAACAAGTCAAAAACTATGGTGTTTACCCCTGCACAAAAATATAATAAAAGCAATTATCCTGGAATGCATATAAAAGCAGATACAAATGTGGTACTAGAAAAGATAATGGAGTATACATATTTGAGAGTATAGTTTGGTACTAATTTAAATTTTAATTTACATATAGATGAATTAGTTAAAAAAAGGTATTATTTATTTATTTATTTCATTGTTCAAAAAAATCCTTTGAGTGAAAGCTTTTTTACAAAAGTTCCATGTTAAGTACATGGCATATACTGTTCAGTACGACAGAAGGGGAATTTCCCCCTCTGTGGTTCACACTTCATGGGAAGGAGTGTACACAATAAGAACAACTCAGGGAACATTTAAACAACAGTGCAATTGTAATGCAAACAGAGAGACATAATGCAGAATATAAGTACAGAATAACAAGTAACTAGGTACTGAAGCTACTGCCAAAAATCTTGGACAGACTATGACTATGAGCTTATGGGGGAACACAGAGACAAGGACCTCAGCAGCCCATAGTACAGGTTTTGTCCTGGTAATGGATGGGGACTAAAAAAAGCCAACTTGGGGGGAGAGGGTGTCTATGGGGGGTGGGAGTCAGCTAGTGCCAGGCATGCCCTCCAGTAGGCCAGTAAGTGCTAAATCAGAACAGAATGCATGCCTGTAGAGGAGAGATCCAAGTCAGGCACACCTAATTGCAGGTGCAGTTAGTGTGGGGAGCAGGTGAGGAAACTGCCCACTGCTAAGGCCAGCTATGACAATTTCAATGTGTGGCAGGTGAGAGAGGGGGTCAGGGTATCAACACTCATGCAAATTAGGAGATGGGTAGAGAGTGATTGGTAGTACACCATCTATCTGCAACAACAGGTCCCAGATGCATTAAGGTACCATTTCAACTCCAACTTAAATGTGGGGAGGCTGTCAGTAAATAATAGGTGAGCAGGGATCTTGTTAAGTCACAAGGGAGCTCTGTAGGCAAAGGACCACTGTCCAAGAGATGTGTTCCTAAATCAGACAGCCAATGAGCCCCAAGTCTGGCCCCTAGTCTGGTATCATGAAAAACAGGTATGGAGCAATTCACTGAGACATGGAGGAGCTTTGCCGATTCATGATTTCTTGCCTAACATGCTTGTCTGGAATTTATTCCTATTGGCAAGCATGAGCCAGTTGGTTTGCTTGTAAAGTGAGCAGGAGTGGGTGAGTTGGTCAGCTCTAAGAGTCAGCTTACAGGCCTTTTTGAGGGCTGTAGCCACACATTTCAGCGCCATGTCCAAGGCCACTCCGTACACTACAAGGCTGTAGTCTATAACTGACAGGATGGAGAAGGAAACAGAGAGTCTTAGGGCAGCAGGTGTGAGATAATGCCTATAGAGGACTCACAGCTTAGTGTGAACCGCCTTTATGACCAGGTCAATATGCTGCACAAAGGAGAGGGTGTCATCAATGATGACCCCAAGGTACTTGAATGTTTGAACCTGCTCTAGCGTGTCACCCATTTTATTGGTGATAGTCAAGGATGGGATGGATTTCTTCAGCTGACAACTGGATAACAGCATTGTCTTCATCTTTTTATAATTAAGTACCATGCTGGGAGCCTTTAGATGAGGTAAATTTTGTCTAAATTTCCAAACAAGGAAAACAATAGTTAATCAACTATTAATTCCTTTACTGGAATATGGTGAACATGTGTATGGGCTGGCCAATAAAAGATCTTTATCTAAAGAAGACATTGTTTTCAATAAACTAGCCAGATTCACTTTACACTGTGAATATATAACTCACCATTGAGAAATGTATACTATGTTAGGTTGGTTAAGTTTGTAAAGTAAGAGAAAAATAAAATGAGTAAATCAAATATGAAAGGTGTTAAAATGGTAGCCCATGACAATGGCTAACGCGAATGAGCACTTTCAAAAAGGGCTACTCAATTGTGGTGCCTGTCCACAGGACTACTGAGCAGGGAGGGTGACCATATGGGGGGTCTGCGAATATAGCAACAGGATGTCACTATATGTACACATGCATGGGGGGAGGGAGCATGCAGTGCAATGGGCAGAAGGGGAGGGAGGATTTGTGAGGCGTTGTGTGGCAGTGGGCTGCTGAGCTGGCCCTGTGGCGTGGTGGGTGGGTGGCAGACTAGGGTTGCAAGGCTGGCGGGTTCAGTTCTGGGCATGCGTTCTTTTTGCTGCACCTGTCCTTTTTGGGTTTTTGGGGGGGGATTTGCACACCTACCATACACTCCCCTGGGCTGAGAATCCTCTAGTAGGGCACAGCCCACATAAAAAAAAAAATCCCAGGCACACTTTGTTTGTGCTCTGGGAGTGTACATAGCAGAAATTGATTTTCGACTATGTACACTCATCCTAATGGCGATCACCTTTCCGTGATCACCGTTATCACATGAAACCGTTAAACATGAACAGCCAATTTAGCTACATGAAAAACTGCAAAAGTCAGAACATATATATATATTAAGGAGAACAAATGCAGGTGAATTTAAGCTCCCTAAGATAATGAATAAATGTGGTGGCATGACCTTCCCATATATAGACAAAGATTACTGGGATCCCTTATACCATATAATTAAAAATGTGGAAAGAAACACTAAACTTTTTACTGCATGTTTAAAGCAGGAACTCAAGGTAAAATGCATGTGTGAAGGCTGAATTACAGAAACTTTTAAAGATTGCAAATTATAGTTAAATGTGTAAATGAATGTCAACTGTGGTATAATTCCTGTTATAGTCTATAAATGAATGTTGGGTTTGTGTATGAAGTCATGATGTTGTCTTGTATGGATAATTTTATTTCTGAATATTGACAGATATGTATGCAATTAATTTTAATATTGTAACAAATTTTGCACAGGACCACCTTGTAAATAGGGCCTATGGCCCTAGTGGTGTGATTTTTACCAACAATATCCTGTATAAGAATAAAAATGTTACTATTACTACTAGTTTCTCTGGACCTGTCGTGCATCAGATCAGATCACCCAGCCTACTGGGCCTCAGCCTCCTCAGAAACAACCCACACCAGAATCACCGACCAGTACAGATTTGGAAATGGAGAAGTTGGACATGGTGGGCATCAAACTCACCCTCAACATGGTGGTAGAAGAGCTCCACTTGTTCAAACCCATGCTCTAATCCATTCATCAGTGTTTAGGTGACACTGAATCCCATATAAGCTCTCTTCAAGATGCGCATGTTCATGAGGGTAAAGATGCACAAGAGCTCTGGAAGAGGGTTTCAAAATTTTTAGGAGCAAGATGAGGATTTAGAAGCCCTCAGTGGTTGCAATAATCTTAGCATCGTGAGTATTCCTGAGCATGCCGAAGGGAACAATATTCTTCATTTTGTCCAATCCCTTTTCCTGGATGTTGCTGGTCCACCGCTGCATGGTTCCTCATATTTAATTGAGAGGGCCCACTTTCTTTACAACAGCAGCCACCTCTGAATGGAAAACCAACGGCTATAATTCTGTGTTGCCTGAATTATCAGGATAAAGTCCTGATTCAGCAAAAAGCCCGTTCTAAATGACCTCTTACCTGGAATGGTCATACTTTTCACATCTTCAGTGACACCATGCCACTGGTTCAGGATAGGCAAGCAGCCTATAAATCTATTAAGGAGACACTCTATAAGGCTGGCATTAAATTTTACATGCACTATCCAGCAAGGTCGTACCATTGAATTTGCTTCAGCTACCCAGGCCGGCCAAGAGCTTCCCAAATATTTTCCTCAACCTTTCCCTACTAGCTCCTCTTAAACCTCTCCCCTTTTTACTGACCTTCATATTCTAAGTCTGGCTATGGACCCTTTGTTTCTTTGTCTGCTGAACATTTCCTGAGGATGTACCACTTCATTTCTTGCAAAGATATCATGGGCCTCCTTGTTATTTTTACCATTATCCCAAGCATATGTATGCTTTGTTCAAGGTTCTGCCTCCTCGGTGATCACTCACCATTCTTGGGCTTCAGTAATTTTATTTCTTCAGACCAGCCTGTTTATATTGTTATGCAGGACAGCTTATCTCTCTTGCTATTCTACTCCTCTCCGCATATGGATTGTGTGCATTAACACAATGTTACAAAAAGAACTGTCCATAAGGTCACTGAGGATTTGCCTGAACATTGCTATTTGCTATGGACCTACTCTCATTTATGGACTTGTTACAGAGAGACCTTGTATTAGGCTGTGTGTTTTTTCAAGGGACTTTCCTGGCTGTATATAATTTCTGGCCAGGTACAAATTCTCTTGCAAGAAGAGGACAGTTTCACACCATATACAGGATTGTTCCATATCATTGAACCAATCACTGGGGGAGCACAGAAGTGACCCTTTTGGGTGCTGGGTTATATAATGCTGCTGTTTCCCCTCTCCCTTGTCTTTTTTGTTCTGTCTTCTTCACCCCCTTCTCCTACTTTTCTTTCTTCTTTCTTCTCTCGCCTCCTTCTCCTCATCCTCCCTGAAACTAATACTTTTTTATTCAATCAGACAGCAAGTTTATTTATACTTTTCAGGGGCCTTCTTTTGAATTTATTTACTGATACTATAATTGTTTGCTTCTTGTATTCTTGAGAGACTCTTAGCTACTCCTTCTGGGCTCCATGCTTACTTTCACTACCTCTTTATCCTATTAATCTAGTTACCCCTGCTACACTCTCTGGCTCTTTCTTATCTGTTCCATTCCCTTGGTTGTTTACTGATTCCTTTTTCTCTTACCGGAACATGGCCACTATGGAATATGCACCCCTACTGCATCACCATGGTCCTTCTAGTGAATGGTGGTATAAATCCACCTATTGGTGTATGGCCTCTACCCCTTTCTCTTGATCTTGAGGGGACACAACAGGGGTACAGTTTGTTTTAAAGTTCTGCTTTTTGGAGTAGATTGCTGTTCTTGTTGGTATATCAATACTTCTGGTTGTGTTTTTGTATGTTTTATCTTCTGTTATACACTATTATTGTCTATGAATTCTGCATGTTTAAGGTTAGTTTTTGATGAGTGTAGACAGCATTTCTTCTCTATAGTACACTTGTCTTTCATTTTTGAAGGAGTGTGCATTTTCTCTCTGGCTTTCCATATAAGGCACACTATTTTTTCTGCTGTCACTTTTTACAACTTTTTATGGCCTTAACACACTTTGCATGTGTTTCTTGGAACATTAAAGGGGGTCATTCCAAGCTTAAGTGTACTCAAGTGCCTAAGCATATGGCTGCTCTTAAAGCTTACCTGGCCATGATCCAAGAAATTCATATTCATACAGCACATGCTCATGTATTTCATAAACTTGGGGTTGGCCATGCCTATGGTGCAGGTTCTTCCAACCGTAAGGTGGGAGTGATAATTTTGCTCAATAGGCACCTTCTGCTTTAAGTCCGTCATGAGTACTCTGAACCTGAGAGATAGTATATTTTTGCTTGCATCTTTCTGTGGGCAGACAAGAACTACTGTTAGGTTGTGTCTACAGTCTGGATTTTGACCCTCTTTTCTTTTCTACTTAATGCATACTATTGAAAATCATACTATAGTTCCTAAAAAAGTTTTCAGGGGATTGGAACATTACACTTGATGATACTTTAAACAGGTCAGGACACCTATGTAAAGAATTCTTGCCAGCACAGAGAGCCCTTCAGAAGTATTTAGATAACTATGGGTTAATAGATATTTGACAGGTCCTTCAACCTACCGATCAGGAATGTATGTTTTATTCCATGCCACATACCATTCATTCTAGAACTGATTATGTATTGCTTAGTACCTCATTCATCCCAGCAGTTATACAGTGTTAGATTCATAGTCAAGTTATTTCTGATCACACCCCAGTATCTCTCTCTATCTTTCTTTCCTCCCCATTAGACACTGATAAATGCCGGAGACTGAATAACCACCTCCTTAAAATGACTAGTGCCCCACAAATCTTAAACAGTTAACACAGGAGTATTTTTCAATGAATAGACCTTCCAAATATTCCATGAACACCTGGTGGAATGCTTGCTATTGTGTTATGAGAGGTGAACTCATGTGGTTAGCTACCACCAACTAAAGACACAAAGAAAAGCAAGTATGAGGCCTGGTCAGCTCAATTTGACAAACAGAAAAAACATTAAGTTCCACTTCTCTAGGTGCTATTTGGATTTGTCTTAATCAGGAGTGTGCAAAATATGCAGAACTTAATAGGGAACAGGCTGAGTATGCTCTGTTCCAAGCTTGGCCAAATGATGATCTATACTGCGAGAAATCTAGTAAATTTTTAGCAATGAGAATTTAACAAATGTGATTCTAAGATGCATGTTGCAACTCGCAGGTGTATGCAAGTTGTGACATTTGCCGCTATGCCAGGGACCCTGGGATGTATTCTAGAACAGGTAGGGTCCCTGGCACTTATGCCTTGTGACTTGTGGCAGCTCCAGGGTTGTGCCACAGGGAGAGCGCACCCCACCTGGGTGCCTCAAGTCATCGATGGCAGGGCACAGCTCCCTGAGCCCCCCAGGCCCCAAACATGCCCACAAGCCTTAATGTGTCATGGAGGGTGTTGGCTGCATGGCATGGGCATGGGAGTGGCCGGGGGCACAACAAACCTGAGTGCCAGCGGGTGGCACCCGGTAGTGGGGGGTTGCTTTGTGGTGGGGGGGTCTGTGGGGCATGGCCGTGTTCAGGGTTTGGCACTGTGGGGGGCAACTGGCAGTTTGCCAGGATGGAAGTCTCTTTGACCAGCTAAAAGCTGGTCTAACCCCACAGTGCTGCAATGGGTCTTGGAATGGCATGGTGGGGTTATGGCAGCCACCCTTTCAGAATAGGGTGCAGATGCTGCTGTAACCCCCCTTCCACCATGCCATAGGAGCCATGGGTGGTGGAAGCCCCCTTGGGTGCAGCCCGCCCATGCCACGGTGCAGACCACCTCTTAGAATCCCTATCGGCATAACACATGTTGCAAGGTGCGACTTGCGCCATTGGGTTTGGTGCTAGTCACCTTGTGACATGTGTAACCTGACTTAGAATCAGGCCCATGGAATCCACTAGATGGATTAAGACTTCTCATTCTAGACACAGCGATACTTATTAATCTCTCCCAGGGAAACTGCAAATGAATTCAAACATTTCTTTGAGGATCTTTATACAGACAAACTTTCCTCTCCTCAGTTAGGTCCTTTAATATCCCCATTTCTTTAACAAGCACAGCTTCCTCATATAGATTCTATGGCCATAGATTTGCCTAACGTGCCTATTACACTTACTGAAATGGAACATGATATTTCTTTTCTTTCTCCAGATAAATTTCCTGGTCCAGATGGCTTTACCACAATTTTTATATTAACCTCAAGTCAGAGATAGCTCCTTATTTAACAAAATTTTATAATCAATGCTACCAGCTGGAGGCCTTCCCTTTTTCCTTTTTTAAAGCTTTTATAACATTGATTCCAAAACCTGGGAAGGACCCCACGATGGCTGGCAATTATAGATCAGTTTTCCTTTTAAATGTGGATGCAAAAATTCTTTCAAGTGTTTTAGCTCATCGGATTAACACAATTTGTCAGACCCTGGCTGGGCAGGAACAGACTGGTTTCTTGCATAGAAGGTTGGTTGTTGACCATATGAGGAAGATTTTTCACCTGAATTCAGCATCTGGGAAAATGGATACCCCTGTGGTGTTGGTCTCATTAGATGCAGAGAAGGCCTTTGATAGGATCTCTTGGCTTTTCCTTTTTCACACCCTAACAGCATTTGGTTTTACAGATGAATTGATGAAATAGATCAAGTTACTTTATGCTTCTCCCTTGGTGCGTATTTCTTGTCATGGTGTGTTGTTGGACCCCTTCCCTTTAAAAAGAGGAATACGTCAAGGATGTCCCCTACCTCCTTACCTTTTAAATTTGTATTTGGAACCACTCACCAGTCATATTAACCACCATCCTCACATACACAGCTTCTTGATTGGTCCTCTTGTTTTTAAAGTGTCCACCTATGCAAATGATACATTACTGCACCTTCCTAATCTTTCTCAATTGTTGAACACTGTTTTACAGGTCCTAGGTGAATTTGGTATATTGTCAGGTTACAAATTAAATATTTCTAAAATGACAATTATGCCTTTAAATTATAGAGCCTACAGACAAGATTTACCTCCAGAATTCCAACATTGCTGGTTTCCTTCTAGTCTTGTCTATTTAGGAATAAAGTAAGTAACTACACCTCAATCGTATTTAAAGCCGATTTTCTCCCTTGGTATCAGATTATCAAAGCTGACCTACAATGATGGTGAACGTTACCATTATCCCTATGGGGCAAATTTCTTTACTATGTATGAACACTTTACCTGGGTCCTCAATCCCCTTAACATGGTCATGATTCCTCTTACTAAAAGTGGTTTCCTCAATTAAAAACTCTTTTTTCTGAATTCCTTTGGAAAAATAAATGCCCTCACCTCTTACAGGATAAGTTGACCCTGGCCAAAAAACATGGAGGCTCACAACTTCCTTAACTTTATTGGTATTATTTAGCTGTGCAAGCTAGTACATTTTTGGCATGGGGCATCCCGGGTTTGGGAAAAGAAGTACATACCTATTATCCTCTTTGGAAAAAAATTTAAATTTTCTTATGTAGAAAGGATGGCATTACTCCTCAAGCTCTACCACATTTATCCTGGGCTAAAATGTCCTCCTCTCTATGTTCTACCCCTATAGGATGGTCTGTTCAGATTAATAAACGGTTTTGTCAGGTTTTAAAGTATAATCCACAGTGGGATTTAACTCAACCACTTTGTCTTAATCTCAATTTTAAACTGAGCAATAAACCAATTCTCACTTCCTTTTTACCATACGCTAAACTAGATAACCTCAACTGCCTTATTAATGATAATATTCTTTTAACCTTTGGTGCTATTCAGAATGCCAATGACCTCTCCTCAATTCCATTTTTTTCCTATTTTCAATTTACTCATCTTATCAATAACCTAATAGCAGTGTCAGTGGCTCAGTAGGTAGCACACTCGCCTCTGAGGCCGGGAGATCAGAGGGCTGTGGGTTCAATTCCCACATCTGGCACTTGGGTTAATATCCCAGTACTGACACTGTAGTGCAGCATGAGAGGGGTGCTGCACTTCTGAGGTGCTGTCTTTCGGATGAGACGTTAAACCGAGGTCCCATCTGCCTGGATTGGTGGTAGTCCAGGTGGATGTTAAAGATCCCATGGCACTTATCGAAAAGAGTAGGGGAATTTCCCTGGTGTCCTGGCCAAATTTACCTCATTCACTAAAAATACCACCAACAGCTTAATCTGGTTCAAGGTCAGTTGGCATTCATCTGTATCCCCCCTCCCCCGGGTCGTGCCTGAAAATAGGCAGGATTTGTCTAGTGCACTTACCCGGTCAACAAAAGCTAAATTAAAATAAATAAAATAATACATTAAGACCCCAGCCCTGGCTCTTTTCAGATGGTTCCCTATACTGAGAATTTGTACATTTGACCACCCAAGACCACATCATTCCAGTGCTATATAAAGCATTGTGGAATCTGGTTGGCACATGTCAATTGCTGAAATGCACATATTGGGAAAATATTTTTCCAATTTTTCATCTTATTTTGAGTCCTGTAGTCCATGGGACTATGTACATAAATATATTAGAGTGAACAAGTTGTACCATATACAATAGGCCCTGATAAATTAAATCCCTACTTTATTAGACAGATCTCTGACGCACTTTTATTTCCCTTATATTTGATTTTTAATAAATCATTTTTGTATGGAGTGGTTCCCCAGGATTGGAGGTTAGCTACTGTGATACCTATATATAAAAAGGGTAATAGAAGTAGGGTGGTTAATTATAGACCTATTAGTCTTACTTCGGTAGTGTATAAGGTTATGGAGAGAATTCTAAAGGCAAGGATTGATCAAGAAATCTTAAAAAAGGGCCTTGTAGATAGTTCTCAACATGGTTTTGTGAAGGGAAGATCGTGTACTACTAATTTGATAACCCTTTATGAAAGTATAAGTAATAGTTTGGATCGGAGAATTCAGGTTGATGTTGTCTATTTGGATTTTAGTAGGGTATTTGACAAGGTCTCCCACAATTTGTTGGTTTCGAAATTAATTAAATTAAAATTTAATAGATAACATTGTTAAATGGGTTGAGGAATGGTTGAAGAATAGAAGTCAGAGCGTTAGAATTAAGATTGCAGTTTCCTCAAGTATTTCGGTTACCAGTGGTGTGCCCCAGGGTTCGGTGCTGGGCCCTACCTTGTTTGGAGTTTATATAGGGGATCTTCAATTAGGGGTAGTAAACCAGATTAGTAAATTTGCCGATGATACAAAAATTTCAGCAGAAGTGGATTCAGAATTAAAAATTAATCTACTAAAAATGGATTTAGTAATATTGGAAAAGTGGGTAAATAATAATAGTATGCTGTTCAATACCGATAAGTGTATTGTCATGCATCTGGGCAAAAGTAATCCATGAATTAATTATACATTATGTGGGACTCAGATCCCGAACGGAACTCAGGTAAAAGATTTAGGAGTTATAGTTAATGACAAGTTTAATTGGAGTAGTCAATGCATTGCAGTTACTCAAACTGGAAATCACATTATTAATAACATAAAAAAATCTTTCATTACACGTAATAAAGAGTGTTTGTCTAAATTATATAAAGCCTATATTAGACCTCACACTGATTTTGCATCTTCCTTTTGGGCTCCATATCTGGAGAAGGATAAGAGTTTGATTGAGAGTCTTCAGAGAAGAATGACTAAACTTATCCCTGAGATAAAACATCTTTCTTATAAAGACAGAGTGATATCCTTGGGTCTGTATGACCTACAAGCAAGACGAGACAGGGGTGATTGCTGCAACTCTTTAATATTTTAAATGATAAAGATTTGATGAAGTTATGTGGATTAACATATATGGATAAGGTTTATGGTTTACGGTGTAATAATAGACAAATCCATATAAATAAGGTATCTACCAACAAAGGAAATATTTTTTACTGTTAAATCTGCAGTCTTGTGGAATTCTCTGCCACAGTATATAGTTGATGCAATATCTCGAGATGCTTTTAAGGCTCAAATTGATAGATTAATTCTGGGCAGTTAAGAAAGAGACACAAGGGACTTAGATAAGTTATCCCCCCCCCCACATTTGTGGGGAAAGTGGTCTCGATGGGCCTAGTGCTTTCTTCCACTTTAATAAAAGTGAGTAATACTGAGTAATATAAAATTCTCCATAACACATATTTGACTACTCAGAAATTGCATAGGTATGGTCAGTCTAATAATCCCTTATGTATTAAATGTAATTCCCAGGAGGGATCCCTCAAGCATACCCTCAGGGATTGTTCTTTCTCCTCAATTTTCTGGCAACAAATTAACTCACATCTAAAGATAGAAGTCAACAAAAGCTATACACCATTAGTTATTAGTATAACTGATGTAGTTGACATCATATCAAATAGCAAACAAAATAGTACACCAGGCCCTGACAATATAGCACATATCTTCCTAAAAGTACTAGTTACTGAATTATCAGGTCCTTTAGCAGCTTTATTTAATGCTTCATTATTAGAGGGCAGAATTTTGAATGAATGGAAAGATGCAACCATAACCCCAATATACAAGGGTGGTAGTAAAAATGCTGTCCAGAATTACAGACCAATCAGCTTATCTTCTGTTATAGGCAAACTCCTAAAGAAATTGATTCAGAAGCATATAATAACATACTTGTCAGTAATTGGTCTCTTGGATAGCACACAACATGGGTTTATTGTGGGAAGGTCATGTCTCACTAATCTACTGCAATTTTATGAACCAGTGAGTGCTGCATTGGATAATGGTCTTCCAGTCGATGTAATTTTTTTAGATTATGCAAAGGCTTTTGACACCGTATCGCACAGGATATTGGTAGAACATCTTATCAGATTGCAAATACATCCTAGTATTATAAATTGGATAATTGCCTGGCTTGATAATAGGACTCAGTGTGTCTCTATAAGAGGTAACACATCTTCTTTAGAGATGACTACAAGTGGCATCCCTCAGAGCTCAGTGCTAGGCCCTACACTTTTTAACATTGTTTTGGCCTCTATGCAATCACCAAACCCATGGTTTACTAAATACGTTGATGACTTGCAAATTGGATGGGTTATAAATAACTAGCAGTCATCCCTTGAGATGCAGTCAGCACTAAACCAACTGGAATCCTGGGCTAAGAGAGACAAAATGCAGTTCAATGTTACAAAATGTAAAGTGATGCACTTAGAAAATAAGAATTTATGCCATCAATATAAGTTAAATAACTCAGTCCTAAGCACAACTGCCCTTGAGAAAGATCTGGGAATATGGGTTTCACCAAAATTAACATTTAAAGAACATGCTAGGAATACAGTTAACAAATGTAATAGTCTGATGGGTTGCATACTAAGAAACATCAAAAATAGGGAACCTGATGTCATGATACCATTGTACACCAATCTTATCAGACCAAACCTGGAGTACTGTGTCCCCTTCTGGGCACCTCATACTATAAAGGGCCACAGATCAACTGAGAGTATACAAAGAAAATTCACAAAAATGATCAGAAATCAAAGGGACCAAGCTTATTCAGACAGATTACAAAACCTAGGTTTATTTTCAATGAACTATAGGCGATTGAGAGGTGACTTATGTTTGACTTATAAAGCAATGCACGATGATGTATTGTTTGAAACAATTGGAATAACCAAACAAATATTAATAATACAAGATCTCATAAATATAAAATAAAAGCAGACACCAACAAGACTAAAAAGCGTAACTCTTGATTCCCACAAAGAATAGCTAGTACCTGGAATAATCTGCCATCTGATATAGTGATGAGTGAAACTATGTCTAGTTTCAAAATTAGATTAGATGAATACATGAGAAGTCAAAAACCTTTTTTTCACCAGTAAAAGGGTGGCGAGTTCATAATAGGCTTACCTCTAGAACTTGTAATCCATTCTATGATTCTATGATCTAGGTCCCTGTTAGGCCTGAATGATCATTTTTTTCCCCCAAAGTGTTGTTTATTAGGTATTGGATATGATAACTTACTGGGTTCCCAATGTTATCATATGGTCCTAATAACCGCAGCAGCCAAACTGATTATTCTTCATCACTGGCAGGACCCTACACCCGTACATATAGAGAATAGCACAAAGAAATTCTCACTTTCCTGCAAATGGGAACGACTATAGCCAGCCTTCATCACAACATTAAAATATATCAGCTGAGGTGGGATTCCCTAATTTTCCTCCAAGTTCCAAGGGTCAAAACTCATTTTGGCAAAGCTGCTCTAAGCTTCTCTTTGCCCACATTGTGGAACAGTTTACAAAGGAACTTGAAGCTGAGCTGCCCTGTTAGCCTGAATATCTACAAGGTGCTCTACAATCGCTACATGAAATCACACACCTTGCAAATGTTTTCCTCACTGCTAGCCCACTAATTCCACAATTCCCCCTTTCCATCCTGATGCTCACCATGTCTCTGCCCCTGGCTCTCACTCTTTCCCTATTAACTCTTCCTGCTGCACCCACCCTTCCCTGTCCACTCCAGCCTGGCTAAAGTCCCACCCCATCCATAGTAGTGTCCCAATTATCTACCCCTCCTCCATCATTATCATAATAAACAAGTACATGACAGCCATCATCACTTTCTGTGGTTCTAGCTCAATTTTTCCCCAAGTCGTCGGTAATATATCCCCCATTCTTTACCTCTCTAACCTGTCACACCATACATGGCCTCTTTCCCCTATATGTGTAGTTACGGCTGCCTCACACAAAAGATCTCTGCTTATAACCCCTGTATGCCTATGGTTGACTGTACATCTGCTGACTTCAATTGTAAAATAATGCTTTTTTTATTTATTTCAACCTTGTACCGTACTGTATACACTGTATATTCTTTTTCTTCCTTGTATATTATTGCTTTTTGTATACCTGCTTCTGTACTGTACTTTGATGTATTCATGACCAGGTCCACCTTGCAAATGAGCCTTGCTCAATGGTGCCAGCCTGGATAAATAAAGATTTTGATTGATTGATTGATTAAAGGTGGGAGAAACTGCACACTTTCCTCTTACTCAGTTGATAATGTTTATGACATCTTATCTGTTCAGTTATAGTTAATTCTATATGCCTGTTGAGACATGTTCATCAGTTTGCCTTTCTCATCTTTAGTTTGTTACTTTAAATCTGTATTGTTGCTTAGATTTTAGAGCATTTGTACTAAAAACTGTCTTATAGTACTAGTATATTTATTATCATATGCTATAACAGTCAACTTTGCATTTACTGAAAGTATTGTAACCTTAACACTTTCTGTAAGTTTTTTCTAGCTTTTGATTTCTGTTTAATGTTGTCCAACCCTGCAATGATGTTAATCTTTTTTTTCTGTTTTAATGTTTATTTATACCTGTTTTGGTTTCTTCTTGGTTTAATATTTTTGAAATTACCATTTTGATCTTTATAACTGTTAAAATAAAGTAAGTTAAAAAAAAAAGAATGGTGGATCAGTGACTCACTCATGCCAGTGCAGCATGCAACAGGACTACAGCTGTAGTTGCAGAACTCAATGAAGTCCTGCTTTTCTCATACAGAGAACAAGTGCAAATGGCTCCTCTCGCTAAGCTGGGCATTCTGGATTTTGAGGTGTCCGGTGCAAGTATTTCTGGCATTTAAAAAACAAAACACACCAGGATCTAGCGAAACAGGTCCCATTTATCTAGGTTCAGGTGTTCTTTTTTTTTAAATTGCACTATTTTATGTATTATGCATGTTTTTTATTTTGACAGGAAAAGAAAGCAGATGGCAGCTGTCAGGCTACAAAAATGGTTTGTGCTGTGAGAAGCAAGTGGTTAGAAACCAGAGACAGCCTTGTGACACAGAATGTTTGGTGTTATAGCAGAATGTTATCCCAAGAATCCTTCTGAGCATGCTCAGAACAGAATAACACAAACCTTTAAAGCCTTATAAATCTGGAACTATTTAACATTTTTTTACAAAACCTTTCAAAGCCACTACCTTAGGGCATCATGCCTGTACCCTGAAAGTTTGGGTGGAAAATCCATTCTGTGTGGAATTTATGTGAGTGCAAAACAATCCCATGTTAAGTATAAAAAAAAAATTGGACAGCTACAGAAAAATGACATATGCAGATCTCAGGAACTGCACAAGATGCAGTCACAAAATCATTCACAGATTTTGATCCTGTCTCCTATGCAACACGTTGAAACTTCAGCTGATTTCATCAAACTCTGCTAAAGCTATTATGGTGCAAAGTTAGGGATTCAACATTGAACACAGAGGTCGGCCTGATGGCGCTGAGGGTTGAGGCACTGGATGCCCACCTTGCACCATGCCAGTGACTCAGGTTCAGAAATGAGCCTGGGCTGCCGTGGGTCATCAGGGGAGAGAGGAAGGGATTGAGCATCTGGAGGATAGCTCTCCCTCCCTTAGGAGGGGGGGTTCCTGCTCCTGCAGTCTAGTGGCCTCTGGTGGTTCTGGAGACCTACCACAGTTGGGAGCCAGCTGGTTAGGGGATTGGTTTAGAAGCACTCCTGTGGGCATGCTCAGGAGTGAGCACACAATGCACTGGAGTGCATTGCACTTTCCAGCCAGTGGGGGGAGGGAAACACTGAAACCCCCCCTTCTTGCTGGTTGGTGAAGGGGGGCTAAGCAGCAAAGGCACCGTGTCCAGTGCTAGGTCATGGCTGCTCTTAAAGGGTTTCTCCATGCACCGGTCCTGGCCTGACACTACTAGATAGAGTACTGGGGGAGTCAGTGTTCCTTGCCTCTGGGGGACTTAGATCTGGAGGGGTTCAGGAATAGGCCATGGGGAAATTCTGCTGCCTCCAGGAGCTGCAAGCCAGGGATTCAGGTGGATGGAATCAGCCAAAGGTAAGCCCCAAAGCCCAGCTGGAGAAAGTCCAGCGTAGCAAGGGAGACTAAATCAAGTCAACAAAAAAACAAACAAACAAAAAAAACTGAACACAACCCTAACTATAGGGATGCTACTGCTCCCCTATAATATATAAAACAAGTTAAAGTATCCCATCAATGCATAAAAAAAATATATCCAGACAAAGGAGTACTAGTCTTCCTCCTCCTCCTGCAAATCTTCACTAGATGCCATGGGGTGCTGGGTGCGTATCCCCTCTCATCCAGCACCACAACACCATCCTAAGCAGCTAATGATACTACTGAAATGAGAAGAACTCTGCACATGCAAGCCTGCAGCTGTGTACAGCTGGCACACAAGGGCCCTCCCCACCACACACATACCTTTGATGGCCCCTCCAGGGCCCACAGCTCCCTGACATCATATTTATAGTGGGCCTTCCAGCTGCCCATCCTCTTGGACAGGAAGTCTGGGATGAAGAGTAACCATGGCCATTGGTGCCTCTGAGCTACCTCCATTGAGACTGCTTCATCAATTTGGACATCCATGGAAATTCTGGGGAGACAGAAAGATGAAGACAACATCAGTGATAATGCACGCATACACAAACAGGTTAAGCATACACCATCAACCTGCTATAAGTGTGTACTATACTAACTTCTGAAGGCTCGGTCACCTGCCAGATGACCCCCCCAGAGAGTCCTGATATGTGGAGAGGGACACCCTCCATAACATTCGGGGGTATACCCCAAGCCTCCCTACACTCAGCTCTAACACACTATGCATTTGCATAGCCATTTTGATGTAAAGTACTTGATCAAACAATGACAATAGATTATCTCACAGATGATATGTTCTGTGGAATTCACATTTTTGGGCATGACATTATAGAGGAAATGGTTTTATCAAAATTAAACACAAGCATCCAACAGAGTATCACAATAGAGGAGCAGTCCAATGCCTTTAACTATACTGTAGTGACCGTACAAATATTCGCACATGTCCCAGCAACCCCCTTCCCAAAATACAGTAGATAGAACTGGACTCAGGATCACTATCAGTAGCCAACAGGTAATGCAGTATATCACTGGACATGGTTGTCCATGATGGCATAGTGTGCAAATGTGGGACACTGCTTCTATATCACAGTCAGAGTTGCATCATCCCCGGGGCTGGAGTCAGAGATTAGTAGACTGCTTTGTGTTCACATAGTACATCTAGCCTCTGTACACTGCCCCACATGCCCAATTTAATAAAAAAATATAGATGATAAATGCATAGAATTTCAACTCTGAGTTTAAGTTAATGCCAGAACTTTCATAGCAAAAATTAGTAAACTACAGAAACTGCATTTTTTTATGAGACCCGACCCTCATGGACAGCATTAGCAAAGCTGAAATCACACCTCCAGATGCTGCTGGCTAAACATAGAAACAGAATCTGATGGTAGATAAGGACCGCTTGGCTCAACTAGTCTACCCATTTCCCTACCTAACAGATAAGCTGCATATTCTAGTTAACCAACAGCCTACTTCCTCCTACGCCCCACTAGAATTGCCTTATGTCTGTCCCATGCATTCTTGAATTCCCCCACTGTTTTTGACTCTAGCTAGCTGTTTAACTTGACACCACAACACAATCTGGGTTACTGTTACGTTGCTCTTCTGAATTTGAAAAATATTTATCAAAGAATGGCAATTCAACAAATTCGATGGAAGATGGCGACCACGCTGGGCTGCTGTCATTAGTTACAGGGAGTCCTGAATACCATAACAGCTTTTAGTGTTTATTTTTAGTTGTTTAACCTGCTTTTATTTATTTGTGTGTGTGTTTAATTGAAAATTATTGTTAGCTGTTAGGTGTAGGGACAGGAGACGCAGAGAGGGTTTGTAAGTGAAATAGTCTTAGAAAGTAGATTTGTTGTTTTTAGAGAGATTTGTCTATGAAGCATAATTCAAAATACATGCAAAACCAGGAACTGAGGTGTGGATCATGTTCAGGTCAGCAGTGGTGGCTGGGCTTAGTGAGTGGCCTGCTGTGTAACTGTGAAAGCATTGTCGGAAGGAGTGCTGGAATGATGGGGTACTGATAGGAGGAATTGGGGTGTAATTCCAGGACATGGTGGTGTGTCATACGCTGATCTGAAGAGCCAGGCATAGAAGTGGTGACCTGAGGAGAACGGGCGGCTATGCCACTAAGAGCAGACTACATGCTGTGGGGAGGCAGCTGAGAGGTCCCCATAGCACTCTGAAGAATTTGGAACATAGCACATTCACCCTGGAGGAGTGTAAGAAGGAGTAAGGAGACTTGTAACTCTGATTCCTCATTGTTTTTCTCCCAGTTCACTGTGCAGCAGTGTGTTTTCTCATTGGGCATTGTGGAGACAAGAAAGTGTTCTTGCTCTGGTTGCCGGGAAGAGCTTTTACAGATGCAGTGCCATGAGGATGATCCCTGGACTGCCTGAGGTAGGGTGAGCTGTCCTGCTGGAAATTGATATAGTAGTCAACAAAAGAAAGTGTTTGAACAGTAGCAGTTAACATACACTGCAGACCTTAATGGGTTGAGTGAATACACTGAACTAGAAGGGCAGTGAGAGGGCCTGTACTGGTGGTGTAGATTAATACTAACTTGCTGGGTTTTCATTTGGAATATCAAGATTTGAGTCTGCAAACTCAGTAACAAGCTTTTATCAGCAGGACCAGATGGGAAATCTCATTCAATGAGAGGGTTTGAGGTTCCATAAATGTTCTGGTCCAGCCTAAAGAGTATAACCCTGAGGTGAGAGACCCAGGGTGGATGGTGCTAAATGGACCATTGAAAGACTTGGTGTTTTTTCATGGTAACTCTTTGTAGAAAGCTACTCTCCAGGAAAATTGCAGTTCAAGAGGTTCCCTGTGAGAGAGGAAAGTGCCTCTTGATAAGCTAAAAGAACGTGTCTTGAGATTTGCTCAGAGGACTTATGGACTCCCTAATTATATCAATGTAATTGTATTTTGTTTGGACAGGGATGGGGAGGTTTGGGGGGTGAGAGTGTGAGTGAGTGTGACAGTTGAGTGTGTGAGATTCATTTGGTAATTTTATTTAAAGTTGAGTTAATAGAATTTAGAGTTGGATGTGTAGCTGTTACAGTAAAATTAGTGAGGGTGATATGTGTTGGTCAACTGCTCCCAGGGGAAGGCATTATTCACCCTCCAGACTCTGAAATCTCCAGCCTTTTAACTGTCCCCCATTAACAGCGGAGGTGTACGGGTGTTGGGGATAGTACAAAGGGATGGGAAGTGGAGATCTGCAGGATCAGGTGGGGGAAATGTAGCTGTGGGGTGGATTGGGATGGTGGGAACCAGGAGGCAACCTGGGGTGAAATGAGCTCAGAAAAAGGGGTCAACCCTGCCAGGTGCCCATACCCAAGGGCTCCACAGTTAGTGGGCAGTTGGCTGTACCAGCTTCATCTGCCTGCCCCTCTTGGGTGGTGTTGTGCAATGGCAGATCTATTAGGAAAAAGACGGCAATTATTGATGATCTTGTTGCAACATCTGATCTGGCTTGCATCACCAAGTCCTGGCTGGATGAAAATGCCGGACCAAATCTGGAATCAGCTATTCCAGCCGGGTACTTGGTGATACACTGCCTGAGAAAGGATCATGGGGTGGGGGGGAGCAATCTGCTTTAAGATAGACTTGAACCTCACGGACTTCAAGGCAGGAACAATGAGGTCTTTTGAGTGTGTAGCCATTCAAGGGCTTGCAGGTGTATGTTGCAGGATCCTCCTCATCTACTATCCCCCGGGGGATGAGAAGGAATTCCTGAAGGAAGTCACAGATTTTGTCATTGGTCTGCTGTTGGAGTCATCCAGATGGATTATTCTGGGTGACTTCAATACCTGGGTCAATGACAAACTCTCATAGTTTGATCAAGACTTCCTATAACTGATGTGTTCATTGGGCCTAACACAGGTTGTTACCTCTGCAACCCATATACACAGCCACTCTTTGTACCTCATCTTCCTGCTAGGAATGGAGGTCTCTGACCTTATGGCAGAGCCAGTCATGTGGTTGGACCACCATACCATGAGGTTCTCATTCAAGGCCCCCCCTAACAGTCCTATCACTACGGAGATAGTCTGGTACCCCCATTAAGTGGTTTGATCCTACAGGGTCTAATGGTGGGACTGGACCTATCAAGTTTGATGAGTGCTTGTGAGGAGCTGCAGGAACTGGTGGTGATCTATAATAGGGTTCTTTCTGAGGGCCTTGACTCCATCGCACCTGTCAGTGTTTGACCCCTCACCTCACACTAACAATTCCCGTGGTTTGATGGGACCTGCAGGGAGATGAGAATGAGGGGTCGAAGGCTGGAGCGGCGCTGGTGGGGCACCAGTTGGGAGGGGGACAAGCTTATACTGATGGCCCATTACAGGCTGTATCAACTGTAAATCTCCTGTAAGAAGGCAGAGTTCCTGTCCAAAGAGATTGCTGCAGCAATCAACCAATCAACTTAGCTCTTCCGCACTGCTGACAGGTTGTGTAATCAAGCCTGTCTTCAGTCTGGGGGAGCTTTTTCACAAGCAAAGTGTGACAAGTTTGCTCTGTCTTTTGCTGATAAGATTGCCTCAATCAGATCAGAAACTCAGTCGGTGCCCTCTAATGGGGCTTGTGGTGATGAGCCTGAGGTCATGGGCATTCGGTCTGTTTGGTCCAACTTCGACCAGTGGGCAGTCATGGATGTGGTGAGGGTCATCCAGGAGTTACAGTCAACCTTCTGTAGTTTGGACACTGGACCAATGTGCCTCCTTGTGGGATGCATTGATGTCATCGGCCTGGTCCTAGCTAGGATAATCAGGAGTTC
This sequence comes from Neoceratodus forsteri, assembly GCA_016271365.2. Taxonomy (NCBI): domain Eukaryota; kingdom Metazoa; phylum Chordata; order Ceratodontiformes; family Ceratodontidae; genus Neoceratodus; species Neoceratodus forsteri. The sequence continues at coordinate 856,446,318 of CM057456.1, forward strand.
CCTAGTGCCAGTGTTTTTTTCTTGAGACCATGGAGGCAGTTGTTAGACCACTCCTGAAAAAACCTACACTGGACCCAGACTGCCTGGTGAACTACAGACCAGTCTCTAACCTTCCCTTTGTGGGGAAGGTTATTGAGAAGGTGGTGGCCATTCAACTGGAGACCTATTTAACAACCCATGACATCTACAACCCTCTCCAGTTGGGTTTAAGAAAAAGGCATAGTACCAAGACCACCCTAGTTCGAGTCTTAAATGATCTCCTGGCGGTGAGGGATCAGAAGACATTCCATCTTGGTTCTCCTCAATCTCTCAGTGGCATTTGACACTGTGGACCATGGGGTGCTGATGGAGCACCTGCGGCTGAGTTGTGGACTGGCAGGTGCAGTCCTCAACTGGTTTAAATCTTTCCTCACTGGCAGGATACAGAGATTGGTGCCTGGGATTTTTTCCTCAGCACCTTTGCCCTGTCATGTGGGGTCCCACAGGGCTCTGTTTTGTCCCCCATGTTGTTATTGGTGTATATGCACCACTAGGGGATATTATAAGATGGTATGGGCTGAGTTTTCACTGTTATGCAGATGATAATCAGCTATACATATCTTTTGTGCCCGAGCAACAGGAAATGGTTTTGGTGCTAAATAGCTGCCTTACTGAGATCCAAGACTGGATGAGAGCAAACTTGTTGAGGCTGAATCCAGATAAAACTGAAATACTGGTACTGGAATCTAGTCACCAGGGGGTGAGGGTGCAATGTGGTCGAGTCTCAGGGCTGAGGCTTGGGGAATGCCAGTTGCTTACCTCAAACTGGGTAACGAATCTTGGTGTTGTTCTGGACTGTGGCCTGACACTTAAATAACAGGTGTCGGCAGTGGACCAGACCTCATTTTTCCATCTGAAGAACATCACCTGGATCAAATACTTGGTACCACCTGGTGATCTGCCAGCGCTATGCATGCTTTTGTGACCTCTCATCTTGATTACTACAATGCCCTGAACCTAGGGCTGCTGGGGGTAGATCTTCATCACCTGCAGCTAGTGTAGAATGTGGCAGCTAGACTGTTGACTGGTCTACCTAGATCATGTCACATTATGCCTGTGCTGCGCTCTCTGCATTTGCTGCCAGTTAGGTGGCGGATCTCCTTTAAGGTCAGTTTGCTGACCTATAAGGCCCTGCATGGTCAGAGGCCTGGCTACCTGCAAGGCCTGCTATGTCCCTACCACCCCTCCTGCCCCCTCTGCTCTGCAGATGAGGGATTATTAAAGATTCCACAGATTAACTTGAAAACATCAGGGACCCTGACATTTTTCTTTGCTGCCCCAACTCTGTGGAATGCTCTCACTCGTTATATCCCAGATTCCCCAACATTAGAGATATTTAAACAGGAGGTAAAAACTTTTTTATTCATGCAGACCTTCCCCCAGAACTAGATCTGTTTTACTGATAATTTTAAAACTGATTTGTTTTAATTAAATGAAGAGGTGATTTATTTGTTTGTATTTATTGTATTATTTGTTAATATTTTAAAATGTTTTAAGAATTGTATGCAAAGAGCATTAGATCACAATGAGAATTGCACTATACAAAATAAATGTGATTGACTGATTGATTGATATCTTCCAAGTCTCCCTATTTCTGGGATTCTCCTTGATTTTGACTTTTTTTTTGGTCATTCCCCTGCTTTTTATAGCACTAGTCCAGCTCCTTAAAGTCATCAGAATTAGAGAAAAAACAGTTCTCCCTGCCTTCAAATGAATTTAGGAATCCATTTCTAGCACCTTTGATTTAGTTAGACATGTACATTAGGGCTCTCTGAAAATCTCCCTGTATGTGTAAAAATTGTAGAAACAGGATGTTGGATAAAAAGTATCCTGTATTTGTTAATCTTTTACCACCTTATGAATTACTGTAGAAATATAGAAATAGCAGAAACAGGGTGGGATCTCATGGGCTAATTTTAGTTGAACAGCAGGTGTTTACTTTTAATAAATAGACTACTGTTTGTTTTCTTGATTACATTTTGATGTGTTTGTAATTGCACTTTTACATTTATAATACAATAATTGATAGTGCATTGACTGTACTGTCTGTTCTTTGATGGTGATGACTCTAGGGAGTTGGACATATTTCTGGCTTGACCTTTTCTTTCAGTCTGCAGCCCTCTCAAGATAGAAACATAGAAACATAGACTTTGACGGCAGATAAGGACCGCTAGGCCCATCTAGTCTGCCCATTTCCCTACCTACAGGATAGGCCGCAGATCCTAGTTAACCAAAAGCCTATTTCTTCCTACCCCCCACAAGAATTGCCTTATGTCTGTCCCATGCATTCTTGAATTCTCCCACAGTTTTAGACCCCACAACCTCCTCAGGAAGGCTGTTCCATGCATCCACTACCCTCTCTGTGAAATAATACTTCCTCACATTGCCCCTGAACCGCCCTCCTTCTATCTTTAAATTGTGTCCCCTTGTTCTTGCAAGTCTCTTTTTCTGAAAGATGCTACCCTCTTGGACTTTGTTGATTCCACTGAGGTACTTAAAAGTTTCTATCATGTCCCCTCTCCCTTCTTTCCTTAAGGGTATACATATTAAGCTCTTTAGTCTCTCCTCATACGAGTCTCTCTTGCAGACCCTGCACCATTTTAGTTGCCCTCCTCTGGACTGCCTCTATCCTGTCTATGTCCTTGGAGATGGGGTCTCCAGAACTGGACACAGTACTCCAGATGGGGTCTCACCAACTGTCTGTACAGAGGATAACAACTTCCTGTTTCTGCTGATGATGCCTCTCCCTATGCATCCCAGTATACCCCCAGCCCTCCCTACTGCCTTCTCACATTGCTTGCTAACCTTAAGGTCATCTGATATGATTACCCCCAGGTCCCTTTCCTTTTGTTGTTGTTACTACCTCCCCCCCATTGTGTATTCTTCCCCTGGGTTCTTGTTTCCCCAGGTGCATTATTTTGCACTTCTTTGCATTGAATCCTAGCTGCCATACTTCTGACCATTCCTCCAACCTTGCCAAGTCCCTTTCATCCTTTTCACGCCTCCTGTGTATCAACTCTGTTGCAGATCTTTGTGTCATCTGCAAAAGGCATACTTTTCCTTCCAGTCCCTCTGCAATGTCACTGATGAAGACATTAAAAAGGACTGGACCCAATACTGAACCCTGCGGTACCCCACTAGTAACCCCCCTTTCTTCAGAGTGGACTCCATTTACAATTACCCTCTGTGTCCTGTTGTCCAGCCAATGTTTTACCCAGGCTACCACCCTGGGTCCCACTCCCAGGCTGGTTAATTTGACTATTAATCTTTTGTGTGGGAGGATCATCTTAGACACCCTCCTCTGGACCCTCTCCAGGAGCATAATGTCCTTCTTTAAGTAAAGGCACCAGAACTGCACACAGTACTCCAAGTGTGTCCTCACCAAGGATTTGTACAGTGGCAGAATTACCTCCTCCCTTCTCAAAGTGATCCCACTAGCAATGTACCCCAGCATTCTGTTTGCCTTAGCCACTGATTTCTTGCATTGTCCTGAGTGATCCATTTTACCAGTGGTCACTAATCCCAGATCTTTTTCTTTCTCTGAGAGTGTTAACTGCCCCCCCCCACCAATTTGTTGCTGTACTCTGGATTCCTACCTCCCAAGTGAAGTACAATGCACTTCATTTATTTATTATTTTTGTTAAGTATACTTTATTACATTTTGAACAATACAATTCACACAACAAATAAATAATAGCCATACATCACAGTAATTAATACAGAATGCAATGAACAAGGAAAAGAACAAAGACAAGAGCCGGGGAACAATCCAACAATTAAAACCCAAATAACACCCTCCTCGACTGCTCCACCCATAATTCCATTAAAAAAAGAAAATAACCTGAAAAAAGTCCTGCTGTGAGAGAAAAGTAAAGAAAGAGAATATGAACAAAAAGTAATATCTTAGACCAGTGGTCCAAAAAGATCATACAAATAAATTAAAACAGCTTTAATCATACATAATAACAGCAACAATCAAACCGTAAGGAGCCGTACATATTGAGGGCCCCATTTTGTAAAAAAATTGAGAATGTTTTTGTTGCACACTAGCAACACGTAGTTCAAAATTTGAGGCACTGAGGATACACTGCTCTTCCTAACATTAAAACCTAGCTGCCATGTGACTGACCACTGTTCTAGTCTTTCTAGGTCTTCCTGTAGTGTCCTCCTTCCCTCCTCACTGTCCCCCTCCACATCTAGTTTGGAGTCATCAGCAAACAGGCTCATGTTACTCCTAACTCCAACCGCAATGTCTGAAATGAAAGCATTAAATAACAATGGACCCAGAACTGAATCCCGAGGGGCCGCACTAATGAGTGTTAAATATTAAATAATACTAAATAAATAATATTAAATAATAATACTAATAAATATTAAATAATGATATTGAAACTTCCTTTTCTTTTGACGCTAGGAAAGCTATTGCTATTGGCTCCTTTATACCACATTTTGATTTTGTTTCAAGTCTTTTTGGTTTGGGACTTAGAGTGCCGTAATCTTTCTGTTGTTTATAATAACATATGTCATTTTGTTTTGACTGGTCCCTCGCATACTCACCATTGCTCTCTGTATTCACAGCTTGGTTAGTTATCTCTGTCTTTAGGTAGTGAGTATTTTTTTGGGTCGTTTAGTTTTTAAAAATGTGTTTTCTCCTGTCCTAGCTGCTTTTTAAAAGGTTTATGTTATCTAGTCTAATATCAGCAAAAGGGGTTGTTTTGGTTGAAACACATGTATATCCAAGGTTGGCACCTGAGCCTTTTCTGTGGCCGCCTCTAATTTTTGGAATGATTTAACTGACTCATTATGGCAACCTTCCTCATTATTGGTTCTCAAAAACAACTATGCACAATGGACCCTATTCACGAAGCCTGGCCACTACGTATGAAACTGTTGTAAATCTGGATGCACAGCTGTGTACTGAGTAGCCAATGCAAAATATGAGGCACGCACGGCACAGCCCAATACGTAACCCAGGAAGCTGGGCGAGTGACAGAGGAGGCATGCAGCAATTCACAGGGGCAGGACAGAGCCAGCGCAAGTCAAAGGGAATGCCACTTGACCCCACCATATATGGCAATACAGAATCACAATGTGCCAGTTATATGCACAGTGCAGATGAAAGATGTCCATAGAAAACACCAGCAGCAACCGTGGCCCTGAGGAGTGGGTGGAGACAGCCACCATGTGCCCAACAGGCAATGTCAGTGGATGTGGCATGGGCAGGGGTGGCAGTGGGAGGAGGCAGCGATCGCTGAACTTCACAGGGGCACAGGTGGCCATCTTCATGACCAAGATTCACCAGCATTATGACGTGCTGTTCAGGCGGAGGTCACTTGGCACCCCAGCCGAGATGAAGGCTCACATTTGGCTGGACCTGCAGGAGGCAATTAATGCCGCTGGACCAGAGGCATGCACATTGGTGGCCATCAAGCACAAGTGGCATGATCTCTGGTCCCAGGTGAAGAGATGGCTGAGCAGGGTACGACAGTCACAGGGCACCACAGGAGGCTGCCCGCCACCCCCTGACCACTACTGATGCTCATAGAGCAGCAGGTAGCAGACATCATTAGTGACATCCTCATGGATGGTGAGCTGGATGGACTGGACAGTATGTCAGGTGAGCATGATGCAGGGATGCACAGAGCACAACCACAATACCATTGTACATCAACAGTCATTAACCACCTCTCATGTTTCCCACCCACAGTGCAGGAGGAAGACAGTGCCAGACAGGGACCATCTGGCATTGGAGGAGGAGGAGGGCAACCGAGGGCAGGTGGAGAAGGTGGGTAATGGCAGTGACATAGGGCATGACACTGCACATGAAGAACGTGCAGGTGTACTAAATATTGTCCCCATCCCCCACACAGGGCTACAGCAGCATGGAACTGGGGACATGCAGGAGGATGAAAACCAGCAGTCCATCATGCCAGAATACCACTATAACCATGACTGGGGACGGACTCTGGAGCAGCAGCTGCAGGAGGATGGAAGCAGCCCAGGCACGGGTCAGCACACCCAGGTGACTGAAGATCCCATGGCACCAGCCAGTGCACCAGACCCCACACCTGTGATACCACAGGCAAGGCATAAAAAGTGCCCAATAGCACCCCCACCCCACAGCAGGTGGCATTGAGCCAGAACCCGGCACCAGTACAGCAACACACCATTCGCACCATGTACAGGCTCCCAGGGGCCACACAGCCAGTGGGCATGGCACACTGCATGACAGCGGATGAAAGAGGACAGGAATGTAGTGGGCACCCTCCAAGATCAGAGACACAGTAAGCAGATGACACATACACACATGACCACCACAGACACACCACCACCACTGCCACACACCACCACCCCTGCACACCACATCACATATGCCAGTCTGTAATGCCACCCCATGGACCAGCACCACTTGGGAAGGGTGCCAGGTGTATGCACCATAGGTCCACCCATGCCACACCTTGGCACCCCCCAGACATCCACCATGTAGCATGCACACAGTGGTATGCATTGCATGCAGCAGTGTGCCCCCAGTGGGGCCCACAGCACACCACACACACATGCCATGCATGGTGGCCTGTGTGTGCCAGGTGCACGCCAGTGGCATGATGCATATGCAGTCACACAGTGGCATGCATGCCATGCACATGCTGGCTGAGTCTGGCACAATGATCATCGCCAGCATGCGCTCCACCTTACCTGCTGAATGTGCCATGGGCCACACGATGGCACACAGCATGCACCATCATGCATCCTGCTGCTTGGTTGCCCCTTGGTGGCACCCTGGCACCCTCCCCACATGGTGCTGGTCCATGGGGTGGCTGCGGTGGTTCCTTGCCATCCTCCTCTGGGTGTACATCAGGGGGCTCTGGCACCATGCGGCACATGCAGATGTTGTGCAACATGGCACAGGCAGTGAACACTCTGCACACCATCCCTGGTACAAGCATCACCGTGCCACCCATGTGGCCCAGGTATCAGAAATGCATCTTCAGCAGCCTTTTGGTGTGTACCAGGATGCCACACATCTGTACATGTGCTGCATTGTATGCCTCTTCAGTAGGGTGCCTTGGAGCCAGGTATGGTTTCAGGAGTGTCGTCCTCAGTGGGTACCCACTGTCATCTGTGTAACTGGGTGAAACAGAGCCGTTAGTAGTGCTGAGGCATATGAGCAGCCAACGTATCTGCACACTGTGATGGGGGCTCACCCAAGAGCCAGCCATAGCCCTCTGGTTGCCAGTCCAAATGAAGTCTCAAGCCACTGTTGTCATAGATGTATGAGCTGTGGCATGACCCCAGGTACCGTGCCAGGACATTGGTCAGAATGCCTATGGTGTTGCAGATGACCTGACAATTGATGCTGTGGTACCCCTTATGGTTCCTGTAGGCCTCTTCTTTGGTGATGGGGTGAGGATGGGTACATGCATGCAGTCAATCACACCCACTGTGTTTGGCATGCCATACCTCTCCAGGAATGCACCATTGATGGCCATGAGCCCTGCCTCATCTGTGGGGAATGTGATGTGCCTCTCCCAGTGCTACACCAGGACATCAGTAACCTGGTGCAGTGCATGTGACATGGATGACTGACTCACCCATGTCACATTACTCATCACCATCTAGAAGGTGCCCATGGCATAGTACTGCAGGGCACACAGCATCTTTGTCTCCATGGACATGGCCATGGAGCACTCATGATCAGTTGGATTGCATCCTCCACTAGGCCACAGATGTACCATAGTGTGCCATGGTTGACCCGGTACAGCTGTATGATGTTGATGGGGTGCAGCGTCTGTGCATCAAGTCTTGGCCTGACTGCCCATTGGTGGCACCTCGGTCTGCCACGGTGCTCAGCAATGGCCTCTTGAGGAGGACCATATGAAGAGGTGCCCCAGGGCACATCACACTGCCAATATGTGTCCTGCTCTTAGCGATCACACTGTGGCATTGCACATCTGCACATGTGTGCCATGCATGCCGTGTGGCATGTCTCATGTGCCTTTTAGGGTGTGATGTGCCCATGTGGTGTGGACATGCTGGCCAAGGGTTGCCATTATAGCTGTGGATACAATGGCAGAAGTAGCTCCACCTATGCCAGCTGGAGAGATTGCCATGGCATCTGAATTAGGTGGCAGAGTCCACCTACTAGTATAGCCTGCCTGTAGGTGAACTGTGGGAGGTGATGGAGAGGAGGCAGGTAGGTTCTGCAGCCAGTACATGTGGCCATTTGTCATGTGTGTGTATGGCAGGGGGGTTTGGGCCTGTGTCAGGCCATGACTGCTAATCTGTTTCCCTGTGTTTAATTGCAGGGGACCTAGTGTCGGAAGCCGGTGATGGTCCTGGAGCACTGGGAGGTGGGCGGGCCTGGCACAGGTGGTGACCCTAAGGCAGTGCCTGCTGCATGACCTCCCCAGGTGGTTTGATCCCTGGAGCAGCATGGAGAACTTCATATACAGAGATGACCAGGGTGACTTATGGGTCATACTCGCACCCTGCAAGGTAGGTAGCCCTTGGCTGTGTGAGTGTGTGGCATTGCTGGTTCTGTGGCTGTTGCAGGTTACTAGGTCACTGATGTTGGTCCCCTCTGTCTGCCCTTGTCATTTCAACGCTACCGTTTACCCATCAGGAGGATTGTGCTAGAGGAGCATGAGCTCACAGATTCCACCCCCCCAAGGAGCTGACCCTGCCCACCAGCCCAGAGGTGTCCATGGAGGAGGACTCGACTGAGGTGGAAGCCCATCCATACAGCCAACCACCCCCCCTCCACCATTTTCACATTTGCTGTTTTGTGCCCTGTGTGGGCTCTGTGTTTTGTACCCGTAAAGGCATTTGTATCCAACCATGTCTGTGTGTCTCATTATTTTCCCTTGGCATGGTGTGCATGGGAGGGCCTGTGTGTGTGTGTGTGTGTGTCTGTGTGGGGAGGCTGTGTGTTCTGCATGCTTCTGTGACTGGGGTATGTGGCATGCTACCCGTGTGTGCCTCCCTGTTTGCCACAGTATGCTGTGCTCTGCTTCCAGATTTGGTGGTACCTGTTGGGTGTCATAAGTGCCATGCTGGAGCAGGCCGCATGGCCAGTTTAGTCACATGTACCATGGTCACACATGGCAGGTAGTGGGCATATGTTTGGCCACTGCTGACATGCCTTGCATTGCTGCATGCATGGCTGGTGTGTCGTGTCACAGCGGGCGTTGCCATGCCCCCCTCTGACTTGGTTCACTGGCCAATCCTGCCATGTGTGTGACACATAGGCTGTTTACTACTGCCTCTAGAATGCATATCATGTACACGGGGGCCCAACGTGCCTTTCCGATGTAACATGCATCGTGCATGCACATCCGCCGTCCCGCACATATGGCGTATGTGGAAATGCCCCTGCGCAGTCGTGTATCCACTATGACGAGCATGTTCATATGGCAGCTCTGCACATGGCCCTACATGTGGGTCATGCATACTGTGTGGGAGCTGCTTACACATGTTCTGCATGTATCAGTCTATGCACAGCACTTATGCATCATGCTTAGGGCCACGTAGCCATCGTAAATAGGGCCCAATATTTGAAAACTCAATGTATTTGCAGTTGTACTTAAGTGCCATCCTGAAATTGTGTTCTTATTTATATCTTCTATGTTTGTATATATAATTTGTATTGCATTTATGCCCAGGTTGAGCCTGAAAAAGGGCCCTCGGTCCAGTGCCTTCTCCTGGTTAACAAATAGATAAAAAATAACAAAAGATAAAGAGCTTACAGAAATGGGCAGGCTTAAGTTGCTTTTTTGGCATACACTGCCTAGAAAATCAAATACATACAGTATATACACGCAGAGGCCACAACACTGTACATACCAAGCTCAGCCATAACTCCAACCATGTTGGTGTTACATTCATCTTACTTATGATTCAGATACTGATAACCCCTATTCTGCCAGTTTCTGATGGTCCTCTGCTGCACTGCTCTCATCATACTCCATTGTTAGCTGAGCCACAATTTGAGAAAATGGTTCCATGTGATAACGGTGATTGCAAAACTGTGATCGCCGTTAGGGTGATTGTATGTCACTGAAAAACCAAAATGGTGATGTACACTGCCAGCAAGACAAGTAGGGTGACACTGCCTTACATTATTTATGCAGGGGGCTGTGCCCCCTGCACCTTCTTAAAAAAATAACCAACTCTGGGGGGGTGCATGTCGGGGAGGGGGAGAACCTTAAAAAAAAAAAGATTACGCCCGCTCGCACTAAAGAACAAAATATTGTGCTCCTCCCCAGCCCCAAACCCTGCACCCTCCCACTATAGTCAGTCATCCTCACCACCATATCACACAGTCAGCTCAGAAGCCTCTTGTTGTATTATCTCCCACATACCTTCCCTCCTCTTCCATTCCCATCCTGTGGTTCTGGTCGCCTTCTTCTTCACCCATCACTGCCCTTTCAGTGTAGCTCACATTCCAGGTGCTGAGACTGAGTCGCTCATATTTAAGCCACTCAATCTCAGTCACCGTATTAACCATATACTTGAGAAAACTCACTGCAAAAAGACAATAATGCACATTAGTTAGTGGCATACCTTCATATTCCAAAAGTTTCCTATGAATTAAATCATGAAAGTTTGACATTATTTGATATGTAGGCTTGCTCAAGGCCACAGAGGCAGCCCCAGAATGCTTTACTGCCTTGTAGTGTATTGTGCCTTGCTCAAGGTCACAGAGGCAGCTCTGGAACATTTCATTGCCTTGTAGTGTAATGTGGCTTAATTAAGGTCACAGAGGCAGCACCAGAACAGTTCACTGCCCTGTACTATACTGTGGCTTGCCCAAGGCCACAGAGGCAGCCTAACAACATTTCACTGTCTTGTAGTGTAATGTGGCTTGCTCAAGGCCACAGAGGCAGCCCCAGAACATTTCTCTACCTTATAGTATACTGTGGCTTGCTCAAAGCCACAGAGGCAGCCATGGAGCATTTTATTGCTTTGTAGTATATCGTGGCTTGTTCAAGGCCACAGAGGCAGCCCCAGAACATTTCATTGCCTTGTACTATACTATGGCTTGTTCAAGGCCACAGAGGCAGCCCCAGAACATTTCACTGCCTTGTACTATACTGTGGCTTGTTCAAGGCCACAGAGGCAGCCCCAGAACATTTCACTGCCTTGTACTATACTGTAGCTTGTTCAAGGCCACAGAGGCAGCCCCAGAACATTTCACTGCCCTGTACTATACTGTGGCTTTCTCAAGGCCACAGAGGCAGCCCCAGAACATTTCATTGCCTTGTACTATACTGTGGCTTGTTCAAGGCCACAGAGGCAGCCCCAGAACATTTCACTGCCTTGTACTATACTGTGGCTTGTTCAAGGCCACAGAGGCAGCCCCAGAACATTTCACTGCCTTGTACTATACTGTGGCTTTCTCAAGGCCACAGAGGCAGCCCCAGAACATTTCACTGCCTTGTACTATACTGTGGCTTGTTCAAGGCCACAGAGGCAGCCCCAGAACATTTCACTGCTTTGTAGTGTACTGTGGCTTGCTCAAAGATGCCCACCTAGTGCAAACTGTCTTCAGTGGATGTTCTTTGCATGTTTGAATGTGTTTCTAGAGGGCAGAGAGAGAGAAATCATGATGCCAGCCACTGCAAGGTAGTTCTGTATAACCAGCTTCGGAGTCCCATTTTTGTGCATTTCATGGACAGCATTGCTATAGTATGTCTCTCATGCAGCTTCTTGGTCATAGTAGTACTGTAAAGGTGGTGGTTTCTCAGTCTGCAGATCTCCTCCAAAGGATGTGGATCAGTGTAAAAAGATTTACTGTAATTCTACAGTAGAGGGACAAGTACAGTGGGCATTGCCAGGAATTGTGAGGAATCACAAGCTGGGGATTAAAGAACAGACAAACTGGATGCTAAGGATCCAGGAGGCATAATGTAACTATGATGTCAGAAACAGTTTTACCCAATCAGTTCCAAAATAATAGCCGTTTTGAAGCTGGGGAACAGTATATAACGGGGGCTTTGCTGAGAATGAAAAATGCACATCTGACTGAGAGGCAATACTCTGTATCACTGTACTGTATATGGATTGACAATGACTACCAGATTAAAAAACACAAACTTTTATGAGACACCAAATGTAAGCAGACCTGCCAGGATGAGAAAAGCGGTAACAAAACTGAAGAGCAACATACCTGTGAGCAGAAGAGAGGGGGAAAGGAAAATGACACACCACCAGTAAAACAAAGGATTTCCAGAAAGGAGCCCAAGAAATACACAGCAAGAAAATATTGCTTCGCATTATTGTTTTTAATATTAGGTAGTCAAATAGTTTTCAACTGCAATGATTGTTGTACAGTACCACTGATGTGCATCATAATATTAAATAATTTGATTGAAACTGTCCTTAACCCTAGACAGATGTTGACCACAATTTTTAAAATTATTATTCTTTTCCCAGGTGTGCCCCAGTCCCATACCCCTCAAATCCCTGCCTCACAAATCAGGGACAAAGTACCAGAATCAGGGACATATCTTAAACATTGGTGATATCCACGCTGGAAGCTGGTAGAATAGGAGCTTTAGTGTAAAATGCCTTTTCTGAGCAAGAACATGTCTGTAACTATAATGTCTGGTAGTATGTTATGCTTACAATCTGCACTGTTCAGTCATAGAGACCCACATTTTTGGAGGGACATCCCTGAAAATCAGGGAGCGTTGAGAGGTATGGCCACTTCTGTTTTCCAAATGGGCACCCTGCACCTCAGTCACACTCTGGTAAGTGTATTTTGCAGAGAGGTGGGCAGATAATACTCTGTTTTAAGTATTTAGATTCTCACTGCATTTCTTTTTTCAGAACAGTGTGATGTCATTGCCAGGGACAATGAACCATCGTTTTATAAAGAGTTTGAAGAAAACTTGTGTTTGAGTGACCAGGAGGAGGCGGCAGCTTAGTAGAGGGCAACACAGCACCCAAGTAGCAGGCCTGTCAAGAGGACACAGAGGCACCAAAGAAGATGACCTATGAGGAGGACACAGAAGCAGCAGAACAGCTGGACCATCCAGAGGACAAGGAATCACACAAGCAGCAGACTGGCCCAGATGACCAGGAATCAACAGAGCAGCATGTGGTGGGTACAAAAGGGGGAAAGGGAAGCTAATAAGCACTAAAGAATAGGGTCTGATGTGAAAACAGCTACACACAGAACATGGAACAGAAGGCAGAGAGAGCAAAATTTGAGCATGTTATGCAGAAGAGCATAAAACAATGGAAGCAGGAAGACAATGCAACTCCATCTGCATGCAGTAATTCAAGACCTGAAAAGGGGAACGAGGGAGATGCATTAGCAAATGCCAATGCCATTGCCATGGACATCAACATCACTGGAGAGGCATAGTACAGCTAGTCTTTTAGAAGACACAATATAAAGGCAGAGGAAATGAGAGACTCACCATCATCACCACCACCACCCCACTCCCCTATCACCAAATACAAGCAGCAAATGTCACAAACTCATCGTTAACATCATGGCTATTATTGACCGAGCTCTCATCGAGTGCTGTACTGTATTCGTACACACTCAGTGATTGACAGTGAGCTGTCAATCAATGAGCATATACTGAATACAGTACAGTGCTCACTGAGAGCTCAGTTGGTAGCCTGCCATGGTGGTGAGCAGTGGGTTGTGCCAATCACTGGCTCAGTTTGGGGGTGGGGTAGTGGGACACTTCCTGCTGGGGTGGGGGTCCACTAGACCACCAATGATGTGTTTATGTTTCATAATGAGGGATCGGGGCTTGGGGCACTGCTAGATCAACAAGGCTCTTTCTTTATAATAACATGGATCGGGGCTTGGGGGGGTCACTAGATCTCCAGGGATCTTCCTTTATAATAACTGAGGATCGGGGCTGGGAGGGGGGGACCACAGCACATTTCCACAGATTACCCACCTCTCCCTGAGGACAAATTCCTAAGTACCCTTAGACCAGCCTTGCCCCTGGCTGGTCTAAGAGTACTTAGAAATTATCCCTCAGGGAGAGTTTTGAGAATCCCGATTAAGTGGTGCACAGGTGGCGCAAGCCCTGTTTGGTGCAGGCAGCCTGCGGTTGATGCAGGCTGCCTTTGAGATAGCTCCCGGTGCATATTTTGGCACAAGGGGCACTTTGCACCATATTGGGAGCTTCTGTAAATCGGGCCCTTTGAATAAATCAGAATTATCAGTTATTCTGTGAACAAAAAGAGTTTTGGTTGAAAAACTGATGCAGAGCTCAGGGTTTTGGCTTCACTGGGGACCGGGGGTCCACCTGGAGGGATGCAGACCTATACTGGTGTGATAGTCTGCATCTGTCTAGGAGGGGAACCAGATCCTAGGTGATAGGTTAAAAATGCTTCATTGGCAAGCATTTAAACTAGCCAAGGGAGGAGGCACTGAAAAGGAGAAGAGAAATCTTAGGTCCCCCCCCCAAAAAAATCAGGGTAGTTAGTGAGGTAAACACCAAGATAGAGAAATCGATAGGGAGAAGGGCAAGGGTAAATGGAGAAAGAGACAAAGACAGTAAGGACAGGGATGGGGCAAAAAGGGGTAAGGCCATCAAAAAATGGAGGGTAAAGAGTACCAATGCCCGTAGTCTAGGTAACAAGCTCTCTGTACTGGTGGCCTTCATGGACGAGTGATGTCTGGATATCATGGCAGTCACAGAAACATGGTACACAGAGAACCATGACTGGGATGTCAACATACATGGGTACACAATCTACAGGAGGGACAGGGAGGGTAGAGGAGGAGGAGGAGTAGCTCTCTGTGTAAGGGAAGGGATCAAAGCAATGGAACTAAAGGGTAAACAGGGAGGAGAGGAGGCACTGTGGGTCACCCTGGAGACTGGAAATGGCACCACAATCCGCACAGGGGTTGTATACAGACCCCCATCTCAGGGGGAGGAAATGGACAAGAAAAATGATAGAAGGCATCCTCAGAATGGCAGAGAAAGGGGAGATATTACTGATGGGGGACCTGAATATGCCAGATGTTAACTGGAGCACCTTTGCTGCAGCTACTTCCAAGAGCAGTGCCATTCTCGATGCCCTACAGGGGTCATGCCTCAGACAGCTAGTGTTGGAACTCACTCAGGAGGAAGCAGACTTAGACCTGGTACTCTCAAATGGGGATGGAGAGAGGATCTCAGATCTAGAAGTGGGTAACCATCTGGGAACAAGTGACAACCAAACAGTGTGGTTCCCAATAAACTCAGATGTAGAGTCATGCCATACAAAAGTGAAGGTACTGGACTTCAGGAGGGTTGATTTTGTCAAAATAGGAGAGTGCCTAAGAAAAGGACTAGCAAACAGACAAGAAGGAGAGGTGAAGCAACAATGGGGAAACATCAACTCTGCCATCACAGAGGCAACAAGCCTTTGTGTGAAACAAATAAACAAATCAAAATGAAAGAAAAAAACACTATGGTTCTCAAAAGAGGTGGCAGGGAAGGTTAGGGAGAGAAAGATAGCATTAAGGAAGTATAAGGAAACCAGAAGGAGCAGGACAGGGAACTGTACCAGTTAGAGCAGAAGGAAACTGGGAAGGCAGTCAGAATAGCAAAGGCCTAAACCAAGGAAAAGATAGCCAACTTGGTTAAGAAGGGGGATAAAACCTTTTATAGGTACATTAGGGAACGAAGAAAGACAAAGGGAGAGATACTGAGGCTGAATAAAAAAAGAGGGTGGGTGGGCAGAGAGGGACAGTGAAAAAGCAGGGGTACTAAATGAATACTTCTGCTCAGTATTCACAAAGGAAGAGGAGGGGGAGGTACCTAATCCAGTCAATAGAAGCACTCTGGATAGGGGATCGATATCAGTCCTTTCACACAGGAAAGGGTTCTGAAAGAACTCCTGAAACTGTAGGTGGACAAAGCAATGGGGCCTGATGGGAGTCACCCCAGAATTCTAGAAGAACAAAGGGGAGAACTAGTGACACCACTGACTACCCTTTTCAACAAATCATGGGAGGATGGTGTGGTACCTGAGGTCTGGAGGAGGGCAGATGTGATTCCCCTTAACAAAAGTGGGAGCAAGACAGAGGCAGGAAACTATAGACCTGGCAGTTTGACCTCAGTGGTAGGGAAAATGATGGAATCACTTCTGAAGGAAAGAATTGTTGAATACCTAGAGGCCAGTGGGGCACAGGACCCAAGGCAGCATGGATTCACAGCGGGAAGGTCATGTCAGATGAATCTAATCAATTTCGTTGACTGGATGAACAAAGTAGTAGACCAGGAAGGGGCTGTGGACATGGCCTACCTAGACTTTAGCAGGCATTTGACACAGTCCCACACAAAAGATTAATAAACAAATTAGCCAGCTTGGGAGTGGGTCCCAGGGTGGTAGCCTGTGTAAAACATTGACTGGACAACAAGATGCAGAGGGTAATAGTAAACAGAGTCCACAGTGAAGAAAAGGGGGTTACTAGTGGGGTACCGCAGGGTTCAGTACTGGGCCTGGTCCATTTTAATGTCTTTATAAGTGACATTGCAGAGGGACTGGAAGGAAAAGTATGTCTCTTTGCAGATGACACAAAAGATCTGCAACAGGGTTGATACACAAGGTGGGGTGGAAAGGATGAAAAGGGACTTGGCAAGGTTGGAGGAATGGTCAAATGTATGGCAGCTTAGAGTCAATGCAAAGAAGTGCAAAGTAATGTACCTGGGAAACAAAAACCAAGAGGAAGAGTACACAATGAGGGGTGAGATACTGACAACAACAAAAATAGAAAGGGACCTGGGGGTAGTTATATCAGATGACCTAAATTTGCGCAAGCAATGTGAGACTGCAGTAAGGAGGGCTGGGGGGATACTGAAATGCATAGGGAGAGGCATCACCAGTGGAAAATAGGAAGTTGTTTTCCCTCTGTACAGACAGCTGGTGAGACCACATCTGGACCACTACATGCAGTTCTGGAGAGCCCACCTCTGCAAAGACATAGACAGGGTGGAGGCTGTCCAGAGGAGGGCAACCAAAATGGTGCAGGGTCTGCACCAGAAGACATATGAAGAGAAACTAAAGGAGCTTAATATGTATACCCTTGAGGAAAGGAGGGAGGGAGGGGGCATGATAGAAACTTTCAAGTACCTCAAGGAAATCAACAAAGTCCAAGAAGGTAGCATCTTTCAGGAAAAGAGATGTGCAAGAACAAGGAGGCACAATTTGAAGAGAGAGGGGGGACTGCTCAGAGGTAATGCGAGGAAATATTTTTTCATGGAGAAGGTTGTGGATGCATGGAACAGCCTTCCTGAGGAGGTTGTGGAGTCAAAAACAGTGGAGGAATTCAAGAATGCATGGGACAGACATAAGACAATTCTAGTAGGGGGGTAGGAGGAAGTAGGGTGTTGGTTAACTAGGATCTGCAGCTTATCCATTAGGTAGGGAAATGGGCAGACTAGGTGGGCCAAGCAGTCCTTATCTGCCATCAAATTCTATGTTTCTATGTTAAAATAATAATAGTCTGACACACCACAACTTATGGGGGGGTAGAAATACAGGAGTAGCAAAAAAAGGGGTCTAATAATAAGGGGTAATGTTATACAGCAGGGGCCAGGTATTCAAAAATGGACATAGCAGCATACAGTGGTTTGCACTGCATTTTCCCATTGCCAGGGACCCTGAGGACACTATATTCAGTCAGATATCACACCAGCACTGTCCAGCTGACTATAGGGCCATGTCAGTGCAGCGCTAAGTCAAGTAGCACTGTCCCAATATGTATCCCAGCAGTGCAGGGAATAACACTCCCAGACTCAATAGTGCCGGTACCTCCCAGCACAATATTCAGATGGCCCCATGTAAATGAGTTCATTGAGCGTGCAAGATGCTTAGGGGTCATTTGCATGCCCACTATGGGCACATTTGCATGGGAAGTGGTGGCAGGTTTGTGCCCCTGCGACTGGCCCCACCTCCACTCTGATTGCCTGGTCCTGTAAAAATCAGAAATCCCCTGTTGTTTAGTGGCCCCCCTCTGATTGCCATTCTCATCAATATGTAACATGTCCCAGGTGACCAGTGTATCCCCCCACCCTCTGAGCCCCATCCCGTTTGAATAAGTTAATGCCCTGGTGGTCCATGGTCCCACCCATCCTCTGATCCCCATCCCAATCAGAATACATGTACTTTACTGACCTGGTGGTCTGTCATCCCCCCCATCCTCCAATCTCTGTCCCCATTGAAATAAGTTAATACCATAGTGGTCCATGGCTCCATCCTGTGATCCCCATCCTTGTTTAAATAAGTTAATTCCCTGGTGGTCCATGGTCCCCTGTCCTCAGATTTCCATTCCTGCTTTTAATAAAAAGATTCCCTGGTGGTCAGTGGTCTCCCCTCTCTCCGATCACCAGCCCCGTGTGGTATCAGATTGGTAATTCCCTGGTATCCCGTGGTCCACCCCACCCCCAATCACTGTCTCATAAATGTGAACATATGACCCTGGTGGTCAGTAATCCCTCCCATCCTCCCTTTATCAGCCCCGTGTGATATCAGTAATTCCCTGGCATCCATTGATCCCTTTCACTCCAATTGACATCTCATAAATGTGAATATATGTCAATGGTATCCAGTGGCCCCACCCACCCTCCGATCACCTGACCTGTATGATATCCCTGCAGATATCTGCAGCTAATCTCTGAAGTTGTCAATAACTAATAAAATCAAAATAGATACATTACAGTCCCTGGCTTTTAGGTGGCACCCCCAACCCACTGATCCCCATCCCTATGGCAACACACCATTTCCCTGGCATCAATTGGCCTCCACGCAACATGGGTACTGGCCAACCTTAGCTGCCAACCCCTTCCCCCCTTACTTGAAGTACTGCTGCTGCAGAATACCATACAGTGACTGGCACTGCCCTCCTCTAACCTCCTTGGCTGGCCACCATATGGACAGACAGGGGGCATGTGTCCAATGTCCAATGTACAGCACAGAGTGTGCATCCTCTGTATTGTACAGGGAGCACACAGTTTGTGTACTGTATAGGGAGAGTGTGGCCTGTGTATTGTATAGGGAGCATGCAGCCTGTGTACTGTGCAAGGAGCACACTTCCCATACAGAACAGAGGCTGCGCACTCCCTGTACAGTACACAGGCCACAAACTCCCTGTACAGTACAGAAGATATGTGACCTGTACTGTATATTGAATGTGCACTCTCTTACAGTCCATACAGTGGCTGATGGAGGAGGTGAGAGCAGGGCTATGCTGGCTACCATATGGTCTCCTGTAGCACCTACACTTCAGGCAATGGGGGTTGACGGAGCGGGTTGGCTGGTGCCCATGGTGCGGGGGGGCACTAAACACTAAACACAAGATAAATGATTCATTGCTATAGCTACAGGAATTGGTGGGGGGTGCCACTAGATGCCAGGGACTATGACAGGTTTATTTCAATTAGATATTGAAACTGTAGATATTACCTGCAGATATCTGCAGAGATATCAGACAGGGTCAGAGATTGGAGTGGGAGGGACCACTAGACACCAGAGACATATGTTCACATTGATGGGATGGCGATCAGAGCAGGGAGACCACTTGATGTTAGGGAATAACTGATATCACATGGCACTGGCAACTGGAGTGTGGAAGGGGCCAGAGACCACCAGGGACATATGTTCACATTTAGAGGATGGCAATCAGGGGCAGGGGGTCTACTGGACACCACGGAATTACTGGTATCACATGGGGCTGGTGATCATAGGGCATGGGACCATGGACCACCAGGGATTTATTCCAATGGAGACAAGGATCAGAGGACAGTGGGACCACAGACCACCAGGGAATTTATTTCTTCAAACATGGATGAGGATCAGAGGACAGGGGGACCATGGACCATGAGAGAATTAACTTATTCCAACGTGGATAAGGTTTGAGGATGGGGACCATGAACCACCAGGGAAGTATGCTTATTTAAAAAGACAAGCTGTCAGCGGGGGGAGGGACCACACTAGATACCAGATAAATATATATTGCAATATACAGGATGGTGATTGTAGGGTTGGGGGAACCACTGGACACCAGTGGCATCTTTTCTTGTCATTGGGATGCAGATTGGGGGATGGGTGGCCACTCAATGTTAGAGGGCAGGTGTGCTCCCCTTACCGCCAACAAGATTATTGACTGCAGTTACTCCAGCAGCCGCTAGGGCTGCCCAGAGTAAGTTAGGCTTTTGACTGGTAGTATTGCCCTGCACAAAGTGGCTTGCATAAACCCCTTTGCACAGTGTAAATGTGTTGACTATCATGCTGCACCAGTATTCCTGATCCGTCCCTCGTTTTGCCCACCCGCGTGCATTATATTTTGTGTGTGCCCTACTCTTTTAGCACATGCAACTGCCTTTTTTGAATATTGCATCCTGGCGCAAACCCCAGGCAAATGGGTCACAATCACTTTGCCCATGGTGGTTTATTTCCTGGGGCCATTCTGTCATGTTAATATAATTTACTGTACCAGGACATGCTGCTTACCATGTACTTGTTTCATTTGTTTTTTGGAATGTGCAATGAATGTAATGGGTGCACACTGTAAGATTTCTCACTCACCCATTTCTCCCCTCTCTCCAGGTCGCAACTGGAAATGAGCCCTGGGCTCTCTGTGCTTACCTGGTAAAAAATGTTTAAAATAAAAATAAATAAATATGTAACCCCCCGAGCCACTTATAGCAAGTTAGCACCCCCCCATTAAAATCTGGCACTGGTACCCGCATATGGCATACCAATTACTTTTCAAAGGCTGGCACCACCCTTGGCATTAGGATGTATACCAGGCTCATTTCTAGAGGAAGAGGGGTGGGGGTACAAGAACAAAACACATGAACCTTTGATAAAAATTACAACCCAGGCCAAGGGTGGATGCTACTAGCCATATGCTAGATCTAAACTGCTGCAGGGGCCCCAGTAATTCCAACACCAGAAGCAAGAATCAGAATGTCCAGAACAGGAACTGGGATTGTGCAGTATGGCCTTATTTAAAAGATGGTAAAACTAAAGCAAATAGTGCTCCCTCCCCCCCACAGGTCGGTCAAGGCAGGACAGGTACACTTCATGAACTTTCCTTGCATGCAGTACAGCTCGAGAACACAAAAGAAACATCTTCCCATTTTCCAAATGGTGAACATAGTGGACACCTGGCCACGCACCTGAACATTTTCCTCCCATGAGTGCACATATTGTGAAACTAAGCCACACACTCAGAACTCTTCTGTGATAATAGGTGCAATTAAGTGAAACTCAGCCACACACCTAAACCTGCAGCACTGGCCGTTTGCTCAGGTAAAAACTGGCACCCTTTATGTACCAGTTAGCCCCTGCCTTGTAAACATCCAGATGGTGTTCGTCCCACCCTTTGCCCCAACCGACGGTCTTTGCCATTCCTTCAGGGTTTCACCATTGAAACCCCCATTCCCCATTGAAATGCTAGAGGTCCACATTTTCCATTTCTGTCACTCACTGGGAGGACCATAGTACAGCTTTACTCTCCTGGCTGAACATTGTGCAGAAATTCACTTTCCTGGGTGAATTAGGGGCGCTGACATGTGCGTTCTAGCCTTATCTATGGGCACACACACCCCAGAAATGATTCCCCTAAACGTATGGAGAACTTGTCTCCCGAAACAGTACTTATGAACTAGTTGTCCCTTCTACTGGGCATGAAACAACAAAAGGCACCTCTTCTTGGTAGCATGTCAGAACAGTCTCTCAAAAGTTATTTTCCAAGGCAGTTGAAATACACAAAAGATTTTCAGAGGATTGCCCTTTGAACCCACTGAGAAAGGCAATTCCTTCCACTTCACTGGGAGTAGAAATCTGGAAATTCTGCTGTAGAAAAGTTTCCACCACTTTACTGGAAGCTGGAAATTATAGTCCACACTAGTGTGAGAAGTTCTGGGCCCTCAACTCAAAGCCCACTGGCAGACCTTCTGCCACTCTCACCTCCACTCTCAGACTAACTCAACACTACTCACTACCAACTGAATATTCTAAGCTCCCCAGAGCAGCTGTACTCACAGAGGCCCTGTCCACACTACACCGCTTATGCCCGTAACAGATGCAATTCTGTTACGGCCGCTTAGCGGTGCAGTGCGCGCCCACACCTCGGCGGTGTTCATTGGCGGACCGGCACCGTCAACCATTATCGATCCGCGACCGCTACAGCGCGCCCGATCCCACATCAGCTCGCGCTGGCGCTTTGGTGCCCCGCAGGGGACCGCTATCGGCAGTCCACTACCGTTTTCTAACGTTACTAGTAAGGGACTGGTTCGATAATCGTTGTTGAAACCACTCATATGTGGTTTCAACAATGGTTACGAACGCCTATCTGTAACGTTACAGGTGTAAACACGACCTGTTACGGTAACGTTTTACACCCTCTGTAACATTACAGAGGTGTAGTGTGGACAGGGCCAATGGGGTTATGCTGCTGCGAGAGTTCTGAATGACATAATCATTCTTCTCTCATGTTAGCTGAGTAAACAATGATGTCATGGTGTAAGAAGCCCCTAATGAGCACCCTACCAGCTGCATGTAATCTGCTTAGCACTAATACTGATAGGATTCCAGTAACCCCAGGGGGCTGGGTGGTTACAAATAGAAGCAGAAATGTTGCAGGAGTGGGATGATGCTGCTTACTCAGAGCAGACAAGAGTAGGAGGTACCTGCTTGGAACTGGACAGCTGGTAATCATATTTTTAATCTTCATCACAGGCCACAGACTCACTGTTTGACCTTACATACATCACTTAACCTCCACTGTTCTACTCCATCCAGCTGCAAACATGGATAGATGCTAGACGCAAATGAAAATGAGATGTTATTTAACTCATTTGTCTATCATAGTATGGTCAGTTATTACAATAATAATGTCAAAACAATGAAACAGTGATATAGTGATGTTCCCAAATAGCTCCCTGCTGTGTTACAAGCTGTCTGGCTGAACTGATTTTTGAATGTTCTGATAGAATACTCTAGTTTCACTTTTATAGTGTCTGCTGGGGTTTGCAGCCATGTACACTTTTGAAGCAGGATTTTCATACTAATTTTAGGAACAGAACCAGCAATTAGTCTGTTTACTGTGGGTTCCAATATACCTTTTGACAAATATTCATGGCTCTGTCTCTCATTTGCATGTGCTTCAGTCAAGTATTTGCATGGCCGTGCCAATTGGTTTGTGCCTCAGAAACTGCTGCTGCTGATATTGCTCTTGCATTGCAAACTGTCAAATTGTCACCCCCTAGTCTAGTTTGTGAGGTACAAACTCAGCTTGTGCCTTTCAAAACATTTCAATATGCTGTCCTATGTGCTTAAGGCAGTGATATCTGCATCTTACATTAGAATTTTAAGTTTCAGATCTGCAGTATTCTGTTTTCTGCAATGAATAAAAAACGACTATTCATTGGGGCATACCAGCAATTTAATACAGGGTAATTTTTGTACCCAGATAGTTGTTTTGCAATTTCTATGACTGTCCTTGTGGCTGAGTTACAATGGAGAAGATGTCTAAATAGCACTGTGATACAGGTTTAAAGCTAATTAAGGCTGGGTCTGTTTAGTCTTTAAAAAAATGGAACATTCAAGAAAGGATTTTGTTAAAAAAGGAGTGGGAAATTTATATATTTTTAGAGAACAAATGAAAGAGGTGCAAGCTTTGAAGTCAAGAAAATCAAGAGTATTTAAGGCAGCAGGAACCAGTGATATAAATTAAAAGAAAAAAATGCTGAACAAGATAAGAAGGGAACCTGAGGGAGGCAGCAAAGAATCATAGAATTTGTCAGGCAGCCAAATGCAGGTGTTCAAGTTTTACCAGAAGACTCAGAACCTGAGGAATGGGAATGAGACAGGAAAAAAGCATAAGCATTAGAATAAATAAGAGTAGCATTTTGGATGAACAAAAAAGCAGCCTTCAGGACACAACAGGTAAGGAGAATGCTTTTATTCCTGGCTGCCTACTTTTTTCCTTTTAATCAGTATGAAGCCCTTAAAGAGGCCAGAGATGAGAGACCATAGAGTGACGTACTCCTAATCACAGCATCATTACTGTAAGCTGATATCTTGGCATGTTTATGATCTGGAGGCAAGGTTTCATGATAAAGAGTGACTAGACTACATTAACAACAAAGGAAATAACAATGCTTCAGGAAATGTGGGCAGGGAATATTGCCTCTGAAATATTAAGTGGTTTTCAATTTTTTTGTACCAGCACATTGAGATTGTAAATACTGTATGGAGGAGCAAAGGATGTGTTAACACTTACTGCTTGCCATTTGAATGTAAGGTATGAGCAAATTATGAATACTAACATACTAAAAGCCAGCAGAATAGGCCTAATAGTCTGTCGTGTCTGCTCAGTAGCCAGCCACCTAGTGGGTGCTCGGTGCTCTCCTTCCTGCTCCCCTAGCCCCTGAGAGGGTCTTCTTTGGCTTCAGTTTCCCCTTGTACCTGTCCCACCCCCTCTTGAAGCTCTCCACTGTGCCCTTCTCCACCAGCCTCTTGGGCAGCGCATTCCACAGCTTCACCACCCTCTCAGTGAAATAATGTTTCCTACGTTCCCACCTGTAATTTCCCCCCTCCGGCTTCCACTCATGCCCCCTGGTTGTTCCCCCCTTCTTAAGCTGAACAGCTCCTTGGTTCTGCTCTTGGTTATTCCTTTTATATACTTGAAGACCCCTATCATGTCTCCCCTATCCCTCCTCTCCTCCAGTGTGTACAGCCCTAGCTCTTCCAGTCTCTCCTCATAGGGCCTCCCCTTCATGTCCTGAATCATCCTGGTTGCTCTTCTCTGGACCCTCTCCAGCAGTGCTATGTCCTTCTTCTGATGAGGTCTCCAGAACTGTACACAGTACTCGAGTTGCGGCCTGACCAAGGCATTATATAGAGGGAGGATCACCTCCCTCCTCCTGGATGTAATTCCCCAGGCTAAGCAGCCCAGTATCCTGTTTGCTTTGGCTGAGGTTCTTCTACAAGTTTCAGAGTTATTCATTTTGACATCTACCACCACCCCTAGATCCTGCTCACCCACTGTGGCTTGCAGTGTGATCCCCCCAAGGTGTATACATGGCCTGGGTTTCTGACCCCCAAATGAAGTACCTTACATTTCCCAGTATTAAATTTCAATCTCCACCTCCTTGACCACCCCTCAGGGTATCCAGGTCCCTCTGGACTGTCTCTCTGTCTTCTTCCCTATCCACCAGTGCTCCCAGTTTGGAGTCATCCACAAAGAGACTCAGCCTACTCCTAACCCCCCTCCCTATATCCGAGACATAGGCATTGAACAGGAGAGGCCCCACTACCGAACCTTGGGGGACCCCACTGATTGCCTTCCTGGAGGAAGAGACTATCCCACCAACCATTACCCTCTGTATTCACCCCAAAAGCCAGTTTTACACCCACTTGAGCACCTGTCCTCCCACCCCCACCTCCCCCAGCTTTGCTATCAACCCATTATGGGGTACTGAGTTAAACGCCTTGCTGAAATCCAGGTATAGGACGTCCACTGGCCTATGTCTGTCCAGGGCCCCCGTCACCCAGTCATAAAACTCTACGAGGTTGGACTGACACAATCTCCCCCGGACAAAGCCATACTGTTTATCATCCTGGTGCCCTAACCTTTCCAGCTGCCTCCCAAGCCTCTTCTTGATAAACCCCTCCATTACTTTGCCTACCACAGACATTAGGCTGATAGGCGTATAATTCCCCATCTCCTCCCTAGACCCCCCTTTGTGGATAGGCACTACATGAGCCACCCTCCAGTCTTGGGGCACCCATCCTGTCTGCACAGAGGTGTTAAAGAATGCAGCCAGTGGAGCTGCCAGATCCTCCGCCAGTTCCTTCATAACCCTCAGATGTATCCCATCCGGCCCTGGACTGGGACATCATATTTCATAGATGTGATTATTTCAGCTGAAACTAAACCTACTGTGTGCCTCATAAATATATATATTCCACCCAAAACATGGTCACCCCAGTCATCTCTTAAATTTAGCCTTAAACAAAAGATTGTAAATTGTGTTTGGCCTAATTACCCAAGCATTTGTATTTTTATGGCAGCCAATTTTTATTGTAAGATTGGGCCTGGTTTTTGGGGGGTGGGGGGCAGAGCTAGCTAGCAAAATGGTGGGAGCTTAATTTGATAAGAGAGAGAGAATTTGGGTGTAACGATAATCAGAACATCCAATCGTATTTCCAACATCTGGAAGGCATGGCAGTGGTATCTGGAAACAGCAACCGTAATACTGTAGAAAGAGATTAAAAACTACCTGATCGGGCAGGGCTTCAATATGAAAAGCCAACTGCAAGAAAAAACAAGCATCTGCACCATGTTGTGACTTGGCAGAAAGAGCCTAGACCTCACTGTGCCAGTTTCAAGTCACTGTCAGAGGGACATCAGGAAAGGACGAGAGGGAAGGGCCGCAGACAGAGGACGGCATCGCCTCGGGCCAAAAAAGTTGAGGAGAGATGGAAAAAATAACCAACATGCTGGCACAGCTCCTAAGTGATACAGAAGAGCTGAAAATGACAGCCAACAAACTAATTTAGACTTACAAATGTTGGCAGGCCATGTGACGGGTACTGAGGGTGTTGTTCAAACCCACCAGGCAGCTTTGAAGAACCAACTAGGACAGCTTCACCAACATCAGTCCCAGATTCAATGCCTAATATCGAAGGTGGATGACATGGAGAATAGAGCATGTCAAAAGAATGTAAGGATTGTAGGCATACCTGAGGGAGCTGAAGGAAAGGACATGGTGGGCTTTATAGAGATGTTACTGCCTGAACTCTTTGCTGTGAACAATGGAGAACCACTGGAGATAGAAAGGGATCATTGATCCCTGACCCAGAGAACAAAACCAGGGGATTGTGCCTATCCTGTGTTATGTAAAGTTTTATGATACCCAGTGAAGAAGCAGAATTTGAGATGTGCACAGGAAAAACAGAACCTAACGTGGGAGGGCAGTTGTATAACGGCTATTCTTTTTTTTTTTTTTTTATTTGTAGCCCTTCAGCCTGGAACTCTCTCAGGCCACTGTACTCACCAGCTTGCTCTACCGCCTGCTGTGTTCCCCTGCAATCTTCAAGTTCGGTACGGTTCTCCGGGTCAAGTGAGGACAACCCATGGAGACCATGGGGGGCAGTGGTGGGGAACCAGCGTTGGGCATGTAGCAGTGGCAGTGGCAGGGCCATTGCCTATCCAGGGCTGGAGAGGTATTTCTTGTGGTTAACCCAAGATCCCCTTCCCCCCTGTGTGGTGCACGTCTGATGCCAAGGCGCATGACAACCCTGCCTGTGTTAGCCATGATCTTACGTGCAGCCCGGTGGCTCGATGCTGCCTCCGATGTCCACCAGGGGTCACCAGAGCACCAGGCATCCCTAACCCTCCCACCCAGAAAGGAGAGCTGCCCAGAGGGCGTTCAATCCATCTCTCTCCCCTGCTGACCCCTGACTCCCGAGCTCACTCCCGAACTAGGAACCTCGGCATGGCATGAGGTGTGGTATCCAGTGCCTCAACCCTCAGCACCACCGGGCCAATTATCAGGACTATTCTGGCAATCTCTCTCAGTGGTGGAGGGCATATGCAGATGTGAAAAAGCACTTTGCCAGGCATAACATGTCAGCTTCTCTGAGGTATCCAGCTATATTAAGAATCACTTTTCAAGATGAATACATCAGCTTTAATAAACTCAGGTGAGGCGGAGGGCTTCATACAAAATACACTTAATGGCAGTGTCGCAGCATGGCACCCCCCCACTCCAACCACGTGGTGAGAGACAGCAAGAAATGGATGTCGGGTCTCCAAATGACTAGAGTGGGAAGCCAAGCCAGCATGGAATAGAAGATGGGCCCAGTAACTCCCAGCAGGAAGAGGCAGGCTAAGTACCCCTTGTCCCCAAGAGCAAGATCCAGAAGCAGCAAGAGGCTGCAACAGCAATTAAGAACCAGCATAACATCACCGAAAGGCACTTCAGTGAAGGTGGGGAACAGGTATGCACCATTTAGTAACCTGGTCTCCCAGATGCAAGGAATGCAAGACCCTGAAGAAGAGGTAACCTGGAGTCCGATGGCTGTGATGGATCTCCTCAAAGACTGGGAGCCCCTAGACCAGGAGTGGACTGACTGCCTCCCAGAGATCACTGTCAAGATGGAGCAGCCTGCTCAAGAAGGAAGCAACACCAATTGAACAGTGGTTGTCGATCGAAGAAGAGAAGGGGAGGAGGAGCTGGTGTCTGACTTAGACTAAAAATGGAAGAACCCTGGATTACATTAATGAAAGTGGCTTTTTAATATTTGGTGTGGGGAGTTTTCTTCATGGGGTTGCTGGAGGGAAGCTGTGGGGATGCTTGGTTGAATTGACACTGCACTATACAGTACGGCAAAGGGGAGGTGAGCTACAGCAGCAAGGCTGGGTTTGTACCACCGCAAAGTGACTGGTTGATTTATCTATTACTAAGGGTATTTAGAGACAGAAAAGGCACTAATTGACAAGGAAGATTTGCTGAAGGAGGAGGGAGTAAGCTTTAATTGAAATTTACATTTGCTTTATCCTCCCCCTGGTTAAACATGCAAAGTGCCAAGTGCCTAGTCCCAATACAGAACAAGTGATAATATGGATATAACCACTGGGGACAAGGGAAGCGCTACATGAAGAGCAAACACACAAGATATGGTGTTCTAAAGTACAATAGAGGGAAATGGATATTCAGAGGTGTACCATAGGGTAGAAATGGGAGGGAGAGGGTGGCAAATGGCTGCAGATTGTAAATGGGTCCAGGGAAGGATAGCAGCACATGCAATAATGGATAGCCAACTGGAGGGTGTGAGCAAAGGGCAGGTTCTTACTTTTAGCTTGGGAAGGGAATGAAAGGAGGAAAAAGGGAGCTGGGTCCTAGGTAAATGACTAAAGACAATTGTAATAGTAATACATATGGTTCAGATAAACCAGGAAGCTGCCTTTATTGCCTTCACAGGTGGGTTAACCCATTGCCTCCCCTCCCTGATAGTCAATGCAGGAGGCAAAAAGAAGGATGGGCAAGTGATTAAAAAGGAGAACCACCCACATCCCTCTCATACCGCAGCCTACCCACGCTACCTCCCCTTATCCCTCTGGGTTGCTCTAAGGTGCCTTGATATGCAGAACTGCCACTGGAGAAAGCAAGGTATGGAACAGCAGGAGAGCAAGAGCGCAGGGACCCTCCCCCTTAGGAAGTCATAGGAGGGGTGAATCCCATCCAGTTTTATACAAAAGCAGGCAATCACAGTGCAGCCTCCCCATCCAGGTGAGCACTATATGTGGACAGAAGAAGGTAGGCGCCAGACTACACCCACCTACAGAGAATGTTTGGTATACGCCATTAGGGGGATCACCTCCAGAAGGAGGGAAGTGATGCTCCCTCTGTATAACTGCTTGGTGAGGCCACACCTTGAGTACTGCGTGCAGTTTTGGAGGCCACACTTAAAGAGGGACATTAAACTCCTGGAGAGGGTCCAGAGGATGGCAACCAAAATGATTTGGGGCTTGGGGGACAGGACCTATGAGGAGAGGCTTGAAGAGCTAAATATGTACACATTGGAAGAGAGAAGGGACTGGGGGGACATGATAGAGGTATTCAAGTACATGAAGAGGGTAAATATGGGAGGAACAGTCAGGGTGCTTCGAAGGAAGGAGGAGGGGGCCACTAGAGGGCATGGGTGGAAGCTGGAGGGGGGAAGATTCAGGGGAGAAAGGAGGAGGTGCTACTTCACTGAGAGGGTGGTGAAGCCATGGAATGCACTGCCTAGGGGGCTGGTGGAGGCAGAGACGGTGGAGGGGTTCAAGAGGGGCTGGGACAGGTACAGGGGAAGGGTTCTGGAAGCAAAATCCAATGCAGCAAGAATATCCGGAACTGGGAAGGGAGAAGCCAGAGAAGGTGAAGGGGGCAGCAAGGTCAGCACCCAGGGTGGGGGCTGACCAATCGAGCAGACTCGAAAGACCGTTAGGCCTATTCTGCTGGCATTTTAGCATGTTAGTATTAGGGCAATGAAGACTAACAATGCTCTCTGGAGATACTATAGCGGTGGACTAATGATGAGCAGGTAACCCCCTCAGCCTTTCTCTCTGAGACTGAGTACATCGAGTATTGTTGAAAAGGGAGCCCAATTAACACTCACTCCTGAGCAGCAGAGTAAGGCGAGATTGGGACTCTAAAAGCTTTGTGGTTAGCCTCACCCCCAAGGGGGACAAGCTAGCTCATGGACCTCCAATATTTGGAAGTCGGGGCTGAAATGGAGGGTCTGTCAACAAGAGGGAGACATGTGAGAGAGGCTCAAAATGTGTTGTGTGTTGTTAAATAGTTAAGTTAGCATACAACGGAAATAGGTTAAGTAACCCTGAGTGAGGGAGTGCCAATAATGTTCGAATTAAGGTTGAAGAAATGCTTAAAACAAATTGGTAACAAGCCCTCACCGGGTATTGGAATGTGTATATATGAGAGAGAGGGAAAAAAAAGAGCTGACATGTTAATTAAGAATAGCGTACCGGAGGCCACAGTGCCTAATGGGAGAGGAGTTTGGGATAGCTATGCATGAGAGACTGGGAAGGGGGACATCAGTGGGTCGTGGGGAGGGTCACAACTGGGTATGAGAAAGTTTCAACCTGGACAAAAGACAATTAGGGGAAGCCTTGAGAAAGAAATCCAGGATTATGGATAGTAAAAATATAACTGTGGCCACCTCCTGGAATGTGAGGGGCTTGAACTCACTAATTAAAGGAAAAAAAGTCTTGTCCAGGTTGAGACAACTCCAGTCACAGCTGGTCTTTCTACAAGAGACCAATCTTAGCCTGCGAAAGTTCAGAAGCCAAGACAGGAATGGGTGGGCTGGGAGGCACCCAGCACATTGGGGAAAGCGAAAGTTGGGGTATCGATCTTATGCCACAAGAACCCGAGGTGGAAACCTGAAGAGCAGAAGGTGGACCAAGAATGGAGATGGGTGATAGTTAAGGTCTCTTCCCTTGCTGGTCCAATCATTTTAGTAAATGTGTATGCCCCAAATGAGGATGACTCTGAATTCTTTAATGTCACCCATATCCCAAACACTGATGGATATGGCATTTGACAACCCTGAAATAATTGTGGGAGGGTATTAATTTGATATTGGGCCACCTATAAGATAGGTCCAAGCCCAACCTGGAGCCCCATGGGAAAGTTCTTCTGGAGCAAATGATGGGCCTCCGCCAGCTTGTGGATACCTGGAGGATTCTACACATGGTGGATAGAGATTACACATATTTCTCACCGGCTAGGGCTATGGCAAGCCATTTAGACTACTGGCTTACATCGCCCAGGCTCACCAGCATGGTAGTGGGGGTTAAGATAGCACCTGTATACATTTTGGATCATGTCCTGGTATTGTTATCAATGATAGTGGAAGCCACTTCCCCAGGGTCCACCACGTGGAGGTTTGACCCACTGCTGTTACCTGATGAGAGTTTCATGATATGGATGGCTAATGAGGTGGGCAAATATTTTAAAGAAAATTCCCCTGGTATAGCAGCACTTGCCATAATTTTGGAGGCTTTTAAGGCCACAGTCAGGGGTAGGATAATCAGTTATGCTGCACATAGGCCCAGGGAGAGGGGGAAAAAGGAACAGGAAAACCTAGAAGAGAGCCTTAGGCAGGCAGAGACCAGACATAAGCAACACCCCAAGAGCCCAAGAAATGGAAATCTGGTATATGAAATGACCTCCCTAAGAATCCAGCTCAATCACCTAGCTACTAGAAGGGCTGAGTTGCAACTCAAGAGGATGCAGAACAAATACTGGGCATATGGGGAGAAAACTGGCAAATTACTCACCTACAAATTGAAGAAACAGCAGGCCGAGCGCCACATCCACCAACTGAAAAAATGCAAAGTGTCAGACATGTACAACCCCTAAAGACATAACCCAAATCATCGTAGATTTTTATAAAAAGCTGTACGGCTCCCATGAAATTGGGAGTGAAGGGGCTTACTCAGCTTTTTTAGATAAGGTGCAGCTTCCTCGACTAACAGAGGCATGAAAGGAGGTCCTGGACAGGCCTCTATCTCAAGAAGAACTACTCTCAGCAATAAAAGATGTTGCCTCTCATAAGTCTCTGGGGGGGGGGGATGGATTCCTAGCTGATTTTTATCAGCTGATACCTGAATTTGTAGCAGTCCCTATGCTCAATATGCTGCAAGATGCAACTAAGAGACAGTAATTTACTGACATGTTCTTCAAAGAAGCGGTGATTACTGTTCACCCCAAAGAGGGAAAAGATCTTACCCTCCCACAAAACTATAGGCCCATATCCCTCATAAACCCGGATGCCAAAATATTAGTGAAAGCTTTGGCTGCACGTTTAGAAGTAGCATTTCCAGCTTTGATCCACCACTCTCAAATGGGCTTTGTCAAGGGTAGGGTCAGTGTGGACCATGTGAAGGCTCTCGTTACTTTAATGCAGGCAGCTGCAGGGACCCCCACTCTGGCGGTGGCCATAACAGTGGACTTTGAAAAAGCCTTTGACTCTGTGGAGTGGGACCCCGGGAGTATCTGCATGCTGTGCTGCACAGGGGAAATTCTGGGCCTACATTTTGTGCCTGGGTTAAAACTATATATAATAACCCTAGAGCCAGACAACTATCCAACAATACTCTATCTAAAACTTTCCCATTATTTAGGGGCACTAGGCAGGGCTGTCCACACTCTCCACTGCTATTTGTGCTGGCCATGGAGCCCATAGTTCTACAATCAGAGAGCACTCCCAGATACCAGGAATAGTGCTGGGTGAAACAGCATACAAGGTTAAGCTGTATGCAGATGACTGCCTAATAATCACCAGTGACCTTCCCAAAAGCATACCCTATGTGATGGAGGTGCTAGCTTCCTTTGCAGACATACTGTGGCTCAGGATTAATGTTGGCAAGTCCGAAGTACTACCCCTAAACACTAGGGCCACGCCCAAGCATATTTCAATTATTGGACTGCATGGGCAGCTAAAGGCATAAAATATCTGGGGATATAAATTCCCCCTGATATAAACTATATACTGTAGTGGGGAACACTCTTACCCCTTTAGTAATCGAACTACAAAAAGTGTTGGACAGGTGGAAGCACCTGCACCTTACTATGGCAGGGAAAATAGCAGTGATTAAAATGCTGTTAGCCCCTAAAGTATTTTATATACTATCACACCTTCTGGTAGATATCACAGAGAAATGGTTCCAAAAACTAAATATTCCTGTGGGAAACTTCCTGTGGGAGGGAGCCCCCCTGAGATATAGCAGGGTGAAGTTAAAAGCCTCCTGGCAGAGGGGATGTTGGACCCTGCCGCACTTCCAGTGGTACACATATGCCTTTAGGGTAGCCAACACCTGTAGGACACCTGGAGACCAAGACCTAAACCCTCCAGCATGGGAAGGAGTAAAGTCTGCAATCCTGAAAGGGGCCCATCCCTCAGCTTATTTAGGAACCCAGCTTCCCAGACAGTACCAAAAGTAGCTAACAGTGAAAGCTGCACATACAGCATGGTGGAAAGTAGGGCAACATACTAAATCTTGCCTACATTTGGGGGCATATACCCACTTCTGAAACAACCCTAGTTGGGGCATAGACAAGTAGCCCTTTTTTCTTGGAGGAATGGCAAAAGAACAAAATAACTAAAATATTAGATGAATTGACCCCAGAAGGGGACAACATAGAATCATTTGCGATTCTCCAAACAAAATATGCCATCCCAAAGAAGAGCTTCTGGAGATATCTCCAACTATGCAGTCTTTGCCAGGCAAAAATGAGAGAGAAGTGCTCGTGTGGTATGTGTTTGACCCAGAAAAAAGGGGGAAAGGGGACTCCAGCCAAGCTCCCAATCAAGAAATAGCCTAGCTGTACTTCAGGACCAGCAGGGTACATTCAAAATATGATGAGGGAAGCAGCTCCAAACTCCCCACTGCCTGCTAGAAGCAAGTGGCAGAGGATGCTGTGTATTCCCATATCTGAGCAGGAGTGGCAACAGAGCTGCGCAGTGGTCCATAGGGCATGCACGGACCCCAGGAGCCTATCGATACAAAACAAAATTCACCACCTATGATATAGAACACCAGTGCAGCTCAAAGCCATGGGCCTTATACAACAGGACAATTTATTTATTTTATGTATTGAAAAGTTTCATTGGGAAAGGCACACTGAATAATAAGTTGCTTGTCTCACACTGCATCCTGGGGGAAGGATAAACAGAGGGAAAATTACATGCATAGACTTACAATTAAACAACCAACTAACATTAATACAGTTAACGGTGAACAAAACATAGTAAACACCATAAAAGGCTACAAAAAGTACTGCACATACAGCAATGTTCATATAAGTGCATTAGTGAAGTACGTTTGTTGACAACTTGAGGGGACAGATTAATGCAACCATTAGGATGTCAGCTTATCTGAAGGGGGCTAGGTTACATCAGTGGAGACTAGAACAGAGTAGGTGGTACAGCAGAGTAGGGAGATGGCAGAGGGGTTAGCTGAAGGTACAATTTACTGAGAGGAAGTTATTTGGGACTAAAGAGAGAGAGAGAGAGAGTGGGGGAGGAAGATAAGCAGATTTGGGGGCATTCTGTAGCTTAGGGAAGTGATGTGAGAAGGCTGACTGGCCTACAGTAGTTGAGCAATAAGGAATTACCAATAGATGAGAATCATACAATCTAAGGGAATGGTCCAGAGGAGGTAGAGTGGATAATAAGGAAGAGAGATTTGGGGGGAGCATTCCAACCCAAAAGTTTGACACAGATTTGACACAGTGGAGAAAGCAGTGATTTTCTAAAGAAGAAAATGACAGGGAGTGGTAGAGATTACAATGATAGGTGAGACAGGGGAAGTCCAGAGCGAAGCAACAGAAGGAGTTAAAAAGAGTGTCCAATCTGGCTAAGAAAAACTTGGGAATGGCACTGTAGTCTACATCACAGTAGTTGAACATAGGTAGGATCATCTTCTGGACAAGTTCACGCCTTGCCGGTTGTGGGAAGCAGCTGCAGTTCCTGAATAGAGCACCAAGCCTGGGGTGCAGTTTCTTCAGGATGGCATCCACATGTCCAGAGAAGTTGAGGTGTCGGTCAAGCCAGATCCCCAAGTACCTTAAGGATGAGGTGTTCTCAAGGACGGTCCCATCAAGGGTTTGGAAGGAAGGCAGTGAGGGAAGCCGAGAGAGTCTCTGCCTAGTGCCAAAGGTCATGAAGACTGTCTTCTTGGCATTGAGGAAGAGTTGATGGGAGCTTAGCCAGTGCTGAACTTTATTGAATTCGAGCTGAAGTCTGGATTCTACATCAACAGGGGACTGGCCAGATGTGAAGATGATCATGTCATCGGTGTACATATAGATAGAGGTGGATGAGCAGGCTGAGAGAAGGTCATTAAGGAATATGGAAAATAAGACAGGTCCAAGAATGGACCCCTGGGGTGTGCCAGTGTTGATGGGAAGAGGCAGGGAAGTAGAGTCTGCAATTCTGACCTACTGGGTTTGGCCTACTAGGTAAGCCTTGAACCAGTTTGTGGCAGATTCAATTAATCCAGCTGAGGAGAGGGCATCCAAAAGTAGGGTATGGGAGACGGTGCCGAAAGCCTTTGCTAGGTTGACAAAAATGGGTGAAGTAATTTGGCCACTGTCCATCCCTGAGAGGATGGAGTCCGTGAGCCTAATCAGAGAGGTGGAGGCGAAGTGGGGCTTCCTGAAACCAGACTGGAATGGAGTGAAATAACTAGAATTGTAGAGGTAGAAAGAGAGCTGAGATAGAACCAGATGTTCTTGGAGCTTAGCAAGGGATGGTAGAAAAGAGATGGGGCAAAAATTAGCCAGAGTGGAGGGGTCATCACCCTTAGGCAGGGGGAGTACTGTGGCATGTTTCCATATAGAAGGGATGGTAGCTGTAGTGAAGGAATGGTTGACAATGGTTGACAACTGCTGAAGATGCGGAAGGGAAGGGTGGAATCTACTGCATGTTTTATGGAGCTGTAGTCTGATACAACCAGTATGGATGATTCTATTATCAAAAAATGCGGAACAATTTTGAAATGCTTCATCCCCTGTCACCAGTCCTCCTCTTACTGGGAATAGCACAGATGGCATGTTGCCAAGGTACAGCCATAGAATATGGCTGATACAGGCCTCAGTGGAGGTCAAGGGGTTGATTCTCCAGAGATGGAGAATCTCTAATACCCCCTCAACTACAGAATGGTTGATGCCAATGGAAAAGTCGATATCCATGTCCTGAATGGCCCAATATGCATCAGGAACAGGACAGAAGTTCCAAGCAATATGGTCCCCATATATTAGAATTGTACAGGATAGGTCTTAAGGCCCAGCAGCCCTGCTAGGGCAGGACCTGCTGAAACCGCCATGAGTCAACCCCACACCCACCCCCGCCTCCCAAAGGGGGTCTGGGCTATGGAAAATGGTGTATGTCCATGCAATCGACTTCTGTGTAGTACTGAGTGCCACAAGATGAAGGTCTTCTCACCAGACTAAGATATTAATAAAGAAACCAGTTGTCTTAGATATGTATAGTAGCTCTCAAAATCTCCCAAAATAGAGTAATGTAACCATCAATCAAGATCTGATTTGTAAAATGCACATAAAATGTACCTCTGTAACAAATGACATGTACCCTGTGTTTACCATGAATGTAATAGTTAAAAAGAAATTGAAAAACTCAAAAGGATTAACTATAAAAAAAAGGATTAGGCCTGGTAATTAAGTTCTTTCACATTCCTAGAATATAGATGATTGTCTGTCAATTCCAACTAGAAGTTCAGAAGATTTGACAGTGAATGTGAACAACTGAGAATCATTATCAGCTTTTGGAGACTTTAATATGTGGTTGTCATATAGTAGCATTACAGGAGATTTTATGGTAAGGACAACACACCCAGATGCAAACAGAGACAATGTGCTAGACTGAACGCTTATAGATGTCTGTAATTTTAAATCTGTAAAGCTTTTTGAAGTCCAAAATAGAACTGAAAATGACCATCTCCAGATTATGTGTAAAATAACCCTTAAAATATTAGTCACACTAGGTCCAACTAAACTAAAATAAGTGAGGTTGTCTGTTACTCTGTATCTCAAAAGAGTACCCATATTAAATGGTGCCGTATTGTTGAAAATAAAGCTTGTTTCTCTTCTGACTGAGTATATTATAAATGGGTTTCTAAACCTTTTGCAACAGGAGAGCAATCTGTCATCATCCAGTATAGCAGTCAAAATAATTGGAGACCATGATAATTTGACAAAGAAAATGGAGGATAATTAATCTGGTGCTGCCAGGGAGCCTTATAAGATGATGCTGTCCAGTATTACCTGGTTTGATGTAGAGTGGCAAAATAAAATCTATCTATAAAATGTCTGATTATATATATAAAAATCATTCATGTGAGACTCAAAAAGCATTACAGTATATAAAGCCCAGTCTGGATATAGGCAGACAGTTAAATTTTGAATATTGGAATTTGAAAGCAAATTCAGCAGTGAATTTGTGAAGAAGTTATTTAAAAAACATTCATTTGCATTTTTAAATACAGTAGCTTTTGGCAGCAAAAGTGAAACTGTGGGTATTTTGGTGGTGGTTAGTGAAGATCAGTGGATTAAGCATTTAAAAAAAAATCTATGGTTCAGATAGCTATGAATTAGCTCCCAGAGTAACACCTTGATGGACCAAAGATTCTTTGAGCATGCCCAACTTGTGCTGGGTTAATACAAGTAAGGAGACTCATCAGTGCCCAGAAAAAGAATAAAGCCCTTGGGTTGGATTGGATGCCAGCTGAGCTTTACCAGGCCCTAACTGCTGAACAGAGCTCTATATTTGCTATTGTCTTTACTGCGGTTAATGTCTCTCTAAAACTCTCTACAAGCTGGGATACTGCAGCCAGTGTGCCTCGCTCTAAAAAAGGGAATCAGGCTGACCTGAGTTGCTATAGGCCAATCCCTTTGCCAAATATTTTTTGGAGTCAATTCTATTTATTGAGAATTTTAAACAGAAAGCAGTACAGATTGCATTCTAGCATGTACATACAAGTAAATTACACCAGTATAAATTCAGGGTTTGCAGACACAGTTCACAGTATTGATAGTGCAGTAACATATCTGTAGGTAACATGGAAGTGTTGAATTCATTGTCCTTTAGGAGCGGCAGTATCCCCTAGATTATCTGCTATTGGTGTTACTCCTATCCCCAGTCACACTGCCAGCAGCTATCATGTGGCAGGAGACCTAGGTATTTTAGTTGAATGGAAGTGTGGTACTAGTTGTACAGGATCTGATTTTGGATAAGGAGACTTCTATAGTTTGGACAAGCCAGATGAGCTAGTTTCTAAAGATCAGACCACTGCTAATCTGTGATCTGTACTTGCAAGGGCTGTTCCCATTTAATTTTGGCCTTAAGGAAGGGGTGGGTATCTCTGCTAGAATTGCCATGTATATTTTGCCAGCTTTACCCATTTGGGTAGTACTCCATGCCCTGACTAGGTGGGGAACTGCTGAGAAAATCAGAGAGGACAAATTCTTCAAAACTCTGGTTACAGTGCTTCAAATCTGAAGACACCTCCAAACATCCTCCCAGCAAACAGGAAGTTGCAGTGTTGTTGCAGATTTGTAGAAGTATCACTGTGACTCAACTGGGGCTTCAGTATGTTCACAACACAAATAATACCCTGAAATTCCCAAGTTTCCCAGTGGATGTTTTTGTTCTCAATTTGGAGAAGAGGATTATAGCAGAGGGGAGCCACAGTTTTAGGGTGAGGAGGGAGTGTGTCAAGGTTTCAATTTTTTTCCAGGAGGTTTCTGAGAATACTATAGTGGGTCATCTCCTCTCTGGCTTAGATGAGTGGAGTATAAATAAGATGAGTGGCTACCACATGTAGAAGTGCAGTCTCCAGAGCAAGCCACAGAGGGGGCTATTTGCTGGAAGTTGCAGCCAGTGCAGTTTCTGGGACCTCTGAACATGATATGGGATGAATAAAACTAAAGCAGACACCAGCCACCCTTTCTCCAGTGCAGCCTCAGTTTGGTCCTACTATATTGAGGAAGTTTCCCTTCCCTGTGGAAATCACCCATCATGGTAACCATTTTCAGGAACCATTGCTTTGGGATGTCTAGTGACAGATGGGCAAGATAATGTATGATCTTAGGGGCTGTGATCATTTTGACTGCCTAGATCTTGCTAGCTAAGGAGAGACACGGGTTTCATTCAATTGCATTCCTCTCTCAATTTAGTCATCAGAGGAGAAGGAGTGCCTTAGAGAACCTGTGAGATTTTGGGATGTAGCCATATCCCCAAGTATGTAATGTCTTTTGGTGATATTTCAATCCAAAGTGTGCCACAATAGCTGAGGTGCATCTCCCATTAAGCTGCAGGACCTCAATTTTATTGGGGTTTGTTTTCAATCCAGAAATCTCTTGCCAGTCTCTCAGCAACCTGAGAAGAGGAAGTAGGCTACCTGAAGTATCCTTCAAAAGCACAAGACAGTCATCCACATATAGGTTGGCCCAAAAGTTTAGAGGACTCCCACTGAAACACTACCAAATGGTGGGTGGTGTCTGATGGCTACCACCAGGACTCAGTAGTGAGCACAAACAGTAGCAGCAACAGAGAACATCTTTGGCAGGTGCCTCTATGCAGGGAAAAAAGGGAGGACAGAATCAAGTTAGTAAGAACTTTTGCTGTAGGCTAGTAATGCAGCGTCTTGACCAAGCCACCAAACTGAGGCCCAAAGCCCACTTTTGTCATGACCATTTGCAGATACCCTAACTCCATCAAATCAGAAGCTTTTTCTAAATCAATTGCCACTGCCATGTCTGGTGTGGGGGCAGAGTTGTCCAGTGGCAGGAGAGATAGGAGGGACCTGAAGTGAAGAGTGCTGAAACACCCTTTTACAAAACCCACCTGTGAGGGATCAGTTAAGAACAGGAGCATGAGTACAGGTCTAGAAGCTAGATCCTTCACCAGAATCCTGGCATCTGCATTTATTAAAGTTTTTTTTTTTATATATACTGGAAAGTATGTGAGCAAAAATGCCAATTTTTACAAACGTCCAGTAGTACATAAATTTGATGATATAGAGAAAAAGGTAAAAACAATATTTGCAATATTTTACAATATTTACAGTAGGGAACAGTGTAAATGACAGGATCATCTAGATCAAATAAATAAAAAAATAGAGAGCACACAACAACAGAGCTTACATACAGATACATATAAATTCTAAGGTAACTCAGGGGGTTGGCAGACATTCAGTCGGGTTGCCTACCGGGACAGGCACAAGTGGTGGATTGGAGGAGGTGGTCCACGAGGGAGGAGGTGAAAGAACCAATTGAACTATAGGCCTGAAGTTCCAGGGATAGTTTATTGTAAAACTTAGGACCCTTTTGTGTGATGGAGTTCTGCATATGCTTGGTGTGGAAAAAAGGAGTGTCAAAGATATGACAGGAAGCCCCTCTTGTACTGCACTTGGGAACCAATAAGGGGAAAAGGGAGTTAATGCTGATCGGCAGCAGGTTACGGTGAACTTTGTATAGGAAAGAGAGCATTTTAAGTTGGAACCTGCCTTCAAGGGTGACCAGTTGAGGGAGGCATAGAGGGTGCAGTGATAGGTCATCTAGGGGAGGCCAGTCACGAAGCATGCAATATTATTGTATGTAGTTCTGAGTTTGGAGAAAAGGAGACAAGTGTTGGGGGGCGGTGAAAATAGAGCCATAATCAAGGAGGGGGCAGGAGAAAGGAACTGGCGAGGTGTAGTCTGGAGACGGGGATAAGGAACTTTCTGATTCGGATAAAGAGACCTAGTCTCACATGGATTTTCTTGATGAGGTTGGTAATTTAGATATTGTAGGTCAGGTGTGGTCTAAGTACAGTCCAAGGTATTTTAATTCATAAACTTGTTCTACGATGTTACCTAGATTGTCTTAGAGGGAACGACCTGTGACTGGGGCTTTTCTTGGGCCAGAGAAGATCATAAATTTGGTCTTCTTGGAGTTGAGAACCATGCCTTTGGCAGAGAACCATGTGTGTAGCTTGCTGAAGTCAGCCTATAAATTACTGAACATTGTGTCCAAGTTAGTGTTGATACAGTAAAGGGCTGCGTCATCAGCATAAAGGACTAGTTGGGGGGTTTGGCAGATGGAAGGGAGATTACTGCTGAAGAGTGAGAACAGGAGAAGGCCCAGGATGGAGCCTTGAGGTACCCCATATTTAATCAGACATTCAGCAGAAAAATGTTTTCTGACATCTGCCAGAGAGGTAGCTTCTAACGCATTTGATGACATTTTCAGATATGTGCAATTGCTTGAGGGTGTCCAGGAGAAGGTCATGGTCAACCAGGTTAAACACATAGATTTATTTATTTAGTTTTTGTTGACCGGGTAAGTGCACTAGACAAATACTGCCTATTTTCAGGCACGACCTGGGGAGGGGGATACAGATGAATGCCAACTGACCTTGAACCAGATTAAGCTGTTGGTGGTAATTTTAGTGAATGAGGGAAATTTGGCAAGGACACTGGGAAAATATCCCTACTATTTTGATAAGTGCCATGGGATCTTTAACATCCACCTGAACTACCACCAGTCCAGGCAGATGGGACCTCGGTTTAATGTTTCATCGAGCGGCATCTCAAGTGCAGCACCTCTCATGCTGCACTACAGTGTCAGTACTGGAATATTAACCCAAGTGCCGATGTTGGAACTGAACCCACAGCCCTCTGATCTCCCGGCCTCAGAGGCGAGAGTGCTACCTACTGAGCCACTGACACTAGATATTGGTCAGTAGCTAGGAGACATAGTTTCCTCTTTCTTCTCCTTGAGAAGGACTGTTACAATAGCCTCCCTCATCAAGGGGGGGGGAATGAAGTGTGGTGGGCTTTAAGATAAATTCAGTTCAGCACTGGGGAGATATTTTGAAGATAAGATTACACAAATTAACCTGGAAGCCATTGCTAAATGGGAACTTGTGAGGAGGGAGACCGCCTATTGCCATCTTCACCTCCTGGGCAGAGAATGGAGATTCAAGAATTTGTGCCTGGGCCTCCATCAGTTGTTTCAAAGGGAGCCCAGGCAGTAAGATGTCCAATTTTGCCTGGTTCATCCCTGCCCATGAAGGTGTATAGCTTCCAATAGAAAGGTGAGCATGATTTGCCTTATCTGCTCTGGTGTAGTCCAGGGAGTGCCACCTTTGTCTTTCAGGCCTCAGATATATCTTTTGACCTTTTGTTTATGAAACTGATAAGACAAGAGCTTCCTTGCTTTGTCCTATCATCCCAAAATTGATGTTTTGGTCTAAGAGATCTCAGCTCGTCCTTCCTTGTTGCTGGTCTATTAAGGTGGAACCAAAGTCTTCTGCTCTCCCATGGGAGTACAGTGTTAGTGACCTGGTGGTTATTCACATTAGCTATGAGTTGAGCATCTGACTTATTTTTTACTCAGCTTTCTTTCTCTTCCTATGGGAGGTAGCATAGCCCATTATATGGCCATATGTATAGTGGGTTTAAAAACCTGCCACACCGTGGACATACTAGTATCTCTAAGTGATCAGTGCTTGCCTCTTCTTTAAGCCAAAGGCAGATGTTTTTGTCCTGCAGAAACAGGGGTCCAACTTCCAGGAGGCTGATCTCCAATTTACCATCCACAACAAAAAGAGAAAGCTCCACTGGGGCATGAACCAAGGGAGAAAAATGTGCTATGTAGAATGCTATAGGTGTTTGAGGAGAACATGAGGAGGTTAGTCACAGGCTGAAACAACTTTTTGTAGAATAGGTGCAGAGAAGCAGGTGTAGTCCAACTGCAATCACCAGAGATCCATCAGAGAGAAGGACACCATCATGTCTTTCAGGGCCACAAATTTACCCCTGTGGGCTCAGGGTGGCCATTGTTCCTATCTGCACAGGCATCTAAAGTAATGTATAAAGTAGACAGATCCTGATTAAGTCAGAGAAAGAGGACAGGATTATCTGAGTCATGACCATAAACATTAGCCAACAACATCCCTTACAGAAATATAAGTTTGCCGCATACATGCCGAAATGCATGCCACATACTTAATCATGCAATGTTTGCATGTGGTTTGCATACACAAAGTGAGCCTATGCAAATCAAGTCTAAAAAGCACATCAGGTTTGTATGCTGCAAGCTTGACAAGTGTGCAGCAGGTAAGATGGTGTGAACATCTAAAAATCACATCAGATTCATGTGTTGCATGCTTGACCTGAGTACAGCAGTTAAGCTGGTGTGAACATCATTTAAAAATCACATCAGGTTCACAAGTTGCATGCTTGCCATGTGTGCAGTAACTAAGCTGGTGCAAATCTCATCTAAAAAACACATCAGTTTATATTTCTCATACTACTACTAGCAATTAGAACCATTAAAATACCATTTTCATTGATTTCCCATTAAAATTAGGTAAACTCATTAATTCTGATTCTTTTGTGAGTTGTCTAATGACTTTTGATTTTATTTTTCATTAAATTGCCATTAATTTGTAAAGCATTGTTTGCTTACTGCATTAAAAGCCTAAGATATAGTCAGCCAACATCCCTCATTCCAGATGTGCAAAGAGGGGCCTCTGTGTTGTGAAGCCTAACCTTTTTGTTTTAGGTCATGCAACTCTTATGCATATTAAGTGCTACAAATGTATTTCTTGACTGTTACGGCTCACTTACTTTTCCTGTGTCATTCTGTATGGAGCATATACACTATGGCCATGCTCATCACTCTTTGTGCTAAGTAGGGTCTTGGAAGTATGCACCATACCTCACATTTTGTCACTGAAATGAGGGACATGGACACTCAAAATGAGGGACAATGAGGGACACTAACCCTCATGATGATCAGGACACATCCTGAAACATGCAGATATAGTACCTCAGAACACAGTGGAAGCCATTGTATTTACTTATACAGATGATAACCCCTGAGAATTAATTTATACCATAAAGCAGGGGTGCCATTTAGGTAGGGCAGAGGAGGGGCAGTTGCCCCCCCCCCCCACATTTATGCCTAGGTTGTTCTTGTTATGTGGCCATAATGGCATTAAATTTGGATTTAATCTTTTGCACAATAAGTTTCCCCATGGCTTGCATTGTGTTTACATTGCAGGTGCACTCCTGACTCGACTGTGTCTGTATTGTGTTGTCCACTCTTTCCACCTATTAGCAGTGGCACCATCACTAGAGATGTGCCGAAGTTTTATTTCACGGGTGAAATTCTAACAAAATCAGCAATTTTGCCACGTGACATATTTCACAGAATCAGAGCATTCCATGAAATATTTAATGGATGGGAAAATGGCAGAATTTTGCCTGCGAAATGTGAAATTCCACCATTGTCCTGGCCACCAAGATGAAGGGGATGGTAATGGACATGGTATGGATACACCCCCTACCATCTGGATAGCAGTCCCTCTCCCCACACAACTACCCATCTGCCCCAACATTTATATAATTAAAGTCCTGGTTGCTAGTGGCATCTCCCTCCACCAGATCACCTCCTGTCCAATGTGTATTAATAAAAAAAAAATATTGGCTAGCGGTCCCTCTCCCCTCCCATGATCACCCACTCCATATGAATTAACAAATTTAAAAAAATAATACTTCCCTAGTGGCTACAGATCCCTCCC
This sequence comes from Neoceratodus forsteri, assembly GCA_016271365.2. NCBI lineage: Eukaryota > Metazoa > Chordata > Ceratodontiformes > Ceratodontidae > Neoceratodus > Neoceratodus forsteri. The sequence continues at coordinate 856,491,000 of CM057456.1, forward strand.
ACCCATTCCACCCCCATGTCCAGTACTGCCTGACTCCACGATTCCCTTTCCCCATATAGTAAATAATATTCCTAGTGGTCTAGTGAACCCCTAGCTCCTAGCCTTGATGGAAGTCCCCAGCATGTGGGTTTTTTAACATATTCCCTGGTGATCTAGTAGCCCCCCACCCATCACCCTGGCAGCTGTCTCACCCCGATCCCTCCCCCATCCAGAAACAGAGCAGGCCACTGGCAGAGCCCTCCACTCTCCTCCATGGTCAGCAGCCTGCTTAAATGTGAATGAATGAGCACATGCTCATTCATTCACATTTCAGTGGGCTGCCTGCTGTGGAGGAGATCGTAGGGCTGTGCCGATGACCTGTTCTGTTTCAGGATGGGGGAGAGAGTGGGGTGGGACAGCTCCTGGGGTGGTGGGCATGGGGCCACTAGACCACCAGGGAATATGTTAAAAACACACACACACGCATGCACGCACACACACACACACACACACACATATGCACACACACACACACACACACACACACACACACACACAACATTAATAAAAGCACACATGCTGGGGATCGATCAGGATAGGGAAGGAGGGGTTCACTAAACCACCAGGGAAAATTATTTACCAAGCATAAAGGGGGATGGGGTCAGGCAGTGCTGACACTGGGAGAATTGATTGGGTGTAGGGTCCACTAGCCACCAGGATTGTGTATTATTTTAAACGTTGGTTAATTCATATGGGGCACAAGATCGTGGGAGGGAGGAGGGACCGCTAGACAAATTTTTTTTTTATTAATACACATTGGGCAGGGGGTAATCTGGTGGTGGGAGGGGCCACTAGCCACCAGGGCTTTAATTATATAAATGTCGGGTGGGCGGACAAGTGATCGTGTGGGGAGAGGGACTGCTAGCCAGGTGGTGGAGTATGTATCCATGCCATGCCCATTACCATCCCCTTCATTTTGATGGCCAGGGCAATGGTGTGATTCTGCCTTTTTTGGGTTGAATTTTGCATTTCACTTCTGTAAAAAATTTTGCAAAATGCGAGATTTTCAAGTAATTTTTTTCGGAACAAAATATATCAACTTGGCACATCTCTAGCCATCAAACATGATGTGGAGGAACTCCAGACAAGCAAGAGCACAAGTCACATGAGTGGGACTCTGTATTTCCCACCACAGAGAAGACAGGCTGCAAACTACTGCTTGAAGGAGTCAGTGAGCACTGAACTCTCAACAGAAGTGTTGTGGCGACATATTTTTTTTTTGGTCTACTCTTAGTGAGTCTCCATCTCCCTTTGTAGCTGAAAGGGCTGGGGGTGAGCTAGAAGCTAACTCAAGACTTGGCTATATACTTACTCTACTAGGCTCAACTCACAAAAAGACAGTGTGGGCCCACCGTGGCAACAAGCTAGGTCTCACAGCAGCAGTGACAGTGTTGTAGGTGGTAGCCTTCATAGGCCTTGATCAGTGCAGTGTGGCAGCAGCCAAGCAAGAAGCAAGCAACACAGGTTGGGTGGCATCGGTTGGTGAGGTGACTTAGTCGCAGATCATGTTGGGGACCTGGAATGGTTGGTTCTAGCATCCAGCTTCTGGCAGAAGGACGGAAGAGGAGCGGACTGAAAACTGAGCTGGTGGCACACTAAGCAAGGCCACAGGTTCTGTCCGATGGCCAGGTAAGTAAAAGTAAATAATTATTTTTTACAGGGGGATTGGGAAAGGAGGAAGGACGGAAATATTGATGTGTTTTTTATGTTTATGCACCTTTGGGCAGCTTCACGACTCAAACAGGATGGGTATTGAATGGAATGGAGTTGGGGAGAGATATTGGGACAAAGTTTTGTTTGGGGGGGCAGAATTTCAGCTAGGAAAAAGGTTGGTTAGTAACTGGGTGGATTTACGCCCAAATCTGATGCACTGCTCTAGGGCATAGACAGATGAATTTTATATAGGTTAATTTTTACTGATTTGCATATTACTTTTCAGTGACACCAAATAAGTTTTACCTCTTAGAGATGTTCCAGATATTCCAGAGCTTGCTGCCTAGGGGTTAACTAGCACCTGGCCTCCACTGGTTGTTGCCCCCCCCTACTGAAATCTGAAATGATGCCCCTGCCATAAAGTCAAAATTAATAGGACATACACTGTGTGAACAGCATGTTTTCCATAAGAGATGGATAAGGGGCAGAACAGTTTTCAAGGGTAAAATGATGACTGTCACTTGCATTCAGGGACACTTGAGTGGTATGGTATGGTATGCACAGACTATTGAGGCTCCACTATAGTCAGGCTTATGCCCCCCCCCAGTGAAGCTGACTTCCACATCCCCTCGCTCAGGCACATTATGACATAGGGCAAGGGAAAGTGCAGGGGCGTGCTCCTTTGAAATGAATGAGGGTATTTTTTTTGTTACTGTTTTATACATTATTGATGGAGAGTTGGAGATTAATGAAGGCCACCGCTCAACTAACAAGGGCCTTATTTGTAGAACAGTGGCCTTCATTATTCTCCAACTCACCATCATAATGTATAAAACAGTAATAAAAAAGAACTCCATTCATTTCAAGGAGGTACACCCCAGCACTCTGACTCATGAGTATGCCATTGTTACAGTGATGCTGTAACAATGAATCCCCCACAGTGACACAACCCATTCGACACCCCCACAGTGTCAAACAGGTTGTCGGCGCGATGAAAGGATTCATCGACTCCCAAGTTTGGCCACTTACCCCACGAATACAACCCTCCCTCAGAGTTTTTTATATATATATATATCCAGGGGGTGCAGAGCCCCCTGCGTAGGGCTGTTGGGGGTCAAAGCCCCTCGCAAACAATACAAAAGTGCACTGATGCTTGGGGTGCTGTGGCCATCCATCAATGGATTTGCCAGGTAAAGTGGTTGCTGTCAGCAAAAGCCTGTCGCTGTGACTGGACTTCGACAACATGTTGTCGAACTGGCTTGGTGGAACTGACCCATGGACATCATCTCTTAAAGACTCCTACCTCTGGCTCCCTAGTACTCAGGTAACATACTCTCAACTTATATCTATACTTGATGGGTTGTCTGCAGCAGCGTGGACACACCCACTACAGTGTGTGTGCATGGGGAGGGGACTGGCCGTGAGGGTGGATGTCAAGTTATTGTTACTTTGTGTTTGCCCCTTAAAGTCTGTTTGCATGGAAGCATTCAAAACTATGGAGAGAAAGTAGGAGTACAGGCCAAACAGAAGTAAATAAGTAGTTTTGTGGGTAAGTGTGTGCAATGGGGGTGGGAAGAACCACATGTGTTTCCATTGATACTGTATGTGTGCTACAGTTCAGTTGTGAAGCTGAGACGAGGGGGAACAAGAAAACTAAAAAGTGTATCAGTGGCTATGAGCATGCATGTAGAGGTACAGTATGCAGATTTGTAGTGAAGAACAAGCAAGTCATATGTATGCAGGCAGTATAGCTTAGTGATTAAAGGAACTGACCTGTAAACCAGGAGATCTGGGTTTGAATCTCATCAACCCCCACTTGTGTACTGCATGATCCTTAGCAAGTCATTTAACTTTTATGTGTGCAGTTATCAGTGGCTTCTTGCGTTTTGCACACATGCCACATGCATGCAGTCTGTTCCAATTTAATATAAAAAGCATGCTTTCCACACATGATTGCTGCACCCATGCCACATGCATGCAATCAGTTCCAATTTAACATTTAAATCATGCTTGCAGCACGCATATCACATGGGTAGTTTTATGTGTGCAGCATGAAAACATTTCATATAATTATTTTTGCAAGGGATGGGACCTTCTAGGGTGTCAAGTTTAGCAAATAACCATTTACTATTTTCCACCTTCCACTGCAAGCATTTTTGCATCACAGCAGAGACTCCAACCTTGGACAAAAGGCACACAACTATGTACTTCTACACCCATCCACTCTCTACACAACTTAGCTGCTTTGCCCACACTGAAGTTAGTCTCCAATAATAGAACTATCCCTATCTTCAGGGTTTTCAACCTATTAATAATATGCTTCCTTTTAATGGGGGATACAGGCTCCTAACATTCCATGTAATACAAGTTAGGGTAATTATGGGCTGTAAGGGTCAGTATTGATCATAATAGAAGCCCAACGTGAGGCAATAAGTAATAACCAGAAGGGGACCTCTTGAATTTCCCATTGAGTATATTACCATATAATAAACATACCGCAGACCTAGCCAAAGCTACTGCTTCCTTCTTGTGATTATTGTGATTAGTTTCATATTTCCTGTGTGTAGTGCACAACTCCCTATTTAGAGACCCCTTATCTTTGCATCTGTATGCTGCTCCCACTTCCTACCCATACTCCTCTCTCCTGACCTTGGCACTCCCTTCTGCCCTCCCCCTAATTTCTGTCCAGTACCCAAACTCCCTATCTAGGGTGCCTCTTTCTTTGTATCCCTCTGCTGCCCCCACTTCCTACCCATTCACCTCCCACCTTGCTGCTTTCTTACCCTTCCTCATTCCCCTTACTTTGCTGTCTACAGCTCAAACACCTATATAAGGTCCCTACCTCTGTATCAATGTACTACTCACCTTCTTAATCCCATCCCTGCCTGACTGGCTCTCTCCCTCCACTAGCTCCTCTGTACTCCTTCTGCAATGCATCCTTTTCCTGTGCCTCTCTCGGCTTAATCACTGCTCCTCTTCTTGTTCCCTCCCTTCCCAGCTAAGTCTTGCTCCCTCATCTTGCTCCACTGCTACTCCTCCTGTAGTGCTATGTAAGCTCTCTCCCTTCCCTCATACTACTTATTTCCCATGTCCTTTTGGTTTCCTGCCTATCAAATATGTTCCTTATTACCCTCTCTCTCCTTCCCCTCCTGTTCACCTTTGCTTCCTCCTTTCCACAAGCTTTCCCTCTTCACCCCACACCTTCTCCATCCTCCCCTCCCCTCTTCGTCCTGCCTTCCTTCTCTTGTCCATTCTCCCTGGCTCCCTGGTCCCTCATTCCTCCATTTGTCCTATGTCCATCTTAAATCTCTTCAATCCTAGCTTCCCACCCACCTCTCCCCCCATCCACCACTACTCTCCCTCTCAACTGCAATGAAACTGCTCCTCTGTCCCTGTTAAGCTTCTTATCTTGTTGCTGCTGTTGGTTTCAGGAGACATTGAGCCCAAGGAACACTTCACAAACTGCACTCCAAGCTTAAAATGTAAATGCAGGAGAAGTGACTACAACGTCTTGCTCCCATAATCAGTGTTGTTTGTGCTGAGACATTGAGCCCAATCCTGGCACTGCTCACTTTTCTCCCACCTGCCTCCACAAAGGGTTGAGAGTGGCACACCTCAATGTCAGAAGCCCCCTCCCCAAGGTAGATCTGCTACAACCACTCATGGTTACACTTCACCCAGATGTGTTTATCTCTGAATCTTGGCTTTGCCCCAAGATTCTGGATACTGTGATTGGCATACCTAAGTACTCCATTATCCCCCAGAATCATGCCAGTATGGGTGGTGGTGTTGACATTTACTTCTCATCTGCCATCCAGGTCACCATATACTCTCTATCACTTCCCAATCTGTCTACAAACTTTTACTCCTAAGACACTCTCTCCCTCCCTTTCTCTATCCCCATCTTTGTGGGGTTTACTGCTGCCCAGGCCTCTCCCCCTCATCTGTCACTGACATCCTCACTACTATCTCTACCCATGCCTCAACAGGTAACTTACTCATCCTCGGGGACTTCAATTTAAATTGGCTATCCCCTTCTCATTCCAAATTCTGCCAAAACAATAAGTTCCTTAATCTTTCTCAACTGATCTCTGACCCTATCCATCACAACCATAAATCCTTGAATCACACCCTACTGGACTGGGTACTTGTCTCCCACCACCACTGGATTATTGATGCCAGCACCCTTCCAGATGCCCTCAATGATCCTCTTCTGGTCTACTGTGTTGCAAAATACACCATTCAAAGCCCCACCTAAGTTTCTCCAGATCCAGTACTTCCAATCTCTAGATTTATCCTCCCACCACATGGACTTAGCAGCTACTGACTGGTTGCCAGTCCCTCTGCCAGCTCCATTTACTCTGCCCCCAATTATTTTAAGTCCAAATTTCAGTCTGTCTGGTACTTGCATGATCCTCTTAGAAAAGTCAGGGTCCATGGTTCCACCTCCCTTGGATCTCTGCCAAATTGCTGGCATGCTTGAATGCTCAGGATCTTGTCTGGAAGGCTCACAAGTCCTCTGGCTTCCCTGCTGATTTACTCAAGTATTGTGCCCTTTGCAATACCTGTACCAAAGCCACTAGGCTTGCCAAGGTGGAAAACTTTGCCTCCACCTTCCAGACAAACACTAACCATCTCTCTAAATTCTGAAAGGTCATCCTAGCCCTCCTCTCCTGCCCCAACCCAGTCCTCTGTCCAGGTCCTCAAAGTAAGTAAGGTCACTATTTCTGCCCCCCATTGCCTCCAAATTCAAAGCTTCTTCATGACCTGTGTCTCCTCCCTTCTCTCCTTCATCCCTCTCAGTCCTCCTCCTCCTCCCCTCTCCCTGTCTACCCTCCCTGTCTCCCCACTTCTCCTTCTCTCTTATATCTTCTGTTGACAGTCTCAAGTCCCTCCCAGCCCTAAACCATCTCAAGGGCAGGAGCTCTGATGGGCGCAACCCTAAATTCCTCCATCTCGCTGACCCAGCTATTGCTTTACCACTCTCCTTCCTTCTAAACCTCTCCTTCTCTCTTGCTTCTGACCCTGAAGCATCTAAACATGCTACTGTCATATCCTTTCCCAAAGGAGGTGACCCCTCCAGTCTTGGCAGTTACTGCCCTATATCCCTGCTCCCTACCCTTGCTAAACTTAAAGAGCACCTAATACTTTCTCAGCTTCTCCCACTTCCTTTATTCATCCTCCTTCTTCACCCCTTTCCAGTTTGGTTCTGGTAAATCCCATTCTACTTCCTCCTCCTCCCTCCTCTGACTTACTGACTTCATTCCCTCAGGGACAGATCAGAACCTTACCACCTCTGCAATCTTTGTTGACTTGGCCAAAGCCTTCAACCCTGTAGCCCACCCACTTCTTGACAGACTTACAGCAGTGAGGCTTTCCCCATTTGCTACTAACTGGTTCCACTTCTAACAAGGTGGTAAGACTCAATCAGTCAGAATTGGAGATTTTGTATTCACTCCACTCCCTATCACCACTGGGGTCCTCCAAGGTTCCATCCTTGGCCCAATTCTCTTTTTAGTTTTCCTGAACATCAGAGATTACTGGGAAGCAGCTTTAAATACCCCAATTACAGACAAGCAATGGTCTCAATGGTGGTGACATGCCCATGAATCTGTTAAGGATCCCAAAAGCCACCTTATACAAAACAAAATCATCCACTTCTGGCATTGCACCCCAGAAGTATTATACAAAACCAAACTGGTGCCTTCACATCAGTGCTGGTGCTATCACATGCCACATGTTGACCTTTATTATATCCTTTGGAGTTGCCCACTTATACAAGATTACTGGAGGCAGGTGACAAAGCTCCTCCAATAAATTCTACAAAGCACTACAGTCACACCCCCTGGGTTGCTCCTGAGTGGTATAGATGAAGACTCCTATAAGTACCCTAAAAGAAAGAGATCTCTGCAGATATAGGCCAGCATCATAGCCAAATGGCTACTATTACAAAGGAGGCGTACCACAGAGATACCAACTACGGTAGAATTCATGGCTAGTCTGTCTCAACTAGCCACATTTGACAGACTTTCACACCTTACCAAGAATAATTTGCATATTCACTTCCTCACCTGGAACCCATGTATAGATATTTACAGCAATTTAGCAGTAACCCATCCAGAGGGTTAAATCCTCCACCAAGACAAGGCATAGGTTAAGCTTCATATTAGTGGACATCACAGTATCCCAAAGGCATCTATCAATGTGGAGAGGTTAAAGGTGCATACAATCCTGCAACAGCTCAAACAATTCACTATCAGATAATTAGAGCCAAATGTTTAGGTTTAGGTTTTGTGGTTCACCCAGCTACAGTAGAAGGATCCTGACTTGCGGAGCCTATAAAATAGCCATCTGTGATCTACCATTCATGTCAATTTTTAAATTAAGGATGGAAATGAGAAAGGAAAAGTGTGGCCTACTGGGATTTGAACCTCAGATCTCTGGTATGCCATTCCAGTGCTCTAACCATTAAATTACAGGCTCACTGGTCAAAGCGTCTGAGGAATTTCCTTACAACCACACACACTCTTTTCTCTAGTGTTGTGCAATTATGTAACTAGGAACCAATGTTAGAAATACCACTTCTCTCAGTGCAGTTTAACCTCTGCAAGGTTAAATTTAATATATGTATACCTTGCAGAGGTTAAACTGCACTGAGAGAAGTGGTATTTCTAACATTGGTTCCTAGTTGCATAATTGAGCAACACTAGAGAAAGGAGTGTGTGTGGCTGTAAGGAAATTCCTCAGATGCTTTGACCAGTGATTCATGTAAAGTTTTATGGTATATAGCCATGAAATAACCATTCATCACTAAGCAGTAGCAAGTGAAGACAGAGTTTATGATGGCTATTTAGGTATTAGCAGAAATACAAAGACGTTCTATAGCCTGACATTTCTCAATACCAGTAGGTTGATGCATTGCTTGTACTAACCATTACCAATGACACAGCATGTAATACAAGACTGTCACGCTTATAAGACTGCTGCAGCCATCCTTCTAGTTAGGGCACTTTAACTGTACACCTTGATATAATCCAAGTACTTACAGTACATGCAAGTCATATCTTATGTAAAATGTAATGGGTGGATTTTTGATTTTCATATATGTATCTTGTGTTTTGAAAATACAATAACATTTTGAACTTTAAAAAAAGTTTTCCTCAATGACCTCCCCACTGCCTGCATCTCTGCATCCATCCATATGTAAGCAGATGATACAGTTCTTTAAGCCTCTGGTCCCCCCCCCCCGATGTGATGGCCAAGCTCCAGATGGACTTTGACAACATCCAGCACTGGTTCTGATTGAATCAACTGTCCCTCAAAGCCAAAAAAATGGTCTCCATGACCTTTGGCACTAGGCAGAAGCTCTCTAGGCTTACTGACCTTCTCTCCTTCCACACCCTTGATGGGACCACAATCGATGATGTTTACATCCCACCTTTAAGTACCTCAGGATCTGGCTTGATCAACACCTCCACTTTTCTGGGAATGTGGATGCCTAAAAAAAAGTATCCCTAAACTAGGTGCATTATACAGGAATCATGGTTGTATCCCCCTGCCAGCTCATAGAGCCATTGTCCAGAAAATGATTCTCCCCACTTTTTGACTATGGAGATATTTTCTACAGTGCTGCTTCTAAGTCCTCCCTGATCAGACTGAATTCCCTCTTCTACTTCTTCTGTCACTAAGCTTTGAACTGGTTGCCCTGCACCTACTATTGATCTCTTTATTTCTCCCTCTTCCTTCGCTCCCTCCCTTGAAGCCAGGTGCCTCTCTCATTGTATCTTCTTTATCATTAAATTCTGGCTTTGATCTCTCCCTTCATACCTCACCTCTCTCCTCTCCTCTACCCTCCTTCCCACTACACCCTTCATAACTCTGGCTACTGCTCACTGGCACTCCCTACTAGGTCATCCTCAGCCAGCCAAGCTTCCTTCTCCTACTGCTTCCCCAAGATATGGAATTCTCTCGCTCTACATCTATTCTGCCTCTTCTCTACATTCTCACTTCTCTATTCTCCTCAATTTCTCTTCTCATTCATGTAACTGCACCTGACCCCCCTGCTACACCTCTTTCCCCCTCCTTCAACTCCTTCCACTTCTCCCACCCCTCGTCTCCTTCCCCCTTTAACTCTAACTCCTCACCCTACCTCCTGCTGCCAGCCACCATTTCCCTCCTCTTCAATTAGACTCTTCTTGAATATCTACTGGTTAGCTTCACTATCACCTGCCTACATTATCTGCACTTTGCACTTAATTTGCATCCTCCTGTTGTCCTAGGGTTGTATCCTACTATAGTCATGCCAATGTACATATGTTGCTTAAATGCCTTTATTGTTGTTTGTTATATGATGCTTATTTGATGCTTAGTTATATTTTTACCTGCTATGTAAATACTATTCTATTTGTTATTCAAGATTCTCCTCTTCCCCCTTCCCAAGGACGCATCTGGAAATGAGCTTTTACCAGCTCGGTACGTCTTTCCTGATGAAACTTTTGAAATAAATAAATAAATATCAAAGACATTGTTTGCAATGCTGGATAGCTAGACATTAAATAACATCATAAAATTGTAGTGTGATATTTAAAAACAAAATGTACACCGTACAATGAGAAACCAAAGAGATCTTGTACTAACATTGAACACAAGTCCAGATATATTTCTGGAAATGCAGACAGCTGTGTTTGCTCAGGAAGAGGTGACCAAAGGTACAAGGTGTTTCAAGGTCTCATCCTAGGGTAATAGAAACACAGAAATATAGAAACACAGAAGTTGTCAGAAGAAAAGGACCCCTTGGCCCATCTAGTCTTCCCTAACAAATAATTCTGTACCTATTGTGTTACTGTAGACCCTACGTGATCTGCGGTCTTACCCCTCAAGCCCTGTTACTAAGGTCCCCTGTGTCTGTTCCATGCATGCTTGAATTCTGGTTCCATTTTGGTACCTACCACCTCTGCTGGTAGCCTGTTCCAGGAGTCCACCACCCATTCCATGAAGAAGTACTTCCTCACATCCCAACTGAACATCCCCTTGCAGCTTCATATCCTGCCCCTTGTCCTTGAGCATCTCTTCTTATGTAAAATGACACCCTCCTGTATCTTATTGATACCCATGAAGAAGTACTTCCTCATATCCCTTCTGAGCTTCCCTCTTGCAGCTTCATATCATGCCCCTTTGTCCTTGAGCATCTCTTCTTGTGTAAAATGCCATCATCCTGTACCTTATTGACACCCTTGAGGTATCTGAATGTTTCTATCATGCTTCCCCTTTCCCTTCTATCCTCTAGATAGTACATAGTTAATTCCTTGAGTATTTCCTCATAAGACTTCTTATGCAGGCCTTGCACTCTTTTGGTTGCCCTCCTCTGTACCATCTCCACCTGATCTATGTCCTTCCTGGGATGGGACCTCCAGAACTGGACACAGTACTCCAAGTGGATCCTCACCATTGATCTATACGGGGCAATACCACCTCCCTCTTTTTTGCTTATGATACCCTTCCCTATGTACCCCGGCATTCTACCAACCTTCCCCACTACCTTATCACACTGTCTTGCTTCCTGCAAGTCATCAGATATGATGACCCCCAGGTCCCATTCCCATTTTGTTGTTCTCACCTCTTCCCCCAAATTGGTATGTTGCCCTTGGGTTTCTGTGCACTGTGTGCATAATTTTGCACTTTTTGGCATTAAAGTCTAGTTGCCATACCCTTGACCATTCTTCCATTTTTGGGGGGTCATTCCTCATCCTCTCTGCCCCCCAGGTGTGTCCACTCTGTTGCAGATTTTTGTGCCATCTGTGAACAGGCATACTTTCCCTTCCAGCCCTTCTGTGATGTCACTAATGAAGACGTTGAAGAGGACTGGTCCCAGAACTGATGCCTGTGGCACTCCACTGGTTACCTTTCCTTCCTTTGAGTGTAGCCCATTTACCACCACTTTCTAGCTTCTCTTACTCAGCCAATTTTGTATCCAGCTTGTTTACCAGTCTTCTGTGTAGAATGGTGTTGAAGGCCTAACTGAAATCTAGGTAGGCCACATTCACCACTACTCCCTAATTCACTTCCCTTCCCTGGTCACCCAGTCGAGGAAATGAATTAGGTTTGCCTGGCAGGGTCTCCCTCCTGTGAACCCATGTGCCTTGGATTCCATAATCCATTGGCCACAAAGTATTCCACAATCCTTTCTTTGAGTAGTGTTTCCATAAGTTTGCCCACCACCAATGTCAGGCTTACCAGTCCATAGTTTCCCGCATCCTCCCTATCCCCACTTTTGTGAAGTAGGACCACATCCCCTTCCTCCAGTCCCTCAGAACTACCCCTGTAACCAATGATTGGTTGAACTGGGGCTGTCAGAGATGCAGTGAGCTCCTTGCTAAGTTCCCTCGGTATCCTGGAGTGAACCCCATCTGGCCCAGTTGCCTTATCCACCTTTAGTTGCTCTAGTTCCTTGAGCACTCTCTCTTCAGTAAAAGAACTAGTGTCTACATCTCCTCCTTTAATGCCCTCTTCCCCTATCTGTAGCTCATCACCCACTCCTTCCTTTGTAAATACTGAACAAAAGTACTTGTTCAATATGCCTTCTTTCTTCTGGTCTTCTTTCACTCACTCCCCTCCTTCCCATTTTACTTTTACTATCCCCACCTTGTTCTTCCTCATTTCATTTACTGTATATATCTAAAGAATGTTTTATCCCCTTTTTTACTGACTTGGCAATGTTCTCCTCCATTTGTGCCAGTATTCCACAAGAAGGGAGACCGCTACTGAGTGCTTACAAAAAGTGCGACTCAATAGCGGTGCCTGTTCTCAGGGTTAGTGGATGGAAAGGGTGAATGTGGGTATAGTGACATCCTGTCACTATATGTATATGCTCATGAGGGGGAGTGAGCACACCATGCAATGGATGGATGGGGAGGGAGGATTTGTGAGGTGTAGTGCGATGGTGGGTTACTGAGCTGGCCGTGTGGCATGATGGGTTCCTGACAGGCTATGATTGGGAGGGTGCAGGGTTTGGTGCTGGGTGCATCAGGATTTTTGCGCCAGTCCAAGGATTTATTTCACCTCCCGACATGCTCTGCCCTGGAGTTGAGAATCTTTAGTAGGGGGTGCGGGGAAGGCATAGCAAAAAAATTAAAGTTCCCGGTGCCCTTTTGTCATGCACTGGAAGTGTACATTGGCAAAATGGATTTTCACCGATGTACATTCTCCTTAATGGCGATCACCTGTCCGTAATCCCCATTATCACATAGACCTGTTTGTGCCTTAGCACTCCTAACTGCTTTTGCTGCCTCTCTTAGTTTCTCCTGATAACCCTCGTACCTTTTGAATGCTAGCTTCTTTGCCTTTACTTTCTCTGCTACTTTCTTGGAGAACCATAGTGGTGTCTTTTTTCACCTGTTGTTTGTAATCTAGAGTATGAATCAAAGCTATCATCTAGGTTACATAACAAAAGAATAGTAGGACCTAACTATGACCAGGTAGAATCCACATGCAGTTTATGTCAGTCTTCAAAGTAACTTAAGAAGTTTAGACCTCTAGGCTGTGAAGTAGAAGCTGAACAGGTTGCAATATGAGGGGGAGCAGAAACGGGCCCAGATGTGACTGATGCCAGGGTGCAGAGCAAAGGATGACAATGGAGAAGGAAGGGGAAGGATTAGTTCAGTGCTTTCAGCAGAGAGCCAGAGCATCACTTTCACATACTCCACTCCATCAGATAAGTATAAGAGCAAGCGTAGGTAGTAGATGGAGGATTGGTAGCAGTATATGAATCCATGAGGATGTACCTTGAAAGAGTATACCTTAATCATCTGAGAATATATCTCCATTGTGATGGCTTGAAACTTGAGCTCCATCTGTACTTAGTCTGAGTGGTTTGGGGGAGTGAAACGGTCCTGTCTGTGGTGCTGATAAATGTACTACTGTGCCCCTTGCTCCAGTGGCCAGTCCCACTATGAAGCCTACAATTAGAAGGAGACGATAAAGACTGGTCTTTCTCAGAACTGTGCATCACAAGTACAAATCCCAACACTGCCCTTGCCAACCACCTCTTCCCAATACTCTTATTCTTACTGAGGAGCAAAGTGTGCTTTAGTGTGAAGACTCACACACCTAGAAACAACAGTTAGTGTCTGTCAACCCAGCTGTAGGAAAGGGGATTGGTGGAAAGGGAATGAGGAAGGGGTCTCAGGCAAGCCACAGATAGGTGCCTGAGGAGAGAAATTGAGTAATAACCAAGCTGAACTGCATAGCAGCATTCCAGGTAGAGGTGAGGGGAAAGGGGAAGGAGCTAAGACCTCACTAGAAAGAGAAATTACCTTATAAGGACTATGAACCCCATGATCTGCCTCAGTAGCACAGCACCCTTGTGCTAATCCCTTGTGCTATGGAAAACCTAACTCTGTGCAGTGCTACCTATAGAAGTAACTAGTCATATGGCTGACAAGCAGCCCCATAAGCTGTGAAAGACAAACAAGTAAAAAAATGTGTAGGAAAATGATAACTGTTCAACACTTAGTCTACCTGCTGTATCAGGGCTAGTCCCAAACACATAGCCCTGAAACTGGATGGTGAGAGTCGGGAGGGAACCCCAATATTTACAGATGTGGGAGATCAAGGAGGGTTGTGAAACACTATGCAGGCTTAACTGTGCAGCTCCAAGACACCCAGTGTTACATTCATTCAAAATTCAGTCAAATCTGCACTGCTCTCATTCACACCTCCCACCTTAGCTCTCTAACATTTATTCTAATGACTTTCAGCAGGGGACTTTGAAGTGTTACCCATTCAGCCAGTGCTCATACAGTGGCAGCTGTGGTCTGTGGTTTAGATCAGAGTTGTGCCGTGTAACTGTGCCAGTTGAGAAGACCAGGTCCTTTGAGTGTATGGTAGTTGCAGGTGTGGTGTGCAGGATCCTTCTTGTCTACCGTCCACCAGGGGGTGAGAAGCAGTTCCAGCAGGAAGTTGCGGACTTCATTGTTAACATGGTGTTGTAGTCATCCAAACTGATGGTGCCGGGTGACTTCAATGCCTGGATTGATGGTGAACTCTCGCAGTTTGGTCAGGACTTCCTCCAACTTATGAACTCATTGGGCTTCACGCAGGCAGTTGCCTCTGCAATCCATAGTCATGGTCATTCTCTGGATCTGGTCTTCCTCCTGGGGATGGAGATTTCCAACTTGGTGGTGGAACCAGTTGGATGGTCAGACCACCACACTATAAGGTTCAATTTCCAGACTCCCCCTATAGGCCTGCCCCTGTGGAGATGGGAGATGGTCCGGTGCCGCTCTTTGAGGAGCATGACCCCAGATGGCCCATCAGTGGTGCTGAACCTATTGGGATTACTGTGTTCAAGTGAGGGTCCAGAGAATCTGCTACAGGCTTATAACAGAGCTGTGGTGGGGGATCTGGATGCTATAGCTCCTGTTTGGGTTCATCTTCTCACTCTTCACCCTCAGTCCCCTTGATTTGATGGGACCTTGAGGAAGCTGTGGTGAGTTGGATGAAGGTTGGAACATTGCTGCCAGAAATTGCACCTTGAAGCCAACAGACTTAGATTGATGCACCATTATAGGGACCATCAATCAGCAGTCTCTCATAAGAAATCAGGGTTCCTGTCCAAGGAGATTGCAGTAGCTCAGAGTTGACCAGCTCAGCTCTTTCAAACTGTGGACAGACTATGCAATCCAGCCTGTCTGTAGGTTCAAAGAGCCTTTTCACAAGAAAAGTGTGATGAGTTACCTTGGTTCTTTGCTGATAAGGTTGCCAACATCAGGTTTGAGATCTGATCAGCTCACTCTACTGGGGGTGGCTGTGGTCAGTATGAGGTTGCTACTCATCGGTTTTGCTGGATGAATTTTGACATGTTGGAGATCACGGATGTCATACAGAATGTCCAGAGTGTGTGGCCCACCTGCTGTAGTTTAGAACCTGGCCAATGAGCCTTTTAAAAGGGTGCGTTGATATCATTGACCTGGTCTTAGAAGAGATAGTCTGGAGCTCGTTAGAGATGGGTGAGTCTCCAGACTCCCTGAAGGAGGCAGTGGTGATGCCCGTCCTTAAGAAAACTTCTCTCAAACTGGACTGCCCTGCTAACAACAGACCAGTCTCTAACCTACCATTTGTAGGGAAGGTTATTGAGAAGGTGGTTGTGCTGCAACTGGAGAATCATCTTATTGTCCATAGTATCTATAATCCTTACCAGTCCAGATTTCAGAAGAGGCATAGCACTGAGACTGCTCTTGTTCGGGTGCTCAAAGACCTCCTGATTGCGAGAGATTGGAGGACCCATTCCATCTTGGTCTTCCTTGATCTCTTGGCAGCTTTTGACACCGTGGACAATGGGGTGCTGCTGTAGCTCCTGCAGTTCATCCATGGCCTGTCTGGCTTGGTCCTTAGATGGTTCCACTCATTCCTCACTGGCAGGTCTCAAAGGGTGATGTTGGGGATTTATTCCTCTGAGTCATTCTCTCTGCCATGTGGGGTACTACAGGGCTGTCTGCTATCCCTCATGTTGTTTGTGGTGTATATGTTGCCACTGTGGGACATTGTAAGGAAGTATGGTCTGGGGTTTCACTGCTATGCAGATGACACCCAGCTTTACTTGTCCTTTGTGCCCAATCAGGATAGTGCAGTCACAGTGTTTAACAACTGCCTCACTGAGATACAGGACTGGATGAATGCCAGCTGGCTAAAGTTGAATCCTGACAAGACTGAGGTGCTGGTGGTGGATCTGGGTCACAGGACAGAGAGGCTAGTGGCTGGCTGTTCCTCTGGGATTTGGCTTGTGGGTAGCCAGTTGCTGACCTCTGAACAGGCACGGAATTTGGGTGTTATGTTTGACGATGAACTGATGCTTCATTCACAGGTGTCAGCAGTTGTCAAGTCCTCTTTTTACCATCTGAGGATTATCGCCTGGATTAAGCACCTTGTTCCATCTGGTGATCTTCCAACACTGATCCACGCCTCTGTGACCTCACATCTTGACTATTGTAACTCCCTATACCTAGGGCTTCCAGGGGTTGATATCTGCCACCTGCAGTTGGTGCAGAACGCAGCAGCCAGGTTGTTAACTGGGCTATCTCGGTCCAGTCATATTACTCCTGTGCTGCATGAACTGCATTGGCTGCCAGTCCAGTGGCAGATCACCCTCAAGGTAGGCTTGCTGATCTATAATGCCCTATGTGCACAGGGTCTGAGCTACCTGCAAGATCTTCTGTGTCCCTACTGCCCCCTCCAACTGCTCCGCTCGGCCAACGAGGGATTGCTAGAGGTTCCCAGGGTTCAGCTGAAGAGATCTGGGTCACGGGCATTTATGTTTGCAGCCCCTACCCTGTAGAACTCTCTATCTCATCAGATAAGAGAGTGCCTGACAGCGAAGAGCTTTAAAACAGCTTTAAAAACATACCTACAGTATTTGGGATTGCTTTGAAGATAATATGTTATGAACTGACTATAATGTTATGACTGATGTTTTTACATGTGTTTTTCTGTATTTATTGTAAGGGCACTATGATTTTGGAATAGTGCTTTTTAGAAATAAAGCTGGTTTGATTTGATTTGATTTGACATAGCAGCAGCGGTGGGAGCTCCAGACCCAGCTAAAGACACAGCTGAGATTAAAAGCTTTACTCCAGCTAGTGCTTAAGTGAGTTACTTCTTTCAAGTCCTCAGTAGTGATTTTAGTGGACAAGATTCAGGATCTTCAAAACAAGGTCAGAGACAATGAGACCTATCTGTTCTATAGTGATGATAAGGAAACTTGACATGAAGCCAGCATACAGGAGGGGAATGTCTGGTAACCCTCCTCTGGGACCAAGCCAATGATTCTGAAAATAGGAGCCATAAAAATAATCTCTACTTCTTCGGATTCCCAGAGGGGGTCAAAAACAAGAATTTGGCTGGGTTTCTTATCAGGGAACTTCCCCATCTCCTCTGCCACTCTTGGAGGCGACCTCTGAAAAATGATAGGGCACATTGGACCCTTGGCCCTGTCCCTAAGTGGGTGATGGGCCCTGAACAACACTGCCCATTTCCTCTGATTCATTGATAAAAAATAAATCCTGGCCCTATCAAGGGACTGGGGCTGCTCCACTGGCACGGACACTACATCCATATCTTTGCTGACTACTCCACTGAACTAGCTCAGTGTCACAAAGGATATTCTGGAGCCAAGAAGCTTCTGTAGGAGTTATGTATCCCCTATCAGCTCCAGTACTCTGCTAAACTCTCAATCAGAACAGCATCTCACACACTTTCAACTCACCAGAGGAGGCTCACCAGTATCTCAAGACCTAGCCAGATAAAACTCATACCTTGAAGCCACTGGTCAGCACCGTTGGACCACCTCGGACTTCCACCTCTACTTCTGCAGGCTGGTGTCTACAGCACCCTCTTGATGCCTGACCTCTCCACCCTGTCATCAAGGCACAGGTCAGGAAGCATAGGAAACCCAGGAGCATTTTCAAAATTTGCAAATAACATTTTTTTTTATTAATAAAAGCAAAAAAAATAAAAAATATTCAGTATAACTATTTACAAGGAAAACTAAGTCCTTCTTCTGAGGGTACCTCTTAATTCCAAGTTTCAGTCTTCCAATCTCTCACTCACCTTGTCTCTCTAGCAAAAGCATTTCTTCTCTTTTTATATATCTTTGTCTGGAACTCGATAAGAGAGCCTGCTTCTCAGAATGTTCTTGTAAGTTTACAGAATGTTCTTGTCAGTTTTGTTCCATGCAGGTGCAGCAAAACAGTACATGGTGTCCTAGAACTGACCTCTTGTTCATAGCTCTGCAAAGGGCTTAAAACTGCATCTCAGGTTAACCCCTTGAGTTCCAAATAGCTTTTTGCAATCATTCCAACAATATAACTATATACAGTTTTAAACAAAGGGATCCCAGTAAAAGTGACATTTCCACTTAAAGATTTACATATATCTTTATACCTGCAAATGTGCAAGGGGGAAGAAAAGACATAAACAGCAAGGGAAGGCAGAGAGATAACAAGAGTCAGAGAACTGCAAAACCGTCAGAGTGATCAGTTCCTAGGTCTCACAAGAAAATTTGGTTGCGCAACCAGATAGAGAAGAGACAGAAAAGGAGAGGATAGAATAGACCTTTGCATTTAAATGCTTTCTGCATAACAAATGTGGCAGGGCCTTATTCAACCCTGTCACACACCCTCCCAACCCTATGGACTGGTAGACCTCCAAGACAAAGTATGCAAGCTGTTGTGTCCGAGACAACCATAGACTGAGCAGCCAGGCACATGCTAGCAGCACCAGAGATCATGGTCAGGAATTGGAACATTTGGACACTAGTTCTGTGTCTCTGGGAGAACCTTTACCTAAATGTCCTGACACTTCCCTCAGCCCATCACCAGACATGCAACCTGATGACCGCCTGCCCTCTGTAAGCCAAGATATCACCTCATCTCCAGGTCAGCAAATGGAGGGACTTTTCAGGGCTGACAAAGTGGAAGCCAGTCCGAGTCATCTCTCTCCAATGGACTTATGCTCTCTGTCTTCACGACAGAGCTCTCTCTCTCTCTCTCTCTGCAGGACACACTGTACCATGTACTGTTCATTTATTCTACCACTGATCTAGTAGAAACTTATTCTTGTATTTTTCTTTTGTGAGGTACTGCATCCCCCACGGGCTGTGCGATTAGTTATGCTCTGACTCTATGTCTGCATCATGACTGTGTGTTTCCCGGATCATGCCACCCCATAGCTCCATCTCGCCTTCTTTCTCATCCCTCCCTTCCCTTACCCTTCCTTTCACTTTGTCTCTCTATTTCCCTCTTTAAAGGGACACTGTCAACCCCGTTAGGTCTTAAAGTGTCCCAAGTTTAAAAACCACATTTTATGATTGACAACATTCTGTAAAGCTTCTAATGTAGCTGGTAGTTTGATTCTGACTCTGTTTTTCTTTAAAAAAAGTGAAAAACAGACTGCCCACCATAATGGTGCTACCACACAAACACAGGTTTGTTTTCATTCCTTGATCAGTTCTAGCTGCATCTTTCTGGGACTTGGGAACACCCCCAACACAGTCTAGCCCCTTATGATGCAGTGGGAGTTTAGGAGGCTACTGCCTCATGAGTGACTGCATTGTTTGGGTGTGTTTGTAATGCTCAGAAAGTATGCAGTAAGAACAGATCCAGGATTGTAAACAAAACAAGGTTGTTTATAAATATACATTAGCATGCATTTCAGTTCTACTAAACAAGGAGTCAGACAAAACCAACAGCAACATCAATGAATGTTAGAGAAGGTAAGAAATCATAAAATGTGAGTTTTTAACGAGAAATAATATGAAAAACAGGTTGACAGTGTCCCTTTAATTTAACCCTTCCCTTTTCTTCCCCACCACCTGACAGTGCAGGACAGGCAGGTGGGTTCTCCCAAGTTGCACTATAGCCCATTAGCGGCAGCTAATGCACTTAATGTGGTAGCCCAGTAAAACCTTACCCATTAGTCTGCTTTTTCTGCACTTCCCCTTTAACAATGCAGACAAAAATTTCTGGTGGCTTGTGAGTGATCCCTGGGTTGCTGGGTCACTGGTTTTCCTCTCCCTTGGTTTACCCTGACATAACCTGGGGATGACTGACCTCATCTCTGTGCTGTCCATTTTCCCTCCCTTTTTAGGTATATTGGGCTGGTACTGTCTCCTCGAGTCTTCCCTCTCATCCTGATCAGCTAGCAGCTTGAAGCAGACTGGATCATGCTCTCTGGGCACATCTCTGTTGACTCTCTGGGCCCACACTAACTCACCACGCGACCCTGTCAGTGGAGGCACCATCCCCCTTCTCTGCATATCTCCCATCTCCATACATCACTGAGAGGCTGTCCCAGGCCATCCGTTAACACTCCTTCATCCACTGAGTTTGGTTCTCCCTGTCCTGGCAATTTTGAAGGCACTTTTTCACGCAGTCAAACAGCCATACAGTAATCAAACAGTAAGATGGGTCACTCTCCCCTTTCACCTCTTCTCATTCCATCATGGGACCCCTACTCACTGAAGCCTAGTTACCATTGGGAGAGGCAGGTTTTATTCTGACCTAGGCAGAGGATACTTAGTGCTCTCCTCTCTGTTTCAGACACTGGTCCCCTACAACTCTCCCTGTTACCATGCATGAGAGTCATTGAACATGGACTGACTGAATAGCCTGGTGTGACTGCAATACTTCCTGGGTGGCTCAGTTACAGTCACACATTGTCCACTTTCCTAGTGGAGGCACAGGGTCTCTGAGTTGACCACTTTGGGGGTTCAGTCCCTGCATGGGCCAAGCCTTAGAGACCCCAACACAGTTTTCTTACTTCTCAGTTTTGATTTCATTGTTGTCCACCTGTTTGCAAATCATTGCTTGTGTATGAAGGTTTGCAGATGTTGTTTGTTCCTGATTTATTGTTAACTTTAGCTTTATTCATATCTACTTTTTACTGTTCCTGTTTAGCATACTGTTCCAATTCAGTCTCATCCTATCAGGAGAGTTCCAGAGACACTCACTCAAGTTTCAGGGCCTATGTATGAATTATTACTTTTGGGCACACCCCCTCCCACCCTAACATACTCCCTCTTTCACTTTTCTCTGCAAGTGTCACTGCTGTGCTCACTGCCCCTCTGTACACCTTCCTGCTCTACCATGGCTAACCATCCCTTGAAGAGGTTATACTGGAACATCAAAGGCATACAGACCTCCATAAAATGCTGTAAAATTCTAGATTGCATACCTAGAGAAGGAGTCAATATAGTCTTTTTTTCAGGAAACCCATCTCTCAGAACCAGAGACAGCCAAACTTAAAATGTCCTGTGTTACCCAGATGTGTGGCAGTTCCTATAAAACAAAAAGCACAGAGGTCACCATGCTTATTCATAAGAATATCCCTTTCTCAGCTGAGGTGATCACCTCAGATCTGAAAGGACAGTATGTTAAGTAGTGGCCAAGCTTTATAATCAGAAGGTTACCTTTTGCAATGTATATGCCCTTAATACACAGGATGTCAATTGCTATACCTAGCTAACTCAGCTGCTTTTTTTCTAATTCAAAGGGCAGTTTACTTGTAGGTATGGAAACCAACACTGTTCTGAATGAATTTTTCAACTGACGTAAACCCCCCCCACTGGACTGCCATCCCTGACTTCCCTGGCTCTCCAATGCCAGATGGCTAAATTGGGCCTAACTGATATTTGGCATCTGATTAATCCGAGAGGTAGAGATTATTCTTTCATCTTAGCCCTTGATCAGTCCTTTTCATGGAGAGACCTTTGGTTAGTTCTGCACCCCTGGATCCCAGATGTCGTAGACATCCATATTAGCATTATGTTTATATCTGATCACGCTCCTGTCTTTTTTTCCTTGCTCCCATCTTCCTCCCTCAAACCTGGCAGGCATCAATGGCATTTTAACACCACCATCCTGAAAGATGGGGCCTTTTGCCAAGCCTTGGCAATGGACATACAAGATTTCCTCAGTAAGAATTATCCAGAGGACACCTTGGCAGCAACCCAGTGGAGTGGTTTAAAAGCCTCTGTCTGGGGCTGCTTCATTAGTTATATCTTCCACCTTAAGCAAACAAAGCAGGTAGACCTAGAGATACAGTTGCAGACCCTAACGGGCTGAACTTTCCCCCTTGTATGACCTCTTAGTAGACATTCTAAGCACTAGATATAAAATTAACCTGTATCTGCATCAACAGGCCAAATGTGCCCTATTTCAACTCAAACTGACTTTCTGGGAGGCTGGAGAGAAACCAGGGTGCATCCTCATGTACATTGCATAAGTGGCAGTAAAAAGCCAGAATAGTCACTATTACCAATCATACAGGAAAGATCAAACAAGACCCTCAAGCTATCAATGACTCCTTCCTCCACTTCTATAAAGATCTCTACAGTAAGGAGATGCACCATACAGATGTGGAGCTCTCACAGTTTACCAACCCACTTGGCCTCCTTAAGGCAGACCAGGCATTAGCCAGGCCCTAGATAGACTGATCACTACCACTGAACTCGAAGTGATCCTCCAACAAATACTTGCTGGTAAGTCCCCCAGGGAAGATGGCCTCCCAACTGAATTATTTTATACCTTTAGGGCAGTCCTTCTCTCACTCTTGGCTGCCACTCTGGATGAAGCCAATACCACTGGGGGGCTTCCACCATCCATGAGGCCAGTGACCATTACACTTTTACCCAAACCTTTGAAGGATCCCCTCTCATGCAGTAGCTATCAGGAGATATTGCTCATCACCACTGACTGCAAGGCCTATGCTGAGGTACTCGCCACGAGGCTACAAGGCACAATTGCCGATTTGGTGGACAGGGACCAAGTACTGTATGCTTTATTCCACAGAGATATGGCATAGACAATACCAAGAGACAGCTGTATCTCCTCTGGGCTGCCTTTCTTCCACCCCTGTTGGTGCTTGTCTCACTCGTTGTAGAAAGCATTTGACAGGGTGGAATGGGACTATTTCTTTCATGTTCTGAAAGTATTTGGTATTGGGAACACCTTCAGTGGCTATGTTTGAAACCTTATACCTTGGTGCTCAGGCCTCAATTGTTATGAATGCTTACTCATCTCCACCATTCCCCCTTGGTAGAGGCACCCAGTAGGGTTGCCCCCTGTCACCCCTTTTATTCCTCCTGGCCTTGGAACCCCTCATTCAGGCTATACAATTGGATTGAAACATACAAAGTGTCCGCATGGGTGGAGAACATAAAGCTCTTGTCTATGCAAATGACATCATGTTTACCCTTACCAAATCAGAGCCCTCCATCCCAATCCTGTTAACTTTTTTTTCTCATTTTAGCCAAGTATCTGGTTATAAGGCCAGAGTGACTAAATCAATTATACTACCATCTAGCCCAGCTCTTTGCTTCCTCCTTGTCTTCCCTTGGCATTTGCAGCTAGTGGAATCCAGCATCCAGTACTTGGGAATCCACTTTTCATGGGACATATGGTCTCTGGAAAGGTTGAACATCTCCTCTTTACTGGCTCAAATTGAGAAAGACCTGACCAGGAGCAGGAATGTCCACTTGTCTTGTTTAGCGGCATGTGCATACCTTTAAAATTATGGCAGCCCTACATCTCCAATACACTTTGGATAACTTACTCATTAACCTTCACCCAAAAATTTTTGAAGCTGCCAAGAGACAGATGTTAACTTTCTTCTAAGGCTCCAGCCCCAAAAGGCTCAGCATCCACAAGTTGGTTCAACCTCTAGACAGAGGGGGCCTTAAGGTCCCTGACTAGGGCCTCAAGCACATATCCCATATGGTATACCAACTAACCATCTCCTTCACCATGGTAGATCCCCTAGTATGACCCAAGTGGGTAGACAGTGAAACTAGCTTAGTTGGTCAAGCCCCATATCAGGTGGTTATGTTCAGGAAGCTTCCCACCTTACTTGCCTCCTACCCTACACTTTCTCTTATCAGGAAAACCTGGAAAACTCTAGCCTGAAATCTGAAATGATCCCTGACACACTCCCCTCTTTTTCCACTTTTACAAAACAGCTACTTGAAAATAGAGGGTGAATTGGTGGTCTGTACTAGCTGGCTGACAAAAGGGATTCACAGCCTTTTCCAGCTCATTGATGAAAAGTTGGATCACCTTAAATCCTTCTGGCAATTGCAGGAGACCTTTGCATTAGCCATGCACCATCACTGGCAATATCTTCAGCTGAGACCTGCTGTACAGGATCTCCTAGCCCCAAACTGCAAAAAGGCCCCTACTGACAGTCTAGACAGACTCCTCCTACCAGCCTCAGGAAAACCACCCCAAACCCGATGCTATATATCATAGGCTGCTGTCACTCCGCAGCCCACCACTGGCCTCCTTATTTACTTGGATGAGAGATCATTCCAGCTGACTGCAAGGCCACTTGGGTTAACCTTAAACAAGTGGTTAAAGATTCAAGAACATGTTTCACTCAATTCAATTTATTGCACCATTGGCATAGAACTCCCAAACAACTACACTGGTGGGGCCTTGTGCACTCTGACCAATGCTGGCAATGTGACAGTATGATTACCCACCTGATATGAGATTGCATGATCCTTCAGCCTTTCTGAGATGATGTCCAATTGATTCTGTCTGACATGCTTCCCCCACCCATCCAACTCTCACCTATATTAATTATGCTAGTTTTAAAAGACACAATCGTCATCCTTCCCAAATACATGCAGAAATGAATTCATGTAGCCCTTATCACCACTAAACATGTTATACCTCATCACTAGAAAATCAAGTCTCCTCTTCAAATTTCAGAATGGTTGCTGGAATTGGATAGGTTAGCTAGCTTTGAAAGGGTACACTATAACCTTCTTTTTTTAAGTGAATGATTCAGAGAATATGGTTATCACAATCATCATCTTAACATTCTGTGACTCCCCATCTCATCCTTATCAATCACCCTCCCTGCCACCAGTGTCCCTATTTAATAACTATACTACTTTAATTTAAGTTTGATCTAAAACTCATGAATGGGAGCCAGATCCTAAGATACAACCCAAATAGATTTTCCATTTTATATTGCATTTCTTCAACTCTATGTAAATCTATCATTCCCTGAACCCACTCTACAAAAGATGGCAAAGATGTATCTTTTCAATGTATCAATATAAGCTTCTTTGCCAACAACAAATCCATACAGCATAATTCCATAACATCCCCAAATCTACCCCATCTCCTCCTGGTCCAAACAATGCAATTCCTGGATCAAATGGAAAATCCCGCCCAACAAATTTTCCAAGTAGCCCAAATATTTTTTGCCAAAATGATTCCAGCTTGTGACAGGATACCAACATATGATCCAATGTACCTCTAACCTCCCCATATCTTATACATAATTCCAAATTATTAACACTTATTTTATTTAATCTCACCGGTGACAAATACGTTCTATGTAATATATTTATATGCATGTTTTTAACCTATTATTCTTAAATGGAAGATCATCTAAATTAATTAAAGAGTCCCACCTAGTATCTGAAATAGATTGACCCCTTTCTTTTTCCCAGCCTTGCTTAAGTCTACCCAAAGAGACCAATCTACCATTTTCCCTTAAGTACTTATAAATTTCACCAATTAAATGTTTTAAAGAATACAGATTATCAAAAAAGAAGTCCAATCCCCCTTGACAACCATTAATGATTTTGATTATTCTTATATATAAAGTTCCTTACCTGAAGGTATGCAAAAAATGCTCCATCAGATAAGTCATACCTATCTCTTAGCTCATCAAAAGAGGAGACCCTGTCTTCAATCATAAAATCCTGCAGTGAGCACAAACCTTTACCCCCCAATTCTTTTTGTATTAATCCCCTACCAATAGATGGGGGGAAATGATAATTATTAACAAGAGATGTCTTATAAATTAATTTATCATTTCCCCAACAATCTCCTAGCCAAATTCCAGGCCCAATTCATAGCTTTAGTACAGTGAAGAACCTTAGAGTACAGAGATAAGTTAGCATTATTTATATTAACCCCTAAATGATGTACAGTACAAGCCACTTAATCAGGATGCAGATAAATGGAACATCTGCTTTATTGGGACGTCCCTTTGGGAACCAATTAAGTGGCCATGCATTCCTGTGGACAATAGTCCTGCTTAATAGGGACAAGGAAGCCATTTAATTGGGATGATGCTGTCCAATTATTCACCACATATTCTATGAACCTTGCTGCTGTTATTCCCACTAATCACTTTTAGCTCCTGATTATCACCTTCTGCCACAGGTGCTATAAGGGATTAGTGGTTACAGCATCAGATCCTGAGTTGTATCCAATGTGAGCTGCATTGAAAGGAACACAAAGCAAACCTTATGAGGGCTATTGTTCACTAAAAGACTCCATTTCTTTGATCTCTCTCTGTCTCAAGCAAGTTACTGTTGAATAAAAAACTGAGCCAACATCTCGCTGAACTCTCATCCGTAAAGCGCTTTCTCTCCCCCAAAGCAAACTCACTCTCTTTTACCTCGCACTGTCTCTCTGCTGAAATGCCTAGCAAGCTTCTGCAAAAATAAAAACAAAAACAGAAGTCAAAAGCAAACTCGTTCTCTTTTACCTCGTGCTCTCACATCTCGCCATAATCTCTCCTGATTCTTTCGAAATCTCTCCCCCAAAGCACAATTACTTCCTTTTACCTCGTGCTTTTTCTCTCTCTCTGTCTCTCTCCATGCTGAAATGGAGCTTCTCTAGCAGTAATAAAAATAAAACAAAAACGGTACCTACATTTTGCCAAAATCTCTTCCCCCAAAGCTCACTGTCTCTGATTTACCTCTCGCAGTGAGTAAAGGTTGCTCTTATCACTACAGATCACCTGAAACCTACCAAATTATGCTTTACAAAGAAAGAACATCGATTTCTATTGCCTTCTGATAAACAGGATGGCAGCTTAATCCAGACTAAAAGTCTGCGACCAGGGTATCCCAATTAAGCGGCTTCTACTGTACCAGACACAAAAACGGGACTCTCTCTGCCTCAGTCTGAAAACATGCTGGCATCTCCTCCCTATCCTGGGCCCAATAACCCAAACACTCTAATTGAGCCACCAAGTAATAATATTCAAAATTAGACAGAGCCAACCCCCCCCCTTGCCTTTGATAATAATAGTTTTCTAAAGGCAATTCTTGGTGTCTTTTGTTTCCATAAAAATTTATTAATTGCCCTATTTAGAGTGTCAAAAAATACTTTAGGGATAATAATAGGAACCATCTGAAACAAGAACAACACCCTTGGCAGAATGTCCATCTTAACAATGTCAACCCACCCAATCAACACTAATGGAAGATTTTGCCATCTTATAAGATCTTGTTCAATTTTTTTAAGTACCGGTATCACATTTTTTTCATATAATATACTTATATCTGAAGAAACATAGACCCCCAGATACTTCATATGTGGCTTATGATAAGTGTATAACAAATGATCTCTAGGTAGTTCACGTTCATGTAAATTCACCACCACCTCTGTCTTACCCCAATTAATTTTATATCCAGAAAACCTGCTGTATGTTGCAAATATTTCTAATAAGTGAGCAAAATCTTTGGCTGGGTCAGTCAAGAACAACAAAATGTCATCCATGTACAATGAAATTTTATGCACCTTTCCTCCTACCTCGACTCTCCTAATCTGAGGGTCTTTCTCACCAACACAGCCAGTGGTTCTATAAATAAAGCAAAAAGCAAGGGTGACAAAGGGCACTCCTGCCTAGTGCCCCGTTCTAACTCAAAATAACATGAACAGTTCTGATTTGTCTTAATTGAGGCCAAGGGAGCATGGCAAATCAATTTTATCCATTCCAAAAATGTTCCTTTGATGCCGAACCTCTTTAATAAACAAAACACAAATTTCCACCTCACCCTATCAAAAGCGTTTTTGGCATCAAGGGACAGAACAGCCAATCTTGTATCCAATGCTCGATCTAATAAGTTAATTGCCTGTCTTACACTATGATTTAATCTCCTGCCAATCACAAACCCACTTTGATCTGAGTGGGCAATTTTTGGAATAACACACAAAAACCTATTAAGCAAAATTTTAGTAAAAATCTTGTAGTCGTTGTTCAATAATGAAATAGGTCTATAAGAACCACATAATCCTGGGGGTTTATCCTCCTTCAAAAGCAAAATAATAGAGGCTTGATTAAAAGTTGGTGGAAAATCCTTGTATATCTGAAAATTCCTAAACAAATTAAATAATAAAGGCGCAAGATATTCCCAAAAATATTTATAAAATTCTGAAGAATACCCATCTGGTCCTGGAGTTGTATTATTTAACATATTAATTATGACATTATTAATCTCTGCCATTGATATTTCCATATTCAGACCTTCCCTATCCGACTCCACTATCTGAGGCAAGTCAATCCCTTTTATATTATCTTCAATTTCAAAATTATCCGATGGGCCTTCTTTATACAAATCTTTACAACATTTTTGAAATTCCTCATTAATCTGGTTAGTGTCAAAAATCTTTTTTCCGCTCCCCCTCTAGAGTAAGAAAATCAATTCTATTCTGATTATCCTGTTTTTTTAATTGATATGCCAGTAATTTAGATGGTGTATCTGCACAAAAATAATATTTTGCCCTAGACCTATACATCTGTTTCTCCGCCTTTTCCTGACTGATCTTTCCAATTTTTCTTTTAGAAACATAATTTCTATTTTAATTTCATCAGTTCCTAATTCTGCATGACTTTCCTCAATACAAGTCAATTCTTGTTCCAATTGATCCAAGTATTGTTGATTCTTAGTTTTGACCATACTTTCATAACTTATAATAGAACCTCTCAAATACGCCTTAAGGGCCTCCTAAATGCCAACCCAAGAGAAACTATTAGGGTGGTTATGTTGCAAAAAATGCCCAATTTCTTTTCTCAAAAAGGCACCAAACTGGAAATCCTGCAATAGCATATTATTAAATCTCCAACTCCTTGGTCCTAAATGTACATTATTTAACAAATCTAGCACCACATAACATGAAGCATGGTCTGAGATCAAAATAGCATTATATCTTACAAACACTACAGATTGCAAAAGAGACCCTGATATAAAAAAATAATAAATCCTTGACAAACCATTATGAACATTAGAAAAAAAAAGAACATTTCTTTAAATCTTGATACAAAGTGCATTAAGGATCCAGCAAAGCCAGATCCTTAGCATAGTTTTTTGTAAGCTGTACCACTCTCACTTTATGTTCTGGGACTGAAAACATCCTATCCAGCTGAGTCAGTGCTACATTAAAGTCGCCCCCTATTATCACTGGAACATCTGAAACTGCAGCTTGTAAATAAATATTAGTAAAAAAAGACAAATTTCCCTCGTTTGGAGCATATATGTTAATAAAAAAAATGCAAACTGCCCTACAGTAATTTTTGTGTTTACCCAATGACCCTCAATATCCACCCCAGAGCATTCAATTTTAGAGTTTAAGTGTCTTTTAATAAAAATAGCAGCCCCTCTTGCATTACCTGAAAATGAAGTGGAAATACCCACTGCTTTGAAGAGGTTAATAAAGTACACCACATCTTTTTTTCTCAAAATGCTTTTCCTGTAGTAAGACACAATCAACTTTTTTTTATTTAAATAATTAATAATTTGTTTGAGCTTAATCCTATCTCTGGCTCCCTTCACATTCCAAGTTAGTATTCTAAAAGCTGGAGTCATTATATAGCGAAAGAAAAATTGTTTCCCATTTTATTTTAGCCCCTAACACAGTCGGCAGGGAAATATCCCCAAATAACCAATCCCCTTTCTCATTCACTCCAACATACTCTCCATATTTATTTTTAACCAAACACCCCTTTTTTTCATGATCACCTTATTAATCAACCTTATACTCCCCCCCCCAAACTCAGTTCCCCCTTACAGGCTTTTCTGTCCACAGAAAAAACATTTCCCTACCCCCAAACACTAAGATAGCTAACTTTAAACTATGTGTATAGATGTTATATCTTGAGCTGCTTCTGCTTCCCCCATTACACATATTTTCCTATCTAATTACCTTCTGAGTATCCCCCTCTTTCCCCTATAAACCCATAAATTAAGAAGTTGTAAATTCCGTGAAACCTTTATTATATAAAAAGGTTCTTGCTTCTTGAGGTGTAGAGAAAAATAAATATCTTCCCTCTATAAAGATCCTAAGTTTTGCAGGGTGAAGTAACGGAAAAGAAATACCTTGTTTCCTTAACTGATCTCTGATAACATCAAAAGATTTATGCTTACTCAGAACTGAGGGAAGGAGAGAGGTCAGAAAAGGTCTGCAATTTTATTCCCTTGTATGCCAAGCTTTTTTCTTTCCTTGCCTTAGCCAAATCTCCTCTCTGTCTTGGAATCACAAAGTTTTGACATACATAAATCTTGGCATTCAATCCTCCTTTTGCTGCCCAAATGCTGTATGCACGCTATCTATCTCAATTTTTTCCTCAGGATATTTACGTCCCATTATTGAGGATAACATTTGTTCACAATAAGACAAAGTGTTCTCCCCCTCCACCCCCTCTGACAAGCTACTAATCTTAATATTCACCTTCCTTGACCTAGCCTCAAAATCTTCAATGTTGTCTTTTAACATAGCCAGTTCTTTCTTTGCAATAGCCAAATCTGTTGTCATTTTAGGAATCATGTCTTCCATATTAAATACCCTCTGTTCAACCTGGTCTGTTCTTAACACAACTTCATTCATTTTTTCCACTATATTGGAGAATTTTTTATCCAAAGAAGCTATTGCTAAATTAATATTCACAAAACCTGATATTAATTCCTCAAACAATGAAGTGCTTTCCACATTACTAGATCTCCCAAAGGCGTTTCTTGTCTCGGGGGAAGGGAGGGAGGGCCTAAAAGTATCTGCCTCCTGTCATTTTCTTTCATCTAATAACCCACCCTCTACTTTATTATGTTTCTCTATTTGTTTTGATTGCCTCATTTTTACTGAAGAAGCCATTTACAAATTTGGATATACCATTTTTTGGCACACTGGAGATCTTAAGTATGTCACAATGGATTGCTGAAATAATGAAGCTGGAGTTTTAATAGTTTTTTCCCAGTAGTACACAATGTCACATTCTCTACATCAACAACTTGTTTATCCATTTGCTGCTCACTCGTATACTCTGAGTTCAGACTTTCAGTAATTATACTGTCTTTTACAGGCAGACTCTTCCTTTCTCCCCCTCCCCTTTTCCACCAAATGCATTTGCTAACAAAGAGTTTCTCCCTTCTCGTCCTTCACCCACAAACAGCCTGGCCCACTCCAAAGCACTGTGTTTCAATTCACCAACAGCCCCAGATAATCTTGTTGTGGATAGGTAATTCTCCATTTGGATGCCCAGAACACAAATATTATCTTCATTCAGTTCGTCTACACTTCCCCTCCAGAGTGAGTCATCAAAATCTTCTGCCTCAATAGCTCCCAGAGAAATAAAAGAAGCTTTTGACATACCTGTTGCTTGGGCCTCATCAGTACCAAATGATTTTACCTGATTTTTAAATGAATATCACCTAACAAATTAGATTCATTTGGGGCTGTGTTGGTTCTCCTCAGTTGGCATTTTCCAACTGGCAGTTCTCATTCAGGACTATGTCACAGCACTTTGTGAACATGCCAAAACTTTTTAGACATACCTGATGAGGAAAAAAAGAAAAACTTCTAACACTTTTTATTTACAAAACCCACCTCTTCTCTTTTTGCACCCCAATGCAGAACTTCACCAAATTGAAGAGAAGGAAATCATTTAAACTGAAAAAAAAGTTGGGGAAATCATCCCGCAAAGTGCTCAGATCACACAGCTACTGCACTCAGCCTGCCATCTTGTGTGCATGCTCCTGCA
This sequence comes from Neoceratodus forsteri, assembly GCA_016271365.2. Classification (NCBI taxonomy): domain Eukaryota; kingdom Metazoa; phylum Chordata; order Ceratodontiformes; family Ceratodontidae; genus Neoceratodus; species Neoceratodus forsteri. The sequence goes on from CM057456.1 coordinate 856,523,025, forward strand.
GACCACAGCTCACGCATTCTAACTTCCTCACACTATAACCTTCTTAATAGATTAGACACATCAATTATTTTGTTTACTTCTAGGTTGACATCTTCTGTTACTACAAAGGAAATTTTTTTTTCTAGGTGCCCAATCCCAGAGGTTCTGGGTGCCGTACACAATACAACTATCCAATAAAACAATACAATTATCCACTGTAAAAACTCTACATGCACAAATGGATTTACCAGAAAACAAATCTTGCAGTTTATTTAGCTACAAAAGGAAAAAGTTCAGACACTTGTCCAAATCCAGTGTGCAGATACAAACCCACTCTAGTGAACCATGGTCAGATGGCAATGCCACTAAACACTAACATTTTGCTCAGGTGTCCCCAAGCTTCATCAGTGATACCACAGTAACACAGTAGTGCCCTTATATATATACACATCACTGTACATGTCACAATATAAAAACACCAATCAAATGGTCAAACATATATAAAACTGCATGCACACCAATATATAAAATATTAAAAATCATGTTAAATTTGTGGATATATTTAAATTTTCACATTCATTTTTTCCCTCTTTTTCTCTCTTAAATTTGCTTAAATATTTGAAGTTTATGCATTCCCCATGCCTATAAACTCAGTACTTAACGTTCCAAATCTCAAAAATCAATTTTATTTCAATGGGGTACTGCTCCTGAATTAAGACACTGAAATGACATAGTGCTTCTACACAGAGACAATATTCAAACAAGTCATTTAATCTTAATAGAACACTGCCATTTGCACCTATGTAATAAGATAACACAGTGCCACTATTTAAAGTCATAGTGCTCCAACATGAATCTAATGAGTTCTTCAGTCATTGCCTCTTGCACTGATGTATAAAAATACATGATGCTGCTGTTTAAAGATGCAATGTTCCAATCGTGGATGTAATGATTTTTTTTAGTAATGATATACGGGTTACTTGACAGATTACCAGGCACAAAAATTGTTTTCATGAATACACTGGAGTAATGACACCCATGCCAAACATTTCAGTTACATAACAAAGCCTCATAGAAATCATCCCTATTTTATGTATACATTAAAGAATTCTGTTTTTACTGCCTTTATATATGCATATGAGTTCCTAAAACCAACATACTTCATTTCAAAGAAATGCAGATAAATCAATATTACTGTATCATTTAACCGTCTTCCACTTTGTGCCCCCAATTCATATATATCCAATAGAAACTCTCTACGTCCAACTGCTTTTTCTAGATCCCCATCCCTTGGCCCCAGTGTCACTCTTTCAATTCCCATAAATTCAATGTTGTGTACACCATTAGATAATATCTTTATATGTTTAGCAATAGCATAACTTGCACCCCCTCCCCCGTATTGCCCATACATGTTCACCAATTCACGCTTAGAATTGGCATCATGGAATATTATAACAGCCAGTGGAACAGCTGAAAAACCAGGATCAAGATCACAGCACTATAAGGCTTAACCAGCCTCTTTTTGGGGGGCAGGTGACAACAAGGCTGGTTAAACCTCAACGCACTCCAGTCTTGATCCTGTTTTTTCAGCTGTTCCACTGACTGTTATAATATTCCATGATGCCAGTATGATGCAATAAATATTAGACAACAGCATTATTGGGTCTATGAGTGCATTCTTCATGTAATTTGTTTGGCATATTTAAAGAAAGCAAGCACTGGGATTTGCTGAGGGCACCACTATCAATTCCTAGGTACTCTAGTTCATACTCTGCAGTGAGGTTACTCTGTGCCAGACTGGAAAACCAACAGAACTGGCAATCTGCAATGTGCCTGGAGAAAATCCTTCCAGTAGGTGTCTCATTTCCTTTGGGTAATACTACACCAACCTGGGCCAGAGTGCTACTACTTGCCATAACCAGGAATAACTTTTCAACACTCTCAGTGACCAGGAACCAATAGTTAAGAAAGTCACCCCAGAAACAGCACCCATCTATGTACTAGCATGGCACAGATCATTTTCTGGAACTATTCCTACTAGCATTCTACAACACCCTTTGCTCCATGTGCCACCAAGAATATCATCCAGTTAAGCTATCCATGACTGGTTCCATAGATCCTACTCATTGGATGCCTTACCCCCATCTGGGGCCCCTTCACTAGCCCAGAATCATATTCAATTTATCTTAAAGTCAAGGAACCATAATGTTTGCCTGAATATGACTGTTCACATTTATTTATATATTTATGTCTATTTGGTAAAAGTTATGCATAACTGAAATAAAAAGAACAGTTCTAGCCTAATTTGCCAGATAACAGAATCTATTAGTATGAATGGATTGTCACCCAATATTTACCACAGACAGATCTTTTCCCATGCACTTACAGTGCCACTAAGACTAGTTTGGTCCCTGACACAGTAAACCAAGCTGAACGTTTATTATTTTAAAAAAATATATATTTACAACATTTACAATGTTAGAGTACTTGAACTCAGGGAAACTTCTCAGGTAGTGTCCGGGAGAACATAAACTTGCCTAGCATAAAAGCAGATCTTATATGACTAATTCACAAGTAGAGAACCAAAAAGTTCAAAATTGGTTCAAGTTTAGATTTAGTTTCTAAAATAAGAAAATTAGTCAGTTCTCTTCTACCTTGCCCAATGCTGTGAGACTTAATATACCTCTGTTAATAAAGTTTGTTTCCATGAAAATAATCCTGGTGAGCATATTCTATGCTTTGGGTTTGACCATTTAGCACCAAGTAATAATTCAAAATAGGTTCTGAGCCTTCAGTGCATCCATTTTCCAGTCTCTCCTCTCCTAGTTCCATTTTCTTTCCTCATTACCTGGGAGCCATGCTCCACCTATTTAGGAGAAATACACAAAGAAACACTGCTTTTCTGAGCATAGAATAATTTGACACCAGATAAATAATCAAATCCTATGACCCCCAGGCAACAGTTGCATACCTTACGTTGCCATACTTAGGCATTTCAGCACTCAGAGTGCTACTTCTCTAAGCACTGGCTTCAGATGTACTGGGGTGTCTTGGCTGTTCATTTTCTAGCTGAGCTGCTTTTGCTTGGCAGCCATTATACTGCACAAGGAATGCCATTCACTGTGTCTCCTGGAGTTTCATGTGCTCAGGTGCTTAGCCACCTACAGATTCCCACAGGCCCCAATCAGGAGCTGACAGTGGCACACAGCGCTGCACACACAGTCATCAGGAACCTACACCCTCCAAAATTTAATAAAAAATAAAGATTTCTTTTAAGAAAATGGGCTTCTCGACAATAAAATATGGGTTCTATGTGATATCAGTAAAAATAATGGTGAGGAGCATATCAGCAAAACAAAACACCAAAAGCAAACACAGTACACACAAAATTTTGTGACCATCAGAACCGAGACCCCACATCTGACAGTGTATAATATGCAGAAAGTATCACCTCCCACACCCCCTTAGCTTTTTATAAATAACTCCAAGATAGCACAATGCTTGGGAAGGTTGTGTTCCTGATGCATGCTGTTTTTCCCCTGTCAGTGTTTTTGCAGGTGCTCAAATTGAGTTGCTCTTATTGAGTTGCTCAATTTGAGTCACCCATATCATGGGATACTTAAAATATGCTAGTAAAGGAGAATGCTGAGGACCTAAACAGTCAGGCAGAGCAGCCACATGGCCATCTTGTGGGTATGCCCTGCAGCTGTCAGAGTTACAACATTCCATGGGAAACACTCGATGAGATTTTTCCTCGGCATTATTTTCCTCCTGCTTAAATCAGGTATATTTAGGGGTGGGTGAAAGTGTGGTTTTCCACCTTGGTGGAACTTCCTTGAAAATCAGAAAATTTTCGCAGAAGTTTCTGAACTTCCGCCTGTTGTGGGGTGGAAAACTTCCATGAAGGTTATGGGCAAAATTTCACCCTGTTATATAAAAATAAGCCTTTGTGACTAGTAGTCCCTCCCCCCACCAGACCCACCCAACCTAAAAAAATATACCATGCCCCCGTGGTTGTGATGCCTCCTCCCAACCCATCCCTGCCTGACAAATGCCCTGGTGGCTAACGGTCCCTCCCCTCCACCTCATAAGCCCAAAGTGTCCAGTCTAGTAACCCTACACCCCATCACCATCTCCCTCCATACTTTAAAAAATAATTCCATGTTGGTGTAGAGTGATTTCAACCCCTCCTCCCCATCCCCAATCCCCAGTCCCTGAATATATATTATTTCCCTGGTGGTCTAGTGCCTCACCCCCACCCCAGCAGGTGTCCACCACTCACTCCACCCCATCCCAAACCCCGCGGGCAGATCAACATAGCCCTCCTCTCTTCACCATGGCTGGAACACCCACTGTGCTGTCAGTAAATGAGTGTGTTGTGCTCATTCATTGACAGATCAGTGGGCAGGCCAGCCATGGAGGAGAAAGCAGAGCTGTGCTGGTCCACTTCGCTGGGGTTCAGGATGGGGTGGGAGTGGTGGTGGGACACCTGCTGGGTGGGGGCATTACACCACCAGGAAAAATAATATATATTCAGGGACTGGGGATTGGGGATAGGGAGGGGGTTTAAACCACACTAGACCACCAGGGAATTTTTTTTTTAAAGTATGGATGGAGATGGGGGGGTGGGATTATTGTACTGGACTGGACACTTTGGACTTGTGAGGTGGAGGGGAGGGACCACTAGCAACCAGGGCATTTGCTGGGCAGTAATGGGGTGAAGGAAGGATCGTAACCACCAGGGTGGGATATTTTTATTTTTAGGTCGAGTGGGTGATCCAGCGGGGGGAGGGACCACCAGCCACCAGGGATATTTTGTGTACCTGTGGGGTAAGTGAGGGGAGGGACCACTAGCCACCAGAATTTTGGAGGGGGTAACTAGGTTGTGTGGCGATCATGGGGAGAATTTCTGCAGAAGTTTCTGAACTTCCATGGAACAGAAAGTCAGCCCTTCAATTAAATTCTGCCTACCGAATTTTTTTTCACACATGCCTAGGTATATTTGGTACCTTGATATATACAAATCAATCATGTTTCAAAAAAAGTACACTTTATTATTGTTTTTAGTTTATTTTTTAATAAAGGGCTTAGGTAGAAACAATTAATGACTAATACCTAAGATAATGTAATCAAAAAAAATATGGGCCTGAGTAATCTGGAAAGATGCAGCAGTGATAAGTATATTTTACAACTCTAAGGTAAGTTGGAAGAACTTTTTCATTTAAATATTGGACCCAGTTCACTATTTCAAGGTGTTTGGGTCCAAAATAATGTGCAAATGAGCACCCTATTGTGCCCCACTTATCTAACAAATATTCACAAAGGGCTTACTAAGTAACTGAAGAAGATCCCCCTCTGGAAATTAAGGTGCTATGCAAATGAAGGTGTCCAGAAGTTAATTGGTGCAAATAGGGTCTGCGCAAATTAACAGTTGTGGTACAATACTGATGCTTGTTGTGGATGGCACAGTATCACCAGTAGCTCTGAGAATATGCAATACAACCTTACACATCTCCTAAACCCAAGCCTCTACCTTAAGGCCTAACAGTGGTCCAAGCAGCAATGTACATATTTCTCAATGACAATCATAGCAGTCTTGTTCTCCCTCCCTAACAACAGGCAAAATGATAGCCCTGGTGTCCACTGGATCTCCCTCCCTAAATCCATCCTCCATAATGGGTGTTTTGATCTCATATACTTCTCCAGTATATTTCCCCACCAAGCTCCTGCTGTCCATTACACTTCTTTGTGGCACTACCGATAACTGTTTTTCATGGTTCTTTTATAATGGGTTTTGCAAAAGATGTAACCCCATACTGTGAGGCTTGCCATCCTTTGTGGATAGCCCTACATGCCATTTGCATTGTGACCCCACCTCCTTTCCCATACAGTTGCAGAGCACTTCTTGACTATGTGGAGAAGGGCTCTGACACACTCTGTAGATAACTTGGGTAGTAACATGCAAGGGGTAACCCAATTTTGTGATAACCTGTTGTGGCAGACAATGAGGCCCCTCATTTCAATTGGCAGTACATGCTTTCAATAATAGTACATTTCTAATGATCTTCACCATGTATAATTTCATCTATCAATGTTTGTGATATTTTCTACTTTACTTCATCTCTCTTAGTATTTCAGAAGCTTAAATATCCTGTGCAAGAAACTCTGCATCTACTGTACCTGTACGTGGTATCCTGTGACTTGTATATATTATTATTGTAAACTACTGCAACACAGACTAAACACAGACAGAAGAAAACAATCACTGGTTCACTTTGCTACATAAAATCGCATATAGCTACATGCCTGCCCACATAGGAACAAAGCTATCCTTCTTTTACCAGTACTATGATACCTATTGTACATATTATTATCACATCATGCAAGTACAGAATTCATTTATATTCTCATTGCCTGTTTTTAAAAATTGTTGTACAGCTGGTCTAGTGGCATGGAGGGATGAGGCATTGAATGCCTCACTTCCTGTCACGCCAGCAACCCAGGTTCAGAAATAGACATGGGTTACTAGGGGGCTGGCCAGGTGAGGGAGGATTGAGCAACTGTAGGACTGCTCTTCTCCCTCAGGGAGGGGGGGATGCTGTGTTTTGCTGTTGACTATCACATGGAGGTATCTCGGTGGTAGTACAAGCAAACTACCCAATGGGAAGAAAGCCCATGCACAGAGTATGGGGGACATCTCCACAGAGGTGGAGCATGTATATCATGCTCACTGCATGTCCATGGGCCCAGGGAGAAAATGTGGAAACATGAAGGCCCAGGCTTTGTGAAGCCCTACCTGTGTCCCACTGGTCTGCCCTATGATCCAGTTCCAAGGCCACAATGGATTGTATGTGAGGGAAATCAACAGGGTACCTGCTTGTGAACCTGGAGGAGGTAAGTGGACGACCATCAGGAACAGGGATAGAGCTGATAAGCCGGCAGACCTGCCTAAGGAGGACAAAAGCCTTTGGGAATAAAAATTGTTGCAGAGGTAATATTTGTTTGTAAAATATTGCTTTCTGTCATTGATTGCTGCCCACTGATTGCATATGTTTTTCATCTTTTCATATTGCTGCTCAGTTCTGTTGTACAGTGGGGCCAGCTAGGATGCAATTCAGTAATGTTGTAATGTATCACACAATGTTGCTGTATACTGCAGGGAACTATGTAATTCAATGTCAATTAAGCCTTTCTGTCATGCAATATTTTGTGACATGTCATTTACTGCAAGTTATTGTGTTCCATCAATGCTGGTTCTGCTGTTTATTATACTGTTGCACTTTTTGTGCATGCAACTAGACATATAATTATAACATTGTTGGGCATTTTCTCCTTGTATAGGAAACTGTTGCAAATGAGCTCCTGAACTGGTGTGCCTAATACAATGAAATTATTCCCTGAACATTAGCTTGTAAATGCATATGAAAATTGGGGTGAGTTACCCAAACAATAAATGCAGATTTTATGTAATATGACTAAACCACTATGGAAACACATTTTCAAAACAAAATTCATTCCATTGTGATTTTTTTCACTTCTACAGTATATGACCAAAAATTCCAAAATGTTTTAAAAAGTTGTAGTTTTGTAATTTTAAAACATGTTTCAGTCGATACAGTGAAAGTGTGTAATTACTTTGTCAATGTAGTAGAAGCATATTTACACTATATCTACAGTATATACTAAAACTACAATGTTTGTCAATATACAGTACTGTGACTGCATTAGTAGTATATTGATTTAGTAAAAGTGCCTTTTCAGTGCATCAGCAAATTGAAAGTGTATCAATATGATGAAACCATGGCAACTTGACTTAAGCTCTTATGTAAAAAATAAAAATAAAGTTTCTAGCCCTAGCATCCCAGAGTAAGCCTTTTCAAAGGATAAGTCTAAGTTTCTATGGATAAGGTATGGGGACTAATGAGAGTAATGGTGTACAGGGGCAGAAGGACATGAGTGCATTGGGCAGACAGTAGACCATGCAGCCTACTTCTGCTGGTGTATTTCTCTGTTCCTATGTTAATTTCTTTAAAAAGGCCTAACGTTGGAACCACTCTTATTAGAAACTTAATGTTTACTAATGATAGAATAGAGTCAGATCAGCATGATTATAAGGTTGGATGAAATTTAACTTCTACCAGTGGAATTCAGGCAAAATTAAATTCAGCTTCCATAACATTTTGTGAAATTTCTGTGAAAATGTTGCAAAATGTGGAAAGATTTTTAATGTCATTCATTTTAATCAAATTTTAATAATACTTGTTCAAATTGCACAACATTTGGTACATTTAGCATCCTTTGCCTCACAGATATGTGGGCCAAGATTCAGATTTCTAGATTTAAATGGGAATGCTTTATAAGCTGTGAAACTTCTGGAAATGGTTCAATAAAATTTTGTAAATATATAGACTGCACAATTTTAAGCCCCAATAACTTCTAAAGATCCCATGTCATAACAGGAAAATTCTTGGAGGACTCACAAAACAGAGAGTACACCCAGCCAAAAATCAATTCAGCACATAACAATAAACACTGAAGACCAACTTGACGCACATTTAAAATAATGTTTAATGTGGGGAGCTATGCTACCACACCCCCCCATATTTATATAATCATTTCTGAGGGGGAGGCAGACACTGGAGGAAAGAAGAGCGACTGACGATGGCAATAACTTAAAAAAAATAAAAAAAACACCTGCTAAAGCAAAACACAGACTGTACCCTTTATGCAGTCCCAAAGCCAGTAGTATCAGCACTGCAGACAGTGTCCCTACCCGCTACGCTAGGTGTGTAGTTTGGCAGCATTATGCTCCACGTCTCCATTTAGCCCATCCCTATTCCTCCCCCATTGCTATTCCCTCCCCTTGCTGTTCTTCCCATCCTCCCACGCTATTCCTTCCCCTAGCTATCCATTTTTCATTGCAGACACTGAAAGCAACCAAACTGAAGCACTCATTTCTGAGTTGCTCAATTTGGTTCGCTATTATAATGTGCTATGCTTCTAAACAAGAAAACACAATGTTACCAGTTTGAGTAGGTCCATAGATCCTAAAATGGAGGCTGTGTATTTTAACTTTCTAATCTCTTGTTTAAAGGATGGCCATGTTATCAGCGGTCACATATTTATTTATTAAATTTTGGTGACTGGGTGAGCCCACTGGGCCCCGGAGGTTCCTTTTTCAGGGGCAACCTGGGATTTACAAAAAGAACAGAGAGTGAAATGGTAAACATGAGTTACATGAGATTACAGGCAGGATACAGTTTGGTACATACTTATGAGACAGTGAGCATGAATTTCATATTTTACCATTAACATACATGCAAGATTCCTGAGAAGAAGTTAGTAGGAGCTACAATGTTGATATATAGTACTGGCTCAGACAGAGTTAAGTGCTGTCTGAGGAAACCTAAGAGTCTATGGAGTGGTCATAAGGGTCGATACAGTGGCAGGTGCCGGTTGTGACCAAGTGGGTCTTGAGCCTAGTGTGGAAGCATTTAATGGAGGGGACTTCCTGCACACTGGGAGGGAGGGAGTTCCACTGGGTGGGAGCAGAGTAGGTGAAAGATTTGCCTCTCACCTTGGTTCTTACTCTGGGGACTTGCAGGAGAGTTTGTCCTGCTGAGCAGAGGGGCTGGGGATTGGTCTTTATGGTGATGAGTCCAGAGAGACTAGGGGGAGGATCCGGACTGATTAGTTTGTATACTAGGCATAGCAATGGGTACTGGAGGTGGGCGTACAGTGATGGCCAGTTGAGTAGTGACAGGGTATGGTAATGATGGTTCCTGGGGTTTACCAGGGAAGCAAAGCATGCCACCTTGTTGTACAGCACCTGGAGTCTGTTCCTCTCAGTCTTTGCCATCCCAAACACAACTGGGGTGGCATATGTGAATGTGGGGAGGAGGACACTGGTGGCGATGGCGATCCTAGCTTCCGGTACCAGCTGGTCTTTTAGTTGATAGAGGGTGCCCAGTTTTCCATGTATAGTTATGGTGACTTGGTCCACATGGTTCTTAAAAGAGAGACCCTGGTCCAAGGTGAGGCCAAGGTATTTTAGGGAAGGCACTACTTCTATGCAGGTGCCAGCCACAGAGGTGAGCTGTAGTAGTGGTTTTCTGTCCTGACCTAAGGATCTGGGACCAAGCAACATGGCCTTGGTTTTGTTCATGTTGAGAACCATTCTATTCTCAATGAGCCAGTTCTCAAGGGATTGTAGGTCATTTTGGAGTGGGGAGTTGAGGTCAGGCAGGTTGGATGTGGAGCAATAGATGACCGTGTTGCCTCATACTGGATGGCAGTGCTCCCACCACAGTGTTCACTTAAATCATTAGTGAACAGGGAGAAGAGGAGGGGGCCAAGTATTGAACCTTGAGGCACCCCCTCATTTAATGAGAGTGAGTCAGATATGGCATCCTTCCATTTTACCCTCTGAGAGCGACCGGTTAGGTAGCTTTCAAACCACCTAAGAGAATGGCAGTCTAGGCCTATTTTGCCCAACTTGGCTAGGAGAAAGTTGTGATTCACCAGGTCGAAGGCCTTGGACAGATCTATGAAGACTGCTCCAGTAGGGGACCCCATGTCCAGGTCATGGAGTACTTCCATGGAGAATTTGGTGAGGGCAGTGTCAGTCCCGTGCCTGGTCCTGAAGCCATGCTGTGAGGGTGCCAGAAGTTGGTGGACCTCCAAGTAGTTGCAGACCTGGCTGTAGATCAACCTTTCCTGGAGCTTTAATAAGATGCAGAGGAGGGAGATTGGCCTGTAATTTCCAATGGACTCCTGGCTGCCTCCCTTATGGATGAGTACCACATGGGTCTTCTTCCATTGTTCAGGGACTGCACCGTTCAACAAGGAATGGTTGAAAAGCCAAGACAAGGGTCTGGCCAGGGCATTGGCACTGTCCTTCAGCAATCTGGGGTGAATCCCGTCAGGGTCCCTGGAGCCTGAGTTTTTTAAGGTCATTAGTTGTGAGAGTATCTCTTTTGGCTTGACCAGCCTAAGGTGGAAGGATGGGCATCCTTGGTTGGGGGGTGCCCCCATTTTAGGGTCAGTGTTGGGGGGTGGTAGACCAGCCTTGAACACATCGAGGTTGGTGAAGTGGTGGTTGATAGGAGTTGCAATTTGGATCTCGTCGTTTAACAGTTGTCCACTGACTTCTTTAGGACCAGGTTCAGACTTCCCTTTTCCTTTAAGCAGCTCATTAATGTGAGCCTGGATGAGTCTAGGGTTCCCTAGATTTTTTTTTCTAGATAAGTGTGACATATTCCCTTTTGGCAGATTTTATGTCCTGTTTACACTTATTTCTGAGAGTTTTGTATTTTACAAGGTCAACTGGTAGGGAGGAGTGCTTGAACTTTTTCCAAGCTTTGTTGTGGCTGGTCATCAGGGCCTTTAATGGAGGGGTTATCCATTTATAGCAGCTGCCCTTAGCAAGGAGCTTTTTCAAGGTTACAAAGAGGCTTGCTGTGGTGATGACTGTTCTCTGGAAGAAGGCAGCCGCCTCGTCCAGTTTGGGAAGGAGTTTCATTGGGCTCCAGTTTATACTGCTGAGGTGGTTGGTGTATTGTTCGGGTGAGAGGTGGGAGTAGTCCCATGCAGATAGGATTCTCAGAGGGACACTGGGTGCCTTATTCTTTCAGAGGCAGAATATGGGGGAGTGGTCACTCAGGGCATCAGCCAGAGTGTCAGCAGACAGTATATTGTGGGGGCTGGTCACATATTTCAAAACAAATCAGTATTTAAGTTGTATTTCATGAGCATTTGCAAAACATTGTATACTTTTGTGGTAATCTTGTGGAAGCCATATCCATAAATTCTGCCCAGCAGCACCCTTGATCAGTCACAGCAGAGGAAGAAAGGGAAGACTAGATAGAGTGGTAATAAAGTAGCACATGCAGGCGACTGCATAGCAAAAGTACAGTAGTGCCCATCATCAGATTCCCTCTTGTCAATCAGTATTTTGTGTCAAGAATCAACAAGAATTGTCAAGGATATAATGTTGAACTTGCCTGTCTTCTTGTAATTTGCCGGCTAACTGCTAAAGCTCACATACTAAATGGCTTGTTGATGCACACACATGTTCAGCAATTGTCTTTCTGTATAATTCCACAAATGACTCTTTAATAACCCTGCAGAAGACAATGTATATTTTTAGGACTTGAAAACAGTGACAACAAGTACTACAACTAACTGTGACCAAGGCCATTGTGACAGAAGTATCAAGACAAGACATGTGCAAAGTCCATGAAATTCACTCTGCAAGGCAATTTGTGGATTTTGTGGATTTCTGTGAGTGATTTTGTGAAATTTGTGGCCATGAATTTCACAAATTCCACCATGAAATTTCACTTGTAAATTCATGCTTTGCCCTCAAATTCCATGCTTTGTGGTAAAAAACCCCCACTAATTTCACCAGAAAATTTGTGCAAATCATGCAAATCAAAGTTTTAGTGGACAGCCAGAACTCTGCAAATTCTGCAAAGTGTGAATTTTTGGTACTTCATGTGAAATTCATGGGCACTGTTTAACTTTGCAACATCTCTAATCAGGGCATCTCTAGTCATGATGGGATGTGATGCTGTGTACCACTGTAGCAGGAGTGTTTTTGGGATACTGCAGGACCATGATGCTAGTGCAAGTTAGGTGATTCACCTTCCTACTGTATAAGTCAAATTAATGTGTTCAATAGCCAACCAAGATGTATTGAATTCTGTCAAGAAGAATGTGGTGTGGTCATGTCAATGGAAATGGTAGTTAGGAGGATGTAAATTAAAGTATACTGTAGGTAAGGGAGCCAGTGCATGGGTCACCAGTGGCAGGAGTTTCCAGAATGGGTTCTCCAAGGAAGGAGTAACAAGTCTGGGTACCACAACCACAGTAGCTCCCCAGCTGGACCAGGGAAACACAGAGTGAAAATCATAATTTGAATGTATGTCTTCTGAGAATCGCACTAGTACAATTGACTGATCTGAGGGCCCAATGCACTTTAGGACACTCATATAGACCTTGTGGGACAATATCTGGGTCACCAAGAAAGAGAAATTCTAGCTTTTACAAAGAGATAGGTGTGACAGGAAAAGGAATAGGTGCCTTTCATTTTAAAGGGAGGGCATCTGTGAAAAACCAGGAGGAAATCATCAGTGTAAGGAGCAATGCCACAGAGTCTGTCGGGACAAGCTCAGGAAAAAAAAGCAGGGTGGGGGATAAATTGTCACCCAGAAAGGAATAAAAGGACTACAAACAGAGTAGTGAAGCTAAATGGATTCAGTGTTGAAAAGTGCTTTGCAAAACTGAAGGTCCCAAAGTGGAATTCCAGTGGCAGTATCTATTATGCTGCCATGAATTTTTGAGCACATTTTACCAATTTGTAATTCAAGGGATTTTCACTGTCAATTTTAAACTACTAAACCAAATTTCTACAATTTTTGTTAGATTCCAGGACCCACTGATAATGATTATGCAGGTACAATTTCAGGTATATACCTGCAGTAGCAGTGGAACTACAAGCATTCAGATACTGGAAATTTCTCATAAATAATCTAGCTGTGAAATTATGAAACCCTGTAACTTAAAATTTGCTAATCAAATCTCTGCATATTTAATAATATTTTGGACCTTCAAGAGGTTATACATGCACATTTTCAGGTATCTATTTCTGAAGGTAGTTGAGTTATAAGCAGATAAATGTTTTTGGAAAGGTTTGCAAAGAAATAGCTTGTTAGAATTTGAGCACCGATAAGTTCAAAGCCACCCATCAAAATACAATAAAATTTGCATTCACTTAGGACACCATACAAAAAGCCATCATACCTATTGTGAGGTCTCTAGCTGTATAAAACAGTTGAGTTATGACCATATTGTATAAACTACTTTGTAAACTTTCACAAAATTCCATGAAATTTATAGAATGCTGCAAAAATTCCATGAACACAGAATTTTCTAATGTTGTCAACTCCAACATGGTTATATCATTTTGATAAACATTCAGTGTGTTGATGTGCTACTGGGGATGCACATTTGCTATATCGTTATTATTTGTTTGTTTGTTTATTTTTTTATACTGAATAACCAGTTAGCAAAAAAATATCCATTTTCACTGGTAACATGTTACAAAAATGCATACCACATGACATACAAATTTGGCATTGAATGCAATATACAATACAATGTAAAATCAATTAAAACATTGACATTTGGCTTCAGAAGACAATAATTTTTGAAGAACACTTTTGGACATCGAAATGTTAGAACAATTCTTGTTTATTTTAGGCATAGCACTATAACATTTTACAGCAAGAAATTGCATTGAATTCTAGGCCATTGCTGTATGAAGGAATTGAATCTGAAATTTAAATCCCACCTGTGACCTAGTTGTAATTATATTAGTCTGCCTAGGAAAATGGCCAGCAATAAAAGCAGGTAAGTAACCCAAGTGTAGTTTATGAAGAAAGACAGATACATGAAATCTGAATCTAGGAAAGAATGACGAACACCCTATAAAACTATACAACTGACAGTGATGTATCCTTTTGTTTTGTCTGGTAACAAATCATATGAAATTTAATATGCAATTTTAAGCTTAGCAAGCATTCTATCAGTAGATGAGTAATATATCATCAGACCATAATCAATTATTGAAAACAGGAAACTATGTGCAAGTACAACCCTCATGTCATGGGTTTAATGTCTATTTAACCTATATAACATACCCAATCTTTGATGTATTTTACTAATTAATTTTGTAATATGTAACTCAAATGATGGGAATCAATAATAAGTCCCAAATATTTAAATTATGAGACTTTTTCAATAATATTACCATAATTGTCACAAAGAGACAATTCAGGTATGACATTATTCCTAGGGTTTTTAAAAACCATATATTTTGTTTCACTTGAATTAAGTATGCTTAATAAACCAGACATGCATTAAACTGAGGTCTTTTTATAGATTATATTCTGCCATGTGGCAAGATACATCTGAACACATTAAAACTGTGTAATTCGCATATAAAATAAGTTCTGAATTGTTACAGACATTATGTAATGAATTAATAAAATGTGAAAACAACAGGGGTCCTAAAATGGACCCCTGAGGAATACCACAGTCCAACTTACCCTCAACAGTTAATAAGTCCTTAATAAGAGTTTTTTGAACCCTACCAGATAAATAGTCACTCAACCAATAAATCACTTCATCAGAGAAATTAACCTTGATTAAGCTTACCAATAATTCTGTATGATCAACAAGATCGAATGCCTTGGTGAGGTCCACAAATGCCGAGGCCACTATTTTACCCTCATCTAGGGCTTTGTGGACTTGGCTTATTAACCTCACCAAGGCAGTCTCAGTATTATGTCCTGAACAAAAACCATGTTGTGAAGTGGACCACAGGCTATTTTATCTAGATGTTCTATCATTTGGTCTGAAACAATCTTTCCTAAAATTTTAGACAAAGGGGCCAGCAATGTAATAGGTCAATAGTTGTTAACATTGGGCAGTCTATCTGATTTATATATTGGTCTAACAAAACCACATTTCCATATGGTGGGAAACACATTATTGCAAAGAGAAAAATGTAAAAGTTTAGTCAGCTGCAAGACCAATAATGGGCCAGCTTTTTTCAAAATGCAAAGATATATACTGTCAATATCAGTGCTTGATCTTGGATCCATCTTAGAAATATATGACAGTAACTACTCAGGAGAAAGTACCCAAAAATATAATTTAGGGGTCCCTAAGCATTGTAGAATGGTCCTCTCCTCATCCAATATCTCCTTCAAATCAGAAATTTTACCCTGACTTGTAGGTCTATACCTATCAATGTTGACAAAATGTGAGTTAAACCCATTGGCCACCTTTACTGGGTCACTTACAATCTGTCTGTCAACCTCAACCGAGATATTGTCTGATTTATTTGTTTTCCCCATTAAACAGTTTAGAGTTTTTTTCAAATAGCTTTAGAGTTACTGTACCATTCTCTGAAATTAATTTCCTCTGTTACTGTACCATTCTCTGAAATTAATTTCCTCTTATAATAGTCAATTTTAGTTTTTCTTACTTCTGACTTACACCTATTATGTAATCGCGTATATTCTTGCTGCAACTCTAACTTTTTATAGTTTCTAAACCTAGACCAAGTCTTGTTTCTAACTTTCATAAGTTTAACCAGTCCTGCATTAATCCATTGTTTACTTTCTACTCTAACTCTGGCAACTTATAATGGTAGGAGTTTGTCACAGATATTAATAAAGTGTATATAGAATTTCTCAAATGCCCTGTGTTCTCAATAGTATCTAAAAAGGACCAATCAAGTAACTGAATCTCATTAGAAAACTTCTGCAGTTGTAAATCTTATAATCAGCAATACTTAATAACCCTAGGGGGCAGTTTACAGCCTTTTACTGACTACCCACAAAAACAGTGCAGTGGTCACTCAGACTGTCAAATATGACACCTGAAGTGACCATATGCCCATGGAAGCTTGTAATGACCCAGTCAATAGTCAACTCATAACCAGTTTGATAATTATATCGGTTAGTATCAGCTATTAACTGGGATATCCCCAAACCAGCTTGCTTGTACTGAAGACCAATCTAAATTAAAATCTCCTACAACTAATAGTTTCCTTGAAGATGGAAAAGGCAAGTTATGAAAAAAGTATCAATACCCATTTTAACATTCATCAGGGGAACATACACATCAATTATAGTCAACATTTTATTGCCTCCTAAAACCAAATTAATTGAACGTGACTCATAATAGGCACTGTCTACACTATCTTGGTTCTCTGTAACTGATAAATGATTTTTAACTTAAACAACCCCAACCCCTCTTACCCTTCCTACCCCTTCTAAAGACTAAATAACCCTCCAGGTAAACTTCATTATTAGACACTTTATCCGTAAGCCATGTCTCTGTCAGGGCCAACACATCAAATGAATTATCCACCAACCAGCATTCCAATTGATCCTTTTTGGGCAAAAGGCTTTACATATTTAAATGACCAATACTTAATGTAGTTTGAGAATCTATAAAGATTTTATTTCGCACAAAACAATCAGAGACAGGACCAGGATTTGGATGGACTATACCTAACAGCAATAATAATATTAATAGTAACCGTCTGTGCCTTGGATCATGCAAACCATACTTCCTGGTGAGAGAACAGTACTTAACATTACAATTAGCTATAAAACTGGTTTTCACCATTGTAAAACATGTTTGAAGACCACATAACTTGTTGAGCATAGATATTTTCAGCTCATGACCAGTACCAAAAGTTCTGTTAGTAATATGGGTTGGTAAAAGTGAAGTAACAGAGTAATACTGACCATGTAATGTACCAGCATAATTAATTGTAACCACATTTACTAAACAGGTTGAAATAAAACATGTGTAAGCAGTTTCAGAATTCACCACCCACTGTAGGGCACAGATGGAAAGGAGCAATAACATTTTAACCATGATTAGCCCCTGTAGTACTTACAAATTTACAAAGCAGCCTCCCTGCAGCCTCTTGCTGTAGACTCTCACCACTCTAGCAAAAGCCACTCATGCAGAGAGCCACTACATGGAGAGCCACTAGAGGGATATATCCTTTTGAACCGTATTGTCCCTCCTCTTCCTTCCCACGTCACCTCCTATTGTCCTGGTTCCCAGTACCAACTGCTCCCACCAGGTCAGATCAGTTAGTCAGTAAACAGGCTGGGTAGTTCTTCTAGGCAGGAATGAAGGAGCAAAGAAATCAAAATAGGCAGTTGTTATGGGGAAATACAGCCCTGCTGAAGAATGGAATACGAGGCTCTCCTTTTAAACTGTATTATAATTGTGCATTTTCACTATGTTGGACAACAAATGCAGTTTCAGTGTGTTAATCTTTAATTTTATTTATGTAATTAATTAATACAAATGTGTGCAGGCAGGTTTGCCCCTAAGTGGTGAGACTCCTCCCCCCCCCCCATATACACAAGGATTACTGAAGAGAAGTGAAAAATTAAGGCTGGTTACGTTCATATCAAAAATATCACCAACTGACATCAAATACAATTCAAGGTCATGAACAGTTACAAATATGATATTTGCACAAATTATACATTTATCTTTAAAACATTCATTTTCATCAGTGACTTAAAGGTGTTATGTAACTAATACCACTCCTTAGCTATTCTATGCTAAAATGCATTGGATTCAAAGGACTTTTTTTTCCCTTGGGCTAGCCAGTAATCAAGTGTCTTTCCACAGTAGAGAATAAGTACTGCACTGCAGCTTCTTAAAAGTGCAAAGGTGATAATAAGAAATCTGGTGCTGAGCCTTGAATACAGCTCCAGATGAAACGTATCCAGAACTGCTTCCTGATTCAATCAAGCAAGGACCAATGTACAGTAGTTTTGATTAAACCAGTCATGTCAATGATTATGATTTCCAAGAATACATTTGTAAAGTTTATTGTATATGTAGATGACCAAGCAAATACAATAAACCATTACTGCTGGCATTATAAACACTGCTACTGTAGTGCATACCAAGTCCAGGAAAAATGAGCCTCTGAACATAGTGCTGAGATGACAGTGCATCCAAAAAGGGTCTGCCAAACCCTTCCAAACAAACAAAGTCCAGGAAAGGATGCACTTACTGTAGCTGCTTTAAACAAAATGCACTATACTCAGGACACTGTAATGTGTGCAGACACTGTAATATGTGCTGGTATTGCTAACAGGGGTAAGAATTCAACACAGTTGAGGGCAACAAAGTGGAAGTCAGAGAATTTATTAATTGCATGACCTTTTTTATATTTTAAGCCCCTGTGGTGTAGCAGTAATGAGATCTACATAGGGAGAACCATTCATCCCTTGAAGGAGCAACTTCAGGAGCACATGAGAAGTATTTTGAAAGGTAATGAGGGAACCCCAGTGGGAGTCCACTTTAAAACTCATCATGGCTCTGATCCTAACCATCTTAAATTGATAAGGATTGAAGGGTCTTAATGAGGAGTAGGAACTGAAGCCCTTCCTCTGAATTATTTCAAGACACCACCACTACTTTGAAATACAGTAACCACCTATGGTGATTCTAAAATAAAATAACTCCCTCCACACACAAAATCCCTGCCTTTATTAGACATCCAGTCTGCTTTGGGTGGAAAGTTATATACTGGCATTTCAAAAATGAATTGATAGCAGTACTTACAGTTTAAGTTTGAATTATCTTGAACCAGCTTGTTTTACAGTTATACTATAAATGATCATGTATCTGTAATTATACAGTATATGATGACCAGGCTTTATCTAACTGTATGATTAACATATTTCCCCTTGTTGTCCCCTTTCTCTCATTTTCTCTCTCTGTTTCTCTTTTAGGTGACTCACTCCTTTGTCTCAGGCATCAGTCAGCTTTTCAAGGTCCCTGAATGGCAAAAAGGCCCAGAAACACTTTGAAGCACAGGTGATCATAGCTGGTAACAGGTTCCATTCAGGGAATGGAATCAAATTTCATCTACTCTGCCTGGCAAATGGACAACAGTATTATTACCTAGACTTACAAACTGCTAAGGCTTCAGTTTGTTTGATCATATGAACATTCTAGTAATTTTTTGTGGTACACGGTCAATTGTTAAAAAAGGAATTTGTCAATGAGGTCTCTGAGTTATTGCAGATCCTTATACCAAAAGGTAGCAGGGGCTCAGAGCAGTAGAATACTACAGAGGGCAAAATGCACTCATGAAATGAAATATAGGAGTTCCTGGGTTTAAGGCACACTAGAGCCATTGTCTAACCATTGACCGTTAACTATAAATGGATGTTTTACTATAACTGTGTTGCAGATTTGTACCTTTTTGTTTAATTGCATTTGCACTCTGTCACTTTTATGTATTGCACTAGATCAACATTAATGCCTGGCTGTTTTCAAGCCTTATGATAACAGTGCTGTGATGTAATGATGATGCTGAAACATGACGTATAACTGGCTGCACTGGATCAGTAGGCAAGCACCTGATGAAGCTCTAGTAAGTGAAGCTCCGGGATGGGAGACCTAGTCGGGCTACAGTGTTTTTGTACAATTACTGCACTTGCAATGCTTTGCTTCCAATAAATTTGCACTTTTTGAAAACATGCTTAGAGTAGTGCAATTTATTTAATGCAGTTACAGTGACTGTGTCCTTTACTGGACGATGCCATAGTATACAGCTGGTAGAAACTGTTGCTTTTCAGTGTGTTGTTTTGATTTAGTATTTAAGCACTTTTTGTTTCAGTACAGAGCAGCACCTAATTTATGTTGCACAAACTTTAATATGTCTGATATATGAAAGATAATGTACAAACATTGATTTAGCTGTGTCTAAATATTTTACATTTTTTACCAGTTCTAACTTGTATTCCTCAAAGTGTATAGATTTCGAAGAGTTATGATGACATCTTAATCCTATAAAGTGTGGGGAAACATATGATGCAACTGACTTGAGAGGACATCACCAAAGCAGCTCAAGGAACTCCATGAAAATGCAGTGTAAATAACATTTTTTATTTTCTAAAAACCAATGACATTGGATTATATCAATAGTGCTAGTACTTGGGTACAGCATTTATCATAAACAACATGTCAGATGAAAGTGAATCAGCCCTGATGCATATGTCCCAGATGGAAACTGGTGAAACGGGTTCCTAGAGATGTCCACCCCCAGATTTCTCACCAGACAAAGCAGATTATTCTGAGCAGCTGGACATGTTTTTAATGAACTGGAATTGATTAAAGCCACATTGCTGGAAGTTTCAGAGGACTTCAGATTCTTTAAACCAGCACTCAAAAGATTTAACTGGTGGCTGGGGGATGCTGAAGCTAGAACAAGTTCTGTAAAAAAGTTGCTGTGCCAGGAGTAAGGACAGCTGAGATACCTTAAAAAGAAAGGTCTCACGTTAGAAGCATGCATCAAAGATTGAATAGGAGAGAGTAGGAGGAATAATTTAGTCCTTGTCAGTATCACCAAAAAAGCAGAGGGGACCAAAATGTTAGCCTTTGTGCAGAGGGTACTTGTTGATACTGCAGTCCCCACCCCACCCCACCCCCACCACAACTCTAGATACATAATTGAGTGGGCTCATATATTGCTGAAACTCCAACCACCACAAAATGGGAAGCTGCAGGTAATCATTCTGAAATTTATGAACTTCCAGGACAAAGTATAGATACAAAACATGGCATGTGAAAAGCAAAGCTTTCTTGAGATGGATGCCATTTCCCCCTCTTTAATGACATTACCGTAACAGTCAGAGATGAGCAGCTCACATATTGTTTTTTCCAATTGTTTAACCAGGTGAGACACACTAATCTGAAAGCTTTTTTACAGGTGCAACCTGGGAGCACAGGGAAGTTAAGTGACTTGCTCAGGGTCACAGAGTATATGCAAGTGGGGACTGTGGGATTCAAACCCAGGTCACCAGATTTGTAGCTCAGAGCCTTAAACCACTGTGCTATACTGTGCATATAAAGAAATAAATAAAACTCTACAATAGGAGAGCATCACATTTCACCTATTATACACTGCAAGGCTCATAGTGACTCCCCCTAAGGGGCCCAGACATTTGAGTTTGCTGACGCAGCCTCTCGATCCTGTTCCAAGATCTCTTTTCTGCAAGTATATCCAATAATTGGGACTAGAGGAAAGCTGACAAATGAAGTACCTGTGTCTAGTCAAAAAAGCTATACATAGTTTATGATGCCTGAAATACTGAGTCATATTCTGCTAATCTGATGATCCTTTTTTGAGGAGTGGGGAACTGGGAATTTTGACTGAATATTACTTAGCTGGGTAGCTTGCATGCTGCAGTTCCTCACTCCACCATACCTTCAATATGCTGGCAGAACAATGCAAGGTGCCAGTTAAAAAGACAAAATACCTTGAAACTTCTCTTCATCAGTTTTCCCATGGCCAGATTATTCCTGCTCAAACCATGCCTGCATGGCTCACTAACTGTGCACAATTTGTACTGGAAGCAGCAAATGGAACTGTTGAGATTAGCCTTTCTACTTCAGAGGAAATGGTTATACAACAACACTAAATCCAGTATTCCCCTACCCAGGAATGATGTTCCCAGGTGCACACCTTTCCAGTTTAATAGTACTGCTCCAGTTTTCCATGTGAACTGACACAGGACACAGAAGTGACTATGCAGGTGTTGTCTGGGTGAAACTACCCCTATCTGTCTGCATGCTGGCTGCCTCAGCATCCCCTAGAATGATCAAGCCTTTGTGACACTACTGCAGCCTCAAAATGAACTACGGAATGTAAAAGGAGGCCTGCAAACAACCTACATGCAGTAGTTAAGCATCCAACTGCCCCTTCTGGCAAAGCTGTAAATAAATGATCACTACGATCCCTGATACTCCTGATGCCCTTTGCTGGCTTTATTTCAGAACAGAGTAATAGATTACAATTCTGGTCTACTTACATCTTTCTGTATCATGTTTTTCCAATCAGGCTGAATTAATGTATATTAATATTCTTCTATCATGTAATGAACACCACTTTAAATTGTATGCTTATGGTAGATTTGGTGCACAGAGTGCTACAGTAGCTGTAGGGGGTGAGAGGGCTTAATTTTGAAACAGCATCTCTCACCTCCACCAAGAATCACCAAGTCCACCTAGCTGGCTGTTGATCCATTGTTCTGGGCTGCAGAGTGTCCACAGATTGGGTAGACAGAGGTTCCAGGAGTTGGAGCTAAGTGAGCCTATCAAGTTTTCAAAAGATTTAAAAGCCAGCTCCTGTTTAATTTTGGCTGCACAGAGCACCACAGGAGCTGTAGAGGGTGAGAGGGCTTGATTTTGAAACAATCCCTCTACTCTTCACCGAGGATCACCATGCCAGCCTAGCTGGCCATTATTCCATTTTTCCAGGCTGCAGTGTCCACCAATTGGGAGGATGGAGGTTCTAGGGAGCAAAGCTGAGTTAACCCACTCTCACCATATCAGTAGTTGCTGCCAAATGGCCCTTGCACTAAGGATGATTACAAGGGACAGTGACTGGAGTCTGCCTGAAGTCAGCCAAGGAGACAGCCAACAGCTAGGAACCCTGTCTGTCTGGACCCAGGTATAACTGTATGGCTCTGAGAGAAGGGCAGAGGGAGAAAACAAACTGCTATCTAATTGGGTGAGTACTGCAGACAGTTAACACTGGTATCTATGTAAAAAAAATATTATTTGTAGCAGATCTGTATCTGAGACATAGCTAGCGTAATTTTATTACAGTGTTGTGTTTTGTACATTAGTAACTTGTACTGTGTACAGTATGTGTAGCCTTTACTGGGTTCTGGGAAAGGAAGCCAAGAAATGTAGGGTGAGCAAGAAGAGGAAATGTGGGGAGTGGTGCAGTGCAGTGGCTGTGGAGCAGCAGTCTTCAGAAAGACCACCTGGAGACTGGGTAGTGCCTCATCTGTGTGCATCTCTCTGGGTTGATGGAGAGGGTCACTAGACTAAAGGTCCAGTTGGCTGGGAGACAGGGAACCTTTTTCCACACCCAGGGGCCACCAGTTCTGACACTGGTACCTCAAAAGCTGACAGACAGGAGGAGTGGTTGCACTATGGTGGGCTCAAGAAGAGTGGGTGTGGTGGGATCTGGATGGTTGAGGAGTGGATCACAAACACATTCCTCAACTGCTACCACTATGAAATTCTTACAGTGCTCTGGTGGAGTCGGACTACTAAGAGGAGGCACTGTGGTAGTTGCCAGGGAGGATGTGGGGGCCCTTCATAGTGGAGACCCCCAGAAGGGTGGAGAAAGACCCCAGAGGAGAAGGAAGCAACTTCTGGTGGGGGAGTTGATTGTTAGGGGGATAGAGTTGGGAATAGGAAAGGGAGTGAAAAGGGAGGTCGGGTGCCTGAAGGGAGCCATGGGCTGGAAGGATGGGAAGAATATATTAAGGATCACTAGGACAGCAGGAAGGAAGGAAGGGGGAGCTGGATGTCATTGTCCACCTGGGGACAAATGACCTGGCAAGGAACAGGGCTGGAAAAGTACAGAGGGAGTTTAGGGAACTGGGAAGCATCATAGACAGGTAGCATGCTCAGTAGCTTTTGCAGAGGTGCTGCCTGTCTACAGTAGGAGGAAGTAGAGAGATTTCTGCACCAAGGCCTTCAGCTTATGGTTGAAGGAATTGTGCAGACAGAAGGGGTACAGCTACATTGGTGACTGGAGCCCCACCTGGGTGAATAAGTGCCTATGCAGAGGTGATGGCTTGCATCCATCAGGGAGGGAAACCACAGTTTTCAGTGGACAGTGTAAATGTTACTTCTATGAACATTTAAACTAGCCAAGGGGGTGGTGAAAAAATAGGGGAGGCAGAAACTGCCCCTCACAAGCTGAGACAGACAGTAGGGAAATTCCGAGGGAAGAGAGTTCCTCCCAGGGTGCAAGTTATTCAAAGAAGCAGGGTGATAGCAAAGGAGGAATGGGGAAAAGAAGAAATTAAAAGAAGAAGAGTACAGAGGGAGAGCAAAAGGAAAATAGGGGGAGCAACACAAAAAGGCCTAACAAAATCTGGAAGGCCATCTGTGCTAATGCAAAAAGCCTGGGAAATAAGATTCCAGACCTAGAGGTCATCATGGCAAAGGATGACCTGGACATTGTAGGCATTGCTGAGTCATGGTATACTGACAACCATGACTGGAACATGGTCATACCAGGCTACACACTGTTCAGAAATGACAGCATGGGAAGAAAAGGAGGGGATTTGGTACCTCATGTGAAGGAAAGTATAAAAGCAATTAAAATACAGGGAATAGAGGGGGGCAGAGGTGTTGGAGGTCACCCTTGAGTCAGGGAATGGAGCCACTATTCAGACATGTGTGATCTACAGGCCTTACCAGTCTTTATTAGTGACATAACAGAGGAGTTAGAAGAGAAGGTCCACCTCTTTGTGGATGACACCAAGATCTGCAATGAGTGGACACTCTGTGGGAGTGGAAAGGATGGGCAGAGATAAAAAAAAAACTGGAGGTGTGGTCAAGGTTATGGTAGCTGGGTTTTAATGAAAAAAGAGCAAAATAATGCTCTTTGGCCATAGAAATATTGGGACAGAGTACAAAATGGGTGGAGTGACACTGACAATGACAAAACAGAAAAGAAACCTGGAGGTAATCATACTGGATGACCTAAAGGTGATCAGGCAATGTGACAAGGCAGTCGGGAGGGCTAGTGGGATGCAGGGGTGCATAGGAAGGGGTATCACCTGCAGAAAATGGAAGGTGGTGTTGCCTCTATGTAGATCTCTGGTAAGACCCCACCTTGAGTACTGTGTCCAGTTCTGGAGAACAAATCTCAGGAAGGACATAGAGTGGAGGTGGTCCAGAGGAGAGCTACCAAAATGGTACAAGGTCTGCATCCAACGTCTTATGAGGAGAGGTTAAAGAAGCTCAATACAGAATCTGGAGAAGAGAAAGGAGAGGGGGGACATGATACAGACCTTTAAATACATCACAGGGGTTAATAAGGTACAAGAGGGGAGCATTTTTTGAAAAAAGGAGCTCTGGAACAAGGAGGCATGCATGCTATGTAGCTGGAGGTGGGGTAGATTCAGGAAAGATGTGAGGAAGTACTTCTTTACCAGAAAGTGGTAGATTCCTGGAACAGCCTTCCACCAGAGGTAGTGGGGTGAAAACAGTAGTGGGGTTCAAAAATGACTGGGATAAGTACAAGGAAATCATAAGGTAAGGAAGGGCAGGGGGAAGAGACAGCACCATAGATTTCATTTCATTGTTATTTTAATTTTTTATACTTCCTAGCCAATGGGCATAAATTTCCATTTTCATTAGTGACAAGTTTGAGTAAAACATTATAGAACAAAGGTACAGTACAAATAACAGTTACAAAACAATCAATGAAAATCAAAATGTGTACAAACAGCTCTGAAACATATCCAGTCCTTAAGCAAAGCTTTAAAAGAGTAAATGGTTGCTGCATTACTGATCTCAACAATCATGGAATTATAGTACAATTGGGCCCTGTAAAGAAGAGATCTTTGACTTTGTGATTTTTTTAAAACATGGTATGGAGTACTGCATGAAAGGAACTGATCTAGTACCCTGAGCATTTACATTAGCTTTAAACAACCCTGAGACTGAGAGATGCAGTGTACATGAGAACATCAGTTCTCCAGGGAAAAGCTAACGGCAGAGGCATATAGGGCTCAATGGTGAGTATGCCTTGGTAGATTAGTTATTCATTTATTTAATTTATTTTGGTAACTGGGTAGGCCCACTGAGTCCAGGTGGTCCCTTTTTCAGACTGACCCGTGGTTAATTAAAGAGAAACATAGAGCAGTAACACATAAAGTATACAGTCCGGTAGCAACAATAAATACATCATACAGAGGAATACAGCATTATTAGTCCATAAATCTGCAAATGCCATTATAGCCTACCCTTAATTTGGCTGATATATATCGATCATTTAATGAATGGAGGATTACATTTCTCAATGTTCTGTTCAATTATTGTATACAAATGGATTAAATTCCAGAATCATGGAAAGGTAGCATTATCTGCCTAATTTATAAAAAAAGAGATATTAATGACCCTGTAATGTACCCTCCTATTAGCTTGATAGATACTTCACAAAAAATATTCACAAGGATTATTTTAAAAGATTGCAATATTGGGTTGAAGAGAATAAGCTACTAACAGAACTCCAAAATGGGTTTAGATCAAAAAGATCAATGGTGCAACATTGTTTTGTGTTGCAACATCTTATTTGGAAGTACTATATGTGGAGATAAAAAAGGCTAAGTTATATTGTTGTTTTGTTGACCTCAAAACTGCATTTTACTCTATTAGTCAGAAACTAATATGGTCAAGGCCTGAAGAATATAATATTGACCCTTCTTTATTAAATATTCTTATTCAGCTTCATGATGGTACTTGGCTTAAGGTCAAATATAACCAACAAGGTGATTTAACAAATCAAATACACACTAACATAGGGGTACATCAGGGGTGTCTGTTGGCTCCAATATTATTTAATTTATACCTTAATCATGTTTTGTAGAGTTTGAATAATCTGGATTTCCACTCACCAAATGTATTTACTGAAAAAATTCCATTGCTAGCCTATGCAGATGATGTCGTTCTTATATCTACATCCCTGCTTGGTCTGCAATGCAAGTTTAACAGATTTGCAGAGTTATGTAATGGGGATGGTTTAAAAATAAATTTACAAAAAACAAATTTGCTGGTCTTTGGACAAAAAAACAATAGGGTACCATCTATATTCATTGAGAAAAATAAAACAGAACTTAAATCATATTATGATTATTTAGGTTTGAGATTTTCATCAAATGTTTTATGGAATTCTCATATTCAATGTATGATTCAAAAATTGTGAATGCCATTTGGAGCTTTCAGACGATTTAGTAGTAAAATGGGTCATAGCTCAATACTGGGACTCTTAAAAGTTATTAATGTAAAAATAAGGACAAGCATATTGTACGATATAAAAATATGGTCTCCCCCTGAGTTAAAATCTTTAGAAGTGATAGTAAATAAGATGTATCATTTTATATTAAGAGTACAACAATTGGTGCCAGCAGAAATTTTAAGAAAGGAATTGGGTTAACGTTCTTGACAACTTTGGTAATTGAACGTCAAATTATCTTTATATTACAGTTGTTTCTTCTTCCTGCGCATAGATTACCAAAACTTTGCTTGGGCAAACAAATAAAATATCAGTCTTTAAATCTTACATCAGGGGTGATCAAGACTATAAAAGAAAATATTTTACAATGGGGAATGACAAATATCTTGTATGAAATTTATAGCATCCCCTTTGTTAAAATAGAACAAATCAAAATCAGAGTCAGGAGCCATTTTATGTCTTTGAATCAAGAAAAGATTAACAAATTAAGACATTTTCGGTGGTTTAAAATATTAAAGGCATTACATGGTTTGGAACCTTATTTGACAATTCTAACTGATCCACAGGAGAGGAGAATATTTACTAGATTTAGACTAAAGTTAAATTCAGTGAACTATATATTATATGATCAGAAATGTGAGGGGGTTTCCACATCAGAATATAATTATAAGATGGGATGCCAAGATGATCTTAAGCATATAGTATTGCATTGTCCTAGATATAAGAAACCTAGGAGAAAATGGTTGGCTCCATTTCTGGCTACCCTTGGTCTCCCCTCTGACCGTCTTATTGTGTTTTGTTTAATACAAAAAATAGAAATATATTATTGGTGCTTATACATTTTCTAAAAGGAGTTTATTTATAAGAAGGAAAAGGCTGAAATACAGGACATTTAGCTTATGTCTAACTGGATGTCAAATTTTGAAAACTTGTATGTGATAGATATGTATAGTATTACAATGAAATGTTTTGTGCAATAATTATGTATAAAATGGTTTTAAATATGCATTGTTATTAAAACTTTTGTAAAGACCTACCTTCTTACCCTTAATTTAGAAATAGTAGACTCACTAGCCGCATGATAAACAATAAAGCCATAGTCCACTACAGAAAAGAGAAGAGAAGGCAGTATAGCGCAGTGGTCTAAGGCTCTGAGCTGCAAATTTGGTGACATCCAGCAGACCAGACCTGGGTTTGAATCCCACAGCTTCCACTTGCATACTGTGTGACCCTGAGCAAGTCACTTAACCTCCTGTTGCTCCTGTAAAAAAGCTTTCAGCTTAGTGTGCTATACCTGGTTAAACAACCAAATAAAATAGAAGACTATGTGCCAACAATTTCCAAGACTCTGGAGATAGAAAATTATTTATCTTACATTAAATACCTAATCTGTGATGAATTGTTTTAATAACAGATTTAATGTGTTGTTCAAATGATAAGGTTTCATCAAGATGTACACTGAAATACTTAAAACAATCAGCATTCAACTGGTTCACCAATGAGGTCATAAACCGATGGCCTAACATCCCCAGCTGTCCTTGGGCCTGAGAAAATCATAAATTTGGTGTTCAAGACCATTTTATTGGTATATATTCATTGCAAAAAACTCTGTTAATGCATCAGTTAGGGTTCCTATTACAGTCACAAAAGTATGGAAATTCGGCATTAGAGTTCCCAACCCTACCACCCCACCCCCACCCTCCACACACCAACAGGCATTGGGGTGTGCCTTGGGGTCATCGGCCCTAACTCTCACCTCATTCCGTGTGTAAGGAAGCTGAATGGTGCAGTATGGGAGAATGGGGTGTGAGTTGGCCAATGACCCCAAGACATGTGCCAATGCTCATAGTGTGGAGGGTGAGGGTGGGCAGTAGAGTTGGGAACTCTAACGCCAAATTTCAATACTTTTGTAGCTGTACTAGGAACCTTAACTGATGAATTAACAGAGTTTTTTGCAATTAATTTCCCTTCTGTTTGAGATAGTATAATAGTATCCATATTTTACTGTGGGAGTGCAGAATCTAAAGGACCCTGTGCTCCAATCCCTGCATAGATCTGCATAAATATGTAGGTGTAGAAAAGGCCCTGCGCTCCCATGTGTCAAACAACAGTGACCAAATTGTCAGCATAGCCATCTTATTACCTCACCTCATGTACCCCGGTACAGAGAAATTGTGAAATGCAAGGCAACATGTAATTATGCATAATTGCAATGCCATTCTGCATCACTGGTTCAAAATCACATTTTGGGCAAGATGTGAAAAATGACAGCTGTACTGTTCATGAGGTGGTATGAAAAAATGGCTATGTTAAAAGATTTCTTGTCAAAAGATCAAAAGTGACTTCCATTTATGACGCCATACTATGCAGATGCTGGATTGATCAACTCCCGCTGATTCCCTGAAAAAATAACATTTTTTGCTCACTTCATTCACTAAAAACCATAATATTGTTGGTGGCGATTAATAGTCTCCATGGCTACCAGAGGAAAACATCGAGTGACGCTGGGGGAGCCTAAAATAGCAGAAATTAAACCTAGCTCCCCAGGCTCCAGTGAAAGGAGACACACCTACCAGGCCTCCAGAAAACCGGGACCCAGATTCAGCCAGCGAGTTGAAGGAGGAGGGAGAGGATTTTACAATAACCTCTCGGCAACTCTGCAGAGAACTTTGATGCTTAAAAACTATGGACATTATTAGAGCAGAAGTCAGGAACAATCGAAAACAAAATTCAGCAGCATGAGCAGCAGCTGCAATCTATTGAGGAACACCTTACCTCATATTCAGACACAGTAGATCTTCACAACGTTGCTCTGCTGCAGCTTCACGATCACTCACAGGCGCTCATCGCTAAAATAGAAGACCTGGAGAATAGGTCATGCTGCATCAATTTGTGAATGCATGGATTGCCTGAACATACAGAATCTGGGGGCATGGCTGTATATATTGAGGGACTGTTAAAGGAACTGTTGGACCTTGAAAAAGACACCTGTTTAAATATTATTCAAGCACACCGTGCCTTGCAGCCCCCCAAATGATCCTAAAGCCAGGCCACGCTCTATTTTTATAGCATTCTTATACTACAGAGTGAAGGAAATGGTACTTGGCAAGGCCTGGGCCAAGAGAGAAATCATATTCAGGGACACTAAATTGTATCTGGAGTCAGATTATGCCCCCACCACCATTGTTCATCGAAAGCTTTGGTTCCCAGTCATAAAAGTCCTTCACAGCAAAGGGCTCAAAGCCAGGGTAGATTTCCCCTGCCAAACTCCAAATTACCTCAGATAGGGGTACCAGGTTTTTGTTCAGGATGCAAAGAAATACCTGGCTTCACTTGAAGTAGTGGTCAATGAGCTAATTGATCCAGGTATGTTTAAGGATTTAGAGAAGTGCCAATGGCAGTTGGTGGGGGGGGGGGCAGGCTGGTCCACGACATCAGATAGGGAAACCAATAACAGCCACGAAGTCCAATCCACGGGCCAAACTCAAGACTCACTGCCAATCCTGTAACAAGAAATGGAGAGCTAATACCCAGGCTGCAGGGAGGCAGGAGGGAGACTCCCAACAGAGGATGGCTCCATGGATAACTCGGCAGTGGCAGCAACCCTATGAGAAGGTGTACATGAAAGTCAGTGGAGGCTTCGACGTTACTTTGGGACTGCCACCATTTCAGGTGACCATGTTGGTAATTCACACTTGTGAAAAAGACTGGTTTGTTCTGGGACTGTAATTTAAAAGGACTGGAACAAATAAGAGATAAGCAATGGTGGGTTTGGGTATGCTTGGGAAGAACTCTGAATGTGGACTCAATTCAAGACTGCAAGATGTACTTTTACTCACTCCACCTCTTCTCTATTTTTTTCCTGTTTTATATATAAGAAATGTTTATGGCATCAGTTAGTTAATTGTTTGGTTATGAGTGAGTAGGCACGTTTAGATGTGAAGGGTAAGGTGGGCATATACAGAAGTGGGAGAGGCTGGAATCATGGGTGGCAGCCTCTTTTTTGGGGGGGCTGGAGCTGTTGATCCTCCTTGTCCTTCTCTCTGAATTTAAAAGGGATCTATGGGGAATATGGGAGGTAAGCGGAAAAGTATGCATGGTGTTGGCAGTACCACACCTGTTGCACATCCCTGGTTATTCCATGAGATGGCAGCACATTGCTGAGTTTGTTCCAGCACTACCCGTCATCGAGGGTCATCACACAAATGACAGGGCAGGGGTGGAACCTTGGAAGTCAGGAGCACCTGTTAATAATGATGCACAATTCTTCTGGGCAATGGTTAGACCTGGGAGTATAGTTCTACAGTTCCATTGTTGTAGTTGCCTAATGGTTGCTGTTATTAAGTTTATGTTGTTGGCCATGTGTCTCTGCTCTTCCTTATCGCCTCTCAGTTCGGGGCCTGGGTCACCCTCATGGAGGTTGGTCATGTTCCAGGATCTGAGGATGCAGGAGCCACCTTGTTGTACATTATGGATAGTTTAAATATTGTTACTTATCAGGGGAATTAAGAGCCCCATAAAATGGACTAGGATAATACAGGCATTGGGTAAAATGAGTACTCATATAGCATTATTGCAGGAGACCCATCTCTCAGTTGAGAAACATACAAAATTACGCCATGGCTGGGTGGGCTAGTTCTATGCCTCCTCATACAGGACACACCCCCATAGTAGGAGAACTGTCATTTTAATGTGGAGAAGGCAGAGATCGATCCAAAGGGCCGCATGTGAAACTGCGAGCCAGCTATAGAGATATACCTTGTATAATTTTAAATTTGTATGCCTCAAATGAGGATAAAGAAGCCTCTCTCTTTTTCAGAAAAATCTTTACTGATTTATTGGATCCCATGGAGCAGCACTGCATCCTGAGAGGGGACTTTAGCACCATTTTATCTACAACTATGGACAGGAGAGGGGGTGCAGGGGACCATGAGGGGGATGGCGGGTCCCACCCTGCTTAGACTGAGCCAGATGTCTGGCCTCCAGGATATTTGGAGGGGGATTAATGGGCAATCAAGAGATTATTCCCACTACTCCAACAGGTATGACTGTTACACAAGAATTGATATGCTACTTATTGCAGAGGAATGGGCTTATACAGCTTCTGCTTGTAAGATTATGCCTCAAACGCTCTCTGATTATGCACTGGTTAGACTGACCTTGGTCCTGGCCTCTTCCATTCGAAACTCAAATTGGAGGTTCAATGTGGGGCTGCTGAACAGTCCAGGTTTTCATGATTTAATTAAGCCCACAATTCAAGAGTATCAGCAGATGAACATGGTGGGAGATACATCCCATGCAGTTCGATGGGACACCTTACAGGAAATTGTCCGAGGGGTGATCATAAAATTTGTGGCAGAACACAAGAAGAAAATGGCTAGTAAATTGGAGAGACTGGAGGAAGAGCTGAGGGATTTAGAGTTTCAACAGAAGATTACCTTAAATCCAGAAGTCAAGAAGCTCCTTAGAGAGAATAGGACAGCCCTAGAAAATGTAATTCAGGCACAGTTAGAGGGGAAATATAGGTGGATTTTTCAGCAATATTTTGAGGGGGAAACAGGGTGGGCAGGCTGCTTTCAGCAAACCTCCAGTCACAACAGATCAGCAGGTTGGTTTTAAAAATGAGAGACCCAAGGCATGTGGGAGCCAAACCAGTAAGCCAGGGGAAATTACCAACATATTTGCTAATTATTATGCTTCCCTGTACGCTCAGGAGGAGATTCTGGATTTTGGAGGTATTACAGATATCATTTTTGAGGGCCTAGACAACAGGACTCTCTCAGATGCAGCTCAGGACTGCTTGGAGGTGGGGATCTCTCTGGTGGGATTAAAGGCCCAGATGGTGAGTTTGAAAAATGGTAAATCGCTGGGCCTAGATGGCTTTACGCCAGAGTTTTATAAGACCTTTGCTGACCAGCTCCTCCTGCTTCTACTACCTGTATGTGGGGAAATTATGGAGGATAGGGAGATTCCAGCCTCCTGGTAACTAGTCCAGATTTCTGTGTTACCTAAGGAGGGGGAAAGACCCTCTGGAGTGTGAGTCCTACAGACCCATATCCTTACTCAATGTTGATCTAAATCTTTTTACTGGCCTACTGGCCGGGAGGCTGCAGGCTGTGGCTCCCCTACTAGTGCGTGAGGATCAGACCGGCTTTATCTTGGGTAGATATCTCCCAGACAATATTCACAGGCTATTAAACATTGTCACCTCCCAAAAGACCCAGTCCTAAATTCAGATAGCTATATCCATAGATGCCGAAAAAGCATTTGACAGGGTTAATTGTCAGTCCTTAAAGACATCCATAAAACACATTCAATTTGACCCCAAATTCTTAGGAGTCATTTCTCAATTGTATAATACCCCTAAGGCCTTAGTGAGGGCTAATGGTGTAAGCACTGAGTTCTTTTCCTTGTCCAGGGGGACACGGCAGGTATGCCCCCTATCTCCCTTTCTGTTTGCCATTAGTTTGGAGCCTCTGTCAGTTAAAGTGTGCAGTAATCCTGATATCAGTGGCAGGGAGGAATGAACAAAAACTCTCCCTTTATGTGGATGACTCTATTTTTTTCCTATCAATCCCCAAGACCTCATTGCCATCCCTCATACAGTCATTACTGTCCTTGGGGGTAATTTTGGGCTACAGTATTTATTTTTCAAAGTCAGAGGCCCTGGTGCTAAGCAGAGAGTGCCGAGAAGATTTCAAGGGTGCTTTCCCCTTTTGTTGGGCCACCAGAAATCAGATCAGTTATCTGGGCATACAGATTACAATAGATCTATCTCTGCTTTTTAATGCAAATTTCCAACTGCTACAGGAGGCCCTGGAGCAGGACATGGCAAGATGGTGGTTGTTGCCCCTAAATTTGGTTGGGAGAGTAGTTACTGTACAGATGAACATACTACCTCGTTTTCTCTTTTTGTTTCAGTGCCTTCCCATTTGGATACATATTTCCTACTGGAACAAAGTCAATAAGCAGATTTCCAGATTTATCTGGAATAATAAGAGACCGAGAGTTGACAAAAAAAATACATCTCCCAAGGGAAGCCGGGGGCTGGCCCTCCCTAATTTTTCTTTATATTACCTGGCCTCACAGGGTGCAATGCTGATGACATGAGCCAAACAAAGAGCATCCACTCAATGGTATCTGATAGAGGACGTGGATGTAGTAGTGCAACCATTATAGACACTGGCCCTAACCACAGCCCCTCAGGACCTTGTGGGGGGGGGGGTTAGGAATTGTTGGGTCAAACACAGACTCTGTATTCTTAGGAAGATTTGGAAGCTCATGGACATGCCAGAGGGGGTGGGCCCCCTTTCACTCATTAGGTATGAATCAGAATTTTTCCCACCATCCCTGGATCTGGGATATGCAGGTTGAGGCTGAGAGGACCCTTTAGATTTACACAAGTTATAGAGGGGAACAAATGCATAACATTTCAGAGAGCCAAAGACAAATTCAGTTGGCCTAATTTGGAATTCCTCTGCTACATGCCTGACACTTTATTAATACAGGGGACCATATCCAACACCTCACAAGACTTAATACAGGGTGGAAGGAGTTCTTACATGGGGTAGTCACTATCAAGGATCTCAGCAGATATATATCAAATATTTATAAAATCCTGTTAGAACAGAGTGGAGCATCTTTGGGAGACATTAAGATGATCTGGGAAAAAGAGGTCAACATATCCATAAGTGAATCAGATTGGACACATAGGCTCAAATGTGGATGGTGGGTAACTTCTGGCCCAGTGTGGCAGGAGGTTTTTTGGAAAGTTATTGTTGGATTTTTTCTTACACCATCAGTCACACGTCACTACAGCACTTCGGACTTGGCTGCATGTTGGCGGGCTTGTGGGCAAATAGGAAACCACTGGCATAGCTTTTGGGGCTCTCTGGCTTTAGTTGGACATTGGCAGTCCATTCAGCTGGAGGTACAGAAAATTAAAGGGGCCCTCCTTCCTTTAAAATTTGAGGAATGGGTACTGGGGCTCCCAACAGCTACACATCAGAACACTAGGGGAGTCATGTTGACACTGATAGCAGTGTCTCTTAAATGTATTACAGTGAGATGGCTACAGCAAGAGCCCCCAACCCTGGGTGAGTGGATTTGGTGGGTTAAAAAGGTACTATCAATGGAGGCCTTGATGGCAAAATTAAGGCTCTGCCATGATCAGTATGATGTACGGTGGTGAGGATGGGAAACTTGGCTTATAAATAGGGAAGAATTGTAGTTTACAGGTTTAGATTGGGTCAGACTCTCCTATGGGGACAGGAATGTGTTGGAGGTAAAGGGCTTGTGATTATATAGGATGCTAAATGTTTTAAATTCACAGATGCCTAGTGTATAACAGCCTCGGGGGGGGGGTAGGGACACATATAGCCATAGTTTAGAACTGGATAGTTCAGCCCAGTATGTTGTTTGTTCAGTTTTTAATAGCAATGTCGAAACCATCCCTGTGTGAAGGGGGATGATAATTAAGCATAACCTTTCATATAGCAGACTGCAGCACTGATGTGTTATTATTAAGTTTGATAAATCCTAGAGAGCACATGTTAGATATTATTGAACTTGTTTGGATGCATAGCCTGAAGGGGGTCATTTGATTGTGCCTGTGGACTTTTACTTTCAAAATGTATTGCTGACATTTTCTGCTTTGGATGAAATAAAGCTGAGTCCCCCCCCAAAAAAGATTGAAAAGTAGCAAAGTTATGCAGGTGCATAGAATAAATTCAACAGATGCACGTACCTCAGGCATTTTCAGGAATTTTTTTGCCAAATTTTCAACATGTCCTTTTGGAGACCCCACCTCATGAATACTGGCACTGTCATTTCATTAATCCATCCTGAAAGTTGATTTCATACAGTGACCACACCATTCTGCACCACAGATGCAAAAACACATTTTGGACAGGATGGCAAAATGAGAAGGTGTGAAAAAATGGCAATGTTGAAAATATGGAGTGAAAATAAAAAAAATTTGCAGAGTTATGAGTGTGTGTAGAAACTGCACAATGCACATGAGTAATGCAGGCATTTTTCAATATTTTTGCACCAAATTTTCAACATGGGCTTTTTGGGACCTCCCCTCATGAACACTGGCAGTGTCATTTTGTTAATCTGCCCCAAAAGGTGATTCCATGCAGCGACCTCAAAATTACTTTATGGGTTTAATTAATGAGATGTCAGTGACAGTGTTCATGAGGTGGGGACCCAAAAAGCCCATGTTGAAAAGTTGGTGCAAAAATGTTGAAACATGCCTGTGATACCAACATAAGTTCAAAACACCATAGACAGCCATTATACAGCAGTTACCTTGATTCTTCAGTTACGGCTCAGCTTTGAAGAGTGCAGACATGCCCTGGTCCAGAGAAGGTTGCAGCTGCCAAACTCAGAGCTAATAATAAGGTACAGGGGGTTCAGGGAGGTGGGTGCACAGAGGGAGGGTGGGGATGGGGAAGGGGACAGGGGGAGATGGTGAGGGACCATCTTCTTTTTTACAGGATTAAAACAAAAAAAAAGATGTTGGGAACTGTTTTCTTTGTTGCAGAGATACAAACATTTTAAAAACCTTTTGTGACACTGGGGGTGGGCTCCCTAGTGCTATTTAGTTCTGGTGGTTGTGTGGGGGTATAATATATCTGGGGACACTGGCAGTGGGCTCCCCAGTGTCCCATATTTGAGGGGGATTGACTGCCAACACAGGGAATAGGCAACACGTTGTTGGGAAATATGTGAGAGAGTTTTCTTCTGTTGGGGACATGGGCATGGGCTCCCAGAATCCTATACTGTGGTGCAGACATCTAGTGCTGACACAGGGACTGGACACCCTGATGTCAGCATTAACAGTTCTTTTCAGGATTTTTGTAATATGAAGTAGGATTTTACTGCGTATCTCATCATAAGAAGTAAGATCCCCACTTGACAGACAGGCCTACCCCAAGGTAACACCCAGCAGGACTACCTAGGAACCTGCCTCCATTCCAGCCTAGCCAAGGGCTTAAGTAAGCTATCAGTCCTCTTTAAATGCACTTGGTACTGCCCTCCCAAACCCCCCACACACATGCATACCATACTCAACAAAGCACTCTGGAGCTGCTCCTTCCATCCAACCCCCCGTTTCACTATCCCCCACTTCTTGCTCTCTGCGGTTGGTTTCAAACCCAGTCCCCCTTGTTTCACTGTCACCTAGCCTCTCACCATCTGGGATAGCGTTAAACCCTATGCAGTTACTCTGCCATAGTCTATCAACAGATTTGGAGGTTTCCAGGGGTGTGCTACCTAGGGCAACCAATTAGAAATAGCTTAGTATTCAATTACAACTGCTCAATTTTATTTCTCCTATTTGTCTAATTGTCATGTAATCGCTCTTTAATGCCTAATGATCAGGCCTCTGTAACCACTGAATATATATATTGTCTTATTGTCCACCCTGAAGTGGAACCTTTGTAAAAGAGCTCACGCTCAAAGGTCTTTCCTAAATACTAATTAAACAATTAAGATCCTACTTTGTATTACATGGATATGAATGAAATATTTCAATATGAATTAAGAATATTTTAAGGACATTTTCCAAGCAGTAAAGTGCAGAATGCATTTAGAGGGGTCACAATAAGAAAGCTACATATGTTGGTTCCTCCCCAGAATATCATTTTGGGAGGTTTCCAAATTTGAATTTTGGGCAAAATTGTAAACAACATGGCGACCATATGGAGTAGGAATTTTTTCATATGAACCAGGATTCCTACTTCGTTTCATACAGCTATATAGTATATGATTAGGGCTTATTGTAATTGTAAAACAGTGGCTTTCTGAATCTTGTTTTAGGACAGTTCAAAGGTCAAAAAAGGTTTGCTATCATTCTGACATCACATCGATAGTACAACAATTTTTAAGACATGTCCTGCCATCTGATTGGTACATGCTACGCTCTTAAGGAGAAAGCTGAAAAAACATGGCAACATGATTTAGCGAGTGCTGAGCAGTGCACCGCTGTAGATCAGACATGGCTGGGAACCCTCGGTCACAAAAACAAATTAAATTCAAACTTTTTTGTCTTTTAAAAAAATATAGTGGCAAAAGGCATTCCTAACCACCATACAGCAATTCTCCTCTCTGACACGGTTGGAATCTCTGCAAGCCTTACAGAGTGGGACAGATAGAGCGGGACCAAGAGTGCCACCAGCAAATGCTGAAGGTAACCAATAAATAAAAAAAAAATGAATGGATCTCCACTGTCTCCTGATGGGCAACCATATACTATATAAAATAATAGATATGTGACCATCCTCAATGAAGACTGTGTTTCCATCTCGGCAGTTGATGATATTATACAAGACCTCTGGAGGTCTGTGATGTCATCAGCTCCCTCAATGGAAACACAGCCTTGTTGTGGATGATCACTCATCCACTATTCTATATAATGTAGTGCTTACTGAGCATGCTCAGAAATTATTTTTTTACATTTTTAAATTGTAATAACTTAAAAATGGCTTATTTTTTTCACCACACTAGCAAATGGCACATCTGCAAGGTAGTCTCTTTCTGCCCTGAAAATTTCAGACCAAAAAACCAAAATATCTGGGATGCAGACAAGTTCAAAGAAAAACCCTACAAAGTCAATGAATGAAAACATGTTTTTTTCCACCTCTCTGTAACTCGGAAACCATATATCTGACCAGAACGTAACTTGCCAAAACAAGAGATCTACCCCCACAGAAATGTGCATACTAAATTTTGTGCATCCATTGAATGATTGCAATGTTATTAAAGTGCAAAATTTTTAGTTTAACATTGAAGGGCCAACTCTAACTATAGGGGTGCAGCTGTGCCTATATATATATATTAATTAACAAAACTGTGTTTAAAACAAAGTTAGGGCTCACATAGCTCTTCAATCAAAGTGATATATGTCAGAAAATTGGATGTTAGGGTTTACAATTTTGATACCCCTCCTCCACCAAACCCTACCATTGGAACTTCACCCCCACCCTCCACACAACAAGCGTTAGGGAGTGCCTTAGGGTCATGGGCCCTAATGCTCACCCCATTCCATCTGAAAGGAACCTGTCATGGTACAGTATAGGAGAATGGGGTGAAAGTTAGGGCCCACAACCTTAAGGTGCTCCCCAATGCTTGTTGGTGTGTGGAGAGTGGGGGTGGTGTTGCGATGGTATGGTTGCGTGGGGGGTGGGGTGGGACCCACCATGACCCTAAGTCACACCCCGATGTGTATTGGTGTGTGGAGGGTGGGGGGTGTGGTTCCAATGGTAGGGTTTGGTGGGGGAAGGGTATCAAAATTGTAAACCCTAACTTTGGTTTAAACAAAGTTTTTTGTTAATTAATTTCCTTACTTTTTGATATAGTATAATAGTATCCCAGTTTTGTGAGATTTCTTTTGGTATTTGTGCACCAACTTTTCAACATGGCCTTTTTGGGACCCCGCCTAATGAATAGTGACACTGTGATTTCATTAGTTAGCATCCTGGTGTTGGAAACATTATAAAAACAATAATTTCAGCACACTGGGGTGGGCTCCCCAGTGTGCCACAGTAGTGGAGGGCAGTATCAATGTTGACTCGGGGATTAGGCACCCTGACATCGGTGAAAGTTAGCACTTCAGTGCAGGATTCTGCATCAGTTAGGGTTGTCATTACAATGACAAAAGTTTGGAATTTCGAAGTTAGGGTTACCAACCCTACCCTCCACCCCACCCCCATGCTCCACATACCAACAGGCACCGGGGTGTGCCTTGGGGCCAACTGGCCTAACTCTCACCCCATTCCTCTATAATGTACCATTCAGCTTCCTTACAAATGGAATGGGGTGAGAGTTAGGCCTGATGACCCTGAAGGCACACCTAATGTCTGTTGGTGTGTGGAGCATTGGGCTGAGGGTAGGGGGTAGGGTTGGGAACCCTAACATCAAATTTCCAAACTTTTGTTGCTGTAATGACAACCCTAACTGATGCATTAAAAAGGTTTTTTGCAGTGAATGAATAGGTTTCGAGATTGTCGCTGTGAGGGACCAGAGGGCAACATTTTACCCTTTCGCTGTCTTTCACCCACCCCCGAAACAACTTCTACTCAAAGTTAGATATCTTAAGAATGGGGTGCTAGGGCACCGCCCCCCCCAATAGAAAACACACAATTTCTAACAGGTGAAATTTTGCCTGTCGACATTGAGGACCTCGCCATGCAGAACTTCAACAACACTGTTGTCATTTTGGCATGGTAGAACCATATCAGACATACACACCAACATCTGGCTTCAGACAGGCAGGCCCATTACAGAGGTGGAAGTACTGTTGAAATTTGGGTATCATGGTTTCAGCAGTGGATCTAGAAATTGTTCAAGGTGTAACAGGTTTTCAGATACAAAAACTGCAACAGTACATCTGTGTGCAGAATTGCAGGCCCCTGAGAGGGATCCCCAGTATGACATGCACACCATCTTCTGGCTGCAGAAGTGAGGCACATTTGAGGCCTTCTGATACATAGATGGAAATACTTATGCAATGTGTGTGTCATGGTTTCAGCAGCAGATATAAAAATTGTTCAAGGGGGTAGCAAGTTTTTTGTTATGCAACTGCATATAGAACATCATATAGTAGCAGATTATGCTATCTAGCAAGGTACCTTGTGCAATGTGCATGAGTACCTATGTGTGCAGAGGTGCAGGTCCTGTGGTGCCTTCTATCTGCAGAACACACTGCTTGACAAACAGACACAGGCATGGCTGCAGATACAAATCCATGAAGTTAGCACATCAGTGCTACTGCATTTGTCTCATCTGGAAATAGTTGTATGTTGTTTGTCTTACCTGATGATGGCTGGCTGTGGTTGCTTGTGTGATCTTGTTCTTTTGCTGCATGGGGGATGGGGAGTTAGGGTTGCAAACTCTAATGCCACATTTCCCTAATTTTGTGGCATTAACTTGAACCTTAACTGGTGCATTAACGCAATTGTTTGCAATGAATTTCCTTTCTTTTTTAGATAGTAGAATCATATCCTCATTCATGCAGGTCCCTTTGGGACTTGCATGAACACATCTATCTGGCTGCAAAAGTGCAGGACCCTCTGGGCCATGCACTTCTGTGGGGCTACAGATGCAGACACACAGAGCCCTGAGGGCAATGTGGCAAGTGAGGAGTCTGGGTGGGCATGGAAGCACAGGGCCTTTCTAGCCTTGCAGTTCTGTGTTGCTACAGATGCAGACATGTAGGAGTCATCTGGGTAGAGAAGTGCCCCTTTGCTTCTGTGGAGCTTCAGATGCACCTTCTCTACCATGTGTTAAGTATGTTTCCACAACAGTTCATGAGATGGTGTCATAAAGAGCACATGTTAAAAATTTGACTTTGAAATCTTTGGCCACATAATGTGCATACTACAAGCATGCTGAACTCTTCCCAAACAGTCAGACCCTCGTAAAGGATGTGAATAAAGAAAAGCATTTCTTATTTTAAAAAAAACTTCTTTATCGGATTCAGTATATTGTATAACTCTGTTTTAGTGTGACTAATACAACTTAATAAGCATTTTATGCAATGTTTTATTAACTTATATGTGTATATTGACCAATTTACATTGCTATTGGCTGGTCTACCATAGTTATAAAATGCGAGTAAAAGGCATAATAGATATAAAATCAACATGCTATCTCACCCAAATTGACCTTTCCATATTTTTATGTGCAATTTTTATCTATCTCATAATCTGACATATAAAAGCTCTCAGCAGATCAAATTTGATGAAGACTGTCCCTCCAACACACACACTGCACTACCAAAAATATGCATGTTAGAAAAACTGACCATCTTTCTGAATACAGAAAGTAACTCGGAGTATCACTATCACACAGCCTCTCAGTATTACCTGCATTAAAGAAGACCAGATTCTTCACCAAAGCAGAGCACCATTTGGAAACCCAATAAGAGGTGATTTAAGTGAAAGTGTGGTCTGCAAGAAAGGGCTCAGGGACCATAATGTCCCAAGTATTAATCATGACTGGCAATAAATGCAGTAGTTCAGCAAAATTTCTGCTGGGCATAACAGCTTAGCCTGCATGATTGGATATATTGAACTATCCATCCCACGTGGTTTCTAAACAGCAAGTGATGGTGGCAAGACAGAAGCCACCTATCCATAGCCTGCTATGCACACCATACAAAATAAAAGTATAGATTAACACAGGTAAAGATCACAAAAAACAAATTTCAAGACCACTGATTAGTCAAATTAGAAACATACATCTCCACCACCCCTTCCACAAACATCCCACACAAAAAACAGAGATAGATAAAGAATAATAAGATGAATATTAAGTTATGATTATTTATAACACAAACATTGCTATAACTTTGTGTATGGCAGCTGCTACACAGGATGAATCTTGTCAAGCAAGGTTTTATCTTGCAAGGGATGGTGATGGGAGATTTGAAATGTTTGGGTGGGAGGGGAGTGGTGAGGAACATAGACTAGTGCATTAGATATCTATGGCTGTGGATTTTCTAAACAGAAATATTTATCAGATTACCCTGTAATTTACGAATTTACTGTATGTTGGTTAACAGAGACTGGGTGCAGTGTAAGATTCTTGAAATCTGTACTTTCTAACTGGTCATTGTGAAAAATGCTCACAGTGACCAATTGTCATAGTCAGCAATTGCTGCTAACATCTTAATCAGTTGTCTAAGAGGGTAACCCAGTCTGTTCAACTGATACAGCCATAACCCACTCTGTGAGTGACAAGAGTAAGACCAGTGAATGAGATAGACCAATCTCTGATAAGAAGAAGGATTTGTACTCTGCAAGGACCTCTGGATGTAGATTTGTGACATAATTTGAAGCTGTTCCACACAAAGACCAGTTCAGGTGCATGGCTAATGGTTTTCTAAACTCATTGCTGCTATGCTATGTGATAGCAAGTTGTTCAGGACTATGTGAATTCAACAATAACTGTGTGTCCTCTTCTGCCTTTCTGTTACGTCAAGAGCAACACCACACCCTCCATCCCATAAAGCACAG
Source organism: Neoceratodus forsteri (assembly GCA_016271365.2). Lineage (NCBI taxonomy): Eukaryota > Metazoa > Chordata > Ceratodontiformes > Ceratodontidae > Neoceratodus > Neoceratodus forsteri. Next base: position 856,566,423 of record CM057456.1, read on the forward strand.
ATAAATTAAAAAAGAAAAATACAGACATATCATTCAAAACTAGGGATGGGTGGATATCCGACCTGATAAAACAATCCAGTCGGATATCCATGATTTTTGAAAGTTCCGATCTGGGCGGATAGTAGCCCTTTAAGAGGTCAGATCCCTTTATTTAATTGAATTACATGAGCACATGTTAATTATGGACCTGAGCACTTTTAAAAGTTCCTTATAAGTGGTGCTTTACTGTGAAGACAATTGTGCTGGGGGTGGGACGAGAGACCAACAGATCAAAGCATTCAGTGCAATGCAGAGGTGAGAGGGAGATTTCATCTAGAATGGCAAACAAAAGTCTAGTATGGAATTCTTTTGTAGTCGACAATGAGTCTGAGGCTAAAGCTAAGTGTTGTCTCTATATCACTCCTACGTATATAAGTCGAGGCTCGTCTGTAAAAAGTTTTGGCACATCTGACTTGCTCAATCATTTACGAAACAAACATCAAAAAGAGTATTCTGAATTGCAAACTGAAAAAGCTAAAGTGGAATTGGAGCAACTGGCTGAGTCCTTACGTGAGCCGCCAGCCAAGAAAATAAAGAGGGAGTGTGAAACAATCAAAAACTGCATTGCACGTTCAAAACCATACTCCAATGAACACCCGAGCACAGTTGAAATTACCTGTACAGTCGCTGAGATGATTGCCGTAGACGAGCAGCCATTTACAATTGTTGAAAATGCTGGTTTCAAAAGATTGATTACAGTGCTTGAGCAGAGATATCCCTTACCCTCAAGCAGTCATTTCTCCAAAATTAAAATCCCTGAAATGTACAATAAACTGAGATGTAAGATGCAGGTTGAATTAACTAATGTTACCTCATTTGGCTTTACTACTGACACCTGGACAGCAGAGTGTTCTGTTATATCCTATCTCCCTATCACAGCCCACTGGATAGATGACAGCTTTAAAAGACATTCAGCCTTGCTTCATCTTAAGCACCTCTCAAACAAGCACACAGGGGAAAATTTCTTTAAAGAGTTTCTGCAAGTTCTTGACACCTGGGGAATAACACCCATGAAAAGGCACCTTGCCATTAGAGATTATGGCCCCAACATTGATAGGGCAATGAAACGCAATGCTGTGGCGAGTGCTGGTTGTGTTGCTCGCACCCTGCAGTTAATCATACATGACTCCATATTAAAGCAGCATTCAATTGAAGAATTACTAGCAACAGGGCAGGCAATGGTATCGCATTTTAAGAATTCTGCATCTGCCATGGCTAAGATGACTGACCTATAAAAACCACTACAGGTGCCACAATATTGTTTAATACAGGACGTTCCAACAAGGTGGAACAGTACTTATTACATGGTAGAGAGGCTACGCGAACAATGTAGAGTACTGACTGTCTATGTTGTGGAGTGCGAGACCAGAACCTTCAATTCTTCCCAGTGGTCATTGGCTGAAAATGTTTGTACACTTCTGAAACCATTTGAAAATGAAACATGCAGACTGAGCTCTGATAGTGCCAGCATTTCTGATGTGATCCCCACCGCTACCGTCCTATATCACAGTATTGAAGGTATTGAGGTCCCTGGGCTACTATCAATGAAAAATGCCTTACTAGTGTCTATGGAAAAACGACTGATGCACTATGAATCAACAAAAGAAGTTGTTGTAGCTACAGTGCTGAATGCTCGATATAAAATTCATTTCGTTCTTACCAAATGTGGCAGAAGTTTTGCAAAGGCAGTTCTTAAACAACTTGTGGATGAAGTCACAAATGATCAGCTGCAACCGCCAAAAGCACAACTGGTCCCCCCTGTAATTGACCCTGAAGTAGAGGCAGATGTTCCATGGGAGGTGTACTCACAAAATAAAGCTCTACCTGAAGGCTGCAAGTTAGCACACTCATTTTGGAATTACTAAAGCTCACAATCTGCCAGATTAATATAATTAATATAAATGTTTTTCTTTTCAGCTTCTACAATTGATGGGATACTGCAGCACAACACGGAGCTGGATGCATATCTGTTAGGGTACATTGCGCCAAAAAAAAGCACACCTGATGCATTGCAGTTTTGGAGATTGAATTCTTGCCATTTCCTGACTCTGGCTAGGATCGCAAAACACTCTTTTGTACCACCCACAACCAGTGTTCCAAGCGAAAGGATATTCAGTGTGGCAGGAGATATTATAATAGACTCTAGGTCCCGTCTGTCACCAGACACTGCTAACATGCTTCTGTTCATTAAGGAAAACTTGGACAATTTTCAATGAGCTCACTTTGATTTTAGAAATAAATTTTTCTACTGAAAATAAAAAGGAAACATTAAAGTCATGTGTATGTAGTTCATTAACAATCCGAACCGATAAAATCCCAATCTGATCGGATATCACTTACATAAAATCCGGATCCGAAATATGGCTCAAAATTAGTATCCGCCAACCCCTATTCAAAACTATCTTTATTACCGGTGGATGTCGTGATTTCACATTTCCCACTGCTAGTAGTGTTAATCTTAATGCCTATCTTGGTAAAAAAAAAACTAATCACAAATTACCATAAGACTATGCCAACATTTAAAATAGTGATATTTTTGTCTCTAAAGTGACAGTGATTTTAAATTATATTTTAAACTTTTCTGATGAAACAGTACAGCATGTGATCCTTTGGTAGCCATTTTCACAGATAATAGCCTCTAATATAACAGAGCATGCCACAGTTTTACAGTGAGGAACCATAATGCCCCAAATCCTGTTATACTATTGGGGATACCTCTTATAAAACTTCTTCCAGAGTAGTATAGAATAGTCAGTAAGCGCCATGAGCAGGGGTCTTTAAAATACTTTACAGTACTTTTTTTTTTAAATCAGACCAGTAGGGATGTATCCTGCAGAATCTACACATGCTATAACCAATGTTAGACAAATGTTTCAGGTATCTGCAAATAATTCACTATTTATAGGAAACCTTAGACTGAGTATGTGAGTACTCATCCAAAACAATAAAATAGGAACATGGATGAATCTAAAACATTCCAACTTTTATCAAAATTAAACCTATAAGCTGCAGTAAATTGATTTTGCAATTAGAGAAAGTTAATGATCACAATAAGACAAATTCCCTTACTAAGACAGTTATACACAAATTGATATTACCCACTGTATTTTACTTTGCCCAAAATGTATAGCTCTGACACCAAACATGGCACAGACCTCCAAAGTTTAAACTTGTAGCCATAGAAATAAGAATCTCTAGCCCATGTTCCTATCTTGCGGCTGCTGGAAAGCATTGAAGGAGAGGATCCCAAAGCATTTCTAACATCATAGCTCAGTGAACTGACATTATCTGTTTACCTGTGCTCCTAGCATTCCTAAAGTTTATCAGATTACTCTCAGAGGAACTCCAAGCCGCTTATCTAGCAACAAAATCAAACCACTGACTACTCTAGCATTACTGGGATCAGTGCTTGAAAAAGACATGCTACTAGGCAAAGCAAAGCAGAAGAGACAGTCTGAATGGCGGATCCATAAAATGCATATTTTCCCTGACCTCAGTTATGAAACTAGCAAAAGTATAAGAGCTTCCAGGGGGTACGATCTTGACTGGGACAGTTGGGGATCCATCATTTGTTACTCTTGTCAGCTAGTTTAAAAATAGTCTACAGGAGACAAAACTAATCTGACCACCAGGAGGCAACTAAATTGCTGGACAAGATCAAGGGAGAATTCAGGCAGAGACAGGATTCTGTAGGGGAGAAGGAGGTGAGCTAACTGCAGACATAAATCCCAGGAGTACTGTTGATTTTGAGGAGGTATGATCTTTTTATTGCAACAAACTTAGTGTTGATAAGTCTGCCTTTGGTGTGACAGTCTCAAGGCACATGACTTTAAAATATTGGGAAAATGTTTATTTGTATAAGTGGTCAGCCCTGGGATTTGCATGCTACGGAAGGTGAAATCTTTGATGCTTCAGGAGGCAAAATACTTGAAAGCTCCCACAGGGTGGTCCTTCCTTCTTTTTCTTCCACTTAGAACTTTTTTATGTTTTTGAACCACTAGCTGACTAAGCAACAATGTGCAGAAATGATACACACTGCAATTGATCCCTGCTCATGGGCTACAAGGACTATAGGAAGCTTTAATAGATGATAAGCCAAAAGTGACAGAGATTATTTATAGACTATGTAGAATATCCATTTCTCTTGCACTTAAAAAGATATTGCAGACTTAAATAATCTTTTGACAACCAAAAATTGCATATACTCTCTGCACCCCCCACTAGCTGCAACATATACTGTATCCGTACCGTATTCAGTCCCAACTCACCTTAGCTTTGAATGAACTTTGAAATAGTATTCTTCAAGTTGTACATGATTATTGAACACATTTTATATATAATGAGGCATCTTCACTTTTGTTTCATCAGAAAAGAGACCCAATAAGAAGACCCTCAATAACGGAAGGGCGCGATAGACAGGTAGACAGGTAAATACTATATCAGGGACAATATCAGAAATGATTTTAGACATCGGGAACAGTTCTTGGGAACAGAACTGTTTCTGATGTCTGAAATAGTATCTGATATTGTACCTGATATACTATCTGGTATCAGAGTACTACAGAAGCCATCTCCTTTACAATGAGTTTATTTTTAATTTACCATTTTAGAAATTATGAATTTCTGCTTTGAAGTCTGAATTTACAGCACAATCTCTGTAGCTGTTTTGAATTAATACTATCAATTTGTTTGCCAGCAACTTTTGTTTGTTTAGTGAACCAATTTTGCTTTCATTATGAGATGTAACATTGTTTTCATGAGGGCTCCAGAGAACAGTGGGCAATGTAGAGGAGAAGGAGGAGCTACTTTCAGACATAAATCCCAGGAGTACTGTTAACTTTTGGGAGGTATGATCCACCTTATTTGAACCTTTTATTGCAAGAAACTTAATAGTGAGGAGTCTGCCTTTGGTGTAACATTCCCAAGGTGCAGGACTTTTGGTTTGGTGTGCTTTTGTGACCTTTGCAATAATATGGCAGGTCTCTGTATGTTAGTGGGGCAGGGTTCCATTAGGGGTCAGTACTAGAGATGCAGAAAATTTTTAATTCGCCGGCGAAGTGGACGCGAAGTGGCCACTTTGTGTTAGCAGAGCACAACGTGAAGTGGGCACTGCAAGGTGCTTATTTCAGGTCATTATTATTACCACTTCGTGTTGCCATTAAGTCTTAATGCAAAGTAAGGTGAAGTGAGAAGAGAATAGGCAGTCCCCAACACATCACATGGCTTACAGTACTGTAAGTCACATGCTTTAGCCAGGCAGGAAGGAAGTGAGTCAGAGAAGCAGTTTCACCTACTCTTTTGCATTTGTAGAGGGAGAAAGCATTGTGAGAGGAGACTAGGAGTTGAAGTGCTTAATTGCCTTGCCACTTGCGTTTCAGAAGAAAACCAACAGCTTTTTTAAAAGCTATATCTTTATTTAGTTTTTGTATTGTAGTTGTGTTTTTTTGTTAATGAATTTTTTTATGTAAGTTTTGTTTTGTTTTGTGTGTGTGACCGACTGTGTGTGTCAGTGAGTGCCAGTGTGTGTGCCTGTGTGTGTGTGTTGGCCTGGGGACTTGTTGTGTGTATCTAGATGGACGCAGGGGAAGGTGAGTCACTGGCCCATGGGCTTGGTCGGAGGGGAGTGCAGACCCGTGGGGGGCAGGGTGGTCGTCTTATACTGGACCGCTCCCAACTCCTGGGTGTTGCTTCCCCCCCATGTTGAAGCAACAGGAGCAGCAGCAGCAGCACCAGTGCCACCAGTGGCTGCTGTGCATCCAATTTCTCTGCCACTACCACCACCACCACTGGTAGCAGCAGCTGTAGGGGCTCCAGTAGCACCCCCTCCACTACCTCCACAGCTACAGGAGGTGGCCCTGGAAAATGTAGGTGGAGGGACTCATGCAAGGACTGTGTCTGGTTCCCCCCCCACAGCTCCCCAGTGTGGGAGTTTTTTAACTCTGTGGGAGGAGACAGCACAGTGGTGGTGTGCCATCTGTTTGGTGTGCTGGTGCGCCGTGGCCCCCATGGGACACATTCGGGGTCCAGAGGCCAGCGCACTCACATGTTGAACCACCACAGGGCAGAGTGTCAGGCTGCCACAGAAGGAGCCAGGCATCCACCTGCTGACCCTTCCATGGCAGTGACCAAGGGTGCTGCTGGGGTGGGAGTTGTGCCTCATCACTGCCACAGCAGGAGGAGGAGGGTTAGTACAGCAGCTGCTCCACCACCACCACCACCACCACCACCACAGCCACCAGCACCACCCTCTCCTCCACCACCCCTACTACCTGGATTCCCTGCTGCAGTGGACCCCGCTACAGTCCCTGCAACAGAGGCTGACATCGTCCTGGTGTGGGCAGCTCTTGAAGAAAACAATGAGTGGTTTGGTGCTTTGCAGCAGCAGGTGAACAGAATAGAAGAACAGCAGCAGCAAATAGTTTCAATGCTGCACCTGCTGCTGGACCAGCACGGCATCCCATGGCCACAATAAGTTAGGGGATTGTTTTGTGCCCCCCCACCCCACCACACCACACTACTGTGTTGTACTGTTTTTGTGTGTTTTTTCTTTGTTGTTGTTTAATCATACACATTTTCTCTTCCAGGGGAATCTTTCTTGCACCACATAGTGCAATACCTTTGTGTGAAAACCACCCATAATTTCATTACAGTGTATCACGTGACAGAGGAATTCCTGTTCTGAAAATCTGCCCACATTCTGCCTCCCTTCTCAGCAAAGTTAGGATGTGATGGCAGGGAGAGCACGTGTGCGTGCTCCTTACAGTGAATATCCAATTATCCGGCAGCTTTCTGAATGTTTCTTTATGTTACAACGGCCAGTTTGTGGTGAAACGTGTGGGCACAGTTCCAGTAAGAAGAGCCTTGTTAGTGGAAACAGTCTCACATTTCACGACAAAGTCAACCTTATAACATAAGGAAACATTGGGATAGCTGTCGGACATTCACTATAGTGGAGCATGCACCTGCGCTCCCCCTGGCATCATGTCCTAACGTTGCTGAGAAAGGGGGGCAGAAAGTGGGTGGCTTTTCTGATCTGTAGTTCCTCCATCACGTGACACACTGTAATAAAATTATGGGCAGTTTTCACAGAAATATATTGCACTCTGTTGAGCAAGAAATATTCCAGTGGGAGTAATGCCCCCACATATTAGTTTATATGCATCACCATAACTATGTAATGTGGTGACTGTCTGTAAAGCAGCAGCAGCACAACAATCTGTTAAGAACTCTGACCTGTATTTTGTAATGCTATGTTACAACTTCCTTTACTTACAACCTGACTGAAATGATACGAGAATTTGCAGTAGTTGAGTCTGCTGTACTACCTTTCTTCATGTATGAAATAATGAAAGGAGCAATCCTTTTAAATTGGTGCTGACCAGGTCTTTGTTTTCCTCCCCTCACATCAACTAGTTGTTATATATCACTTCTGTTGTTAATTAACAGTTACTTATTTATTTTAGTTCTTTAACCAGGAGTAGCACACTAAGCTGAAAGCTTTTTTACAGGAGCAATCTGGGAGCACGGGAAGTTAAGTGGCTTGCTCAGGGTCACACAGTATGTAAGTGGAAGCTGTGGGATTCAAACCCAGGTCTAGTCTGCTGGATGTCACCAGAATTGCAGCTCAGAGCTTTAAACCACTGCGCTATACTACCTCCCAGTAATGCAGCAGGCAGTGTTTTATGACACCACAGATCAATAGTTATTGAAAAGCAGCTGCAAATAAATACAAACCTGGTCCAAATAATATTGGAAGGTGTGCTCATTTTTTTTCATACATGAAAAAAAGTAGTCAAGTAAATAAAGCAGACATAAATTGTGAAAAGAAGCATATCATTCAAGTCATGACTTGGAGGTAACTAGGGGTGGCTGTGGCAATGTAAAGTAGCACAAAAAAGTACAGTTCAAAACTGTCAGGACATTCTTGCAATGCTGCTCTAATTGTAAAAATGTCAGTATGACATCATGAGCTCACAGCAACAATCACAGAATACACAAAAGTGGCACAGAGTCCCCAGATTTTTTCTGCAGGCCCAACATGCATCCTGCTTGTGTGCAGCAAATTGACAAGTGGTAACACAGTGAAATGAGAGTGTTTCGGCACATACAAAGTCCCCCAGAATTAATGACGCACTCAGTCATGCACGCAGTGGTGGCACAGAGTCCCAGATTTTTCTGCAGGCCCAAAATGCATCCTGCTTGTGTGCTGAAAATTGATAAGTGATAACACAGTGGAATGAGAGTGTTTCAGCACATACAAAGTCCCCCAGAATTAATGGTGCACTCAATCACGTGCGCATTGGTGGCACAGAGTCCCAGATTTTTTCTGCAGGCCCAAAATGCATCCTCCTTGTGTGCAGAAAATTGACAAGCGGTAACACAGTGAAATGAGAGAGTTTCAGCCCATACCCAAGTATAAAATGATGACTGTGAGTGTTGTGTTGCTGATCCAATGTGTTCTGCGAGACTATTCGAGCAAATGCAATGTGATCATCTCAACTGGATTGAAGGGTGCCCTTTGGCTGTACACTAATAGAAGCCTTGGTGAGTAGATATATATATTGATATATGGTTGTGTATTTTGTAGGTGAGGAGGGGGGTTGACATGGACATGTACTCATGGTATTGTTCTGCATCACAGGTCACATAGAAACTGTTGGTGTGCACATTCCAGTGCTCAATGATAATTTTTTGCGCTGAAATTGGAAACGGATAACTCTCAAGCACATGAAGGTAAGTATTTTTATTTTAGGGGCTGGGGGGAATCATATTTGCAGGTTTGTCTGTAATGGTTCTTATTTTACTTCTTCACAGATTTCATCAGCATCCATCTGGAGTCCGGTTGTTATTGATGATCATGGTCATAGAATGAAATGACTTCTATGTGTTGCATGTGTGCCCAAGCTTGGGGAAGGGGGTGCCTGATGTTGAAGAACTTTTTGGGATAAGACCACTTTGACAGAACAGCAAAGCATCTGGAAGTTTCCTAAAAAAAAGAAATGAATGCCTTCTTACAGTTTAAATGTTATTTGTCCCTCCCTGGTTCTCAAATCTCAATCTAAAGTCAAGTTACATTTCAAACCCACATCTTGTCAACTAACACAACCTGCGTGCAATATTTGCTGCAGTCTTTCCAAAACAATCATAATTACCAGAATGGATTTCACATGAATATTACATCGCTTCCTCTCTGTATGGGACAGCTACAGTACCATTTCCAACGAGTTTTAGCAATGGAGCCTTTTTTTGTTACCCTGTGAAAGAAACAAAATAAAAGTAATGTATGTGCTTTACCATTGTGGCTCTGAAAAGCTACAGAAAACAAAACATACAACTAAAGGAAGTGAAGCAGCATAACAAACATGAGTACACATACTCACTTTATGGTTTAAATATTAAGAAGCTTTGTGTCTATGGTTGATGGATGTGGTGGTCCGGAAAGACTCAGGCTCAGTGGTGGCAGTGGCTAACATCAGTCCTGGTGGTGGTGGTCAAGGGGGCGGACAGAATCAGGCTCAGTTGTGGCAGTGGCTAACATCAGTCCTGGTGGTGTTGGTCCGGGGGGGCGGACAGAGTCAGGCTTTATGGTGGCAGTGGCTAACATCAGTCCCGGTGGTGGTGGTGGTGGTGGTGGTCCGGGGGGGGTACACTGCCTTTTAAAAGCTTCAGTTAAAACCTGCCAACATTAACCACATCATCATTCTCATAAAGAAAGCTGCCCTCACAGCCATCGATGTCTCAGGTCTGACCACTGGGAAATTCTTTCTCCATTGTGTCGTCATCTACATCAGTGGTGGGCTGTTTCAGGCAGCCACTGCCAGTGCCACCAGGATACTCCATTTCCACATCAGCAAGACCACCATGACTAGGCCAGGGTATGAATACCAAGGTTGCAGTCTGTGCTGATATGTGCCTCTCATTCATTTTAATGAATGTTATCAAACTAACATTTGCAGGAGACAAGTTTGTCCGATGATCCCTGACTATTGCACCTGCTGAGCTGAATACCCTCTCAAAACTTACACTGGAGGGTGGGCATGTGAGGTGCTTCAGTGCCACTGCAGTCAGCTCTGGCCATTCACTGACCTTTCCACTCCAGTACAAAACAGGATCTTCAGTTATTGTCAGATGCCTGTTTTCAGACAAATATGACTCAACCATTCTCTGTGCCGCACTAAGTCCAGTTGTTGATGCATCATCCTGTTCTCCCAATTCATTTATTTCACAAATACCCACTTGGGACAAAGCCTCCCAAAGTGGGTTGACGCCGTCACTTTGGATGACAGACCACCTGGAACTGCAGTCCTCTTCCCCTTGCAGGATATGCTTGATGGTTCTCCAGGTACATCTTCAGCTGGATTATGCTGCTGAGGTTTGCTGACCTTAGCACGTGACATCTGTGCCTCATAAACCAAGCGCACTAGTTGACCACTGATATTTTTTTACCAGTTCAGGACCTCCCTCCAGTACTGATGCAATTCCATGTTTGTGTCATGGGTCCAACATTGTTGCTATGGCAAAGTTGTTACTATGCTGAATGCTCACAACATGATGATTCTGGTTGAATACTGTCAGCATGTGTTGCAGCAACATACTGCTACCACCATCTCTGGCAACATCAAGGCTATGCTGTACATTCACCAATGTCTGCCTCAGCACCTGCAGCAGTGGAATTGATTGGCTAATGAAGGCAGACTTGCCACTCACTGCCTGTGTGGCATGTTCAAAAGGCCACAAAAGTTTTACTACAGAGTCCATGCGGCGCCACTGTTCAGTTGTCCTAGACATGGAGGCCCTGGAGCTGTCACGACTAGTGTGCATAACAAGATATTCTAAGATGGCTTTGTATTATTCATACAACATCTCTGCCATGTATAAAGTGGAGTTCCATCGGGTGACAACTTCCAGCTCCAAGCGGTGCTGAGGCAGGATGTTTTATATCTGCAACTGCCGCAGCTGGTCACAGGCCTTTCCAGATCTTGAAAAGTGAGAGCAGATACATTGTGCAATGATCAGCATTTCCTTTATATCAGGGTTCTTCAGAAACTCCTGAGCCACAAGATTTAAACAGTGGGCCATGCATGGAACACGAAAAAAAACACCATTAGTGATGCATTTCACCACATTTGACCCATTGTCACCTGCTATGAACCCAGTTCTCAGGGTCAGAGGGTTTAGCCATCTGTCCATTTCAGCCAGTACCACATCCAATATGTTCTCACCAGCATGTGAACAGGTCACATTGTGCATAGCAATCGTTGCATGCTGTCGAATTCCTGGAAGATTGCTACCGCAACAATCCACCTTACTGCACTGATTATTCACACTACCAACATCACAAACAACACCCGGCACCTGTGCCCAGTGTGCAGTTATATACCAATATGAACTCGCTGCTGTTTTGCCACTTGTCCACATATCCATACTTAAATGGATGAATGGAGAGGAGGAATGTTGAAGGGCATGTCTTATTGAGTCGGACACAGTGTGGAACAACTCGGGGACAACACGGGTAGAAAAGTATGTCCTGGATGGGACTTTCTATGTTGGACAGGCACGTGCAGCAAACTGCCAGAACCCAGAATTCTCCACAATGGAGAAGGGCAAAAGATCAATTGCCAGCATTTCCGCTACAGCAGCATTAAGTTCACATGACACTGTATGATTCGGGGTGTACTTCAGCTTATGCGCAACAACAATCCATAACATGGGCTGACTTAAACGTTTTACATGGGGTGTGTTGCTCACACATGGTTGTGCTCTGTGATGAATGGCATTGGCAGGGGGTGGAGTGTGAACATTTGATGAAGACAGTTGCACAGGTGATGATGACAAACCCATAAATGCTGTTATTTTGCCAGATTTGCCTACCGGGTTTGATGTACCACTTTGCACTAGACATACTGCACTCACCACCACCACCACAAAAACTGCTACTCTCACCAGCACTGGACAACATTTCAAACTCATTATGGTCCTTCACCTCACCATGCCTGTAGTAATCCTCTGCTCTTATTACCTCACTACTACACATGTTTAATTTACTACTGGACTTAACAGTCATGGAAGGGGATAATATGCTGACTATGGTTGCCAGTGATGAGGGTGAATGCCCCACTGTGGTATTAGCTGCCAGCTTGTGCTGGGTCCACAGTGCCAAGTGCCTGTTCTTAAGATGCATATGCTGCCCTCCTGTGCCCAGATGGCTCCCCTTTTTACCTCGACTCACATGCACATGGCAAACCTGGCAGATTGCAACTGACTCATCATTTGCATCTTGGTCAAAAAAATCCCAAACAAGGGATTGTGATGGTCTGCTTTTAACATGTCCATGATGTGGCTTATTTAAGTCCGTTATTTTAAGCACTGAAGTGGGGCCGGGCACGTGACGTTTCGGGCACTGCACACGTGAACTGCAACTGACCACCATGACTATCTATCATATAGATTACTAATTCATCATCATCATCTAAAACCAGTAGATCACAAGTTTTTACAGGGGGGGATTTCTGCAAACAGACTCAGACACAGCCACTTTTAATTTATTTTTCTCTGGTTCCCAACTGGGGTCAATTACATCATCATCATATTCATCAATGTCACACACATCCACATCTTCTGCTTGGATTCTAGCATGTGGACTGCATGTTGCAACAACAGTAACATCATCGTCATCATCACATTCATCATCAGCATCTACACCACCATGACTTGATATTTTTTCACCACACTGTGAATCACTGCATGGAAAATGTGTGACGTTAAATGCCACGGTGGATGGAATATCACATTGTATGCTATCATTGACATGGTTATCAGAATCCTCAACTTCAGTTACTGGGATGTTACTGGGAAGTATGACATCATCTACGCTGCCACTCATTTGCACTGTTTCACACTCAATATTTTTGGATACAGTACACTGGTCAGAATTAGAACTTGATGCAACAATAGTAATACTACCTCCACCACCATTAACACCAGTAACACTAACATCACCAGCTGGGAAAACATCATCTCCTCCAGCTGTGAGTGAAGCTACTTACTGGGTATAAAAAAACATTGCAGGAGAAATACCTTTCCTCACATCAGCAGTGTACTTCTGCATCTGCATACTACTACCACACCCACAGACCATCTTACTGCCAACATTGCCATGGCGAGAAACAGCTTTGCTTGCACGTCTCTTTGCAGGCATTTTGGAGGATCAACCACAATATTATAACCAAATTCAGATTTTGATACGTTCACTCTCTGACTGGAGGGACGCTGGATGTGAAGCCAAATAAACAACTGTGGCTTCAGCAACAGATAAGAGACTACTCTGAGACTGTCATGCAATTAAAACAACTTCAGTAACCAGTGGTGCTGATGAGGTCACAAAAACAATCCAATCTGGTAAAAAATACCTTTTGAACGTGGGGTTGGGGGGGAGTACTGAATGCAGACAGTGCAGATTTTTACGGCACTACAAGCAGCAAAACTAAGAACAGATACCATGATCGCAGTACCAAATCAGGCAGCTGCATTGAATAGCAGGTTCACACTGCTGCACCTGCAATTACACTAGTCTGTGGCACAGTAAAGATGTATTATTTGATGCACGCAACACTGCACACACACTCACACACAGAACAGTTTGTGTACAATGCTGAACGAGTAATGCGTAGCAAATGCAAAAGTTCAGTACTATGCCATGTTACATATTATAAATTTGTAATGTAAACTACCTGAACTTATGAACTGCTGCACCACATCCACACAACAAACAGCAAGACAATTTCAACTATTACTGACAATATTATGGTGTGTACATTAACACAGTCAGTTACAGTATATAACAAAAATATAACCAAAAACAAAGAAATCACTATTTCTCCAACTTAAATCTACCTACACCAGAGATATGCCCCTCCCCCAAAGCACACTTTCACTGTCCTTCACCACACACACTCAGTGTTGTAAATTAACATTCAAAATCCACACAAAAAAAAAACGCTCTATGATATGAGCACAGGAGGGTTTCCTACAATCGATGAACTAAAGTTGGAGCCCCCCCAAAAAATGCAAAAGTGCTTTTTGAACAGCTTTTACAAGATTTCTATCACAGACAGCTATCAGGGCACACTGTCTCCTACTCCTTCCAACTCATACTACCCCAAACTGAGGCTGTGCAGATCAATATAGAGCCCATGCGACCTGAAATCCCATGAATCACTACAAAATTCACCTTTTGAGCTCAAAAATAAGGTGAAGTGAGGAGAAGTGCACTGCCTGCAATGCACTTCACCTTAAATTTGGTGGAGTAGTTGTCTGGGGAGGTGGAGTAATGCGAAGTCATTGTTTACTATGGACTTCACGTTCCTCATTATAATGCAAAGTACTCCGCTTCGTATAGCTGAGCACTCCGCGAATCCACCTTTGCTCTGTGAATTGCTTCGCAGAGTGGATTGAGCCCACTTTGCCCACCACTAGTCGACACAGCATCTAAGGCCTCACTGCCCTTGGACATACTGTATGGTATTGTTAAATTTGTACGTGAGTATTGAACACATTTTATGTATAACGGGGCATCATCACATTTGTTCCATCAGAACAGAGACCCTAGAAACAGACACACAGTATTGATAAGTAGAGCAATATATAGACAGATAAATACAATATCAGGTACCCTATCACACAATATTAAATATGATTTTAGACATTTGGAACAGTTCTTGTAAAAAGAATGGTTTTCAATGTTTGAAATCATATCTGATACTGTACCTTATATACTGTCTGATATCAGAGTACTATGGAAACCATCTCTTTTACATGGACAGAGCTTTTTTTTATTTACCATTTATGAAATTATGCTTTGAAGTTTCAATTTACAGCTCAATCTCTGTAGCTGTTCTGAATTAAAAATGAAGAAAAGAAATGTAGATTTCTTTGTTTTACTGCCGCTGAGAACTCACAAGTCAGACCAACAGTTGTCACTGAGGTTCATTGTGACAGCAAATAATGAATGAATATTGTGAAAACACCTTAGTAATTGATGTGGAAAAAATAATAATAATTATGTCACTGAGCTGTGCGCATTCACAATCTTCATTCCCCCTCAGACCACTGCTTTGGTAGCTGCCAACTGTGTGTCTCCAACTCTGCATTTCCTACTTCTTATATTGGCACTTGACTCTGGCAAAAAATAAAAAATAAATGAGCATCCCTTCTTTAGTTGCTTTCAGGAAAGGCCTGCCTGCTTGAAAACATCACGAGCTAGTGTCAAAGATAAGAACAGGAAAACAGTGGCATACTACTGGTGAACATGCAGACGCATTTCAATTTACACTAACATTGTTAGCATATTGCCACCAATGCTGCCTTGCCACTCAAGGGTCCACATCAATTTACCAAAGTAAAAATGTGCTACAACCAGTGTGTTTTTCAGGAAAAAAGGCTAAGCTGAGGATCCAGCACACAATCTTTCTTACATCCAGCTTCAGATGCATACAGACAATCCACTGAGCTGTTCACAGTCATTGACAGTTAATCTTTTAGTTAATGCAGTTTGCAATGTTGGTTGTAAAATATTAAAAACGAATTCATTTTTTTTCAAACTTTTACAACTGTGCATATTTTTGTCTTTCTGAGTAAATCAGGAATAAAATGGATCCCCTGCATGTGCTGTGATAATATGTCTGGCTGTTTAACATTACGGGCCACTTGCCACTGGCAAATAACAGAAGGTAACAATGCAATATTACTAGTAACTGTGCAGAGATACATCAGTCTTAAACAAACCATGTTAGCCTTCTCTTACATAAGGTGTAAGTTAATGATTCACATCAATGAACACAAGGCAAAATGGAGCTAAAACCTTACCTATTATGTACTGGGGTTGGAGGGATCATTTAGTAAACTGATGTGGACCCCTGATGTGTCAAGGCAGCAACGGTGGCATTTCATAACAGCAACTAAAGAAGTGTGGTTCTTTTTCCCCCCATTTCTCTCAAACAGTCCAGTTACTGCACAGGAAATGAATAACACTGTAAGGACATTTTACAGTGCCACTTTTCAAGCAAGTTATTTGCAGAAGTGACTGCATAAAACTTATATAGGTTTATCATAATTTTAGTAGCAGGACCTGTTTCTGTGGGGGATCAAACAAAAGGTTTTTTCATAAATAAAAAGTTACTGGAAAAGAAAGGAATTATTATGCATAATGAATGTTCACCGTCCCCCTAAGTAAAAAAAATAAAATCCTGGTAGTCTAGTGGTCCCTCCCCTGATGTCCAATCACCATCCCTATAATAAAAAAAAAACTGGTAGTCTAGTGGTTCCCCCCATGACTGATCCCCATCTCCATATAAAAATACTAATTACCTGGTAGTCTAGTGGTCCCTTCCCTCTCCCTGATCTCCTAAAATCACATAAATGTTATTAGTGGTCTAGTGGCCTGCACTCCCCACCTTGTAAGGTAATGACTCACCACCCAGCCCACCCCTCCATCCCAATTCCCTATCTGCAGCTAGCATAGCCCTCCTCTCACCTCCACAGCTGGCTGCAGACTGAGCTATGAAAAAGTGTCTATTGTATAGAATAGGTCTCTTGCATAGCTCAGTCTGTGGCCAGCTGTGGACATGAGAGGAGGGCTGTGCTGGTTGCAGACAAGGAATTGAGATGAGGGAGGGGAGTGGGGTGGTGGGTCACTAACTAACAGGGTGGGGACTTGGGGGGGCCACTATACCACCATAAAACTTAATATGAGTTCAGGGGAGGAGGGATTGGGGAGAAGGGAGGATCACTAGACAACCAGGTAATTAGTCATTTTATATGGAGATGGGATCAGAGGTTGGGTCAGGGACCACTAGACTACCAGGACTTTTTTTTTTCATTATGGGGATGATGATAGGACATTGGGGGGGGAGGTGGGATGGACTTCTTTTATGCTTTAATAACATTATTCCTATTTTTTTTTACTTAGAGGGATGGTGATCATTCATTATGCATAAGAATTCCTTTCTTTTCCAGTACCTTTTTATTTATGAAAAGTTACATATATAAATATAATATAAACATTTCAGTGCATTTATATAATATAGTATACTGTATATAAGTTTTTAGTACATTTGTTGCATTTTACACTTCTGATGATTCAGTTGTTTGTAAATTTGTTTGATGTGTTTTTATCCTTATTACAGTTTTTTGTTTGATTCCCCACAGAAACAGGTCCTGCTCCTTTTAAACAGTCATGTAAAATGCAGTCTGATACTAATGTAATTAAATTTTATGTTTTCTGTTTAGATGGCAGCTTAGTCAGTTGGTAGACAGGTGCTAACAAACTGGGGATAAAGGTCTTATACTAACTAAACAAAGCCAACAATAATTTCATCTCTTGACAGCTGATTTATTAAGGAAAAAAACATGTAGCATATGACTAATAATAATTTACCAACAAAAGTAATCTACAGCTCAAGACTGTCACTCTCTAAAGTGGGTGATAATATTCACTCTCCATGGAGTTCAGTGATTTCGGACATAAAAAAAGTCACAGAGAACAATTCAGGATGTGCATTTGTTGCTCTCTCTGCAGAAACCTTGCCTAGTGTTAACTTTGTCCAAAATGAGTGCATAATTTACGAGCACCAGAAGACAATAGTGGTGGTTCCCATGACATGAAATCACATGACGGTTTTTAATATAAAGTGTCATCATCAAACCTGTGATAAATACACTGAAAAATATGATCATATACCACATGCAAGGATCAAATGGGTGAGGTTAGCCCAAGAGGTATTGATGAGAAAGCAGGTCAACAACAAAGTGAGTTTCTTCTATTTTAGTCAACTATTACAGCAACAGTCAAGGAGCAGATCACAAAATCTGAGTGGTGCAAATTTTTTTTAGCTATATTAGATTATCCCACATCTGTTTATCAGAAGCATGAGATCTGTCCATAGCTTTTGAACATTATGGAGAAAGGCAGTGACTAGTCTTTTCTTTAAAGAAAACACAGGACCCAGTGGCCCAAGGGATTGATAATGAAATCTTGTCTGTTCCATTGTTGTGATTACCCTCTTTGAAGAGGGACAAAGCAGTTCTGGGAAAACTTAGGCACCTTATTCCGTCGGGTGATCTTCCTACGCTGGTCCATGCCTTTGTGTCCTCACGTCTGGACTATTGCAGCTCCCTTTATCTAGGGCTTCCTGTGGTTGAAATCTGCTGCCTACAGCTGGTGCAGAATGCAGCGGCCTGGCTTCTGACTGGTACCTTCCGGTCCAGCCATATTTTGCTGGTGCAGCGCAGACTGCACTGGCTGCCAGTGCAGTGGCGGATCACCTTTAAAGTCAGTCTTCTGACTTTCAAAACCCTACATGGACTTGGCCCAGACTAACTGAAAGAGCTCCTGGTTCCTTACTGCCCTGGGCAATTGCTCCACTCAGCTGGTGAGGGGTTGCTAGAGATCCTGAGGGTGTCTTTGAAATCTTCTGGGGCCTGTACATTCATGCACGCAGCCCCTACCCTCTGGAATTCTCTACCCCATCAGTTACAGGAGTGCGTGGTCATGAAGGGATTTAAAAAGGCCCTGAAAATGTATTTATGGACCTAAGCATTTTGAGTTTGATTTTATTTGTCTATTTGTGCTAGTTGCTTTTAACTCTAAGATTTGAAATGCTTGATTTGTTTTATTTTGTAAGGCGCCTTGGTTTTTTGAAAGGTGCCATAGAAATAAAGTTTTATTATTATTATTATTAACTCTTATATGCATGCCTGGAGTTATGGCTACAGAAAGAAACAAAGTGCCACATCGGCAATCAGAACTAGGGCCATGACCAGAGTGCCTGGCCTTTGGTCTACACTCCCAAGCCCATTGCAGTTTCAGCTGTAATTGGCTCAGCAGTGACACACCTCTAAAATGCCATTAGTAGCAAGACATTCCTTGCTCAAGTGCATTATATTCAGGTGGAATGTTATGGTAAGAAAAAAAAAATAACCCAAACAGGAAACAATAGAAAACTTCCACTCACAGAAGTCAAGCCCTGCACCATCAGCAGTTGTTTGGTCCACCAAGCTACAGGTTTGGTTTGGTCAGTTGGTTCATTTGGTTTACTTATTTCTTTATTCAAAGGGACTCGTAGTAGCAGGTTTTCTGAAGGGTGATACACAAGTTTGCTTTTTAAATAGAGGAGTATAAAAATGGAATTTACATATTTGGAACTTACAGCAATAAAAAGCACCCATACATTTCATACTATTTGAACAATTAGCAATTAAAATTCTCACTGAAAGGATGGGAAATACCAGAAGATCATGTCTGCATGTTTGCAAATACTGTAGTATGAAATTCATGGGTACTTTTTATTGTTTCAAGTTCCACATATATAAATTCTGTTTTTGTACTCCTCTATTTAAAAAGCAAACTTATGTATCACCCTTTAAAAATCATGATAACTATGAGTCCCTTTTTTGTAAAGAAATAAGTAAACCAAATGTCCCCAAGTAAGAAAGCTGAGCCAGTTATTCAATGGGCTAAATAACTGCCTTTGGTGTTGATAGTTCAGGGTTTGATTCCTACAAATGAAAATGTCTTATCTTGTATGTGTTTTTTTATTTTTTTTATTTAGTTTATTTTATTCATTTTATATTTTTTGTAACCAAACATTAAGAACAGACAGCCTAACATGTTGTTAGAGAAAGTACAACTAGTAGTATACAATTACATGAAATACAGTTAAGCTGCCTGCCACCCCCCCCCCCCACCTCTGCCACCTGGTCTTGAAAAGAACTGTTGAGAAAATATAAATATGACAGTACTGGCTTCAGGCTTAAACCAAGTGGATACATCCTTCGCTAAACACACCGGTACAGATTTTGCGATAGTGGAATTTATTGCACCAATATGAGAGTATGTAGTGGCTCCCATCTGTTCTTATAACTATCCAATCTATTTTTGGTTGTAGCAATTGTGTGCTCTGTTTGTAAAGCAAACATGATTTCCTTGAACCACTCTAGGTAAGTTGGTGTAGATGAATCTAAGCAGTGCCTTAATATTACTTTCTTGGCACACATAGAGATTAAAGCAATATGGGCTCTCTGCTGCGACCCTGTGACCTGCTTGAAATCGCTCAAAATACATATTTCAGGACTAAAGCTATCAGCTAGCTTAAGTAACGGATTGAGACGATTTCGTATAACCATCCAAAAAGATTGGATATTCTCACAGGTCCATAACATATGGAATAAGTCAACAGAATCTTCTTGGCATTTTGGGCACTTGCAAGAAGATAAAGCACCTATTTGATGCATTTTAAATGGTGTATAATATAAATTTTGGTTAATGTAGAACTGAGTAAGTCTGTACTTATCCCACTTAATATATTTATATAGGTGTTTCCAGATTCTGGACCAATTCCTCCTAGGAAGGTTCGGATTTAAAATGTTGTCCCACCAATAAAACCATTGACCTTCCAAAACAGCAATTTTCTTGAGGAGAAATTTATATGGATAAGAAATAATATGAGATATAGGGATAGACTCTACATACGGGAATAAGGAAGACATTAGGGAAATATTCCATACCCCAGTACCAAAATGGGAAACTAAAAGGTGTGATACTTGCAAGAACCTAAAAACTTGAATCACAGGCCAATTAAAAATGGAACTTGCTTCTGCAAAGGAGAGCAGTTTTTGGTTATGAACCAACTGATCTACCCTATTCACTCCCATATGTGGCCAAAAAAGGTGTTGTATTATTGTCTTACCCGCTATTAAAAAGTTAGGGTTAGCGAACAGGGGTTGCACTCTATCTCTCTTTGCATCTACTTTGAGGAATCTGTTTAATTGATGCTGAGTACTAATTAAGGCATATAATTGTGTATCCTGCAAGGATTTACGGATATTCTTCCTATTAATAAAAGGGAGAGTCTTTGGGTCAAAACCATTCGCCAAACATAGATCCTGTTCAATTCTGACGCAGGAGGGGCAGTTGGGGGAATCCAACACTACTTCTGAGGGGAGTAACCAGAATCTAACCCTTGCCAAATGTATGGCTAAATAATATATATGAAAATTCAGAGCTTGAAGGCCATCGTCAATTTTCTGATGTGTAAGTTTAAGGTAATTTCATCTAACTTTCTTCCCCTGCCAGATGAAAGTACTAATAATTCTGTGTATCTGCGAGAACCATGACATCGGGAGGACCCCATTGAACAATTGCAAGGGATATAAAATTTGGGGCAGCACATTCATTTTTATTATGCTCTAATGACCCCATAATGAAATGGGTAATTTTGAACATCGCTTAAAATCTTCCGATAGGGTCCTAGTTAGAACATCTAAATTAAGTTTTTTCATTACTTGTGAGAGGGGATGCAATAGAATTCCAAGGTATTTAAATGTTGCCGTATTCCATCTTAAACCCAAATGGTCAATTTCACTCTTAAGGGTAAGTTTATTAAGGGGAAAAACTTCAGTTTTTCCAATATTCAGCTTATAATTCGAAATGGACCCAAACTGCAATATGATGCGAAAGGCCTCCGGAAGAGATTGGTTTATGTTGGTAATAGGTAGAAGTAAATCGTCAGCATAAGCTGATATTTTGTATTCCATGTGGCCAATTAATATCCCGGATACCCTCTCCAAATTTTTTATTTTCCTGATAAGTGGTTCCAAATACAAATTAAAATGATATGGGGAGAGTGGGCAGCCTTGTCGGGTACCTTGGGATAATGTAAAAGATGGGGAAAGAACACCGTTACAGTAAATTTGAGCTTGTGGTAATGTGTATAATATTTTTGATCCATTTTATAAACTCCTGTGGGATATGATATTTGGCCAGCAACCAAAAGAGATAGTCCCAAGAGACCCTATCGAAAGCCTTTTCTGCATCCAGGGATACAAGAGCTGCGGATGTATTGAGATCCCTGGATGCAGAAGAGAGGTAGGTGACCTTTCTGAGGTGATCCGAGGATAGTCTACCTTTAACAAATCCAACCTGTTCTATACTTATTAGGGACTCCCAGACCTGGCTTAGTCTAGATGAGAGTAATTTAGCTAAAATCTTAAAATCCACATTAATTAGTGAGATTTGTCTATAGTTTGGAATAAAAAGAGGTTCTTTATCTGATTTGGGAATGACGATTATGAAAGTCTGATTCAGGGAGGTATCAGAAATACCTTCTTTAAAAATGTATTGATAAGTGTCAAGGAGAATAGGAGCAATCTTTTCTTTAAATGTTTGAGAAAAATTTGTAGTGAAACCGTCTGGACCAGGCGATTTGTCCCGTGATAAGGAACCTATTGCTTCCTGAACTTCTAATAGAGTAATCGGGGCTTTCAGAATTTTGCTCTGTGCATCTGATAACACTGGAAGATCAATATCTAGGAAAAATGTATCCATTTGTTGAGGCAAAGAGGAGTGAACTGGGGCTGAGTAAAGATGCCGATAGTAATCGTGAAATGCATTCACAATATCTGTAGGGGTGGTTAATAAAACCCCTGAAGTTGAGTAAGTTGAGGTGACTATCTTGTCAGCCATCTGAGTATGGAGACGGAGGGCCATAAGCCTCTCGGCCTTTACTTCCTGATCAAAGTAAGAAAATTTAGACCAAAGCCAAAAAAAATTGGCCTTTTCAGCTAACAACTGATTATACTGTGCATGAAGAGGCTCTACTTTTATCCATTCTTCTGTTGGGGCTGACAGTGAAAGGAGATGTTCTTGTGCTTTTATTTGGGCCATAAGGGTTGTTAGGGCTGCCGCTCTCTGCTTTTTCTGTTTTAATGCCAGACAAATAAATTCACCCCTCAATGCACATTTCAGTGAGCCCCACAAGAAGTATTTTTTAGGCATTGTAGGGGCATTAATATCCATATAATAAGATATGAAAGCCTGAAGTAGTTGAATTTGTTCTTCTGATTTAAAAAGTTGACTGTTTAGTTTCCAGATTCTATCTCTTTGTATATTAGAAGAAATGTCAAGAAGTATATGAGCGATATGATGGTCAGAAATTACTTTAGAGGAATAGTATGCCAAAGAGGTACCTGGTATAAGTTCTGTTGACACAAGAAAATAATCCAATCAGGAAAAGGAGTGGTGGGTAAGGGAGTGAAATGAAAACTCTTTACTATCCAGGTGTAGTAGCCTCCAGGGGTCTATAAGGCTCATGGGCTGCATTAACTCGTGAAGTGCTTTTGGCCCCGGGGATGGTTTTTGCTTAGTTTGAGTTGTTCTATCTAACTGGTTGGACAAAACCAAATTCCAGTCTTCCCCCAACAGTGTTGGAATTGAAGCCCAAGGGGCCAGGGTAGTTATAAATCCAGCATAAAATTCTGGGTCATCAATATTGGGACTATATATGGACCCTAATATTAGCTCTGAGTGGCCTAATATGGCCCTAAGAATCACATATTAGCCTCCTGGGTCAGCAATTTGGTGAATGAGATGGAATGGAACTCTCTTAGTTATTAGGATAGCTGTCCCCTTTTGCGAGAATCAATTCCAGATCCAAATACCCGATCCACCGAGTTTCTCCGTAAATAATTTGTTTGATTAGGCAATAAGTGTGTCTCTTGCAGAAAAGCTATATCTATTTGTAAGCTTTTCAAATTAATTAGTACTTTGGCCCTCTTGGCTGGGGCCTGGGCTCCTTTTATATTCCAAGAATAGTAATAAAGACCCATCTCGATTGGGACTGAATCCTAGCAAGGAGAAATATGGTCTAATAGGATGAAACCAGCACAGAATGTTTGTTTTAATTATAGTACCTCTCAGGCCAGTGGCAGACCTCCCCTGTATTATCCTACTAACCCTTCTACTTCCCCACCCCCCTTTACTTAAACCCTGACTTCCAATTCTCTGGAAGTATCAACCTGATCCTCCCACCATACCATTAGTCCTTAATTTCTTGAGGGTCCCAGTCAGACAAATTGGTGTGGGAAGGTCAAAACCCCTTGTATGGTTCATGACTGTTTCCAGGTTATAGACACTCCCACTCCTGCACCACTCCCCCCTCCCAACCTTGAATAACCAAAGGATTATTGTAAAATAAACTCTTCTATGATCTGAATCAAATTATAATAGCATTATGAAAGTACTCCCTCACCATGTTGAGTTGCATACTTTTATATCAATTATCCCTTTGGCATAACAATACCCCTAAACTTCTTTATGGTTACTATTAATTTTAAGAATTTAACTCCTAAGGTTATATATATGTGGTTATGGAGCTTATCATTACCATAACTAAACTAATACACTTTGACATTATATCCAAAAGTTGTTTAAATCTGCTATAACTAGAAATAATAAACCCATGTTGTGATAAACATGTGTATTACACATAGGTCCCCTAACTACATGAAACAGTTGTACGGAAATTCGAAAATGAAAAAATGAGTGACCATATACTGCCCAGCATAATTAGTTTAACCTTGTAGTCTAAATGAAAGTTCACCGGACTGCAGTCATTTGCGTACTCTAGCAGAACCTCCGCTGGGGTATTAACAAAAAGTATTTGATGGAAATCAAGTGAGCTCCACAAAAGAAGAAAATCTTGACAGCCTTCATGCCGTTACCCTCTATACGTCAGGGTAAACTGAGGTGTATAAGAAACCAGAGCTCGCTGCCTCTAAAATAAATGAAAGGAGTGTGTTCTCTCCCAGGCGTTCCCTAAACAAAACTGATAAAAAAAGTCCATATAGGAGCCAAACTACATGAAGCATTTTTTTAAAAATAAAACAAGGAAAGGAAAAAGCAAATCTTGCCATCCCCAGTCATCGGTGAGTGAAGTCCTGCTATGATTTGTCGAAGTGCCTGTAGAAGTCCTATCTACCTTCCCATTGAGAAGCAGGATCTGCGTAAAGCCTGAGGACCTGAGTCATTATTGTAGTGTCTCAGCTGGCTTGCTTGGCACCTTTCCAAAACCTAACAAACACCCAGCTATTCATGCTGAGCACATTAGCCAAATGTATCCTGCGAGATTAGCAGGAGGCCACGAGTAGTTTAATGGCACCAGAAGAATGTTAATTAGACCAGATGTTATCTCAACTGATAATTCTAGCTCAGTGCATGAGTATTAGTTGCCAACATTACGGTTGCGCTCCCCCTCACGCTGATCTTTCTTGATAAAGCTTTCAGGTGAGCATTTAAAATTCGGGGGGGGGGTTCGTTGGGGCCAATCTTCCTGCCGGCTTCCTCATCTTCTTCCCAGGACAAAAAGAACTAGAGCAAAATTAGATACTATCTGGGAATCACATCCACTATAAAAAGAAATTGCTGAGTGCACACTCTTTTGGGCACCAAAATAAGACTCAGGAGCCAGTCGGTGGAATTTCCTCCCCTCCAAACCCAGTTTGACATTTTAATAAATTGTCACCGGATCAATCTGCCAGTCTGCAGACTCCCTCCATTAATAAAATTAACCATATCTCTACATTAAGGTCAAATCATCATACTTCACTGATAACTGGATCAACGTTGAGTGAATAAATCAGGATACAGGGCAGTTAGCTCATGGGTAGCCTGTTCTGCATTCTCAAAGGTTTTCCACATACCTTGATGTAGAATCAAGAGCCTAGCTGGGTATAGCTTCCAGAACTTTATACTGGCCTCAAGCAATTTTGGAATGCTGGACTGATATTCAGCTCTTTTCTGGCGAGTGGCTACTGGGAGATCCTGTGTGACTCGTAAGACTGCCTGGTCCCATTTGATTTCTTGCAACTCCTTGGTCTTGGCCAGTATGTGCTGACGATCCAAGTAACTTAGTAGTTGCATGATGAATGGCCTGGGTTTGGATCCAGGAGATGGTCTTGGCCGAAGGGATCTGTGGGATCTTTCCACCACGTATGTGGCTGAGTGAGGTGGTGCGCCAGCTATCTTCAGGAGCAGCATCTGAGCAAAAATCACAGGCGAGTGATCCTCCACATCTTCTGGAAGGCCAAACACCACCAAATTGTTACACCTGTTACAGCCTTCCAGGTCTTCTAGCTTTAGCTCTAACTTGTTCATTTTTTGCCTCATGGATACCATTTCGAGCTCCATACAGGACTGCCAGCTTTCTAATGAGGACGCTCATGCTGCTACATCGGTTACAGCCCAAGTGGTATCTTTTAACTCTTCTTTTATAGTTTTTAGATCAGAGGCAATGTCTTGAAAGGCAGTCTTCAGTGGGGCCAGTTCTGCGAAGAATTTGTCTTTGGACAGTGGAACAATGACATTAGACCCTTGTGAAGACTTGATTAGTGCAGCAATTTGAGTCTTAGGCCTCTTGGCTTGTTTATATGGAGTCATAGGTGGCGTACGCGCAGGGAGGGCCTGCTTCATCTCTGCATCCATTCCTCCAAACTTTGCTTTTATCTGAAGTTATATTTTTCACTCCGTCACATTCCAGGAGGTTTCCGACATTGAATTAGATGATTATTGCTGCTTGGTTAGCTCGAATTGAGGGTTTATTTTAAAGATTTATGACCATGAGGCAGGAGCAGAGTATAGAGGCGTCCGTCTACTTGGAAAACATCATGTGACTGGTTCGTGTTTTTTTTTCTTACTGTAACATTCTATATGAATATAAATAAACATGCTGGTGATGTATAAATCTACATATACTGCATGTGGAAAATGATCTGATAACTCCCCAGCAAGCATGATCTTTATTAACAGTCTCATGAAGCTGTGAGTCAGATTGAAACTAAAGGGACATTTCTTAACTGCCATGATACAAAATGGATGGCTGACCATCACGTCAAACGACCTCTGCTAGAAGGCATGCACAACAGCATGTACCTGCAGGAGGGTAGGTTTCCAGTTAAAACAAATACATAATTTAAAAAAAAAATACACCAGCCCTCAGGTAGTCTCCAGCTCAATTGTGTTGATAGCAGTGTTAGTGGCTAGGATTTTAAGTTTTACTTCTCTTTGATTTTTGTCAGGTATTTGGTTTGCAAAGTAGAATCAGAGTCGAAGTTTTC
This sequence comes from Neoceratodus forsteri, assembly GCA_016271365.2. Classification (NCBI taxonomy): domain Eukaryota; kingdom Metazoa; phylum Chordata; order Ceratodontiformes; family Ceratodontidae; genus Neoceratodus; species Neoceratodus forsteri. The sequence continues at coordinate 856,593,408 of CM057456.1, forward strand.
AATAGAACTTTTGCAAATCTATTTTTCAGGTAAACATTTGATACTGTAGAGGTGCCTCAATTTACACATCGTGGTTGTGTAAGGGAAGAGAGACAGAGCAGTGGGAGGCATGTTTCTACAAATCAAATGTAGTATCTCTCTCAAGCAGCCTGTCTCCCCCTCTCTCTCACACACACACACACACACACACACACACGCATATGCACACACACACACACACACACACACACAGATGACAACAAATAAAACAGAAGCCCACAGCAACTGAAGTTCGGCTGCTGTCTCTCCCTGACCTCTCACAACACCAGCCGCACTAGGGACCCATTACCTGGCTGTTACTGCTGCTTTGTGCGAATGATGGCTCTCCACTACCTTCAGTGGAGACTTTACTCTGGGGCACAGATGAGCGTCACTTCAGGCCACTCAGCACATGCAGATGGAACAGCTGAGTGAGTGAGAAGATGGAGCAATGGGTCTGTCATGGGAAAATTAAGGTATGTGCTGGTTACACAGGAGACAGGCCACTCTCTGTTTGCTCCCTCTCTGTTACCCTGACTCCCTGGACTGCACTCTGCTTGTCTCTCACTCGCTCTCTCTCTCTCTCTCTTGCTCTAATCAAGTCCCTGCTTGCTATCTCTCTGATGTCTGTCTCTCTCTCCCCCCCTCCCATTGTAAGTGGATGGCTGTGAAGGTGACTGGGGGACACAACAAGTGCTTTGGGAGGAAACGGCATAGCCACTGACATCAGGGACACACAGCCACAGGTGACAGTGTTCATGCCGCTGTGAGGTGCCTCAGCTGCTGCTGTAGGTGTGATCTGGTGGGGAAAGGAGGATGTGGGGTGCACAGCACATAGAGGGAGGGGATGGGAGGGTTTAATTATGGGGACAGATTGTACATTGGGGGGACAATGGAGGGCAGCAAGTCTACCAGTAGCCACACATCAGCACTGCAGGGCAGGGAGCAATGGCGCGCAGACATGCTGCACAAAGAATGGCAAAATACTACTGTCTGGTCAGTCTCCAGAGGTTGGTGGGGAGACAATGCAGAACTGTTAAACTGTTACTAGTAAAGCTGTAGCCATAACTCTGGGGATGTGCATTAGTGTCAACGCTAATATGCATGCCTGGAGTTACTGCTACAGAAAGAATGAAACGTGTAGTTCATTTCTCCCAGCAACACAAAGTGCCACTCAACAAGCAGAACTAGTGTCATGACCAGAGTGCCTGGTCATTGGTCTACACTGCCAAGTCCATTGCAGTTTCAGCTGTCATTGGCTTGGCAGTGGCACTCTTCTAAAATGCCGTTAGTAGCAAGATGCTCCTTGCGCGAGCGCAAATGAATATGAAAAATAAAAATTACAGAAATGTTAGGAATTACTTGTTTCAGCCTTTCTTTGCCTAGTCTAACAGCACTTTGTTTTAACTTTAGTGTAAGCCTTAAAATGCACTACAGAGCACCTAAGATCTCAGAGCTTCTGGGGTTCTAGTGGCCCCCAGACCCCTGGCTTTTTACAAACATTTTTTGTGTGCTTCATGCACAACAAACCTCTGCCACTCACTACAAGACCCCCCAAAAAAATTCCTGGCAAAGACCCTGCTGGATGTCTATAAATTGGCTTACATTGTGCTGACACACCCAGTTGTGAAATTATCCATGACTGTGTTGTCATCCACATACTTTATTCATGGACCCACAACAGACAAATCATTTAGCATAATCAGAAACAAAACTGGACCCCACCTGGTCCCCTGGGGCACTCCACCACATACCACATTCATTCCAGACTAAAATCCCTCAACCTCCACCCACTGCAACCTCCCTTTCAAGAAATTCATACATCCACCCCCTTAAACATAAGGGGTATTAAATCACTCTCTAACTTCTGCATTATAATATTATGATCAATGGAATTGAATGCCTTCCAATAATTCACAATAATGGCTCCTACAAATTTCCCTTCATCCCATGCTTTCAAACATAAATCCATATACTGTATTTTATAGTAGCAAGTCTGATACAGCTGCCCCTAAGGCACCTATCTTGGTTGTCCCCTAACAGCCCAAAAATCAGATGCAGTTGCCCCAAGGGAACCAAATAAGTTTCCTTCTAACAGCCCAGAGATTATGTCAACTATCCATCTAGTAATAAACCCTTCAAACATTTATTTTCTACTTTTCCCAGATGGTGGCTTGAGGATATACCCACCCCATTTCTCAGCTGGGTCCTGGCATACTGGGATCCCCAGCACTCACAGCAGGGCCTGGTGTACCAGGATCGCAGCATCACATAGCTCAACACCAAGGAGTTATGTTAGATTTCCCCCTTAGTCCCAACCTCAGAGGGTGATGGCATGAAGGACTTAAGTCAAGTCTGGCAATGCGCTGATGCATACTGCAGCCAAGTGCCTAATGGCATCCTCCCCTCCCAATTACATGAGTCCAAGACTGCTGCCCATGCTTCTACTGGCTGCAGTACTTCTTTGGACACAGTGGCAGTCCTTTATTCCACTCTCTCCAGAGAAGAGTGTCCTCTGGGATGCTCATTTTTCCTCCTCCTCCTCCCCCAGCTTGCCCCTGACAAACTAGGATCATTCCCAAACCTGGGTTGCCGGTGACAGGACCGGTAGTACTACTGCTGCACTAATGGGCTAGCCCCCACCCTTTACATATTTTTGAGATTACACTTGTTAAAGAGACTGGTTGAAAATATTTCTCAATAATCTTATGGGAAAGAACTATAGGAAGTGAAATTATCCTTGCCTGTTTCCATTGGATCAGAAGTTTGCTTGTTATAAGTGACTTATTAGAAATATTACAGACCCAGGGAGCAAGTATGTCATCACGTGCCCTCCAGACCCAATTTGGTACCAAGTGAGAGCCCAAAGCTTTATTAACTTTGATTATTTTTCCATTTCTTTTGTGACATACTCAACTGAGAGCAAATATTTGTTAGGAATGTCTAAGGACTCTGCAGGTCTTTTATGTAGAGGGATTAACTTTTTACTCACTTCACACAATGTTTTGTTCAGATCATACTAACAACAACAAAAAATGGAAAGGGACCTGGGGTAGTCATATCAGATGACCTTAAGGTAGACAAGCTATGTGAGAAGGCAGTAAGGAGGGCTGGGGCATACTGGGATGCATAGATAGAGGCATCACCAGCAGAAAACAGGAAGTTATTATCCCTCCGTAAAGACAGTTGGTGAGACCACATCTGTAAAACTGCATGCAGTTCTGCAGACCCCATCTCTGCAAGGACATATACAGGATGGAGGCAGTACGGAAGAGGGCAACTAAAATGATGCAGGGTCTGCAGTAGAAGCCATATGAAGAGACACTAAAAGAGCTTAATATGTATATCCTTGAGGAAAGGAGGGAGGGAGGTGACATGATAGAAACTTTCAAGTACCTCAAGTGAATCAACAAAGTCCAAGAAGGGAGCATCTTTCAGAAAAAGAGATGTGCAAGAACAAAGGGGCACAATTTGAAGATAGAGGGGGGATAGCTCAGGAGCAACGTGAGAAAGTGTTTTTTCATGGAGAGGATGGTGGACACATGAAACTGCCTTCCTGAGGAGATTGTGGGGTCAAAAACAGTCGGAGAATTCAAGAATGCATGGGACAGACATAAGGCAATTATAGTTATAATTATTAATATAGATTTTCAGTGTCAGTGGCTCAGTAGGTGGCACACTTGCCTCTGAGGCTGGGAGATCAGAGGGCTGTGGGTTCAGTTCCCACATCTGGCACTTGGGTTAATATCCCAGTACTGGCACTGTAGTGCAGCATGAGAGGGGTGCTGCACTTCTGAGGTGTCATCTTTCAGATGAGACATTAAACCGAGGTCTCATCTACCTGGATTGGTGGTAGTTCAGGTGGATGTTAAAGATCCCATGGCACTTCTCGAAAAGAGTAGGGGAAAGTTTTATTGAAACGGAAATCGTACAACAATAAACAAATTATGACATTCAAAACCAGAAAAACTCAAAAAATTAAAAAGAAAAACTAACACTTCAGAACATAGAGAAAAAAAACAACTAATATTTAGCCAATCAAGTAACTGCAAAATCAGAATCCGTTATCCTAGGAAGAGCCGTCCAAAGTTCCAGAAGTGTCACTTCCGATAATAAGGTACTTTCATGTGCATAAATGTTCTTCAGATCCTGTACAATTTTTTTCTCAAGCTCCAAGTAAGAGCAGTCTTTTTGCTGTAAAGTAAACAGACAACATACCATCCAAATATTCCATTTGATTATGACAAAAACAAGGTTCAGAGTATCCTTGTTCGAAAGCGACCACTGAGGGAAAAAAACTCCATATACAATATTCAGGTAAGAAACCGTCTGAAACAAGGGAGTAGCCCATACCTGTGCCAAAAAAGACCACCAATTTTTAATAAAAGAACAATCAAAAAATAAATGAGAAATAGTTTCAGGTTCAGTAATACACAATAGTCAAGAACACATTCGGTCTTGAGACTGCTTGTGTTTATGATTTGCCTTTACATTAATCCTTTCATGGCATGACAGCCAATAGAAATCCCACATATGGGCTGGCACTCTCTTACATCTTAATAAAGACAAGAGGGAAGAAAGATGTTGGCTAGGGCACTTTTCAAAGGGCAACTGTATAGCACAAACAGTCAGGAGTAAATTATTGTATAGCACTTTGTGGGAATGGTTTAATAACATCTGGGCAGATATCTTCCATTGTTTCAAACGTAAAAACATATGTTTAACGTAATTCGGTATACCAGCAGTTTGTTGTAACACATTTAATGAATTACATTCCCACTGATGAAACCAAAACCTACAAGAGTCATAGAACCACCCCCTCTGAGCATTTATCAGCAAAGGCCTGAGATATGCAGTAAGAAAAATACATGAAAAGAATAACAAAGGATTAATCATATGGACACCACCCTCAGTAATAGGTAAATAGATAACATTCCGCTTTACGGGATTTAACCTGCTCCCTCAAAGAGCCTGAAAAAACAGGTTAAAAACTGCTGTTTCCAATTGTTTTGGGATAGGGAATATATAGCTCAAATAGAGAAAAGTCGGTATCAGATAGGTTTTAATCAGTAAGACACGTTTTTTTTCCCCAATCTGTCCCCTATTCCAAGAGGCCACCTTTAGTTTACCTTGTTGTAGTTTAGCATTCCAGTTAAAAAAATCTGAATCTAGAGTCCCCAAAAAACCCCCAAAATATGAATAGGGCCCTCAACTAAATGTAAAGGGCCAATATGATCCAAGGGGGGTAATGTAGAACCTAACCAAACACCCAAGCTTTTATTAAAATTCAAACCTGCACCAGAAAAGTCACCAAAAGTGGAACACTCCTGAAGAGAAAAAACCACAGAGGCCTCATCTGCTACTATAAAGCAAACATCATCTGCGTACGCAATTGCCTTATAAGGCGAGAGCAGGGCAGAACTAGAGATAGCATGAATCTGAGGATGGGCATTTAAATGACGAAGCAAAACATCTAAAAAAAAATACATATAACAAAGGGCTCAATGGACAGCCTTGATGAACCCCTCTCTTTATGAGGATCATAGGTCCTACCCAACCATTCACTACAGGCACAACAGTAGCCGTTCTATAGAAAGCACAAATCCATCGTATTATAACATCCGGTACATGCATAAAACGAAGTGCTTCCCATAAAAAATCATGACTAACAGAATCAAAAGCGCTTTCAGGTCGACTGAGACAACAAGTCCCAAAACCGAGTCCGCGTACCCATGAGAAAATAATTCTCGAAGGAGAATCAAATGATCAGAGATCCTCCTATGAGGCCCAGAACATGTTTGAGCAGGATACAAAACCACCTCTGCGATCCCCACCAAACGCTTCATAATAATTTTCATCAATAACTTAAAATCAGTATTTAACATACATAAAGGGCGCCAATTCTCAAGAGAGTGAATATCTCCTTTCTGCTTGTAAATATAAATCAAAGTACCCTTCGCAAATTCCAAGGGGATAAATTCACACGTTAACAGGGAATTAAACACCGATGTAAGTTCTGGGACCAAGTGGTCACCCAGCACCTTATATAAGGCCACGTGGAGACCATCCGGACCAGGAGTCCTCTGTACAGGTAAGGAGGAAATAGCTAATTTCAGATCCTGCTCCATTATAGGTAAACAGGCCTGGTCCAAACTTGGTTGTGAAGGGGTTGGGATATCAAGGTCACTATACAAGGTCACAGGATTACCAGCTACAGCTGGGAGAGGAGAAAATAGGACTGTAGTATATAATCCATCACAATTTGACAAATATCAGACTGAGAGGTACATAAAGTACCTGCAGAATTAGTAAGGCACGTCATATTTTTCTGGGCAATTTGACGGGAATTTGACTCAAAAGGGCAAACAACATCACGTGTTCCCGCAATACTAAATTTGTGTTGATGATAAAGTTGTTGTGATTGCCGAGATTGGAAATTCAACATATCATTCTGTATTAATTGTAATTGTTGAGAAAGGTCTTGCCCCGTCGTGTACGTTATTGTTAACAGTGACTGGAAATGTACCCTCTTCTGCAAATAGTCTAAATATTCCCTCCTACATTTCAAGTGACTATAACTTTTTAAAAAAAGAACCAAATCATGCTTTGTATCAGTCCACCACTGAATAGGGTCCTCATAACATATAAAAACAGATTTACGGACCTGTATGAAGGACAAGAGGGACTGCATGAATGTCAGGACTTGTAACAGGGATGTGTTGAATTTCCAAAGTCCTGGACCTTTACGGGAAGGGACAGCAGAGCCAAGACCAACAGAAAGCAGTTTATGCTCAGAAAATGCAACAGCTTGTACTACGGCAGAAGTAATTGATACTGTATGAGACAAAAATACAAAATCAATTAGAGTGGCCAGTTTACCCTTTTGGAATATAGGAGTGTGTTGTTTAGTAAAAAAGTAATAGGCATCAGTTAAATGGGCGGTGTGGACCAATTTCCCCAGTTCATGGGAGTCACAAAGCAATTTTTTAGTAGTGGCAAAGGAGCTCTTATCATGAAGACTTAAGCCACAATTGAAATCACCAGAAAATAATACTTGAAAAGAGGTGTGCAAGTATGGGCGAAGTAAAGAAAATAAAGCTATATGTACAGTTTTAGTTTGAGGAGCATAAATGTTAATCACCCGGTAGGGACAGGGCCCAATGACAAAATCTAGAATGAGCGCTCTACCAGGGGTCACATCAAATAGTTTGAGCAAGCGGAAATCTGGGATATTGATTAAAATTTCCAGTCCTGAACAGGAGTCCTGACCTATAGACCAAAGAGAAGGGCCCAGTAACCAGTCCTGTTGTGCTTGTCGGATCTCTTGTGTAGAATGAATCCTAGTATCCTGTAACAAAAAAATCCCCAAAGGCAAAAGCCGCAAAAAGGAAAAAATCAATCTCCTTTTGGCCGTACACTTCATACTATTTACATTAATAGTATGGCAAACAAAGTGAGACATATTACTGAAACAAGGCAGAGAAACACATTACGATTTCCGCTTCTCAACCACCTTTTTCCCTTTAAGCTTTACTCTGGCCTTCCGCCTCTGAGAGAGACCAGTACCAAGTTGAAATTCAGAATCAGTGGTTCCATCAGGGAGGGAAGAAGCAATGGAGGAAGAGTCAGACTCACCTCCAGCATCATCTGAGAGAGGTTGGAGTAGCTCAAAAGAATTAGACAGGGGCACAGGAGGGGGCTCCAGAACTAATGGAGGAGATGGTACAACCCGAGGGCTATTCCTCATCGACCTTCAGCGTATAACACTAGTGGGCACTCGGGGGGGGTGGTATAGTACTTGGACCTGGGACAGGGTCCGGGCCAGGTAAAATAGACTAGGCAGGTTCAGGGGTGGGAGAAGTCACAATTGAGGGTTTTTCAGAAAAAGAAACCACCTGAGGCTCTACACCTGGAGGTACAACAGGCACCGAGGCCTGCAATAAGGGCTGTGCAGCTACAGGAGGAGGTACAACTAAGGTGGTCTGAATACGAGCCTTCTGTGCTTGTGTAATAGTAAATCACTGGTCCACTCCACCATCATGAAAATCCTGATTATGTGCAGCCCACTGACAGTTCTGAAACGTATGCCCCATCTCATCACAAAGGTTACACTTACACTCATTCAAACAGTGTGCCCCCACATGGCCCAATTCCCCACAGATATTACATTTCATCTTATCGCACACATTGCTAAGATGTGAGGGGTCACCACACTGGTAACAAGCCTTAGGCTGACCTGGGTAAAACAGGACCCCCCTATCACAGCCAATGAAAAAAGAGTTAGGTAAGTGTACAGGACCAGAGTCATTAGAGTGTAACAAGACCTTAACCTTCCAGCCCCCAGTCCAGATATTCTCGGTATCAAAAATAGCTTCAGGCTGACCTTGGATGTCACAACGCTGTTTCAGCCAGTAGACAACATCAGCCATGTCAACACCCTTGTTCCGAAACAGAATAGTAATATTCTTGAAAGCTGGTTTGGAAAGGGGAACAGCCTGAAATGGGGTCCATAGTGCAGTGTTCCTCAAGGCATGATACTTCGACCAAAAACGCTCCAAGCCCCTAGACATTTGAAAACTTATATCAAAAGTGAATTCACCTGAGATGTGCATCAGAGCATAGATTTCATGAGAAAAGAATTTTAATGAGTCCTTTATAAGTGTACGTGCCACATACACACGGTCTGGAGGCTCAGGTAACCCCCCCAGGTAAGCTACGCGAACAGCATTATGCCTCTTAGCAGCCTGAATCAGAAATTTAAATAAAGAGCAAAAAGAACGGCTTGGCCCCATTTTTTTGGGGGGGTGGCTATAGTGGTATTGGAGCCAGAGTCTTTGTAGATAGTGTAGAAGAAGAAGCCTGAGGTGGAGAACTCAGTAAATGATCTAAAACAGGGTTCTGTGTTAACTCCAATTCTTTAGGCAGACACAAGGGATCAGGAGAGGCCACAGATCTAACTGGTGTGCACTGCAGCTCAGGGAAGTCTTCAGGGTGGGGGGACCTCATTGGAGATGGACCCGAGATCCATTGCCCAACAACAGGCTCCTGAACCCAGCCAGCATCTCGTAACGCCGAATCCACTGTCCAGGTAGGCACTGCAAAGGGATCCACAATGTGGGGTACAGACATAGAGGGAGACATCGTCACAGGAGGCAGATCAGAAGTAGTAACTAAGGCTGAGGCAGTACTCACTGTAGTCGTCGGGGAGGCAGGCAGTAAAGCAGCATCGATAGACTCGCTAGGAGTTTCCAAGCCTGTTGAAACAGCAGTCACTAGAGGTGTCACTGTGTACTGTCCCTGAGAAACATCAGACACAGTAGGGGAAGTAGCTAATCTGTCAGCTTGTATCCAATGAAGTTCCCGATTCAGTTTCATTTTAGCAATAGCAAAACGGCGTTCTGCCATGGCTAAACGCTCCTGGATCTTCTTTTCTTCAGAACAGGTTACATCAGGGTCAGAGGAGGAAAAATCCTCCGGTATTGCAGCAGTAGGCAAGGAAGTTTGAGTGTCCATTCCAGAGTGAGAGAGCAAAGATCCAGGCATAGTGACCTGAATATTGTTTTCAGATCCTGAAGCAGAAGCAGTAACAATAACTTGCAAGACATCTGTACGTGCAGTCGAGATCTCCATAAGATCAGAGGCAGGAGTTGAGACCAAGTCTCCCACCTCCATAGCTCTCTCCACAGCAGGCAAGGGTGCATCCGCCATCTTGGACAGAGGTTCCCCCTCTGACGAGTAGGGGAATTTCCCCAGTGTCCTGGCCAAATTTCCCTCATTCACTAAAAATACCACCAACAGCTTAATCTGGTTCAAGGTCAGTTGGCATTCATCTGTATTCCCCTCCCCCGGATTGTGCCTGAAAATAGGCAGGATTTGTCTAGTGCACTTACTTGGTCAACAAAAACTAAAACTAAAAACAAAATAAAAAATAGTGGGGAATAGGAGGAAGTAGGCTGTTGTTTAAATAGAATCTGCAGCTTATCCAACCAGTCCTTGTCTGCCATCAAAATCTATGTTTCTATGTTTCATTCACAAAGCTTTGGACTTTATTTTCCCCCTTGTATCCACAATTGACTGCCCACTTTTCCACTTGCCCTTTTGTGTTCCCATCCTCTAAAAATGTTCTTGTTTTCTTTCACCACTTTTGGAGGTCTACGTTTTTAAGGTCCTTGATTTTGTGGGGTAATAATTTCTCCTTAATTGTGTAAGTTCCTTCTTAGGACTATGCAATTTATTATACTGAAGTATATCACCATTTTTAAAAGCCCCTTGCCTATCCTTTATCAGTTCTTTAGGCTTGTCACCACTGACCCTCACAGTTTCTTTTATCGGTGCAATCTGATTCACTGTAGCTTTGAATCAAACTAACCACCATCTCCCATGTTGTCTTGATAGATTCCCATTTCAGCTAATTGCAACTGTATCTAACACCACTTCCTTTTTTTTTTTCCATTTCCTACTACTAACAATTTGTCTTTTTCCCACTTGCCCCAATGATTCAGTTTTACAATGACCACCTTGTGATCAGATGATTCTATAGGGGGCAGAATTTCTGTTTCTCATGCCAGTCACTTAAATTTGTGAGAACAATATCTAAATCATTACCCCCCCCCCATTCCTCTTTGGTCATGTGTCTTAAATTTCATCCTTGGGTCACCCTTTTATTTCTAAACTCCCTTTATCGCAATTTCCATAAAAATGGACATTAAAACAGTACATTGATTACTGTACATGAGAGATCATATAATCTGAATTACATTGTAGAGTGATACCATACAATATTTATTTATTTAGTTTTTGCTGACCGGGTAAGTGCATTAGACAAATCCTGCCTATTTTCAGGCACTACCAAGGGGAGAGGGATACAGATGAATGCCAACTGACCTTGAACCAGATTAAGCTGTTGGTGGTATTTTTAGTGAATGAGGAAAATTTGGCCAGGACACCAGGGAAATTCCCCTACTCTGCTTCCTGTGAGCAGGGGGGACCCATTTTCCTGTGGGACCAAGATGGTGGCTCCCATGGATCCTGGTGGAGGTGAGATGGTCCTTGGAGCTGAGGAGTTGGCCTCCTCCTCAGTTTCTCCTGTGTGTGAGGCTTTTTCCATCTCTGAGAAGATGGATGTGGATATTGCTCCTAAGTTGCCTGCATCTGAACTGCCTAATCTGGATACTGTTACTGTTCTTGCTCCTGCTGAGGATCGTTTGTTTACCTCTCCTGCTTGTGTGGCTTCCTGTGAGACTGCTATTTTTTCCGTAGACCAACTGCTGCAGATAGACTTCCAGAGCTGTCATTTGTTTCAGTCCCGTTGTGAGTACTTGCAAGCACTTCTTGTTGCAGAAGAGAGCTGCGAGCGTCACAGCCAATCCCTCCGTCTTGAGACAGGAGCATTGCTTACTGGAGCTCCACTTTCTACAACAGCTGTCAGTTCACCCGGAGTATGCACGACGGAGTTTGGTGCTGGGTTTGCTGCAACTCCAGACCTGGTAAAGAGTGAGTTACAGACCTTCATGGACATGAACGGTTCCCGTATGTCATCCCAGAAACCTGCCAGTAAGATTTCTGTTGTTTCTTCTGACACTGCCTTAATTCCACATTTACAGGATGGTGAGGGTTCGGGGGTGGACACTGCTTCTAGAACAGTTGCTCCTCTGGAGCTGTCAGATTCTGTCACTGGCGCTGCATTACTTGCTATGGTTTCTCGCAGTACTGAATTGTCTGGGTAAAGTTAAAACTTTGATAACAATTTGTTGGTTACGGGGCATACTGTTACTGAAGCCTTGCAGGCTGCTTGGTGGGTTAAAGCTGGGCCAAATCAGCCTTGGGTGTCACCTCAACGACCGGGATCTGCTTTTGCTGACTCTATGGAACTTCCGTCTTCTTTAGAGTTGTCTGACCCCAGGTTCTTTTTCCTTATCAAAAAAACCCTATGGAAACCTCTCCTTTGCCCAGTATTTCTGGGCGGCAGCATCATGACCCTGAAGACTCTATTGCCCTGAAACCAGCGCCTGATGTTACTGGGCCTGGCCTGGAACATCCTGCCCCCCCACATCTGTCTGTGAGTACTGCTGGAGCTGATCCTGAATGTGATCGGAACTCATCCCAGGGAGCATATGCTGCATTATTTCATGCTCCTCTTGAACCTGCTAAATGGTGTAATGCAGTAAGGCTAAAATATAAAGGAGACTTAGAGTTACATCCTGACAGAATATATTTTTTTGAAATTTAAGTTTATTAAGTTTTAACAACAAAAACAAACACAACAAGACAGACATGACTGATAAGGTACAGAGTAGAAGGAATCCGGTACAACCAATACCCACCCTAAAACCCCTCCACCCCCCACCCCTTGCCACAAACCGCCCCACCCTCCCAGCAAAAGAAAAAGCAAATCCAGCCCCCCACCCCACTGATATATAAGTAAGGCAAGGTTCAACCTCTGACCTGTCCACTCTACCCTCAACCTCCCTCCTCCTCCCTCCCCCCTCTATAGGTGCACCATCTCAATACAGTAAATATTCTGGGTAATACAGTCAGTCATCCTTAATACTACACAACTCCAGTACCAGCAAGATTACAAAATGACATACATGACCAAATTCAAGATATTTAAGATATTTATGCGGACTATAGGGATCAGGTCCCAAAATTAATTAATTCAGACATAGTGCCTGAAGTTTACCCCATCTCTTCCGAAACAGATACATACGACCGTGCAGACTGGCAATCAAACTCTCCGACTGTAAATACGAAGTAAGTTCAATCAGCCAATCTGCAAAAGACAAGGCCAGTTGGTCTGTCCAATGTCTCAAAACTAATTTCTTGACTGCCATGGACACCAAGACCATATGGTATTGACGTTCTACACTATCTATATGGGAAAATTCACCCAGAATACATATTTCAGGAGAGAAGAAACCAGACAGACCCAGAAGGGGATCCAGATTATCCCGGACAAGGGACCACAAAGGGGCAACCTTACGACAGTCCCAGAACATATGAATTAGATTACCTTCTCCTCACGAGCACCTAGAGAAAATCGAATGGGGAAGTTTCTTGAGCTTGAAAAGCTTGGCAGGGGTGTAATACAGGTTGTTAACAATATAATATTGGGTTAGGCGTAGTCTATCCTGGGTATGGTACCTATGTAAGTCCTTCCATATAGAGGGCCAACTCAGAGAAGCATCAGGTAGCAGATATGCCCAGACACTAGAGCCTTCAACAGTCTCCAGGAATTTATAATTCAAAGGAAGGAGTAAATCAAGGAGATAGAGTGAGATTGAGAAGCAAGATTTATAATTTGCGAAAGAAAGGGGTAGGCCACCGAATCTCTAAATATGGTACCAAATTTCCCAGCAATAAGATGTCTTAATTGGTACACTTTAAAGACCCCTCTGCTAGGAATGCCAAACTTATCCAATATGTCACCGGAAGAAAGAAGAGATCCCTGATTATAGAAGTGCTCCACCCTGGCCTCTCTAATCTGTGGGAGCCAGTCCGGCATAAGCCAAGAACTACCCAACTTTATATTAGGATTGAGAATTACCGGCTGACCCAAATCCGAGACACTAGAAATGTGAAAAGATACTAAACATTGAGCCAGTGACTTAAGGGTGATTAAGATCATATTATCAGACATCCAATGTGAGAGTGCCGCTGGAGGAGCATAAAGTATAGCATAACTATCAAGTTTAGATTCAGAAAGAAGAGAACGCTCAAGCTGGAGCCAGATTGGACAGGGTAGCGTAGAATTGGCGGAGAACCACCTCCCCAATTTGGAAAGATGGGCTGCCCAATGGTAAAGTAGAAGATTAGGTAACCGAAGACCGCCTTTTTCTTTAGGAAGAGATAGTTTAGCATATGAGTGTCTAACGCCCCTTCCCACGCCAGATAAAGTTAGAGAACATAGTATGCAGTTGCTGAAAGTACGTAATAGGGAGCCACAAATTTAACAAGTTCAACGGGTAAAAGATCCGGGGGAGGACATTCATTTTAATAATATTGATCCGACCCCAAAGAGAAATAGGGAGGACAGACCATCGCTGCAGGTCTTGATAAACCAGGTTTTTAATTCTATCCAAATTTAGCTTTTTCAGAAGAGAGGGTTCAGTCGAAAAATAAATCCCCAAGTACTTAATGGATCTAGGGGTCCACCTCATCCCAAAAGAAGTAAACTCCTGTTTATTGGTATAGACGTTTAATGGGAAAATTTCGGACTTAGAAATATTCAGTTTGTATTGAGAAAAAAGAACCGAACTGTTCAATAATATCAATCGCTGCTTTTAAGGATTCAGCTGGGTGTACCAGATGCAGAAGTATGTCATCTGCATAGGCAGAGAGCACCAGTTCCTGCTGTTGTAACATAAAGCCTCTAACCTGAGGGGATGTATTAAGTCTGATAAGCAGCGGTTCCAAATACAAATTAAACAGCAAAGGTGAAAGGGGGCACCCCTGTGTAGTACCAGTATGTAAACGGAAAAGAGGGGAGAAAACCCCATTACAATAAATTTTAGCTGAGGGGGAGCAGTAGAACATCTGAACCCTTTTCAGGAATCCTGACGGAAAACCCATCCTCTCCATTACAGCCCAGAGGAAGGACCAGTCCACACGGTCAAAGGCCTTTTCTGCATCGAGAGAGATCAAAGCTGCCGGATAAGGAACTGATTAGGCATGCTGGGAAATATGAGACAAGGTTCTTAAGTGATCCGCAGCAGACCTGCCAGACACAAAGCCTACTTGCTCGGGACTGAGTAAACCAGACCAGACTTTCTTAATTCTTTCGGCTAATATCTTAGCGAGAATTTTCATGTCATAATTTTGAAGGGAAATAGGTCTGTAGTTTGCCGGATCTGTGGAAGCTTTGCCAGACTTGGGAATCAAATTAATTGTGGCCTCAAACAGAGTAGGATCAACTTCAATAGAGACCGATAGATATTCATATAACTTAAGGAGAGTAGGTACCAGCTCTTTAACGAAAACCTTGTAAAAATTAGCGGGGAAGCCGTCAGGGCCAGGTGCTCTGTCAGGGGCCATAGAGGTAATAGTCCTTTCTATCTCCTCCAACATAATAGGAGCCAATAGAATTTCTTGTTGGGACAATGACAAACAAGGAATGTCAACATCCCCCAAATATGTCTTGATATTTGAGATAGAGGGAGATAAGGAAGGCTTACTATAAAGATCCAAGTAACATTTCTCAAAGATACGGGCAATACCTCTAGGGGAGGATACAGTAGAACCGGATGGGGAAATCAGAGAGGGAATTATCCTAGAGCCTTCCAACGCCCGTAATCGCAAGGCCAAGAGTTTCCCAGCTTTTTCCCCGTGATCAAAATATTTAGCTTGAGTTCTTATCGAACAGTATTCCGTTTTCTCCTTCAAAAGATCCATATACTCATGCTTGACTAACAAAAGATCTTTAAGAACCGGTAATGAAGAGGTTGAAGAGTACTTAGCTTCCAACTCTCTAATTTTATTCATTAGAGACAGAGATTTTGCGAGCCGGGCTTTCTTCCTGGAGGAGGCCATTTTTATTAACTCACCCCTAAGGTAGCACTTCAAAGAACACCAAACTAAATCAAGTCTCGGGGTGGAATTCAAGTTCTCCGCCAGGAAGAAAGAAATCAGAGACTTAATACTCGAGACATTCTGAGGATCTTTCAACAGCTGGGTGTTTAACCTCCAAGCAGAATCCCGGCAAAACTCAGGATCCAAAGAAAGTCTGATCCAGACTATGGCATGATCCGATAGAATGATTGGCTCAATACCAGACATGAAAGGATTTACTAACTAAAACATAATCTATCCTCGATTTGGAGCCATGCGGCTGAGAAAGAAAAGAGAAAGCACGAAAGGAAGGATTGGAGAGTCTCCATGGGTCACATAAACCTAATATTAACAATAACTCCTGGAGAGCTCTCTGGGCAGGAGAGGGGGGATGCATATCCTGGGGCTCTTTATCCAATGTAGATGAAAGGGGGACATTCCAGTCCCCTCCCAGTATAAGCTGGGAAGGAAGAAAGTTAGATACCTTGTCTGCAAGAGACATAAAAAATTCTGGACTCCCCCCCACCGGTCCATATATAGAACCCAGAACAACACTTCCGCCGTTGAGAATACCCTTAACCAGAATATACCTCCCCTCTGGGTCTGATAGAATCAGTTCCTTCATAAATAAAACATGTTTTTTAATAAGGACAGCAACACCCTTACTAAGACTAGAATTCCCAGCAAGATAAATCTGGGAAAAACCAGAACAAGATAGGAATTTGGTGTCAACATGGCTTAGATGGGTTTCTTGCAGAAAAAGAATATCCACCTGCAGCAATGAGCAGTGGTTAAAAATCTGAGACCGTTTGACCGATCCCTAAGTCCGCGCACATTCCAAGAGACTATTTTAATCGTATTTATAGCCATTTTAAATACCATATGGAAAAAACATGCACCCAGAAAATCTCAGTAATAGAAGGAGAAAAAAGGCACACCAAAACCAAATAAGCGGAATTCAATAGTCTGCCAGAACACCCCAGAATAGAATACCCACACAGAGAACCCTAACAGTCTAGCCACATTAAGCAGTACTACACTCTAAGCTGGCAAACTAAACCTAACCTCCCAAAACCCCCCCACCCGCTACTATCCCCAGAAAAACCCTCCCCCCCAAAATGCCTCCAATAGACGTTACCATCTAAAATATGCAATATAATATAACGCAGCCACACTTGGCAAAACTCGATGCATAACACACAGTAATATACCAACCCAGCCCAAATACTCCACCAATGACTTAAACGACAAGAGTAGATGACCCAACCCATCCACCCACCCCTCTTCCCAGTATAGACCATAAACCCCCAAAGATAACTATTTACACCGGGGGGCCAGGGCAGAAGCCAAAACCGGTTCAGGCAAAGAGAAGGGAGCCCTGACCGCCTGACCCCAATTGCGAACCTCTGAGGCCCCAGTAGTGATTAGCCAGCCAACGGAGGAAATACAACCCAAGACATGTTACCATGGGCATAGGACCCAAACCCCATCAGGTGACCCACAGTATCCCCACCACCGGAGAGGTTAGCCAGCCCCCAACCCTAGGCTCATGATTCCACATCAGCAAGCCACCAAAACTTCAGGCCCAAGCAACCCCTCGCACCCGAACACCAGCAATCGAAAAAACTGCTTAGATTAAGGGAAAAAAGTCCCCCCCCCTACCATGAATGCCACCCCCGACTGACATTATCAGCGTCATCCACGTCAGTGTCATCCACAAGAACAAATACATATCACACTCACCCTCCAGGAACCCTGACAGCCCGTAGAGGTAGCTTGAGCTGAGAAACACTTCGGATCAGTGAGAGTTCACCGCATAGGCCCGATGTTTCCGGGGGAACTATAACCGCGCGGGACCAAACAGGTCCCACCGCCAGGAAGTCACCCCCACAGAAACCACAACCAGCAAAAAGGTTCTGGATATGCAAGATATACTGGGCCCAGCAGAGGAGCTCCCATCTCGACCCGTGGAAAAGCGCCCAGCCACCCGGTCCAGCTATCAAGGATTGCCCAGGTAAGAGAAAGACAAGGAATAAGAAAGCTCTGGAGCCTGAGACAGCCAAAGGGGAGAAACAGGAGGAATTTAGGCACCAAAGCCAATCACGCAGATTAGGGTAGTAAAAAGGATATATAACTCAATAAAAGAAAAGTAAGGAGGAAACAAGCCACCCATGTATCAATAGGCCCACAAAGAACAGCCACAATGCAATAGTATATAAAAATGCAAAGTGTCTCTCAGCCAGAGTTCTTAAATAAATCTGGTAGCTTAGTAGCCAGGTCCTTCAGAGCCATCTCAGGAGAGCTGAAGCTGTAGGTAGAGCCTCCAACAGTAACCTTTAATGTCGCCGGGTAAATCATCCTAAAGGGAATGGAGGTGGCAATTAATTTCTGGACTACAGGATGAAAGGCCACCCTCTTCTCTCTAGTTTCCTTCGGGAGGTCTTGAGTGATCCGAATTCTGGCCGATCCCCACAGCACCTCTTTTAAGTCGCGAGATTTACTGTAAACATGTTGTCTCTCTATGTAACTTAAAAATTTCATAATGATAGGGTCGCAGAGGAGATCCAGACGGGGGGTCGAGGCCTTAGCTGTGATGGGCCCGCTCCAGGTGGTACGAGGGCTAATAGGCGATGGGCCTACTACTTTGATCAGGAACCTCTGAAGGAAAGCTAATAGATCTGGGCCCTCTGCCATCTCAGGTAGGCCCAAGATCAGAAGGTTATTCGACGGTTGCGCCTCGAGATCTTCGGTTTTAGCTTGAGCTTCTTAATCTGTTGCTTGAGCTCGGAGACTTCCACTTCAGTCTTAGATCTCCATTGCTCTATGGAGAACACTCTAACCTCCACGTCAGACACTCGGGTAGAGACCGACGACAGGTCGCTCCGAAGTGATTTAAGCTCTCCAGCCAACTCCTGTAAGATTTCTTTCACCGGAGTCAGTTCTTGGAGAAACCTGTCCTCCATAAGAGGACTGGATATCTGAAGTTTATCCCCACTCTGCTCTGGTTTAGCAGCACTCTGGTTGCGTTGCTTCTTAGCTGCCTTTTCGGGGGATGTAGGTTGTGTGTGTCTGACAGAGGCCTGTTTCCCATCCACCTCCATCTTACTGAATTAGGCAATGTTCTGCAATCAGATTCGAATCCCACTTAGCGGAAGGCTTATCAGAACTCCTTCTTTGATGATGTCAGCAAATTAGAGCGCCGGGGGGCTCGAAAACTGGCGATTAGGGCAGCAGGAGGGAAGAGCTCTAGGCCTCAGCTGCTGCCTAGCTGGCTGCCATCATGTGACCCCCCCTGACAGAATATATGTGGGCCATACGCTTTTGAAGGACAGCATGAGTTTTTCTACTCAGGATATTTATGCTTTAATTCACACCTCAGGTGATCCAAATGTCAATATCAGCTTTAAAACTGCTGAAGATTTGGAGCTTTTCTGGGAACATTACCAAGGTGTTCGTAACAACCCTGACTGGAAGGTCTTTGCTGCTATTCCTCTCACTAAGCCTGCATACAGAACAGTGACTATGTTGTTCAAGAATGAAGGGGTGGCAATTTCGGATATTTTGTTCTGGTTAAGGGCTAAATGTTCTGTTTTAGGTCTTCCAGACCCTATTATTGACTCTTAGGATATTTGGACTGGGGGGGTGGAGGATTTGGGTCAAATTGCCCCAGGTTCGAGGTATTATTCAGTATCTACCTAGTTGCTTCTACCTGGGGAGGTTTTATCTTTTATGCTGGGCAACCTCGTTCATGTTTCAGGTGTGGGGCTCATACTCATCTGAGCAATGCCTGCGATAAATTGAAATGTTCCCTTTGTGGAGGGATCGGCCATGTCGCATTTGCCTGCCAAACTCTTGTTATTTGTAATCTTTGTGAAGACACCACCCACACTTTCGGGGATTGTCCCTGGGCTTCATATAATTTGGGAGGGGATGACTCTACTGAAAATATGACAGTGGAACCAGGGGATGATTACCCTACTGAAGTACCCCTCCCCGGCCCTCCTCACCCACTGTAACTGTTTCTGCTGTTGATCCTTCCCCTTCTAAACATGTGCCCTCGCTCCTCTCTATTCCAGTCAAGCTCCCAGTGCAGCAGGTAATTTTCCCAGGTACCACATCCCCGGAGGTGGTTGCTGATCCATTATTGCTCATTCCTTCTGAGAATATGGAGTCTCACCCTTGCTCTGTTGAACTACTGGGGGCTTTCGGGCAAGACCTTGCTATGCCGCTTCCCCACTGCATGGATTGGGAATTTCAAAAAGATAGATGGATGACACACAGTGTATCCTAAAAAACTGGGCAAAGATGCTATGGATGGAGGTGAGGCTGGTCTTCCCATGTCCAACAGGTTCCTTCCACTTGCTAAAAGGAAGCAGTGGGATGCAGAGGATGATGATTCGGATTCCTCTTCACTAATTTCCTCACAGTCGGAACTTGTAACTGATTCTGAATTTCCCTCCGTAGATACCAAAGGGGGGACAAGAAGAAAAAGAAATCCAAAAGACTGGGGACTAAAGCTGTTAAACCTCTAATTTTCACTATGGTGGATGTCTCTACCACCTGAACATGATGTAGCACCTTTCCTTGGGATCCTTAAATGCCAATAGTATAAAGAACCAAAAAAAAGACTCAACACTTTTTCTATCATTTCCGGTCATCATCTTGATATTTGTTTACTTCAAGACACCCGGTTACATACTACTAGAGAGACCTACCAGGCATCTACTGACTGGTTTAGGGGTGCTTCTTTTTGGTCATTGAGGGAGGAACCATGCTTAGGGCTGGGATTTTTAATCTTGAATCCTGACCTTCATGTTTCTTGTCTGATTGACCTGGTTCCTGGCTGTGCATATATTCTTGATACCCAGCTGGGGGCACATGAATTACATATAATTAATATTTATAATTACCGGACAAAATACCAACGGGTTACTTTATTGCAGAAAGTTCTACCTTTTTTGTATACCACAAGATCTGTTTTTTAGGAGGTGATTTCGATTGTATATTGTCTTTATCTGACAAAATAGGTAGATCACAAAAGTTATATTTTGTACAGAATGTATACACAGGCCAAGCTTAGGGATTGTGCAGCTGTTTTTTCTAGCTTACCGGAGCATACTTACTCTAGGGGTCACTTGTCTACTAGAATTGACTTTTAGATTGCCTCCCATTGGATCCCTGTGTGTTCTTTTTCAGTTTCTCCAGCTGAGACTTCTGACCACAGACTAATTACTGTTTTTGTTGGAACTCCTGTAAACAAACCTGGCCTGAATCCGGTC
Source organism: Neoceratodus forsteri (assembly GCA_016271365.2). NCBI lineage: Eukaryota > Metazoa > Chordata > Ceratodontiformes > Ceratodontidae > Neoceratodus > Neoceratodus forsteri. The sequence goes on from CM057456.1 coordinate 856,614,251, forward strand.
TGGAGGTTGAATTCGGCTCTTTTATCATGTACAGATACCTGGGCTCTCATTCATAATGAGTTGAAGGCCAGGTTTTCTGTTTTTGAGTTATATGATAATTCTCTTTTATGGTGGCAAGACTCAAAAGGAGATTTGAAAACCTTATGTAGCTCTTTGACAAAACGGGCAGCAAATTCTAAGTATCTAACCTGCCTCCAGTTCAGGGATAGGCTGTAGAGGTTACTTTCTTGAACTGTACAGACTGGAGATGATCTCACGGATGACATTGTTGTGATTAAATCTGAGATGTGTAAGTATCAGTATGATAGGGCCCATTCTCTGTTTTGAGAACAGAAGTTTGGCATTCAGGGGAAAGCACAAGGAGTTAATCCTTATGAATGTTGTTTGCAAAGGGTGGATTCTAAATATATGGATGTCTTGAGGTCTGATACAGGTCAGACTGTAAATTCTAGCACTGATATTGAGGAAATGGTTCATCAGTTTGTGGAAGCTTCCTTTTGTATCAACTCTCCCCCTACTGTTGGGATGAAAGAGTTTCGACGTACATTACAGATACCTGATCTTTTGGAATTAGATAAATCACTATTGACCTCTCCTACTTCCCAGAAAGAAGTGGAGGAGGTCACTGCTGGATTACCGTCTGGTTCTTCTTCTGGTCCAGATGGCTTACCAGGGGAACTCTATATGAAAGCAGTTAGTCTCTTAAGTCCCTATTTGGTGAAAGTTTATAATGCTATATTATCTGATTTAGTTCCTTTTCCTGCAGCTTTGGCAGACAGTATTTTTCTTTATAAAAAGGGGGATAGATTGGATCTTAGGAATTGGAGGCCCATTAGTTTGTTAAATGTCGACTTGAAAATTCTATGTAAAGTTTTGTGCAAACGTTTGTCCTGGGTAGCTCAGGAAGTGATTTCACCCAGTCAGACTTGTGCCATTCCCCACTGGGGTATGGAAGACATTACCAAATTACTAAGAGAAGCTTTTGATGGATCGAGTGGTTCTGGGTATTTACTCTCCCTTGACCAAGCTAAGGCCTTTGATGAGGTTCCCCATGTCTACCTGTCTCAGGTTTTAAAACATTATGGTATTCCAGTTGGGTTTATAGAATTGCTTCAAATCATTTATAGGCATGCCTCATCTCGGTCTTTGGTAAATGGCAGGCTAGGGAGATCTGTGCTGATTCAGCGAGGAGTCAGACAAGGCTGTCCTCTGAGTCCGCTTTTTTATGTTTTTCTTTAGATCCTTTATTAAGAACATTACATATGACAACAGGGATTGCACCATTTCAGGGTTTTGGGGATGGTGTATTTCTGATTGACCTGGCTTATGCAGATGACACAACTATACTAGTGGCCAATCAATTATCTGGGGAGCGGACTATGGAGGTTGTAGACTCTTTTTCTGTTGTTTCTGGTTCAAGGATCAACAGACAGAAGAGTACGGCTGTGGAGATTTGTACTTTAGAAGTAGCTCCACAGGCTATGGGGGGGTTGGGGTACCTGCATTAATGATTAAAATTCTGGGGTGCTGGTTTGGAGCTCCTGACCCAACCTGTTACAATTGGGAAATTGCCTTTGCCAAAGCAGAGGAGAAAGTTGCAAGATGGAAAGGTTTTCGTATGATGAGAAAGAAAAGGGTCTTTATGTTTAAAACTTTTTTATTGCCTATTTTTCTGACTGTTAGTTATCTGTATCTTTTGGCTGTCAAATTAGAGGTTAGGATGTATAGCGTGGCTTTTCAGTTATTATGGGCGAGTCAGCTTAATCCCATAAAGTGAAATAGTACCTATTGGCCTGTGTGTGATGGTGGTTTGAACATGATCAATTCTGTCATTTTTCTTTTTACTGTTTTTCTTTATGCAAATTGTGTTCCTGTTTTATTGTTGAGTCTTGGGTTCCCTTGTTTAAAGATAGATGCTGCTGTTTTTGGCAGAAGTGGGAAACCCAGCAATGGGGGGTATTTTAGAACATTCCACATGGTTTTACTCCCTATCTTTTGGAAATCTGTAAGAAATTAAAACTTTGGCATATCTTGACCTCTGATCTTTTGCATACTACCAGAAAACTGGAGCATTATAAGCTGTTACAGGAGATCTGTTTTAAAGATCCTTGTCTGGTATTACCAGACACTGTAGTCCTTGCTGATGAGCTTCTCCCAAGTAACAGAAACCAGACTCCCTCCTAAAGTGTGGGATTCTGTATGGCTTAGCTGTCATTCTAGACTAAATGTCAGAGGAAATCATTTTCACAAATCTATTCAGGACAGATCTTGTCTAAGGGAGGGTTGTGGATTGGAGATTGAAACAATGTTAAATTTTTTTTTACAATGCCCATATATTTCTGATTTATGGCCTATGTTGGCCTGTTCATGGAATATCCCTCATCTAAGGTCTATGAATTATAATACCTTGGTGTATGGTCAGTATGATAACATTCTTTGGAGTGGATTCCATTTAGGGACAACTCGAGTAATTTTTGCTCTCATTAAATGGGTAATTTGGCAAACTAGATGTCAATTTGTGTTGCAACAAAAAACAGCTATCTTTGCTGGGCTTACAAAATAAAATTGAGTCTGAAATCACAATGTTATTTAAAAAAGAAAGACATGTCTTTTCTAGCGCTCTTATGCAGGACTGGTGGAAAGGTTGGGGTTCTCTCCCCTTTTTACAAGTTTTTGATTGACCAGTGGATTCTCGCTGGACGATTCTATGAACTGTTTTTGGTTTTTCATTATATACTGGGATGGGAAGGGCTGTTGGGATAACTGTTTTTTTTGCTTCTGGTTATTATGGGTTTTTCTGAGTGGGTTTTGTTTTTGGAATTTTGGGTTTGCCTTTGGTGTTTTGGACTTTTGAAGAGTATGAATGGTTTCTTGTTTTCTGGACTCTGATGTTATATATTGATTCCTGTATTTTACAATTTTTCTGTTGCATTTTCCCTTGTTTTGTTTATGAAGCTTTATCCAATAAAAAATTCCCCTACTCTTTTCGATAAGTGCCATGGGAACTTTAACATCCACCTGAACTACCACCAGTCTAGGCAGATGGGACCTTGGTTTAATGTCTCATCCGAAAGATGGCACCTCAGAAGTGCAGCACTACTCTCAAGCTGCACTACAATGTCAGTAGTGGGATATTAACCCAAGTACCAGATGTGGGAACTGAACCCACAGCCCTTTGATCTCCCGGTCTCAGAGGTGAGTGTGCTACCTACTGAGCTACTGACACTAATATACCAGAGTTTAGAGTCCATCATTATCTGCATTGATCACTGGAGAACTGCCTGACATGGAGTTTTCTGCATCTGAAAACCTTGAAGTAAAGGTATATCTTTACTGATGTGGTGTCTCTCATATTAAGCTTTATGAAACAGGCTGTTTTTTGAACAATCTGATTGGTTGCTAACCAAGTGCTGAAAGTGTCTAGCACATGGCTAGCAACTAGTGCAGGTAACCTCATCTACAGTGCCTGCTGGTATCAATCCCCCATTGGAATGTTCAAATTTTGAAGAGCTGGCATGGTTGCCAACTGCCGTAACCTATACAAAACTGAACACTTCATTTGCCATTACATAACACCATTTTTTCACATCTCCCTTAATAAAGAGCAGTTCAATTCAGTGTTGGGAAATGGTGCAAATGACAAAATTCAGCCATGAGACCTAAATCCACTTTCCTATCTGCCAACCACAATCTGTCCCCTAACCAACCACCCACCTGCCTTCTCAACAGTCATCCTGCTGGCCACTCACTGTTTCTCTCATAAACACTTCATACTGACCTCTATTTTGTTTGTTTTACATCTCTGCTCTTCCCAGCCACTTCCAATAGTCTTGCATTCTACATTCTTCAGGAATCGCAGTTGCATCCCACTGAGTGTGAGGCATGAAATTGTCCAGAAGATGATACTCCCCATCTTTGACAACTGTGATGTAGTCTATGGTGCTGCTCCCAAATCTCCCCTGACCAAGTTGGACACTCTCTTTAACTCCTTATGCCACTTTGCTCTCAACTCCACTTCCTGCTCCCACCACTGTGAACTCTATCACTCTCTAACCTTCCTTCCACTATCTCACAGACACATCTCACACTGTGCCAAACTAACCTCCAAATTCTGGTTCAGAGTGCTCCCCTCCTATCTCTCATCCTCTCTCTACACTCCTCCTCCTCCCCTCATATGCTCTGTCAGACCTAATGATGCCCACACCTTGATGGTCCCTCAACGCTCCACCCTCATCGGTCAGACTGGTTTTGCCCATCGCTTCCCTAAAATCTGGAATTCCCTCCCCTCTGAAATATGATACTCCTCCTCCAACTACTTCTGTACCTCTGCCCTACACAATTACCTCTCCCTCAACTGTTCCTGCTTTAACCCTGCTTAAATACCTATCCCCAGTTTCTGCTTTCCTGCCCCTGACCCCCCCCACCGGCAGGGTTCTCAACATCCTGAAGGGGGAATCAGTAAATGGCTACCCCTTCTCCTCATATTGAGCTCTTGCCTCTCCACCTCTCTTCTCCACCTGCCCTTCTAGGTCACCCATGTGCACAACCAAATCCATCCTTTATACATCAACAGCACTTGCATACTACTTTGAGCCTGCTTCTGGTACACTCATGCACTATAATGGTTCTGTTTCATTATTACTGTTTTGTATGTTTATATGTTCTTTTGTATGATTTTGGACATGTATTGTAATTTACCCAATGTTCCACTACTGTTTGTTGTACAATACCTTGTGTTCCAACTGTTGCATAATCTTACAATGTTGTATTGTTTGTATTACCCACATACTATTGTAACTGATCATCTTTCACAACCCTATGTAACCCCTTCCCCCAGGTCACACCATGAGATGAGCAACTTGTTGTTCAGTGTCCCCTCCTGGTGAAACATTTCAATAAATAAAAAATAATAAAAAAAAATGATGCTGACCACATTTTCCTCCCAGTAGTTGCAATGTCACACACAACAGCACAACCTGCCATACCTCCAGTGAACGGAAGAGTCGGTGATGAATAAAAGCAGCCTCCCTGAGAACCACAAGCAGCTTTACTCATGGGAACCCAGAAAAGTGATCCTAAATTTCAAGGGGACTGGGGAAGGGAGCCAGTACTGTTGTGACAATTGAAATACACAGCACCAGTATACAATGTAAAAATGTTTTAATACATTTAAACTTCAAATACCTTGCTGTACTGTGCAAAAAGGTGCAGACAAAAATCTTAGCTAATGTGACCCGACCTGGTTTCACCAAGAGGCTTTCTCAAGTGACAAGGGAACCAAACATATGAGTATGCTTAAATAGTTCTATAAGCAAGGTCAATAGAAGTAGAAAAGTAACGAACTTCTGTTATAGAGGAATACTAAAGTGATGTCACGTACTGATCCAATAATACCACTGCTGGGGGAAGGGAATAGACTGCAGGACTGGGTGTTTGAAGAATGAGGAGAATCAGCAATATTTATTGATATGGAGACAGAGGCAGGAGACAGGCAAGTGGAACAAGCTACTGCAAGTAATGGTGAGGTGTCTAATATTGAACGTGCTTTTCTGGAATTAGAAAGAGTGGCCTTAAAAGCTAGATGTCATTTTTGGCATAAAACCTATTTGGAATCCAGTCTGAAGGTAGGGTGTGCTCCCAGAGGCCTGAGGTTTACCAAACAACTGAGTTATGGACATGATAGAGAGTCTTATGTTAAAGACTGGGAAGCTACACTACAAATTTTATTTATGTAGTTTTTGTTGACTGGGTAAGTGCACTAGACAAATTCTTGCCTATTTTCAGGCATGACCCAGGGGGAGGGGGATACAGATGAATGTCAACTGACCTTAAACCAGATTAAGTGGTTGGTGGTATATTTTAGTGAATTGGAGGAAATTTGGCCAGCGCACCGGGGACATTCCCTTACTCTGCCTGCAGGGGGCTTGAATTCCTGTGAGCAGAGTGTGAGCAGTCCCACTGATGGAGGAGGACAGGATGGATGTGGAGAAGGCTGGGGAGCAGGCCTCCCCCTGCTGTATCTACTCAGGAGGCAATTGACGCAGATTTAGCTAGTGTGACTTTTTTGGAGAATGCAGATTTGATGCTGGGGAATAACATCTTTATTCCTGAAGAAAATGAGGCAAGCATTGATTTGAATTCAGTTTCACAGTCTCCTAGGCCTGTAAGTCCTGCCTGAACACAGGAACAACATGCTGAGAAATTGCTGTGGTTAAAGCAGCAGAAAAAAGAAATACTGGCAAAAGCGCTGGGATTAGACACAGAACTGAAACAGCTATCAGAATAAGCAGCTGTCAGTCTTCAAGAGACTGCTGTCAGTAGAGTGATGAGTAATTCAGCTCTAAATGCTCAGCCTGATGTTGCTGAGGCCCCTCCTCCCACAGCAGTGATGCTCATTCTAGAAACACCAGGAGGTGCTCCTTCTGTGGCTGTCAGTGAAGACTGGAGTCATCCCGTGTGCCAACAGCCACCTCTCCTGGATGCGCAGAGCAGTTCTACTGCAAAGAAAGCCTTAAAAAAAACAGTGAAGTCAAGACTGGGCCCTAGGAGACAGGCCTGTGACATGCAAGCTGGGCATACTTCTTCAGATACAGCTGAAATCACTTACTCTTTTACAAACAGACAGCACATCAAGGATTGGGGTACGTGTACTCCAGAACCTCCGATAGAGGAACAGGTTAGACCAAGAACCAGTATCAATTGTTGGGAGTCTTGGTCTCTGGAAAAAGCATTAAAAAATGCTGGATGGACTCAAACAGCATCAAGAGGTTGGACTCCAGACCCTAAGGACCCCTCTTATCAGAAAATGCTCTTGGATGAGTCAGCTGTAGTGGCCACTTGACAATGAGCAGGAACAGAGCTCCAACGCACCCCGGGGTAATGACTTTTCTAATATTACTGTCATTTCTAATGTTACCAAGAGTAAAAAATGTTGTTGAAACTATTTATCCAGTTGTGGCTCCCCCTGACCCTTTAAGAAGCACAGTATTACAAGATGAAGGTGTTCCTATGCATCTAGGTCCCAGTGAGGAAGTATTACAAAATGAGAGGGGTAATGTACAGTTAGAACCAATGTTTAAACTATATGACCTTTTTGCTAACAAAGGTGAACCTGCCCCTAGATGAAATGCTGGTAGGCTCCTATATAAGGGTGGGTTAGAAAAAAAACCCGGATAGGGTTTTTATTGCAAAAAATCTGTTAAGGTCCTCCATGAAGTTCTTCTCCTCAGAGGTTTTTGCACTTATTTCTTTAGGAAATGGCAATTTTGATATATACATTTTTAAAATGTCTCCAGCCTAGATAGTTTCTGGGCCCAGTACCAGTTCTTAAAAAACAAGCCTATTTGGATCCCATTCCATGCTATCCCTTTGACAAGGTCCTTAGTAAAATTCATCACTGTTATATTTAACAAGCATTTGTCAATGCCAAATTTTGTCTTACTGGCATTGGCATTGGTAGTGCAGGAGTTAGAGAGATGCATAATAGGCATGCAGTGGAGTATTGAACTGATGCCAACCCACGCCCACCCTGCAGAGACTGACAGACATTGGGGTGTCCCTTTGGGTGTTTGGTAGTGCAGTGCGGGAAAACATTTTGGGCAGGATGTGAAAAATGACAACAGTACAGCTCATAAGGAGGCGTAAAAAAATGCCAGTGTTGAAAATGTGGCATGTAAATATAGCAAATTTGCGAAGTTACAAGGGTGTGTAGGAAATATGCAATGCACACTTGCAACACTGCCATTTTATGGGTGTTCGGCACCAAATTTTCAACATAGGCATTTTAGCACCTCTGCTCATGTACAGTGTCACTGTTATTTCCTCAAAGTGTCCCAAGAAGTAATTTCTCACAGCGACCATGCTATTCTGTGCCGGAAGTGCGAAAACACATTTTGGGCAGGATATGTGAAATGACAGCTGTACTGTTCATCAAGAGGTGTGGAAAAATGGTAATGGTGAAAATCCAGAGTGAAAATATCAGAATTGCATGACGGTACAAGCGTGCGTGCAATCTGCCAATGCACGCTTGTAACACAGTCATTTTATGGAGTATCATCACCAAATTTTCAACATAGGCATTTTAGGACCTCTGTTCATGAACTGTATCACTGTCATTTTCATAATCTGGCCCAAACACTGATTTCCCACAGCGACTGCGCTATTGTGCGCTGGAAGTGCAGAAACACATTTCTGGCAGGATGTGGAACATGACAACTGCACTGTTCACAAGGAGGTGTACAAAAATGACAATGCTGAAAATCTGGCATTAAAATATTGTGAATTCATGAAGTTATGAGCCTGTGTAGCAACTGTGCAATGCACACTCATAAAACAGGCATTTGTTGGATTTTTTCCATCAAATTTGAAACATCAGGTTTTTGAGAGGCCACCTCATGAACACTGGCACTGCCATTTCATTAATGGGTCCCGAAAGGTGATTTCATGCAGTGACTACGAAATCAACTTTTGAGGCTGATTAACACCATGACAGTGATAGAATTCATGAGGAGGGGCCCCAAAAACACCATGTTGAAAATTTGGTGCCAAAATTCCAACAAATGCCCGAGATATGCAGCAAAGTTGAAAAAATGCTATTCATTCCATTATACAGCTTACCGGCATTTCCTCAGTTCATGGTCGGCTTTGAAGAGTGCAGACATGTTCCCGGTCCAGCAAAGATCAACATGCCAGACTCTGGGGGGTAGTATGGGGTGATGGGGGTGTGGGAGGCAGGTTATGCAGTGGGTGGGTGTGGGTGGGGGCAGGAGACTACAAGGGACTGTTTTAAGTTATAGGAAGGAAAAAAACTAAGATCCTGGGACAGTTTTTAGGGGACTTGGCATGCTGGGTGGGCTCCCAGCGTGCCATCTAACTATTTTGAGGGGTTGCTGCAGCTGGCTGAGGATTGGGCACCCTCATGCGGCAGACAATGGGGCTTGAGGGTGAATTTATGCCGGGGATTGGGCGCCCTTGACACACAATGACAGTGGGGAGGAAGAACTGAGAGGATTGGGCACCCTCGGCATATAGAAATGTGGAAGGGGGCTGATTTATGCCAACGGGGAGTGGACTCCCCCATCGGCAACTTTGTGCGGCCACAGTAATCTGGATAGGGGATTAAGCACCCCCTGAGGTCAGCCGTTGGGTGGCCACCTGCCATGCTGTTAATGTAGCGAGCATGCAGGAAGGGTCCGCTGTGTCTGACGAGCTTTGCTCAGATTGCAGTGGACCTTTCCTTAGATGTGCTCACCACATTAGCATGCATGGTCTGGTGCCACTGATTGGGGAATGAGGGACGAACCTACTGATGCGTGCCCTGCATTCGTCCAACAGCGGCCGCACCTCCAAAGCTGCACTACTGCAAGATGTTGACTTGTGTGCAAGCGCAGCAAGCCAACATAAAAATGAAGGGGTCAACATAGAGGACATTCTGTTCTGGCAAAGGCAAAGATGAAAATACTGGGGAAACCTTCACCCAACCTGTACAGTGAACAAATATGGGATGAGAGTTGAAGGTATAAGGTTAAACTTTTTTCCACAAATTCAGGCCCTGTACATCTGCCTAGCTCCTTTTACTTAGGGAAGGATAGGGGATCGATTTTTTTCAGTGGGCTGCCCTGGTCCTGTTTCAAGTGCGGGTCCAGGGCCCACATCAACTCGGCCTGTGACACCTCTAGGTGTAGCCACTGCTTAGAATTTGAGCATAAGACTACTGACTATTTAAACCTCTTCAAATGTAACCTCTGTGAGCAGACAGAACGTGCCTATGGGTGTTGCTCTTGGACATCTCACAACAGAGAAGACTGTCCTTTGCATGAAGGCCTAATCAACCTTGCCCAACATCAACAAGCTAAATGGATAGCTGACCTAGCTAATAATACAGTAGAAACCCCAGAACCTCCCGAGAATTTAGGCCCCCTTGGTCAGGAACCAATAGATTGTACCCCAGTTCTAGATTCTGAAGAAAGGGCTTCAGGAGTCCCCATACAGCAGAAAGACATTTTGAGTGAGAGAAGGGAAATGCCCCCCCCCCACAGTGAGAAGGAGCTGCCCTTCAAAAGTGTAGCACAAAAAAAAAAGAACAAGAAAAGGGAAAGGGAAAGCTGTGACCCAAAAATCAAATCAAACAGGGGCTGTGCATACTGGTCCCTTTGTTCACTCCTCTGGCAGGAAACAAGTATGCGCCCCTTGCCCCAGAGGGAACAGATGAGGCATCAGATGGAGACTTCACAAACTCCTTTTCAGTAGCTTCTACTACAGACACCGAAAGTGGCGGTGGGGACTCGATTGTTAACTGAATAAGGCAGCATAGATCTAGGCCTGCATTACTTGTTCCCCAGTAGCTCTTGTGAGTAAGTCCTTCCTCTTTCCTTTTCTAATACACTCTCTAACTATAACAACACTCAACATAAGTAGTATAAAAGGCCATAAGAAACAATTAGGTGCATTACATTCATTAAGGAATTTTCATTGTGATATTGTGTGTCTTCAGGACTTTCAGCTTCAAACAAATTTCGAGCTACAACAAGCTTCTAAAACATGGACTGTCAGATCAGTTTTTTGGTCCATAGGCACTGACACCTGTGATGGTGTTGGAATCCTTCAAGCCAATCCCCTTATCAAAGTTTCTAGATTAATTGATATATATCCAGGCAAGGATCTGCTCCTGGACATCTCTTATAACTCTGAAAGATTTTGCTTAATTGCCATCTATGCCCCACGGACAAAGGCACAAAGGGTTAACGTATTCAGGGAAATCCAGCCCTACCTCCATTCATCCAGATTTCTTACATGGTTAGGAGATTTTAATTGTGATTTGTCCATATCTGACAGAGGCCTCCAGACCTCAAAATTATTTTGCAACTCAGCAACATTGAAATAGATCTGGAATACATCTGGATTAATTGATGCATATAGGAAGCTGCATCCCACTGGGGGGTACACTTATTTCAGGGGTGCCATTAAAACCCGCATAGATTACATATTTGTGTCTTCTGTGTTAGAGGTTGATAGCATTTCCACTCACCCAAGTGAATTTTCTGATCACATGGCTATCAAAATGCATGCAATGTAGGACAATGCACCACACTGTAGGAAAAACAAGTGGAGACTTAATGAAACTTTTCTAGATGACCCTAAAATGAAAAAAATGTGGGTACAAGATTCAGCGGCTAGGCTTTCAGTGTCTGAACTTTAAGACTCCATCCTCAACTGGTGGGAAGACACTAAAATGTCTTGGCAGACATTGTTCCAGCAAAGGGCAAACTATCTTTCCAACAAAGAATACATGCACTATTTACATTTAAGGTACCATCTTCAGCACCTCATTTCACAGGCAGAAATTTCCTCCATAGATTATGGGGCACAGATTAATAACTAAGAAACAAACAGCCAACATTCAGTACAATAGGGCCAAATCCCTAAATCAAGAACTGCAGTTTGGCACCAGAGTACAAAAAACTCTTTAGACCCATATAAGGAGTGCAAGAAAAGGGTGGAAAATAGGATTTTCATGGAGCTTGTCTCCACCTCAGGACAATTGGTACATAATCCTCAGGACCTTTTGTCAGTAGTTGAAGCATAGACAGAAAACTTGTTTAGCAATTCTCCTCAGGTAATAGATACTCAGAGACTGTTAGCCTCTTTAGAGTTACCACAAGTTTTTGCACAGTACACACAGCATTTGGTAGCTGATGTGTCTCTGGATGAAGTTAAAATTGCCATCTCAAAACTACCACTACACTCGGCCCTGGGGTTAGATGGAGTAGGGTCCGAATTTTATAAAACCTTTTTTGATGATCTTGCCCTAGCCTTAGTCATTTTGTTTAACTATATATTGCACTCTTCTAACTATGCCCCTCTATGCAGGAAGCTATATTAGTGCTACTGCATAAAAAGGGACCCAAGAATGAAATTGGCAATTGGCTCCCTTTAAGTTTACTAAATACAGACCTTAAAATATTAAGTAGAATTCTGTTAACTTGATTATCTAGAGTAGCACAATATCTTGTCAGCCCCCCCCAAACCTGTGCTATCCAAGAAACAGGCAGCAGGACAATCTAATAATATTAGAAATATTCTTGAGGGAGGGCAGGATAAACTTCAGGGTCTGATACTTGGGCTGGCTCAAGAGAAGGCCTTTGATAGGCTCTCTCACCAATTTCTGTTCACCACCCTTTGTGTCCTGGATCAGCAATATATATAGCAGAGCCACTATCATACCTAATGTTAATGGCTGATTTAGGAGGAAAATTTAAGTTTGTAGAGGAGTGCAGCAAGGATGCCCACTTAGTCCCCTGCTTTACACATTCAGTATAGATATACTTATTCGTATGCTCATGGCAAATACTGACATTACTGGCCTTACTGTCTCCCCAAATGTGCCCCCAATTAAAGCACTGGCCTATGCAGATGATCTAGTTTTAACATTCGACCCTAATGTTTCTTCTGCAGCTATATCTGAAGTGTTGTCTACCTATTCAGTAATTTCTAATTCAAAAATGAACATAGAAAAAAGTAAAGGAGTTACTTTTGGGTCCACTCCCTTACCCACTGCAGGATGGTTAGCAGGGATCATGATCTCTAATCCTCCTCGCTTGATTCTGAGTATTGAGTTTGGGCTGGAAGACATATCGATCCTTATTTGGGAAAAAAGGATGGTGCCTGTGACCAGTTGGTTAATAGTCGGAAAGGTCAAACAATTTCTAAGAAAAAAAAAGAGTCCTGTTGATGAAAACAGTACTGATCCCAGTATTTTTATATTTAAGATATGTTTTCCCTCTCCCTCAGGGAATGGTTACAAGTTTATACAGCATTTTCTTTCAAGCATTTTGGGGGTCTCAGTTAAACCCTTTTAAGAGGGAATTTACTTACCTACCTGTACACAAGGGTGGGGTTACATGTTACACCCGCTTGATTTTTATTTTAGTATATTTCTGCCCTATAATTTCAGTTTAGCTATCAAATCCAGGAGCAGGGCCTGGAAAGGTTTTGTAGAGTCCTGGCTTAAGCCATGCAGCCCTGTGTGGGACAGTAAAAACCCTAGGCTATTGTCCAAATTATTTGTTCCACAGTACGGATTAGATAGTATTAAATGGTCATTAAAGTGGTGTATTACCCCCTCTCATTTGTTAACTCTGGATAGGAAAGCAATTTATAAATTAATTTTAAAATCTGAATGTCTGTCAGAAGTTAGCTTCCCAGAATGTCGGTATCCTTAAAAAACTCAGTTCTGCTCCAATTGAACAACCCTAGAATTCCCCCCTTTGCGTGGGACTGCACTTGGTTATGTACCCATGGCAGGCTTAGTGTAAAGGCAAATAAGAAGCATAAGTGGCTGTCAGATTGGTACTGCCCAAGTGGAGCCTGTGGTCAAGTTTTGGAAACCCAACAGCATCTCTTCTTGTCATGTGGATACATCCAACCATTTTGGGATTTTCTTGCGGACACATGGGAGGAGTCTTGCTTTTCTTCTTTAGAGTATCAAACTTTGATTTACGGTCCCTCAAACCACTCTTTTGCTAGGTATCACACAGATACTATATTCATTGTTTTACACATAATCAGATATTATATATGGCAGACACGATGTATGTTTGTCTTACAACAGAAATTGATTTCACATACTGAACTGTTATTTAATTAAGCAATAAGGCACGACAGGGTGTGGTATATCATGGGATATCATCACGCCTCAGGTGGTTGGGCATGAGGACGCAGGCCGAGTGCATCCAACCATCCAAGAAGTGATGATATCCCATGATATACCACACCCTGGAGTGCCTTATTGCTATTATGAACTGGCTTGAAAGGTCAAATAAAAAGTTAAATAAACAGGTTTTAAAACATTTAAAATGAGTTTTTGGGTGGTGTAGGGTCACATTTTGATAAACGAGTTCTTAAGACAGTAGGTGGCACTATTATACTTGTAGTTGATAGAGGTGGGACTGTTGTGTCCCTGTGAACTCATCTCTCACTCTACATTGCATCCGGATATGAATTGTGGCTATTTTGAAGAGGTTTCTGTTAATTTGTGGTAACGAGTGGCGTGTAAGGTATTTGTGACGCTTACTGTTTTTTTTAAATGAAGAATAAAAAGCCACACACTGAAATGCTGTGGCGATGATGCGAGTCGGTGCGGAGAAGAGACTTCTGGCTGGGGTGAGACAACAGACAGTACATTGGTAAGTAACCACATGGAGGAGTTGCAGCTCTTGTGTTATTCGAGACCCGCTTTGTTTTTATTTGCTACAGAAAAAAAAAAATCCGTTACTGTCAGTCGCCCCCTGCTGCTGCTGCTGCTGCTACTGCTGCTATCGAAACCGAGTGACAAGTTACCAACTGCAACTTCTGTGCAGCTGCCTCTCGCCTTACTAAGAGATTGTTTTGGGTTATTTTTTTGGTTTCTTTTACATCTGTGGTTGGTTGCAGTATATCGGAAGACACACTCTGTGAGGGGAGACTTTTGTGAAGGTAGTGAGGGATATGGAGAATGCTGCTAACAGAGGAAATTTTGTGAGTGGGGAGCCTGGTTGCCGGAGCTTTTTTAAAGCCATGATGATGTAGCCCGATATCATCACAGCTTTAAAGAGCTGTCGACCAATCAGATTGCTCCATTTACGATCGCCAGTTCATAATACTAGACATGCATTGATCAGGATTATGCAGCTGGACATGGTTCATTTCTCTGCTGAAAAGGCAAAACATTTATGGTTACACTGCGATACCTGGTGTATCTAGATAATATTGTATGTATTTATTTGTTATTGTGATCATTGTTCTGCATTATGTTCCTTTAGAATGCTATTCTTTAATGTTTCTTTTGAAGAATGAATTTGTTTCAGTTTTATACATACTTTGTGACTGATTGTAATGAACTCCAATTTTCAATAAAATTCCCCCACTCTTTTTGAGAAGTGCCATGGGATCTTTAACATCCATCTGAACCTCAGCTTAATATCTCTTCTGAAAGACAGCACCTCAGAAGTCCAGCACTCCCTTCATGCTGCACTACAGTGTCAGTACTGGAATATTAACCCAAGTGCCTGGTGTGGGGATAGAACCCACAGCCTTCTGATCTCCCAGCCTCAGAGGCAAGTGTGCTATCTGCTGAGCCACTGACACTGACTATGTTCTTTAGCACTAACTAATTGTGCAATTAGGGGCTATAATAATCAGCAACCAGGCATACAAAAAGATTTTAAAATTAAGGAAGCAGCAGTGGCACAATTTAAAGATTCTGATCTCTTTTAAGTCTTGGAAAAGAAGCTTAAATATAAATTAAAGAGACAAGACTCCAGGTTTAAAGCACAGAAATTAATTAAATTTGAGAGAGACAAGAACAATTATGCTAAAGATCAGGCCTTCAGGTGGGATAAAAATAAAAACCAGAAAGCTAAAGGCAACAATAGAAAATCAAGGGATCAAAGATCTAAAGGAAAAGGAAACAGTTAATCTCTCTACCTACCAAGCTTAATTACAAAACGGGAAACCATACCACTCTTGACTGGGCTCTGGTATCTAACTCCCTCAACATACAGAAAGCAGGCATATTGGCTGACACCGTTAGTGATCACTCCCCAATATTCTGTATTTGGAAGAACAGAGATTCCCCCCAGGATACTCACAGTACGTGACGTCTCCAATTTCATGCCGGCAAAATTTAATGACTACCTAAGTAGCCTGGACTGGAGCCTGATTAGGCTCCTCCTGACATTGGACGAGGCCCTTGCCTACTTCCAAAACTCACTTCTCAATGCAGCATCTCTCTTTGCCCCCTTCAAAAAACTTCATACAAAAGGAGGCTGCCATAAATGGATCTCCCACTCTGTGAAATCTCAGATGAAAAGAAGGGACAAGGCTTGGAAGAAATTCTGGCTCTCCCACCTTCCCGCAGACCTGGTTACTTACAAAACCCTAAGAAATAAATGTAAGCTAGATATCATACTTGCCAAAAAGGTCAACACTGGGGAACCCTAAACTTTTCTGGGCACAAATCAACAAACTGCTTATGGGCAACTCCAAGGAGGCACAAGGTCAAATTGAGGTACAAGGACAGTGTATCAGTGATTGCCAGCTTATAGCTTCAGCAATCAACCACCACTTCACCAAACTTGATGCATACAAGGTAGGGCTACCAACACCCATGCCTGTACAGACTTTGATGAATCCCCCTGTTTGAACAGACCCCAATTTCACCTGAGAATGGTCAAGGTGAGTGGGGTCCATAAACTTCTGATAGCCCTCAAACACAAAGGCTCTGGTGGTCCAGATGGAATCAGCCCAAGGCTACTCCAGGAAGGTGCACTGTCCCTGCCAAACCTCTGACCGGATCAACAACAGGTCTTTACTTGAAGGGTACATTCCATACCAGTGGAAGGCTGCCAATGTGGTCCCCATTTACAAGAGTGGCTCTCGTGAACAAAGTGGCAATTACAGGCCCATCTCCTTGCTGTGTACCCTAGCCAAATTGCAAGAAAGGCTAGTTTATGGGCAACTGAGAGACTACCTGGAGCTCCACCAAATCCTAGCCCCTTCACAGCATGACTTTTGGGCAAACCATGGAACAGACACGGCACTCATCAAACTCACAGTGGACCTATTCGGGGCAATGGATGAGGGCATGTCGACGGGTGCTATCTTCATAGACCTGTCCAAGGCATTTGACCTTGTGGACCACAACCTTCTTCTTACTAAGCTTCAAGGCATTGGGCTTGATGCCCAGGCCCTAAACTGGTTCAAGAGCTATCTTTCAGGCCACTCCCAGAGGGTCATTTGGAAGGGAGAGCTTTCCACCCCTTTGCCCATCAAGGAGGGTGTACCTCAGGGATCAATGATTGGCCCCTTCCTGTTCTCTCTCTCTTCACAAATGACCTGAACTGGCACTGTGGGGATAGTTCCGTAGTTCAGTATGCAGACGATACTGTCATCTTCCGAGCCAGATCCACACCACTTGGTCTGGGCCCTCTCCTACAAGGGGACCTAAACACACTCGAGGCCTGGCTCACATCAAACAGAATGATCCTCAATGCAACAAAAACTAAAGCCTTGCTGTTTGGTCCTAGATCCCTTGGCCAGGATCGGACCAGTTCCCTAAAACTTACTACCCTTGAGGATAAATGAATAGACATAGTTGACAACATAAAATACCTAGGGCTAACTATTGACCAGGGTCTCACCTTTAAGTCCCACGTTGACAAGGTAACATGGTCTATCCATGTCAAACATGGCACCATGTACAGGCTAAAAAAAACAACTTATCTCAGAGGCTAGATGAGCAATCTCCTCCAGTGTCCTCCAATCCACATTAACTATGCTGCCCCGGTAATCCAGGTCATGGCAAAGGGTGAGGTTAGCAGGCTTCAGGTCCTGTACAACAAGGTCATGAGGTTTGTGACAATGTGTCAACCAAGAAACCACCCCTGCATCTCACTAGCCCAGCTGCAATGGCCTTCTTTCAAGGCTCGTCTACAGTATCCCCTGCTCTGCCATGCATATAAATTGCAGAGTCATTCCACCAAGCTTAATAGGAATAATCATGGCTTAACCTAACCCTTGAATGCTCAGGACCTCGGGTCAGTCCCTACTGGCAATCCCCAGAATAAAGACTCACAAGGGAGGCAATTCCTTCACTCTCACAACCCCTAAACTGTGGAACACTCTCCCACCTCTAGTACAAGAAGCCCCCTCACTACCAATCTTTTGCACTAGGCTTAAGTCCCTTTTGCTCGGGACAAGCTCATGCCACTGTGAGGGTATAGGATAATCACCCCCAATCCTAATCACAGCACTCATCCCCCTCCTTCTCCCCTTAACCTACATTGAATCATGCCTTAAATCCTTAAATCTTTCAAGTGTTGCACTTATGGTCTACGATCTGAATAATTGCCTGTACTGTTATCCTCATTATCTTATCTACTTCTCGTAACCCTGTATCACCTGACTGTATGTATTGTATTGCTTCTGGATCACCTGATTGTATGTATTGTATTGCTTCAGTTCTCCGAGTTGCCCCTGAAAAAGGGATCTTCGGGGCCTAGTGGGCCAACCCAGTCATCAACATTCAATAAATAAATAAATAAAATATCTTGAAAAGGCAAGGTACCTCACCATCTACTGTCACATCCACAAGTGGATCTGAAAGTGACCCTTCTAATTATTTTTCAGAAGAACAGGAGGAAGAAGAGGAAGAGGAGGAGGAGGAGGAACAATGGTAGCACCCATGTAGATCACTGATTATTGAGCGCTGCACTTTTCAGTGACTCAATAATAGCGCTCTACAAGAGAGCGAGTGGTGCAATACCTCACTACATCCTGTGTAGTGAAAATCCAATAACTTGCCCCATGGTCCGCACCCCCCTCAGAGTTGGTTATTTACGTTCAGGGTTGTGAGGTGCAACTGCCTGCAGAGTAGGTACAGAGTGCAACCCCCACATAAAAATTATTTCTGTGTGGTTAGTCAGGTATTTTAGCGACCATCGCTATTTGCAATGGTCGGTAGAATATCTGTCACCCTTTTGACTATGGGCTCAAGTTTGCTCGCTCCATGTGTTGGCGGTCTTTCTGACTTGCCTTTATCACATGGAACCGGAACAACACATGGAACCCAGGAGGGGCCCCAGAACTGTGAGCTTCAAACAGTTGCCATCCACAAGAAAACCAGAAGAGGAAGTAAGAGGTGGCAGAAATGCAAATTCCAAAATAAGGAGAGGATGGGGGAACAGGACCTTGAAGCAACACCAAATGTAATTAACATTTCAAGAAGAGATCTGGGCGAAACTGATTTAAGATTACTTCAGAAGGGGCTATCTTTCATTCCAAGCTGTGACTCTAACCAGTTCAAACTATATCTAGATCTAAGAAGATTTACAAGGAACCTTAACCTTACAGTTTCTTGGAACAAATACAGGAATGTGGGAACAACACCTGACATTATGGGATATGAACAGGATCGGATTTCTTTACCCTCAATGGAAGAAGTTGTGGATTTGTCTAATTACTCACTAGAATTATTTATTTATTTATTTATATATATTGCAATCAGTTTACAACCTTTGAGCCAGAGGCTCATTTCCAAAGGTACCTCGTCAACAGAAGGGGAGATAATACAGATACAAAAATACATCCAATAAGCGAGCATAAGCATAAAGAGACAAGCAAAAAAGGATCATGGATACAGTATACATTGGTAGTATTATACAGTGCAGGTACAGGTATAATAGATAACAGGGTAGAATACAGGGTTTAGCAGCATAAAGGTATGACATTGCAAGGTGAGACAGTCAAACAGGTTACACGGTATTAGATTACAGAGAACGTAAGGCATGTGACAGGGACAGTACAGCCTGAAGTTTGATTAGGTAACAGTGTTGCATACTAGTAGGACAACATAGCAAGCAGTATCATAACATGCCATACATGGTTAGTTCTTGACAGTAGCGAGACGGTAGGCAGCGGGATATGGCAGTAATGTAGGTGGTATAAATAAGAAGGTGAGGAGGCGGTGCAGCCCAGTGGGCATTGTCAGAACAAAGGGTGTTTGTGCATCCGTTATGCACAGAGTGCAGCAAGCTGCTGAACAACTCGCTTTTGAGGGCAGTTTTGAATGTGGAGATGGTGGGGATTTCAGTGATGGCGCGAGGAAGTGCGTTGTACCAAGAAGGGGCTCTATGGTGGAGAGACCTCTGTCCAAGTGAGGTCCTAGCTTGAGGAACCAGGAAGGTGGCCTTGCAGGAGGTCCGAGTGCTGAATAGGGGCTGGGCTAGGAGGAGGGAGGATGTCAGCCCGGGAGGAGAAAGTCCTAGCAGGGTTTTTTTAGATATAAGGCAAGTTTGGTATTGCAGCCGTTCGCAAGGTTTAGCATTGTAGCCAATTCATAAAGTTGGCAAGTATGTGAGCCTAGGGGCTCCCAGTGATTAGCCTGCATGCCTTATTTAGGATGAGGGGATTTTGTTGAGGGCAGTCATGTTGGCAGCACCGAGATAGGTAGCCCATAGTCAACTAGGGATAGTATGGAGGATGTAACTGCAAACCGGAGGCATCGAGGCGAGACAGTTTTATAGCGGTACAAGATACCAAGTTGTATATTGGTTGCAGAAGCGAGATTGCTTGATGTGGGTATGGTAGGTGAGGGCTGAGTCAAATGAGACCCTAGGTACTTATAGGAGTGGACTTGCTGTAGTTGCTGTTTGGAGCTGGAGAGGATACAGAGAGGGAGTTGTAAGCTTTGTTTTGAGGGTGGGCAAAGAAGCATGGTTTTAGATTTTTAAGATTTAGGACCAATCTATGCTCTTTAAGCCAGGTTTCAAGCGTCATTATAGGAACATTGTAGGGAAACCTGGAGGAAGAGGGGTTACGATCGGTGGCAAAGATGATGGCATCATCTGCATACAGCAAAATTTTCACAGAGAAAGCACTGGGCAGGGGTGTTAGGTATGGCGAGAAGGGGTCCCAGGATGGAGCCCTGTGGAACCCCAAGAGGATCGGTCGTGGATCTGGAAAGTGTCCCACCAATTTTGACACGCTGGGAGCGGGCTGATAGGTAGCTGGAGCACCAAGCAAGTGGTCCAGTGGCAAAACCAGCATGACAGAGGGCTTCCAGCAGTAGGGGGTGGGAGACCATGTCGAAGGCCTTTGATAGGTCGAGGAACACGGCCCCCACCAGGGAGCCAGCGTCCAAGGAGGAGTGAAGGAAGGATGCGAATTCAATAAAAGCTGTGCTAGTACTGTGTCCTGCACGGAATCTGTGTTGTTCAGGGCAAGGGATGTTGTATTTGGTCAGGTATTCAGAGATTTGTGTGGCAACTAGTTTTTCCAGCGCCTTGGAAAGGGGTGGGAGAATGGAGATCGGTCGGTAGTTCCCTGCTAAGGACCTGTCACCCCTTTATGGATTGATAACAGTTGCAGTTTTCCATGAGGTGGGGAATTGTCCCAGGCAGAGGGATTTGTTGAGAAGGCTGGTGAGTGGGGTGAGGACCTGATCCAGAACCAGCCGGAGAATTCTGTGGTCCAGGTTGTTGTCACGGGACTGTTGCCTTTAGTGTACAGGTCAGGTGCAGTCTGGCTTCCTGGGTAGTTACCCTACATAGGTGAAGCAAAGGCGATGGAGGCAGGGGCAGGTTGGGAGGTGGTTGGTCAAAGAAGTTACAGGGGAGGATAGGGCTAAGGTCAGTAAAGGCGGTGTTGAGGAGGTTTGCAATGTCGGCGGGGTCTGTGACGGTGGTGTTGTTGGTGGTAATCTGGGAAGGGGAAGGGGAGCAAGTGTTCCCATTCAGTTGTTTGACCTTGTCCCAGAAAGTACGGGATCACCCCCAGGAGGCGGTGAGGGTGGCCTGATAGTGGTCAGCCTTAGCTTTTCTGATTGCCCATGTGCACTTATTTCGTGCAGCATTGTAGGCCTGTCTGTCAGCTGGTCGCCTAGTTTCTATGGTACGGTGCCAAAGATTATCCCTGTGCCTGAGCAGCTGTGAGAGGGCAGGGGTAATCCAGGGCAGGTTATGTCTTTTGGATCGGACGGCAGAGAGGGAAGCAAAGAGGTCACAGGCTTTATTAAAGGTAAGGGTAAAGAAGGCAAGGGCGGTATCAATATCAGGCGCATGGAGAATGGGGGACCAGTCTTGCTGTTCAAGGTATTGTTTAAGGTTTTTCAGGCCACACGGTCTGAAACGCCAGAAAAGGCTGAGCAGTGGGTCGGGTGGGGTGGCCATCCAGTGGAACAGCACAGGGGAATGGTCACTGAGTGAATCAGGGAGGACTTGGATGTCCAGGATTTTTGGGGGCCGGTTAGTGATGATGACATCTAGGAGGGTGCTAGTACCTCTCTTAGGGTTCACACGTGTGGGTTGGGAGACTAGTTGGGTTAGATCCAGGGCTGTGAAGGAGTCCCGAGTGGGGGAGGAGGAGGGGCACAGCCAGTTCACATTAAGGTCCCCAACAATGATTTGATCAACACTGTGAGGAAGGGTGGCAAGATAGTCAGTTAAAGATAATAGTGCTGGGTTTTTGTTCCTGGGAGGTATATAGGCAGTGGTGAGATAAAGGGGTGACCTGGCAGGGTCCAGGGTGAGCTTAATGGTGAGGGCCTGAGCCCCACTTACAAGGTCCAGTGCAGGGAGGGCGAGACCAGTGAGAGAGTTCCTGGTGTAGATAGCACAGCCTCCCCCACGTTTGGTTACTTGATCCTCCCGATATAGGGTGTAGCCAGGGAGGGTGACAAAGGTGTCAGGGGTGGAATTAGATAGCCACGTTTCCACCAGCGCAATGATGTCGGGTTTGTGCTGTGAGACCCAGCATTGGAGGGATTCAAATTTTTTCAAGATGCTGCAAATATTCAAGGAGGCAATCAGCAGACCGGGACACCCACCTGCTGTGGTGGTCAGGGTGGGGCCGGGGTTAGGGTGGATATTGCCTGTTAAGAGTAGTAGGAGGACAACAGCTCTGGCCAAGGCACGGTGATATGAATTTTGCCTGCGGTTAGGAGGAGTTGGGGGTGGGACCGTGAGAGAGCAGGGATGGGTAGGGATTGCACAGTGGGGAGGGCAAGGTTAATGAGCCGCCCGGAAAGGGCTGGGAGGGAGGAGGGGGAGTGGCTGGGAGATGGGTGTTGTAGGCCAGTGTACATGGACATAGTAGGTTGAGTAGGAACTCTGTTGGTGGGAATTAATGGTGTAATAACCTGTAACCCAGGGGAGATATAAGGCTGGAGGAAGGGGGGTACCAGGAGGAGGATGACGGGGAGGGAGTTTAATAGGAGGTGAACTAGCATGGTATACAGGTGGTAGTGGTGTAGGAGGTTGAGATATCTGGGTTGCCTCCTAGAGAGTGTGGCTGCCACTTTAGATTAGTGGTAGTGCCATGGACTGTGGTGGACAGGGTACAGGGTTCAAGTCCCTGCCAGGGCAGCACAAAATATGCCTGGGAGAGGGCAGAGATCCACAATGTAGGGGTCAAAAGCAGGCTGGGATTGGGCCTCAGCAGGGTTAAGATATAGTGACTCCTAGTGATCACTGGGTGTTAGTACAGAGGAGGAGGGGTGGGTCTGGAGGTGGATTGGTATAGAAAAGGGAGGAGCAGGTGAGGTTGAGGGCAGAGGAGGGAATGTTGGAGGAGAGGAGCAGGAGAAGGTGATAGGAGGAATCCAGGAAAGGTAGGCAGACTACAGGTAGTGGATCTGAGGTGGAATAGGTATGGGTCCCTCTAGTGGCTAGCAGGTATAACCTGCAAATGGGAAAGTGGGGAATTAGAAAAAGTGACAGATGGGAAGTGATGTCATAGGCCAGTGCCTATAAAGGAAATGCCAGCTGTGGGTGGGGCAGTTGACATGTGCAGTGTGTTGATGGGCTAACCCCCCTCACAAAGGTGCTGGTAGAGGTACTTTAATTACCTCTTCACAGCCTGTGGAGATGTCTGATGCTCTCTGATGCTCCTTGGGGGGAGCTGTGGTGATCTGGGCAGGGTGAGTGGCATGGCCTATATTGAAAAAAGAACAAAGGCCAAATTAGTATGCAGGAGTTGAGGGTTCCAAACACTGTCCTGACTGAGAGATGCTACAGGTAAGACAAAAAACAGCTAGCTTGCAATAGCCAGTGCAAAAATAAATATCACTTTTTCTGCAAGAATGCAGGCAGGTCTTACAATACAGCTTAGTGAGAACATATACAACATAAACCAGGACTCGTACCCCCAACAGTCCCACAGTAGAGGCAGGCTGAACTCCAACGAAAACACTGCAGGAAAGTAGTCTTTTACTCTAACCGCCCTCACAAAGGTGCTGGTAGAGGTACTTTAATTACCTCTTCACGGCCCGCGGAGATGTCCGATGCTCCCTGGGGGGAGCTGTGGTGATCATTTAAGAACACAGGATCTGAGAACACTATCAGCAGCCATTTTGGAAGATTGGAAGCTACAATGGATTTATCCACTTGTTCATTGGAAAGTGAAATTGAGGAACTTGAGTTGGGAGAGACACAAGAAGTGTTAGTCCACCATGGGGATATAAAAAGGACAATTTTCAAACCACGGTCCACCTTTAATCCACTGTACAACCACAGTGCAGCAACTTTTGAGAGAGTCTATGTGTATGAGATTAACCAGCTTTCCTGCAATAAACTTGAACTTGAAGTAATATCACTGAGGGTGAAAGAACTGTCTTAGAAAATCTACAATGTGACTCTTCCATTACCATCAAAATAGCGGACAAGGGGGGATACAATTGTCATCCAGAACACAGATAAATATATAAATGAATGTATTAGGCAGTTAGGCAATCAAGAACACTATCTAGTGTTAAAATCTGATCCTATGAGTACATTTAAACACAAAGTTGATATGTAATTGAACAGTGTATTCGAAAGTGATGTTATAAATCAGGATACATTCAATTTACTTACAGTTTCCAACCCAATTAAGGCATGTTTTTACACTCTCTTGAAGGTGCATAAAATTTTTAATGCACCTCTGGGGAGACCAATAGTGTCTGGAATTGGTAGCCTGTTAGAGCCACTTTCACAGTTTATTGATGCCCACATTACAGATCTGGTTACTAAACTGCCATCCTATTTAAAGGACACGACCCAGGTCATTTGTCTATTGGAGAAGTTACAGTTAGAAAAAGAGTTGTATCTAGTGTCATTAGATATTGAGGCACTATATACTAACATTCCTCATCATGAGGGCATACATGCCATGCATTTCTGGCTGGAATCCTACACAGACTTTGACCAGGTCCTAGTAGATTTCCTATGTGCTGGTGCCTGACTGGTCCTTGAATGCAACACCTTTGTGTTCCAGGATGCACACTATCTGCAGGTTAAATATACTGCTATGGGGGCTACTTTCACCCCCAATTATGTTAATTTGTACCTGGGGTACTGGGAGAAAACAAAAGTCTGTTGCCCAAGACTAACTCTTTTTACCATAGGATAGATCTCTGGAGGCATTTTATTGACAACATTTTATTGGTGTGGAAAGGGGATTTAGCAGAGCTGGAGGTATTCACAGGTTGGATGGACTCTACCAATGGGACCTTGAGGTTCACAACACATGCTAGTGTTAATGATGTGAATTTCCTGGATCTGATAATAATGAAACAGGATGATGGCACCATTAAAACTGACCTCTACAGAAAAGAAAGTGACAGGAATACTATACTCCATGCTAGGAGTTGAAGCCCCCAATACATCATAACAAAACATTCCAAAATTCCAGTACATGTGACTTAAAAGGAATTGCAGTTCAGAAGATGACTACCAGAATACTGTTGTAAGGGTGAAATGTGTACTAGGTTCCAGCTAAGGGGCTATAATTTGGGTGTCTTAGACCTGGTGGAGAGGGAAGTGAAGAATATGACTAGAAGTGACCTTTTTGATACAAAAAGAAACTGTTGAAATCTCTGAGTCAAAACTGAATTTTGTTTCCACTTATACCTTGTGATCAGCAGGTATATAGGAAATAACAACAAGAAATTGGGGGATTATCTGTTCTGATCCTGTACTTAGAAACCACTATCCATCTCCACCTAGATTCAATTATAAGAGAGCACCAACCCTAGGTGATTCTCTCACCCACAGTTACCAGAAAAACAATGACCTAAGATCGAGGACATGGTTACCAGCATTGCCTCTGGGTACATTTAAATGTGGATGTTGCAAATATTGTGAGGTAATTCACTCACTTTAAAACATGCAACACTATCAGGGATTTTGCTATACATATATATATATCTAGGTAAAAGAGGTGGGGACCTAAAAACCTTCATTCTGGAAAGGGAAGCACTATGGATTTTCTAGTTGGGTGGGCACATGGCCCCAGGTCTAAATGGTAGACTGGAGGTTATGCCCATCATTAATAAAAAGGAGGAGGAGGAACAGGCCACGTTAATGCTTCTTTGAATAAAAATTTACAGATGATACGATAACAAATGAAATCTGTGTGACTTATTTTGTAATTTCACCTCTACTACTCCATTTTTTGTGATATCTTTTTTAGGTCTGATTTTTCACTGTGAATGATGTATGCATAGTTCCACGCACTTCAAGTGGTAAGGATGGAAAGAAAGTGGCTTGCCAGAAGGGGGCAGCACCTTCCTTACTAATGCACTCACAAGTATTTATTTATTTTTGATACTGTAATTTGATCCTGACTCCATTTCTAGAATTCTGCCTCAGTATTTATTGTGGTGTACCTACTGTTTCATCTTGTGCTTATAAGAAATATAATTGTGTTTCATGAATTTAGTCACTATCCTAACCTATAGCCAGGATATCTATTATTTATTATGTATTTAATATCTAGCTTTTTCAATGTATTGAATTATGGATTGATTGATTGGCCCAGTCATTAACTTTTAATAATTGCATAGGACAGCAGTAAGCTTTTTAAATGTCAGTATGCTTTTGTGTTATAATATATTATTAGTAGTCACTGTTGCACAGGAAGCACTTTAAAATTGCATTATAACTTAAGATTGTCAGAGGTTTTTGCATCATGTGACCTTGCTTATATGACTATTTAAGCATACCCATATGTTTGGTTCCCTTGTCCCTTGAGAAAGCCTTTTGGTGAAACCAAGTCAGGTCACACCAGTCAAGATTTCTGTCTGCACCTTTTTGCACAGCACAGCAAGGTATTTGAAGTTTAAATCTATTAAAACATTTTTACACTGCATACTGGTGCCGTGCATTTTGTTTGCTGCATCAGTTTCATTGCATGGCATGGTTTTGTAGTGGAGCGGCTTCTTCTTGTTGTTAGTAACTCTCATGACAACCGCCTGGCCAAAAAAAAAAAAAAACTTGCAACTGCAGAGGCCACTATAGGACAGAAGTCCTTCATTATAAAAAAAAATACAGTAACTGGTGCAGGCAGAGGAACTATTTTACTTAAAATTGACACAGAGATTTCATTGTTTTCTTACTTTATCCTGTAAATTTTAATTTGGACCTGTGTGTAGAATTCTGATGCAAATTTCATTAGTGCAATAAGACACTCCAGGGGTGTGTGATAGACACTTCTAGCACACAGTCAGGGGCTGAAGGCTCTTGGCCTGTGGCTTCATGCCTCACTACACCCCTGGCCATGCGCTAGATGTGTCTAGTGCATATGCCATCATGTCTTATTGCTTATGTAGGCATCCATCTGTGAGTATTATCTCCAGATTACAATTCATGAATTCAGTAACAGTAGCATCTGAGTATGCTCTGAAGATATACCAGTGAAAAATATTTTTATTGATTTACAAGTTTCTGGTCCAGAAAAGACACAGTAAGCTGAGGTTTGTCTTCAGGTGCATCCTGGAAGCATTGGGACATTAAGTGACTTGTCCATAGTCACACAGTGTGCAAGTGGTGTCTATGACATTCAAACCCAGTTCCCTAGGTTTGTCTCTCATTGCTCTAAACCACTAAGCTATACTGCCTCCCAAAACTCACGAGACCAGGGACAGAATGCCTGTTTATTTATTTATTCTTATGGTAAGTGGGTAAGGCCCACTAGACACCAATGCCTGTTTTCAGGGGCAATCTGAGAACACTGGAGAGTTAAGTAACTTACTCAGAGTCACACAGTATACAAGTGGAGGTTGTGGGAATCAAACCCAGGTCTGTTGGATGTGCCAAGCTCATTCATAGCTCATTACTCTTACCTCTAGACTATATTTTAAAGAAAACATTTACATTTTAATATTTTTATCATATGGAATGACATAGTACCCTGACCTACATTGTTAATAACCCTCTGCTTGTTGGGATAAGACTGCGCTACCCTCTATTTCCTTGATCAGCTGTATAAATAAGGGCCATGTCCCCATGAATTCTCAGTTTGGAGTCTGGGGTCAGCTGTAATCTTTTTTCCATCCTCTAATCAAGTTTTACATTCATGATCCAGACCTCCACAATGGGACATGTTGGTGTCAACCATCTCTGCATTATAGACTTCCTTGTGGAAGCCAATAAGATTCTTAAAAATGCTTGTTGTCTGTTAGTTTTTTTGTTTTGTTTTTTACTTGGGGAGAGTTTTCCTAAAATCAAATTTTCAAAGCCTGGGGTTCCTACCATAGCCTCTGACTGTCGCTGTCCTTAATGTGACTGGTTGTGCCGTACCCCTGCCTGGTCTCCTTGACCTCTACACTTGGGTAGAGTGGTGTCCAACATCTTTTGTTTTAGTCATGCACTTATTGAATTATATTGTATAAAAAAAAATCACACTGTATTATGACTTGTCCTAAAGCTCATTACTCTATGTAATTGTACCTTGCCTTTATCGCCTCTTTTACTATGTTCATCTTTCTCAGATTATCCTGTCTATTTTTGTTGTACCTTTACACTGTTCTGTATTTTTACCTTTGCAACCTCCTGGGTCACACCTGAAAATAGGCATTTTCTGTCTAGTGTGCTTACCCGGTAAACAAAGGCTAAATAAAATAAAATAGCTACCGTAGTACCATATTTCTGGCCTTATGCTGTTCAAAAGAGCTGGAGTACAGGGCACTCCCCAAAAATATGATATGGTGTTCCTGTCTCCCCACATCCCCTAAAGCATCTATTATTGTACCTCTGGTACAGTGCTTGGTCTTATGTTGCATTAAGAAAAAAAAAACACACAATCTTCCATCAGAATTCCTTCCAGTTATTTGATGCTGATGTGGGGAAGACTCCCTACCAGACTCTCAGCCAATCCTTGGGCATCAGGATTATGTCTGCTTCCAATTCCCAGGTTACCCGACAGTGGGGGTGGGCACTACCTCACTAAACTGGTTATAGCTTTGAACTAAGTGAGAGATGTGTTTCTTCTCAATCTGATCTGCTCCCACACTATCTAAGATATGTATGAGGGGGTGTTGATCTTTTTGTATGTCTCATAACTTTAAACCTGTTTTGAGAAAGGATGTTACTTGGAGATATCTGAAGAAATCTGATCTGCAAAGTGTGCAATCTGTTTGCATCTGCTCAAACAATTTGATTGTTCCATTAATCATAAACTGAGAGAATCTAGTTAGGCCCAGAGCCTTCCATCTCTGGAAAGATGTGCCTAGCTTCAGAGGTTGGAAGCTCAGACATCCATCCACAGCTGTACTGCAGGAAACTGGATCTTCGATTTGGAGGTTTTTCTGCACTTTGAACCAGTTTGTGTATAACAGTTTGAAGCAAGGACTAGTAACCATCAGTGGCCACAGCAAAGGGTGCTTCAAAGATCTATAAGGGGTGGGGTCCTCCATTATTATTCTTCCTTTCCATGACCAACCAGATGTTTTCTGGGCTATTGCTTTTGTATTCAGTCCAAGGAAGGAGTTGAACCATTGACAGTATACATTGAGATCCGGAAGGTCCACTCCACCCCGTTCCTAGGTCGTTGCAAGTCAGTTCACTTGATCCAACATTCTTACCAACCAAGATGAAACAGGGAGTTGCTCTTTTCAATTTGAGCCAGTCTTGTTGGGGTACCAGTATTGGGAGAATTTTGAAAAGAAAGAGAAGCCTAGGCAGGACATTCATTCTGAGGTAGTCCACTCTGCCCAGAAGAGAGAGAGGCATAATTTCCTATTGTTTGAGGTTGGCCATGACCTCTTGTATTAATTTATAATAGCTGGCTTGTTATAATCCCTTCAGTCAAACCAGGATGTAGATTCTGAGATACCTAATCTGCGTGGTCAGCCATTTAAAGGGAATCAGTTGTTTGAGAGCTAGAGTCATAGAACTGCTAATGAGGACCACTGCTGTCTTTCCATCATTGATTTTGAAACTTGAGACTTCACTGTAGCCCTCCAGAATTCTCTGTAGGATAGAGAAGGTATGGGTAGGGTTTCTAAGGTATAACATAGTGGCATTAGCATACATTGAGTTGAAGTTGTCCTCTCCCCCACCCCTATTCCCTAAAGATCTGCATGCATTCTGACCATGGCTGCAAGTGGCTCAATAGTTAGTGCAAACAACAATGACAAGAGGGGACACCCCTGCCTAGTACCCCTACCGATCACAACAGATCTAAAGTTGTCCCATTAACCTTCATCTGGGAAGTGGAGCGGGCACATAGTTACATAGAAACATAGAAATTGTCAGCAGATAAGGACTGCTAGGCCCATCGAGTCTGCCCATAAGTCCTGTACTTCATTACAACTTTTGACCCCCCCCCACTTAACTGCTATGGTTCCCCTATGCCTGTCCCATGCATGTTTAAAGTTAACCACAGTGCTTGCTCTCACCACCTCCTGTGGCATACCATTCCATGCATCCACCACCCTCTCCATGAAGAAAAACCTCCTCACATTCCCTCTTAACCTGCCACCTTCCAATTTCATGTCATGCCCCCTAGTTCTTGTACTCCTCCTGTATTGGAAGATTCCTCCCCCTTGCTACACCCTGTTTAAGCCCCTGAGGTACTTGAATGTTTCTATCATGTCCCCTCTCTCCCTCCTCTCCTCCAGTGAGTACATATTGAGGTCCCTTAATCTCTCCTCGTAAGACTTCTGGTGCAAGCCCTGTACCATCTTAGTCACCCTTCTCTGGACAGCCTCCAGCTTGTAAATGTTCTTTCAAAGGTGTGACCTATAGAACTGCACACAGTACTCCATGTGAGGCCTGACCAGGATTTTGTATAACGGCATCACTACCTCATGCCTTCTGCTGGTGATACCCCTTGCTATGCACCCCAGCATGCCACTGGCCCTCCCTGCTGCCTTTGTACTCTGCTTTGACTTTTTCAGGTCATCTGAAATAGTAACCCTAGGCCTCTTTCCTCTTTGGTGACTGTCAGCAACCCCTTCCCCCAATCCTGTAGCTCTCCCCAAGGTTACTGTGTCCCATGTGCATATTTTGCACTTTTTTTAATTAACTCTTTGTTGCCAATTTGCAGACCATTTCTCAAGCTTCACCAGCTCCCTCCTCATTTTTCTCCACCCCTTCTGGAGTATCCACCCTGTTACAGATCTTTGTGTCATCTGAAAACAAGCAGACCTTTCCTTCCAGCCCCTCTGCAATATCACTGATGAAGACATTGTACAGAACTGATCCAAGGACTGATCCCTGAGGTACTCCACTTGTCACCCTCCTCTCCCCAGATTGTACTCCTTTTATCACCACCCTCTGTCTCCTGTCCATTAGCCAGTTCCTAACTGAGTTTTCCATCTTGTCTCCCATGCCCAGACTATGCATCTTGTTAACCAGCCTCCTATGTGAGATGGTGTTGAAGGCTTTGCTGAAATCGAGGTAGGCGAATGTCTACCCCCTCCTGATTTACTTCCTTCATCACATAGTTGAAGAAATCTATGAGAATTGTCTGACACAACCTACCCACTGTGAACCCATGTTCCCTAGGGTCCTGGACATCAATGGCTTCTAGATGTCTTACTATCCTTTCCTTAAGCAATGCCTCCATGATCTTCCTCACTACTGAAGTAAGGCTGACCAGCCTATAGTTGCCCATCTCCTTCCTACTGCCTGATTTGTGTGGAGGGATGACATGTGCACTCCTGCAATCCTCTGGCACCACTTCTATATTAAGTAACTCAGTGAACAATGCTGCCAGAGGTTCTGCTAGCTCTCTGCAGCTCCCATAGTATCTTTGGGTATATCCCGTCTGGTCCCATTGCTTTGCCCACCTTCAATTTAGTGAGTTTCTGTAGGAGTCTTTCGCCCATGAATGGACTGTTGCCTACCTCTTTCCCCTCTTGGCATCTGATGCCTGGCTGTGGTCCCTCTCCCTCTCCCTCTTCTGTGAATACTGAACAGAAGTATTTTTTCAGTATTTCTGCCTTATCCATGTTTCCCTCCTTACACTTCCCTTCCTCCCCTTTAAGTCTTACAACCCCCCCAGCTTTTCTCTTTTTGCTGATGTACCTGTAGAATGTCTTGTCCCATTTCTTTACTGTCTGCACTAAACTTTCCTCAGTCTGTGCCTTTGCTCTCCTCACTGCCCTCCCTGTTTCTCTTAGACACTCGAGGTACATCTGTCTGTCCTCCTCCCTTTGGGTCTCCTTATATTTCCAGAACCCTGCCCTTTTAGCTCTCACCTTTTCTGCCACCTCTTTTGAGAACCATGATGGCCTTTTCCTTCTCTTGCCTTCTGATACCAATCTGATGCATTTGTTTGTTACTTCCACTATGGCTCCTTTTAGGTTCAGCCACTGCTCTTCCACCCCCCTCCTGTCCCCCTATTCTCCAGGGCACTTTTGATAACTCTCCCCATTTCAGCGAAGTCTGCTTTTTTGAAATCAAAAACCTTTGCCCTAGTATGACTTGACTGAATCCCTGTCTGTATGCTGAACCACACTATGTGGTGATCATTGGATCCTAGTTGCCCCTCCACCAGGACATCAGTGATTGTTTCCCCATTGGCCATTACTAGATCAAGAATCACCTTGTCTCTGCTGGGATCAAGCACCAGCTGCCTGAGTCCTGCTCCTTGTAGGGAATCCAGGATGCCTCTGCTTCTAGCTGAAGCAGGTAGCTGTGTGGCCTACTCCATATCTGGCATATTGAAATCCCCCATCAGCTGAATCTCACCTTTCATTGCCATTTCATGAATTGCATCCTCAAGGTCCCTGTCCACTTCTTCCCCCTGACCTGGATGCCTGTATATCACCCCTGTGTATTTTGCTGTGCCATTTCCTGGTTCAAGGGTGACCCACAGTGCCTTGGCCTCCCCTGCCTACCCTGTATCTGTGTTGCCTTTATACCATCCTTGACATACAGGGCAACTCCTCCCCCTTTTTTGCCTCCCCTATCCTGCCTAAACAGAATATAACCTGGTATATTTACTTCCCACCCATGACTGGCAGTGTACCAGGTTTCAGTTATTTCTACAATGTCCAGGTCTGCATCAACAATCCCAGCCTTCATGTCTGGGATTTTATTTCCCAGGCTGCGGGCATTTGTCACCATGGTCTTCCAAGTATTACTGCCTGTCCTCCCTCCACTCCTGGTTTTAGTCCCCTGCAGTTTCCTCCCCTTCCTGTTAACTTTAACATGTGTCCCCAATTCCTTTGCTTCTCCCCTTCTGCCTGGGCCAGGTGACCTTGGCAACATCATTCTGGTGTATCTACAATGTGGGGGTGGGCTGCTACAGTTTTCCTGTACTTGTTGCCCCCCCCACCGTCTAGTTTAAAAGCTCATCAGTGAAGCATTTGAAATATTTATTGAGGGCTGCTTTCCCCTTTCTGGACAGATGCAGCCCATCCCCACTGTACAGGGCCACATCGTTCCAGTTAGGACTCCAGTCCCCAATGAAGCCATACACTTTCTCACTGCACAAGACCTTCAACCATGACTAGAAGTTACTAATGCGGAGATTCCTGTCTTCCTCCCTGACATGGACTGGTAGCACTTCCAAAAATGTCACAGAGTTTACTACTTTCCCCAGGCTTCCCTCCAAATCTATGAAGTCATCTTTCACCTCTCCCAAGCTAGCCCTGTCTTTGGATAGGTAATTTGTTCCCAGATGGACAGTGATCTCCAGCCACCCCCCCTTGCCACTGCTTTAGCAATCCTCTGGATCTTCTTCCCTTCCCTGTGCCTCCTGGAAGTCACTTGACCTCCCTTTTGTCCCTCCCATCTATGCCCAGATCCATTCTCCGTACAACTGAGTCCCCCACCAGGAATAACTTCTTCCTTCTTTGGGGTTCTCTTCCTCCCATCCCTGGGTCTCCCTGCTGGAGGACCCTCACATCCTCCCTGGTTTCAGTATCAGGTTCCTTTGCAAGACGCTTCTGCTCCTCCAAAACAGTGAAGGGGTTTTTGAGCTGGACTGGATGGTGTATGTGTCTCTGCCCCCTTCCCTGAACCTCCCTGAGCCCACTGTAGTCCACCTGCCATTTCTCACAAACAGTGGCAGAACCTTTTACCAAATCCAAATTTGGTTATGGTAGCAAATAAAAAGTCCCAACAAAGCCTATCAAATGTTTCTTTTACATCAACAGTAATTGCTACCAGCTGCTCCTGAAATTGTCCCTGTATATGAAAAATATTAAGGCAGTGCCTGATATTATTTAAAAGATGCCACTCTAGTGTAAATCCAGATTGGTCAGGGTGAATCAGTTTCTGGAAAACTTTGTTTCCATGAGTATGTAATGCTTTGGTTAATATTTTGGAATCTACATTTAGTCATTATTTTGGGCAGTAGGATTTGCTTGGTGGTTTTCCCAGTTTTGGTATAACTGTGATGAATACAGATTGCCAGGAGTCTGTAACATCTCCTTCCTCCTCCTGAGTGTTAAAAACTCTAGTAAGCAATGGAGTTAATTGGGGTTAAAATGCCTGAAAGAATTCTTTGTTGAAGCCATTGGGACGAAGAGACTTTTCTGATTTCATGTCCATTATAACTTGTGTGACATCTGCTTGAGGGATAGGGCTATCTGTCATCTGTTCAGCTTTTGACAGCACTGGCAGTATTACCTGGTTAAGGTAGTCTGAAATGTTTTCTTCTTGCTGAAGTTTGTTCAGTAGAACAATGCAGGGAATCATTCAACTCCTTAAAGTAGTCAGCTATCTCTCTAGGTGTGACTCCTGCAATATTATTATTCAGGAGGGTTCTTGATTTTCTTGACATACCTGTCAGCCTGTGCCTCGTATAGACAAAAGTAAGCAGATGTCCTGCTCAGTTACCATGCTCAAAAAATATTTCTGATTTAAATATCATAACTTACCCTCTGTTTTTTTATCTAAAAGAGTTCATAATTCCTGCCTGACCTGCCTTAGTTATGCTTCCATGTCTAAAGCCCTGCTCTGTTTGTGTCTATTTTCCAACTCTTTCAAACAAGATTCTTATTTTTCCTGCATTTACCTGCATTGCCTATTCAGTATGGAGGCATAAGCAATAATAGTGCCTCTCAGCTTTGCCTTGAGTGTGTCCTACACCCATTTATTCTTTAACCTATGTGGTCCTATGGTCTGATACATAATCCCTGACAGTGGCCTGAATTACAAAGTTAAAATCTTCTTTTACTTGATGTATTCATCTGCCAGAACATGGCTTTCATCTAGTCCCTTAATTTAAGTACCATGGAGACTGCTGGATGATCCATAAGTACTACTGGATATATAGAGCTTTTTGTGAATTTGTGGAGAGCTGTTATATTAATTAAAAAAAAAATCTTGAATAAGATTTATCTAAATTTGAGTAAAACATAAAATCTTCATCCTTGGGTTGAACTCTCCACACAGTTCCTCCATGTCTACCTTGACTGCCCTGCCAATTAATTTATTTGTGGATGAGGTGTAGTCAACCTGGGTGTTCACCACACAATTGAAGTCTCTGCCAATAAGAACGATATCTTCCCCCCACTTTTTCAAAGAGGCGCTGAAAGAAGGCTGGGGTATTGATATTGGGGGCATAAAGATTAAGTAAATATAATTTTTGCCTGCAAACCTCCCCTGAATACCACCACAAGCCTCCCCACATCTTGCACCTCAGTGTACAATATTTCAAATGGTATGTCCTTATCAAAAAGAATGGCTACTCCTGCTGTCTTGCCCAAGTGGTGAGAAGAGGCCACCACCTTACCCACCCATTCTCTATACAACGCCTGGTGCTCTAGATCAGACAGTCTGGTGTCCTGCATAAAACCTATGTCACAACATAATTTATTCAGATATGCCAGAATTTTGTTCTTTTAACTATTAAACTGATTCCCTGAACATTCATGGAGACTGTATTTAGGGTACTCATTGGAAACTCATGTAAGAATCCAGTAATTTGCATTCCTGACATGGTAAGGGCCAAATGGTTTGTTGTAATGTCAATATGCAAGTCATATCTGGAATTGCTGAGGGGTTTGTCATCCTATAAACACAGTTAAAATAAAACTGAAGAACTAGAACATACAACAAATGCACAACAGGTGCCACATGAGTGTACTGACAACAGTACATAATGTGAGAAGAGAATAAATAGTACTTCCAGTGTACAGAATGTCTCCCCAGTGCGAGACTGGGGAGGGTGTAGCAACTTTGCTAGGGTACGTTTGGTGGTTAGTAAGCTTGATCTGCTAGTACAATGTCAGATAAGATGGTCACAGGCCAGGCACCTTAAGAAATAAGATGGGTAGTGCTGATGGTCTCAGCTGCTTGTCCCAATCATGGATGAAATCTCAATGGGTTCATTCAAATGATCACATGTGCCCTGAGAAAATCAGAAAGTGTTGCTGTTGTCACCCCAGAACCCCCTTCCCACCTGAAGAGGTACAAGGGAACAAGCCCCCCCCACCACCCATAGCCACCACCTCTATCAATGCACCTGGCATACCCTGGTCCCTGCAGCAACTCCCCTGGCTCTGCCTATTGGTATAAAACTCCATTGGAGTGCAGTGGTGGAGCCTGGTCACTTTAACTGCTGCATGGCCATTCTAGAGTGTTTTTGTTTAGTCATAAACTCTTGACCAGTTCATAGGATTTGTGAAGGGTGCAGATCCATGGGGGCAAATCTCAGTGTGGTCTCCACCCAGGTGCACTCCATTCCCACCCTTTGCTAAGTTCTGCTGTGTGCAACCATTAGTCAGCTAGGTGTCTCCTGGACAACTATGCTAAGAATCCTGATATAGTACCAAGGGGAGTGCAGTAGGCTTCAGTGAGTCAATCCATGGCCTTCAGGAAATCTATGTTCATGAACTGGCCTGGAGGAGCAGGGGTACAGGCAGTAGCCTGCTTCCCCTCCCCCCGTTGCCTGTGTAGGGCAGTGGTGCAAGGAGTTATAAGATTTAACAGGGCTCCACAGGCCAATGTGCAGCCCTTTCAATAGCCCAGACCCCACAAGTTTGGCTCACTACTCAGGACATAACCTGGTAAGAGTCTGAGCAGGGACCCTCTCAAAATTCAGGTGGAGGAAGGTAAGGAATTTCCCTCCAGCATTCCAACCTAGATAATGATCCTGAGGGAAACAACTGCACAGTTTGCCAGATTACTTATCCCCAGACTGAGCCTGCTTTCCTGAACACTATCTGAACACTACTCTGGAATATGCAAACCACCATCAAGGTTGGGGGGGGCCTCCAAACTCTCACTCACATCCCTTCACAGTAAATGCACAATGAATACATATCAGCCACTGATGGTTATTCAGAAATTTCAGTTTGTGCTTGTTAAGGATTTGAGAATAGTTCACAGAAATAAAAAGCAAAAAGAAGAAAAAGAAATTGTCAGCTGTTTTTTTGTTATCTGAATTACCTCCTGAATGAAACCATAAGGTGGAATGAAAGGGGAAAGTACCAAAAGGTGAGTGCAACTGCTACATATAGAATCAGATTATTTTAAGTTGTCATTACTGATGTTCCAGATTGTCTAATGTCCTCTTCTGAGATTGTGTTATTCATGGCGTGTAGTTCCCAGTTGAAAAGCCTCTGTATGATGGCCTTAAGGCGCATATGTAAGGTGTTGGCTGTAATGCTGGTTCTTTTTCATCGACCTGCTTGGTGCCAGGCTGTATTAGAGTGGTGAAGTTCCAGAGATTCCATCTCTAAGTTGGTACACTTCAGACCCAACTTTTGCAAGATGGGTGCAGCATCATGGAGAGATCATCTAAAGACTGCATTCAAGTGTTAAGGAAGATTCTAAGTCTGGTTGTGGATAGTTTAACTCAATTTTTATTTGTTTCTCCTTGGCTTGTTTAATTATTGCATGCACCACCCACCTTCTATCATTCAATAAATTGGAGAAGTCCTGATCAAAGAAAATCTGCCATCCATTAAGTCAGAGATCTGGTGTCTTCCAAGCCATCTGTAAGATTAAATGGCATTTTGGATTTTCTAGCATTTTGACCACTACAGAGCATGGTCTGGCCATTTGATATGTGGGTCTCTGCAGGAGAGATCTGTGGGAGTACTCTATAGGAAGTTGTGCATTGTCAAGAATTTTAAGCGTGGAGAAGAGCAAGTGTTCAATAAAGGCTGCCATGGAGGGAAAGGATTGCTCCATGTCCTCAGGGACCCCATGTATTTTTAATTTTTTTTTTGCAATTAAATTTATTTTCTAATTTTCAATATAACAATACAATGGTAGACATAGTACAACCAGAAGTATATGCACCTACAACAAAGAACCTAAAAGGTATGCTACAAAGCTGGTTTTGGTGCATGTTACAAATAAGACAAATTTTAAAACAAAAGGATCTAAATAATACAGCCAGAGTGTTCAATGAAGAAACTATTATGTTAATAAAGGAAACTAAGGAAAACTAAAATCTCCCCCCATTGCTCCCCCACAAAAGCCCAGCAAGCACCCAAGGATAGCAGATAGAAAATACACATAGCAGTCAATCAAGGTGAGAATCAGGTTCCTTAACAGCCAGTCATCCCATGTATACAGGTTACTTGGTATGTGCCACAATATTGATATATTATAGAAAACAAATATTGAGAAATGTGGTGAGTATAAAGGGTATGCAGGGAAGGGAATAGGGGTTGGTTAATAGCCAAATTTATTCCTCAGGGCAGTGAAAAGGGAATCCCAACACTTTTGAAACCTAGGTCAAGCATTGGTAATTCTAGCCACACTTCTCTCTGCATTGAGAGTGTTGAGGAATTCTGCCCACCATTCCTGAATGGAAGGTGTCCATGACTCCTTCCAGTGCTGGAGAATCAAAAGTTTAGTGACCATGGAAACCATGGCCATCTGGGTCTTGAGAGACAATACGGGAAGGGAAGAATAAAATCCCAATAGGCATACCTTCTCTTCAAAATATGGCAGTAGGGGTAAGTATCCAGAAATGTGCTTTTTGATCGCATCCCAAAAAGTAGCAATCTTGGGACAATACCATAATTTGTGGCTTAATGAAACACTAGGAGCATCACTGTCTTGGCACTTAGGAGAAGATAATATGCCCATTCTATATAATGTACTGGGAGTATAATATAAGTTATGCAAGAGATTAAATTGAATACATCTTAATCTATCTTGTTTAATAAGCCTAAAATTATCTGACCATATGGACTCCCATTGTGAATCGTCGGGGGGGTTAGTTATATTATGTTGCCAATAGAAGGCTGCCGAGGAGTAATTCTTCCAGGAACTGGTAAGGAATGCTTTGTAGAGCTTAGAAACAGTTATGACATTTTTGGCTAATAGCCAAAGAGGCTCTAGAAAGGGATCTACCTTGTCCATCCAAGGGGTTTTACCTAAAAATTTTTGAAGACAGTGGTGGAGGTGGGTGAGATAAAACCAAAGCTTCTCCAGAGCCCCCAATTTAACTTGAATCTGGGAAACTGAAGGGAGTGAAAAACCCCGAAGAAATTGTTTCAATTTTATATCAGGATGTAGTTGAAGGAGTTGGGTGTTTATGGGTTTATTAGCGATTTGTAAGTTAGGGTTGTTACAAAGGGGTTGGGAGATACCCTTTCTCTTGATCAATGCAAAGTGTGTGCAAAACTGGTAGAATGCTCTAATGGTCCACCCAACAGGTGATTCCTGAATTTCTGGGGGGATAGCAGCCAAGGGATAATACACAAAGGCTTGTAAAGATAAAGAATCTGCCTTAGCACATTCCTGGTCAAAGTGTAGGCCAGGAAAGTTAATAGAGGATTCCTCACATGGGGCGGCCCAAAGTAAGAACTTGCTAGCATGGATGGCCAGATAAGAGAGAAAAAGCCTGGCACTTGCAAGCCTCCCTTTTGGTGGGGGCCTGTGAGCTTCCAGTATGCTCTACGAGGGGGGGGGTCCCATTCCATATAAAATCAGAGCATATGCTATGGAGTTTCTTGAAGAAAGATTTAGGGAGATACAAAGCTAGACTATTTAGGGGGTAAAATACTTTAGGGAGAATTGTCATCTTCAGGGACCCCATGAGTTCTAAAGTTATTATGACATGACTGGTTTTCCTAGTCATTGATTTTGTTTTAGAGTTCCCATTCTCTGTTAAGGAGGTAGAGTAGGGCCCTTTCATGTGCACCTGTAGTCTCTGTGACCTCTCCCAACCAGTTCTCCATCACTGTCATGTAAGAATCCATACATTTAAGATCTTATTTATAGTTAGCTAGTGATGTTTCTACATGATCTATTGCTGTAATGATTCCATCTAGCTTTGATAAAACCACCTCTTGCTCAGTTGTCTCTGTTTCTGTGCCATCAAAGCTGTCAGCACCGGGGGTCTGGGAGCCAGGCCTACTGCTGATGGCCTGCCCCTTTTGCAAATCAGAGTCCATCAAGGCCTTTAGCTTGGCTGATTGGGTCCTAATTTTTCTGCCTTCAGTACTTACCATCTTCCAGAGTCACACATTGATGGTATTTTTTTGGTGGTCAATTTGGAGCACCTTTCCAATAAATGATCATCCATAGCTCGAAGAGCTCCACAGTCAAGCGGCCATTCATTCCATGACTCTGTCACACCTTTTAAAGGCAATTTATTTGCATCCCCATCATAAGTATCCCACACACAGGGTGTGTTTCTTGTATTCTATCTATGTACCAATTTAGATGCCATACCATTCTATAATTATTATTAGATAGTGGATGATAAAATCCACCAATTAAAAAGAGCCTACAATTTCTTTGCAACTGTGGCATCATTAGTTCAGTCCACAGATTTACAAAATCCTTAACTTTCCATTTCAATTTTCTCTTCTACTTAATTGAAATATGAATATACCAGTACAATGTCCTACCTTTCTTTTCCTCCCAATCTACATTTGTATGCATGTTTGCCCCCTGTTGGGGCCCATGTGTTTAACTATTGTTTGTTTTGTTAATTACTTAATACTGAACATGCTTATTTGACTACAAAGGTACTTCTGAGTGCTGAATTACCATTAGATAATATATCAGTGACCACAGAAGGGATAACTTGTGCTATGTCAACATGGCTGTGGCAGTGAAGTCTCAAGCTGAGTTCTCTTAAGGTTTATGGTATAGACTACTAGGAATAACTACTTCTATAAATACAGACTACGTTGCTGATTATAGTGACTGTAAGGAATGTTAAATTCTGCACTTGGAACATCAAGGAGGCACAAAGTAAAGAGGAAATGCCACTTGATCCTTCCACACATTAAATCTATAGGAACCCAGGTCGGGATGCTATAAGTAAACAATACCAAAGCAGAGCATAGCTCCTTGTGGCACAGAGAATGGGTTGGGCAAGCATTTGGGAAGGCAACAGTAATACAAAATC
The DNA here is from genome assembly GCA_016271365.2 of Neoceratodus forsteri. Taxonomy (NCBI): domain Eukaryota; kingdom Metazoa; phylum Chordata; order Ceratodontiformes; family Ceratodontidae; genus Neoceratodus; species Neoceratodus forsteri. The sequence continues at coordinate 856,655,327 of CM057456.1, forward strand.
TGGAGTGGCTGTTCTTTTCACAAGAAGCGCTCCTTTTCAACTAAGCTCAGAGGACAGTGATCTAGAAGGACAGCCCATTTTTCTAAGTGTAAGTTTAGGCTTACTGACTCAACACTTGCCAGCGTTTATGGCCCAAGGAAAGTTGGCACCCAGTTTTCCTAGGTTTACTAGCCCAATTAGTGAAATACTCTCAAATTCCAATAATAATAGCTGAGGGTTGGAACCTACTGTAGTAATTCATGGAACACTTGATTGATCTCTCAAGATGTGGCTTACGCCCACAGAAAGGGTACTAAAGGAACTACAAGATAAAATAGGCCATATATACCCCACAGTTCCTGAATACATATTTTACTCAGATGCTCATAGCTCAGATTCCAGATTATACCTCTTACTTGTAAGTGCAAGGCTCCTGGAGGGTGTAAGGACTTGTGAAATCTCAGCTCGGGTGATCTCAGATCACTCACCAGTATATATGCTCCTCTGAAACCCAGGCACTTTGGACAGAAAGCACATGTGGAAGGTCAGTAAACCACATATTAAAGAATAAATAGTACTTGAGTAAAATTAATGAGGCAACAACTATTTTTTGTGCAGAAACCTAGGTACTCTGCAGGAGGTTAGTCACCTCGGGGAGGGGGGCGTCTATTAATGCACCATCCAGAGCTATAAGGCCATTAAAAACGAGAGAGAAAGGGAAATCTGAGAAAAAATTGCCAAGGGTAATTAGAGATCTGGAAAGGATCATAAATAGTGGATCCCCAGAATTGGAGAAGCTTATATTTAACACACTCAGGGCAAACTAATCAGAACTTCTAAGGGAAAGGGTGGTAAAATGCCATATATACATTCAATATTAGCTATGTGGGCTTCTGGTTCCAGCTGTGGATGAGATGTAGTACAGCATCAGAGCTCGAGCCCTCAACCTCCAACAAAAACAAAAGCTTTGAAAATGTATTTATCATCAGCAAGAAGCTTTACACAGTTGATGGGCAGAAGGAAAAAAAGCAGTGGCGGAGGTGGCAGCACCTGCAGCTCACGGAGATCATACATTAAATATTTTCAGTCAGAGGTGCGAGCATTTAAAGAGAATCCAAATACTGACCTGTTGAAAACTGAACAGAAAGTCCAGGAACTGGAAACACAGTTAGGAGCTATGGACAGCTACACTGACCATCTTAAGAGCATCATGGTGCTCACAATCCAGGAATGCCAGGCCTTACAAGAAATGTGCAAGGACCTAGAAAACAGGTACAGCTGAAACAATCTTTGAATCTATGGCCTTCCTGAGGATGTGGAGGGTCAGGAAATGAGGACCTTTACTGAGGGTCTCCTATGTGAACTCCTACAACTTGATCCCAACTACCCTCTAGACATAGAACAGGTGCACCAGGCCCTCCAAACCAAACCAAACCAAAAAACAGTACTGACCATCTTCTGTGAATCATTATAACATTTTTGAGCTACTCCACAAAACAGGATGTGCTGTTGTGAATGTGGAGAATGCGAGAGGTTAAATACAACAATACCAGGCTACATTTTGACAATGATTATTCACCTGCCATAACAGCACAGAGGACTCATTCACCTATCCTGAAGGATCTCCATGCCCAATAGCTGAAATTTCAAACCCAATACCCTGCTTGGCTAATTGTCATGTTTCCAGAGGGGCCTAATGGCTTTCCACCACCAGATGAAGCAGTGAGAGAGCTGTCCACCTGAGGAATCAAGGTCTGGTATCTGCAACAAGTACAGGAATCACAGGATGTTGCCACTCTTCGCAGATCTGCATGGTCCAGAGTGGCACCTCTCTTGGAGAGGCATTAGGAAGGTTTAGCCATGGTGGCTGAAGTTCGTCAACTTTTGCAATCTTTAACTAGGTCCTTGTCTTTGTGAAGTGGATTTACTCTGGGTTCAGTTCATCTTGCCCCAGCCGGGCATTAGCCCGCAGACATTGAAGTGATGTTCTGAAACACATGTGGTCTGTTTCGGCCCTTTGGCACTGCATTTTAATTTTAACTCCACCCAATCCTCCCTGCACGGTGTACTGGCAGGAGATCTGATACATCGAGCACACTCTGGGCAGGGAAAAAATCCTTGTGTCCCCACTTTGCACTGTGACCTCCAGAACAAAACAACCTGCTAGTGGCTGAAGAAGCTTTCTCCTGCACACACAGACATGTAGGAGGTCACAGAGAAGTTGGATTCTCTTAGTTGGGATTTATATGTGTGTGTGTGGTGGGGGGGTCCTTAATGCAGTTGGTTGCAACTCAGGAGGACGTCAGACCCATTAATAGCCAATATATATCACAGTCCCTGCTACAGATGGCTTAGCATTCAAAGAATGCAGTAAAAAAATATGCCCCCATAAAGAGGTCAGGCTCCTTTAAGGGTCCAAATGAAGTGTGCCCCATCCAGTAGATTCGGCCCACTCTCCAGCAATTCACCTTGTGAATTTGAAGTAGTCCCCTGGTTCACTGCCGTCAAATGCCTGATTTGGGGTGAGTCACTCTCGCGCCTCTTCTGAGTTTGCTGTTCTTTTTGGCAAAGGGCTGTATCAGCCACTGAATAGGGCAGGAAAATATTCTCAAATACCTCAGGGTCCTGGAAAATTGCAGCTACACTAGAAATTTTAAGGGTTGGCTCTTTGTGAGGAAATCATCTTTGAGGATTTTTTTTTAATCAAAAAATGCTGTGCACAAGTAAGAGTACTTACATGCAAATGCAAAGATGTAAGTTGGTGACCATAGTGCCCAATATTCCACCCGTTTACCTGCAGCCCTAAAATTTGATCAACACTCTGCCTTATGCCTCCAAACGGTTAGTGCGACCACAAATTTCTGAATTGTTGGCGGCAATGATCTTTGCCCCATTGGCTCCTATCACACCGATCCCTAGATGACTCAAAAGGGTTGTGCTACTGACAGTGTGATGAGGTCTGCTTTACAGGGCATTTGCCCAATAAGAAGCAGAAGTATAGAGGAGGAGACTGTCTGTGATTTTAAATAGTAATGTATTGGGCAATGTGTTGTACAAATGTTTAAAAGATATTGTTAAGAGCAGTAGTGTCTAGGGAACAAGTTCCCAATGGACTGGCTCCTGTCATGTGCAGCACATTCATGTGCCTTAGCCTGTACCAAAGCTATGAGTTAAAGTCCTTTGGGGGGGTTGGTCGGTGGCATGCAGTCTATGTCTTTACTATAATACTCCCTTATAGCTTGCAACAGGAAGCTGGGAAAAGATACTCTGTACACTTGACCATGTCTCAGAACATATATCAATCTATAGTTTAGAGATCTTTCTAGTTGGTCACTTTGGGGGAAATATATCCTAGCTGTGTCTCCCCCCGCCTACCCAGTAGGGCAATATGACTTTTCTTTGGTCTCTTAGGAGCCCCCTCCATCAAACATGTGAGACTAGGAGACATACATTTTTTAGGGAGATGCATTGGCCAAGAGCCTGCCACCGGCCATCGGAAATTGTACATGGATGAGAAAGAGTGAACCAAACTGTTGCAGAAGAGATGCAGCCTAGAGCTAAGCAAGAACCGGGGTTTGCAGCCTCCTTGGACAGGGCAGATTGTGACCTGAGGAACAGGGGACCCTTACCTGGTGCAATCCTGTTCCCTTCACTAATAATGAAGGACTGCATGGTAACAATCACTATCGCACTGCTGAATGGGGTTGCCATACTTAATATTTGGCTTTGTAGTCAGTGATTTCCTTCCGCCTTTAGGGACGCTTCCTATATAAAAATTAACTTCTATTGAAATAAAGCTTGGCAACAGAAGGGCATGTTCAGACGTCTATGAGTTGCCGTCTTGTGGCCAAGGGGAATAACATGGGAAGCTGAAGGGCGCAAGTTAAAGAGATATGTAATTTATGGCTCCAGTCCCTGGCTTTATTTATCTCTTGTACATCACCTGGGAGGGATTCCATATGTATGTATGTGATGAGCGTATTGGTAAGGCTGGAGGTGGATCTGGCCCATCCCTCAGTTCTTAGCTAGGAAAGCATCACAATCCTCCCTTGTTCCCTGGCGGTCAATAAGCCAGGAATATTGCTTTCAGTAGGAACTCTATGGAAATATAAATGGTGCAGTTCTATTCTCCATAGATCTCAACTGGTATTTCACTTGCCTTAGCCACCCTGTTACTGGGATATTTTAGTATACTTCTGCTCTATACTTCAAAAGAGGGGTGGCAGATGGAAAAACAAAGGATTTTTTTTGTTTTTCTTTTTGTTCTTTCTTCCTACAAATGGAGGCTTTGGGGCTCATAGAGGGCTCAGACATCTTCATTTTTCTCGCCCACACCCAGACATCTATGTAGGAAATTGGGGGGGGATTAATACCCTCTCTCCTTTCCTGTGCTAGTAGCAGATAACTACTATAGGGGCCTACAGTGGCTGCTGTGACTTAAACCTCCCCCTCGGAATACTTCAACTATCCCTTTATAGGAGAACACTCTTTCTCCCTATTCTGGAAGTACTTTCTTCATGTTTCCTCACTAACTTCTGGAGTTAGTGGGGACTTTGTTTGTTCTCATGCTGTTTACAGTTTTCTTAATGTTTGCCCTGTTGGTTTGTGATGGATTATTTCTGTTGTGTGATTTACTGAAGGTATATTCCCTGACCAGTTTTGGCAACCATGTTTTTTGTTTTTTTATACTTTCTATCTATTCCTCCTCTCCCCTCCAGCTCTGGTCTCCTTAGGAGCACCTAGAAGTCATCCCTTTATGGTCTGCTCCTACCTGGTCAACCCTCCTTTGCCCATGTAGCCATAGTTTATCCCCCAAGTGGGGACGAGGTGGGCCCCAACACCCCGAACTTCTCTGGTGGCATCAGTTGGGAAGGTGCCAGGATGGTGGCCACAAATCGAGGGTAAGCTCCCGTGCTTCATCTCTGCCAGAGCTGAAGGGCATTTTTCCCTGCTCTAGGGAGTGGCTAGTGCCCTGATGTCAAGGTGCTGCCACCGACGTCTGCCACTCCCAACCCCTTCTCTATGCTCCAGCACTTGCTGTGCCTATGACTTCCGCCAGAGGCCAGCCAAGCACCGAGCAGGAACCCCCTCTCCCTCCCAGAAGAGGACAGCTGTCTTCCAGATGCTCGATCCTCTCCCTCCCCTGCCAACCCCTGGCAACCCCGGCTTGTTCCCAAACCCAGGTTGCCAGTGTGGCACAAGGTGTGGCATTCAATGCCTCAACCCTTAGTGCCACCGGGCCTTCCTGGCAACCATGTTTAATAAACTGTGCTGTGGTTATCCATTATCAAATTTACTCTGACTATTCTTTTATTTCTCTTTTCTCTGTCCTTCCTGCTTCTATATATTTCTTAGCTCTCCCTCTAAATGATATGTTCCCATAAGCTCCTCCTACTTTAGCCTACCCATATATTTTATGAGCGTGGGTGCCCACCCCCCTTTCAAAACCCGACCCTCCCCAGCAGTCTTAAAGTGATTAATTCCTCACAAATACTGTCCTGGAACATTAATGGATTCCACAGTCCCATTAAAAGGTCTAGACTACTACAGCAAATCAGGTGGGATAAACCAGATATTGTATTTCTTCAAAAAAAACATTTGTCCCAACTGAACATTCTAAATTCTAATCCAGGGGATCCCCAACAGTGGTAGCTGCTTCTCATAAATCAGGGCACCAATGGGGTGTGGAAATGCTGGTACCATGCAATGCCCCCTTCAGCATCCAGGACCAGTGCTCAGACCCAGAGGGATGTTGTGCAATAGCAGTAGGCCAACAGTATACCACCCAAGTTACCCTGACGAATGCATATTTCCCCCCCAAGGAGTAGATAAGACTCTCGCTCAGTGCTTTTTAAAAAAACTATTACCCATGCTCCAGGGACAATTAATTATGGGAGGGGATATTAATATCACCCTGTCTGCTAGCCTGGACAGACATGTGCCCCATTACATAGAATAACATCTTCAAAAATACCACTGGGCAACTTTAGCACATTTAGGATTTACAGATCTCTGATGCCACTTTTTCCCTACTGCACCCTCTTACACTTATCAGTCCCATAGGATAGGGATGTTGGCATGCCTGGACTATGTATTCACTATGTCAAATACCTGGATGCCATACAGGACATCACCCATGGCCCGATATTCTTCTTGGATCATGTGCCAATGTATGATAAAGTGGATCTAGGTAGACCCCCAACACATCATGGTGGCTCAATTTGACACTACTCAGGGACCCTGAATTCTTACAGTTTACCAAGGAAAAACTACCCCAGATTATAGCTGATAATACCAACCCTACCATTCCATCCTGCATACTATGGGGCACCATAAAGACTGTGCTGTGAGGGGAATACATCAAATACTCTTCTGCTAAAAAATGGGTAAGAGAACAAAGATATATGCAGCTTCAAAACCAGCTTGCTACCCGCCAGTCTTTTAATTTACAAGGAGATAAATTGATCTTACAACAACCTGAAAGTGTTAAACAAGGCTTATAGAAACTAACTGATTCCAAAACAGAACAATCACTCCTTTATCTCAAGCTCTATTATTATGAGGGTGGACCAAGGGGTACATGAAATCGTGTAACAGCTTTGTGGGTCCACTGAACCAAAGCATGGATTTCTCAAATGTTTGACAGTGACACTGGCACCCTAGCCTCACACCCCACAGAAATTAGAAATATCCTAGCCAACTACTATAGGAAACTATATTCTGTGGAAGTGGACACACCCTTCTAGCAAATACAGGACTACCTATGCTCCCTCCCTATGCCAAAATTGTACAAAGCAAATGCATAGTATTTAATAGCACCTATTTTGGCCGTAGAAATCAATCGGGCAATCATAGATGCAAAGCCATGAAAATCCCCTGGATTGGATGGCTACCCTGCCAAATTCTACAAAAAGTTCCACACAAATCTTATACCTGTTTTGCTTCCAGTCTTTCACACAATACAAGATTGGAATTCATCCCTACCAACCTGGCATTACGTGACAGTCTCAGCCCTCCCTAAACCTAACATGGATTCTAGATTTGCCCGATCATACAGGCCTATTTCTCTTTTAAATTTTAATTATAAACTATTCATGAATGTATTGGGACATAGATTGGAAGTCATGGCACCTTCACTCATAGACCCAGTTCAAGTAGGATTTGTGAAAAATCACCAGGCACATGATAGGATGTGAAGGACGCTACTGTTAATAGACCATGCCAGAACCAATAAAATCCCAATGGCTCTGCTACGCCTTGGCACAGACAAGGCCTTCGACAAGGTGGCCTGGCCATTCCAGTGGGCCATGTTGTTGAGGTTCAGTCTCCCTGAACAATTTATAACAGCAGTACAAAATATCTATGCCACATTGCAGGCTTACATTAAACTTAATGGCTCACTGTTGGATCCAGTCCCATTAGAATGAGGAACCAGGCATGGCTGCCCCTTGTCCCCACTCCTGTTTGCTTTATACTTGGAACCCCTTACCATCCATACTCAACAGACCACACAGCTCACAGGAATCCCAGTAGGGGGAAGAGACTATAAACATTTTTAATTCACCGATGATTTACTTCTTACCATAACATCCCCGGAAAAATCAATCCTTAGGCTTTGGGAGATATTTTGGACCTTTCAGATTTAATGGCAGATTACAAACTTAATACTTCTAAAACTGAGGTAATTTTATACAATTGTACAACATCCCCACAACTTGAAGACTCCTTTCCCTTCAAGTGACGTAAATCAGAATTTAGATATTTAGGGATTAAAATTTCCTTAAACCTTGACCACCTGGAATTACTTAATTTCAAGCCATTCACACAACACATAGCAGAAGACCTGTCACATTGGTTGCAGCTATACTTGGGCTTTTTTTCCAGAAAATTGAAGCTATTCATCAAAATACACTCCTCTGCATCTTCTATTATTTACAAACTCTACCTCTGATGCCAGATCAATTATATTTCAGAGAGAGAGGGATAAACTCATATTACGATTCATTTGGTGTGGGCACCCCCCAAATTCGGTACTCAATCTTACAACTACCACAGAATCATGGTGGGGTTAACCTGACAAATCTTACACTCTATGCACAGGCCTCCCACCTACATACAGCATGTACCTGGATTGCCCCATCCCGCCAACCATATTGGAAATAAATTGAAATTATACTAAATGATCTACATAACTATGATAGGTACCTGTTTGGTAATCCCCCTCAGTGCACCCCTGTATCTAAGTTCTATCAATATATGGAAACCACCTTAAAACAATGATTACAGATCAGTAAATTATTTCCATCCTCTAATTCTACCTTCGTGCACTTGCTTATGATATGGAATTCATCCCAAACCAACTGGATGGAGCAATATGGATTTGGGCAAGGCTAGGCCTCCACTACTTTTTTCAAATATTAGATAATAGGAGGACTACACTCTTCAGTTCTTTACAGTCTACCTTCCACCCGTGCCTGACTGAACACTATCGATACCTCACTGCGTTCCTATGTAAGAGACCAACGGCCGACACACTGCAGCCTTCAGCCCAACTTATTACCTTATTTTTGGCATTCACTTTAGCCTACGCCGCCTGGCGAGACCACAGGACTATCAACGGCGCTTCCACTCTCCAGAGCGGCCTCAAACCCAGCGACTTACCCCACAGACGGGGCTACGGGGCAGGCACCCGCAACACTATTTTTGAACGGGCAGCCTGGAAACTGGTGAAATGCAATTGCTTCACCTAGCAGGCCGACGTCATTTCTGGTTTCGGGGCCGGCGGGCGTGCAATGGCGTAATGATGTCTGGCCCACCTCCAAAGTCCTCTTAAGTGTCGGTGGCTGTGGCCTCCGGGCCTCCGCCGGGGTCGCTGGATGCTCCGATCACTGACCCACCTCCCCTGGAGAAGGATGGCAGTCCATGGGGCGCTCCATCCTTCTCCCCAGCCCGACCCTCTGACAGTCCAGGTCCATTCACGAACCCGGTTCGCCGGCGTCGCATGCGGAAATCCCACCGCTGCGCCAGTGGGCCAGCCACCAACTTCTATTATTGACACAACTTCTACTTGTGTATCTCCAGAGCAATACTTTAGGTCACATAACAGGCTGACTCTATAAAGTTTTACAAGAAACCTTAGCGGATACCTCTCTATCCATCTTACAGAGATGGAATCTGGAATTAAATACAACATACACATTGGATGAATGGAATAAATATGCCATTCTGGCCTATGGTCTTAACTCCTCAACATATTGGAGAAACTTCTCCTGGAAATGCTCTCATGCTACTATAAGTCACCTGACATAGTAGCTAAATATGCTGGAGAAGGAATGGCTGTATTTTGGGGGGATGTGGTCAGAGGGTGGCAAATACAATGTGCATCTTCTGGTCACGCACTTCTTTGAAGCCTTTCTGGCAGGCTGTAGTCAAGGAACTTGAGGCAATGCTTAACTGTCCAAGGGTGATCACCCCTGCTCTACTATTAATGGCAATTCTACTGGAGGGGATGGGCCTGGAACATGCAAGTGGATGTCTTTTGCTAATCTCTGCTCTTGCAGCAAAGAAATCCATTTCTCAGCTCTGGCATACCCCTAAAAAACATACACTAGAGGGATGGAGATCCATTATGTTGGACATCTGTAACACAGAGCATATGACATATACTCTCCTTGATAAGCTATCCTGTTTTGAGACCAACTGGAGGAAATGTGTGTAATATCAACTGGATCAATACCCAAATTGTGTACCATGGGGCGGGCTTCCCATACTCACTCCTTTATTCTTTATTCATCTGTCTCTCTGCTGTCTGCTGTGTACTGGTTTCTCTATTTATTCTTCTTATCTGTCCCCTTCATTTTCCCTTCAAGTAATGATTATTACTTTCCCCAGGATATGGACTAAAAAGAAAAGTATGGCTGATTTAGCAAGAACTGCTGGGATCCCTGTTACCTTTCATAAGCCATCAACATAAGGCAGTTACATGGTCCTTAAATTGTATGATCAAGCATATAATCTTAATGTACCCTGATCATATCAGAATGCAGATCCAATTTGCCAGGGATGCATAGTTTAATAAGTCTGAATAACCACTTTAGTGTGTATATGTTTTACCCCACAGTGAGTATTTGGGTGTTTAACAATAGGTAGTTTGACAAAAGAGCAAGCACCTATTTTAAAATGCTGTTGTTCAGCCCAGCACAGGGACTTTATGAATGTAATGTATGGTACTGCCATCACATGTATGTTGGCATTTCTTCTTTGTAACTGTACTGATTTTTATTATATTTCTGAAAATTAATAAACATAACGTTAAAAAAAAAAGATGAGGTATATGGACCAGAGAGAAAAGGCAAGAGTTCCATCTCATGCAGGAGGAAGCATACTGAACCATAATTACAGTTTGGATAACCCAGGATTTACCTCTTCTGAAAGCACCTAGGGAAATAGTGGAGACTGTCAGGAAATATTATAAAGACCTTTACCAAGCTGAAACACTAGCTACCACAGAGGACATCAGGGTCTTCTTGCCGGAGGCTGAATATCAGGCTAATAAGCTAGGGGTTCTCATCATGGATGACAAAGTTAGGCAAATGATCCAAGACTAGAGCTTTAATAAAGCTCCAGGACCCAACAGATTTTCCCTTAACTTTCATAAGCTTCTTTTGGGAGAAGAACATCGACCCAGACCAGTAGGAGGCAATTATTACCCTCTTTCCCAAACCAGGCAAGGATCCTGGTGTATTGCAAACTTTAGAACAATTTATTTATTGAACCTAGATCTTAAAATGTTATTGAAGATCTTGGGAACCAGGTTGGAAAGGTATGGGGGTGCCTCATGGGTCCAGAACAGGTAATGTGTTGCAGGCCCACTATCCACAGACCATATGAGAAAATTGGGACACATCATCTCTGCATATGGGGACACCAGAGCACTAGTGGTTCTGGTGACTATGGATCCAGAGAAAGGCTTCAACAGAGTATCTTGGGAATCTTTCTTCATTACCCTGGAAGAATTTAGCCTCCCCCCTAAGTTTATAGAGTGGGTAGATTAAACTTTTTGTATTCCTGTCAATGTATGCTAAGGATGTGCTCTGGAATCAACACTGCCATTCTTCCTTGAACCTGGCCTCATCTGAAGTTCTTGAGAGGTAAGTAAAATTACTGGGACACAAGTTGAATGTTGCAAAACCTAAAAGTGTGCCACTTGATGTTCATGCACAAAAGGCAGTTGTTATAATGTGGGGAAGGGCATGGTCACCAACATCTATTAAATGTTTGTGTATCCAGATAAGACTATCATTGACACCACCTGAACAGTGACAGACTTGCAAAGCAACACTAAAGGTCAATCTCTTCAGATGGGCGGCCCTCCCATTATTGCTGTAAGCTAAAATCAATGGGCCAGATATTCAAAAGAGTTGAGCCACGCGCAATAGGGTTGCGCCGACGCAAGTCCGAAATGTGCCATTCTGTGATATTCAGCAGAAGGCAGTTGCGCCCCCCAAATCATGCTGAGCAACAACGCAATGCTAATGAAGGCATGCGCAACTGAAGGGGGAGGAACCATGCATAAACTGCACAGCCCGATATTCAGCTGGGCCATGCAGAGTTATGCAGGCGCAACCCTACCTGTGCCTGCACAACTTTAAGCCCCAAAAATGATTGTTGAGGGCCACCCACAGGTGAGCTGCCGCATTGCAGGATGCAACACAGCAGCTGCCACCTGTGGGTGGCCCTCCACTCGTTCCTGGTGGCACCCCCCATGCCCTGATCATGGGCCAGTGTCCCCCCCCATTAGCCCGATCGTGGGCAGAATATTATTTCCAGCCCCCCATTAGCCTGATCGCAGGCATCAGACATCCCTCCCCCAAAGTCCAATATCCCTGGTGGTCCAGTGGACTGCCAAGCCCGATCACGGGCATAATCGTCAAACCCACCCGGGCGGCGGGAAGCAGGCGGGTGGTGCTGCTGCCCGCTGGCTGACAGGGGAGCCGGTGATGGGGCTCTGGGTGGGTGGGTGGGGGGCCACTATATCACCAAGGTTATTGGACTTTGGGGGTGGGTTTGACGTTATGCCCACAATCGGGCTTCACGGTCCACTGGACCACCAGGGATATTGGACTTTGGGGTTTGATGTTATGCCCGCAATCGGGCCTCACGGTCCACTGGACCACCAGGGATATTGGACTTTGGGGAGGAAACGCCTGATGCCTGCAATCGGATGCTCGGGGGACATAATGTTCTGCCCGCGATCGGGCTAATGGGGTGGAAATAACATTCTGCGCGATCGGGCTAATGGGGGCTATAACATCATGCCCGCAATCGGGCTAATGGGGAATAACGTCATGCCCGCTATTGGGCTAATGGGGGAAGGAACATTCTGCCCACAATCGGGCTAATGGGGGGACACTATTATGCCCATGATCGGGCCGTTTCAGTTATGCCCGTGATCAGGCTGCAGGGGGCGTCGCTCCCCAATGGCTGCTGCCTGGCAGGGCGCCAGGTGCAAGTCATCGGCGATCGGTGCACCCGCATGCTAATGGCATGCAAACGTGGGGCTATAATTAGATGCAATGGCCCCCCTGCGCCTTGCATAAATTATGGCCCCATTTGCATGTCACCTTTTGAATATCGCAGGTTTCGCATGGCGCAATGGAACTTGCACCACCGCATCTGAATGCTCCACTCTGATCACTTGCGGTGGCACAAGTTCCACTGCACCATGTACAGTGGCTGTGGCCAGGGGGTGATATTCAAAGAAGTTGCTCAATAGCGCAACTCCATTGAATATCGCCCTGGCCACACCCCAGCGCAACTTTTTTGAGCAGCACAAAGGCTTGCACCACAGAATGGCGCAGTTTGAATATCTGGCCCAATGTGATTAAAATGAACATCCTTCCAAGCAGGGGCGCCGACAGAGTGGGTGCTTGGGTGCTTGAGCACCCCCAAAGTTTATATGAGCACCCCCAAATTCTTGTCCTCCCGGCTCCATGGTCCACCTTGCCTTTTCATTTCCCCGCTTCTCTGCCTGTTTGCCTGATTCAGGCAAATTGATACTCTGTGCTGTGACCAACTTTCACAAATCGATCCCCCGTAGCGCAACCTGGCACTGGCGCGAACTGTGACCTCAACATATTATTCATATTTTTTTTTATGTAGTTAATTTAAATGTAGAAATGTGTGGTTTCTAACTTGGTGGGTCAAGAAGTAGCCCGAGTTTGACGTCTACCTAATCGGCAGCATTATGTGGCAGTCAACAGTAGGATAAGTCTGGTCTGACTGAAACAAAGTTTTAACCTGACGAGTTTTTCCCCAAATATCTAGCTGCTTTTAGTTACGTATTATTTCATGTTTTTTTTTTTAACACCATGGATATCTATAAATAATCCAGTCCAGATGTTTACTGATTGTAAGTATACAAATTTCAATGACGTTCGTACCACATTAAATATATGGTTTGCTGATCTGCGACTTTATAAAACAAAGACATGATTTGGTTTACATAAGTGCTTTGATTTGCGTGGTTTTCTTGCCTTTTCTTTATTGACTGCAATGACCCCACTGAAGAACGTATGGAATGGATACCACTGAATTATTAGGACACACATGCCTGTTAGATTAATATATTTCACATTTCATACGCCTGTATTCTTAGTTTGAGCACAAACTAATGGAAACATGTATGAAGGTGTCAGAAAAGTTGATGTTACTTGACAGTCCTCCTACCAAATGTGTTGTTGGCTTTTAATGCGTATCTATTCGCATTAGATGCAGATGTAGAAAGGGAAATATACCCATCTTCGGGTCAAGTCCTCAGACTTCTAGGACACTCTGAAGTGAACGTGTAAAATATATAAAATAAGAATATAAAGCATTAACAGTACTATATAGGCAAATGAGAAAAAGTAATAATGTGTGCATATTATATACTAACTGCTGATTAAATGGAGAACATGTTCTGTCACTTTTAACAAACACGCTGGCTTCCCATTTGAAAACGTGTACTGTGTAACATGTTATTTGGCAGCCGAAGCAGTAGTGATTATGAACATAACATAACATTTAGCAGCCAGAGCTCTGTGTGTGTGTGTGTGTGTGTGTGTGTGTGTGACTGTGCGTGTGGTGGGGGGGATATAAGCTGTGGGCCATCTTCTTTATTGCAGTGCACCCCCATTGTCTGAAAAACGCAAGGACCGTGTTACCAACTGCCAAGGGAAGTACTGCAATTTTCAGTTACATTTCTTGTTGCCTGGGATTTCATGTTTCTAACCTGAGAACCGAAGGTGCTAACCCATACTTTCTGGAGCAGGCCATTAGGACTAACTTTACTTTTACCATTTTTGAACAGCTTGTTACTAGATATATTCTGCGAAAACCGAAAATACAAATATTATCCATGCATACACCAGGCTATGTGATCAAGTCCTATAGTAGTACGCACATTTATACACTGGACTGGAGTCCTCGGACTTGACAGTTCATAGTCAAATAGAGCTTTAGCCATTTATGTTGACTCAGCAGAAAAAACATTTTCAAGGCTGGTTAGCATTGACCATATGTGGTTCTCACAGACAGACAGTCACTCACAACTACTCTCGTCTCTCGACGATTTCCGACCCAACCCGAACCTGCGTGCCTTGTACTCGCTCACTGGCTGCAACTGGCTCCCCGAGTCCCCGCTCCTCCAATCGCCGGGATAGACGTAGTTAGACACATGACTCGTCAAGGAGACGGTCATGTGATGCAGGTAGAGAGCAGCTTCAACTGAGAGCTGCCTGAGCCTGCATATCACATGATGTGAGGAGAATCAGCAGAGTGAGTTGGTCAACAGCATGGAGTGAGGATCCAATTGCTGTGTGTGTGAGCTGAGTGAGGAGCAAGTTGTTTTTTTCATGAAATCGTGTTGTGGACTGCACTGGACTGGTCATCGTCAGTCAAGAACTGACTTAGCTAGCTAGCTAAGGGGAAGGGTACTGTAACTACCTACCCGCCCTGTTGCAGACAGGCAGAACTGCGTTATAACTTAAAAAAAATAATTGTAAAATAGTCTGCACTGCAGCCAGTGCTGTGCTATAGACAGTAGACACAGTGCAGTGTTCAGTAATTGTTCAACAAAACACAAACAACCACAGACTGTGTAGTGTCTTGTGACACTGACTGAGTCTCTGGCTGGGTGGGGAGGGATAGAAAAGCAAGATTCAGGACAGAAATAGAACAAAAACAAACTGAAAAAATAATTCTGGCAACAACACTGCAGTGCAGTCACCAGTCAGTCAGAGAGAGAGGAATCAGGACAGACTAATAACCAAACAGCATTGTTTTTTACAAAAGAATTTTGCAGTGGGTTCGGGCTAGGAGCCAGGGCCAGGCTCAGGCTGTGTGTGTCAGTGGTGTGGGTTGTCTTTCGTCTGCAGCAAAGTTAGCTAGCTGCAGCAGGGCAGGGGAGATTCTCAGTCTGGAGAGGAAGGGAGAGCTGCTACTTCAGTTGGAGTGAATTGAACAGTCAGTTGGTCATTGTTTGCTGACTGTGACACTGATGGGCTGCAGCCTAGTACTTCTGTCTAGTCATGCCCATACCACCAGTCAGAGTGCTGATTGCACAGAGGTGTCTTCTGTGCCATATCGTGCAAGACTCCAAGTGAATAGGCAGTGCTCTGTCTGTGGGTGCTTGTGAAGTCTGTGTGAGAGGGTGAGCAGCTGAGTCTTATCCTGAGACAGTCACAGTCCTCCTGTCCAGTCCGTACCAGTGTCTGACCATCTGAAAGAAAAAATACAAGTAAAATATTAAAGTCAGAGTGCTGATTGCACAGAGGTGTTCTGTGCCATATTGTGCAAGACTCCAAGTGAATAGGCAGTGCTCTGTCTGTGGGTGCTTGTGAAGTCTGTGTGAGAGGGTGAGCAGCTGAGTCTTATCCTGAGACAGTCACAGTCCTCCTGTCCAGTCTGTACCAGTGTCTGACCATCCAAAAGAAAAAATACAAGTAAAATATTAAAGTCAGAGTGCTGATTGCACAGAGGTGTCTTCTGTGACATATCGTGCAAGACTCCAAGTGAATAGGCAGTGCTCTGCCTGTGGGTGCTTGTGAAGTCTGTGTGAGAGGGTGAGCAGCTGAGACTAACCTAGCCTGTCAGTGCTGTTATAGTCCTCCTACTGTCCTGTCTGGACAGTCCCTACCAGTGTCTGATCATCCAAAAACCAATAAAAAAACCCAAAATAAATCAGACTATTAGGATTTAAGAGGGGTCCTTGTGTCAAAAAAAAAAAACAAAGTGCTGTGAACTGATTGTCTAGTGTTATTCTGACCTCCACTGACTTTAATGTTTTAATCATTTTCTGTCCAGACCAGCAACTAACAGCATAACCTATTCTGAATCAACACAAGAGAAACACACACTGTAAGTTAAAATGGACAAGTTTATTAAAAATGGGCTAAACAGAGTGAGGCAAGCAGTACAACAGCAGCACCATCAACAAGTGACGTAGCAAGTTGTGAGACTGAAGCTGAGGAAACAGCAGCTGCACAAGTTCACATTGCTAGGGATGTGGACGTGGTCGATGTTGAGGAGCCATGTAGCAGCAGCAGCACTCTGTTTGTAAAAGAAAAAACAAGACAGGAATCATTAGTAGTCGCCAAGAAAAAAGGCAGAACCTTTCAAGAAAGGTGGCTTGACCGGTTCAAATGGTTACTGTATGATTCCAATAAAAAAAAAAGCCTTCTGTTCAGTGTGTAAAGAGGCAAGAGAGAAAAAACTGCTCACATTTTCCACAAAAGCTGATGAAGCATTCACAGTTACTGGTTATAGTGCATGGCATAAGGCAATAGAAAGATTCGAATCCCATGAAAAAAGTGGCTGCCACAGTGAGGCTGTAATGAAAACACATGTTAAGCAAAAATGTGTACAGCATTATGTCTGATGCCAGTAGGCAGCAAGCAGTAGATGCAAGGATTGCACTTTTAAAAATGATGACAACTTTAAGATTACTGGCCCGACAGGGGCTTGCTATCAGGGGCCATACAGATGAGAGTTCAAATTATATGCAAGTGCTAAAAGTGTGAGCCACTGATTGTCCACAGTTGCAGCAGTGGTTGTTAAGGGATAGCTATAGGTGGTTGTCTCATGACATAATGAATGAAATGCTGGACATTATGGGACAAGATGTGCAAAACACAATTGTTTCCAAAATCAAAGCAGCTCAGTATTTTGCTGTAATGATGGATGAGACAACGGACATTACTGTTCATGAGCAAGTCTCAATATGTTTCGATTTGTCACTGAGGATTTGGAATTGAAGAAGCATTTTGGATTTCATGAAACACCAGCTGGATGCTGCTACACTATTCAGGATCCTTAAAGATGTTTTGTTACGTTTTGATTTGGATATAAATAAATGCCGGGGTCAGTGTTATGATGGAGCTGCTACTATGGCTGGTATTCACTCTGGAGTGCAGGCTAGGCTAAATGCTGTTGAGCCTAGGGCCCTTTTCGTACATTGTTTGACACATTCCTTGAACCTTGTAGTACAGGACTGCATCAGCAAAATACAAGAATGTCGAGACATACTAAATCAGTTATGAGAACTCGTAACATTCATTAGAGACTCTCCAAAATGGCTAACTTTTTTTGAAAACATACAAAGCGGTATGGAAGACACTAGGCCTGGCTCTTTACGACCATTTGCTCCAACAAGGTGGACAGTGAGGGCAAATAGTTTAAATTTGATTCTAGAAAGCTATTTAGCATTATTGGAATTTCTGGACAGTGTGTCCTCAGAGAATACTCGGAGTGGGGAAAAGCAGGAGGGTTCTTGGCACAGCTACGATCATTTAAAGGATTTTTCTTCTTGAGTCTTCTCTTAAAAATTTTCTCTCACTGTGACAGCATAAACACAGCCCTTCAAGCAACCTCTCTTCAATTTCTAAAAGCTAATTGTATGATTCAAACTCTTCTCGACACTATGCAACAATACAGAGGGCAGTTTGACAACTTCTGGAGTACAGTGGATGGAAGAGCTGAGGAACTGCAGTTAGATGAACCAGTTCTTCCGTGTCAACGCAAAGTTCCTCGTCGTATAGATGATGACTCTCAATCAGTTACTGATGCATCCCCAAAAGACCACTTCAGGAGAATATTTTTCCAAGTGATTGATCAGGTTGTTCTTTCAGTCAAAGACAGATTTCAGACTCCAGCTCAGAAGCTTATGTTAGATGCAGAACGATTTGAGATAGGACAAGGGCCATTAGATTCCATATCTAATTTTTATGGCAATGACTTAGATGCAGGGCGTCTGCAACTACACCATGACATGTTCATTAACATTGCAAAAGCTAGTGGGAAAACTGTTGATTCATTGCAAGATGTGTACTGTGTCATCACAGAAAAACAAGCCATTAGTGATTTACTGCCAGAGTTTGTAAAATTTATTCAGAACTTACTGACAGTACCAGTATCAACTTGTACAGCTGAGCGTTCTTTCTCAGGACTCAGGAGACTGAAAACATATCTTAGATCAACAATGTCACAGAGATGCTTAAATAGTGTTGCTCTGCTTCACATTCATCAGGAACACACTGATGCATTAGACATGGACAAAATAGCTGATGAGTTTATTGGGAGAGCAACAGTTCATAAGAACACCTTCTATATGGTTAAATAATGTGTAATCATTCATGGCATTTGCAGTTATGTTTACTATTGAAAATCATCAGCAAGTTCAGCAACTGTCTCTAGCAACTTATAATTACTCCTGCTTTTGACCTGACTAGTCCTAAAAAATTGTAATACCATTACACTGACACATGCTTCCCCCTTCCCCTGGTCATTTCTGAAATGAGCTGTGATCATGGTACCTTTCCTGGTTATCAACTTTGAAATAAATAAATAACATGCTAAGTGAATCCTTTGAGCACCTGGTGGCATCAAAGAGCCATTCAGGGCACTCTTCCATGTCTTCTTGCACCATCTGGAGGTGTCAGAGACCTCCAATGGAAGAGTGCCATGGAGGGCTCTTTGATACCCCCACAGGTGCTCTAAGTTTGCCCTTTGTGATTTAAGATACAGCATCACCACTCCACAGAGTGCAGGAGTGCCCTCTTTGTTGCTTCTATGTGCTGCAAGAAGACATGGAAGTTCCTTGTCTTTCTGCAGCACCTGGTGGAGGTAAACTAAAATCTTAAAGAGCATCCTTTTACAACACCTGGATCATGCATCAAAGAGCCCTCCAGTGCACTTTTGCACACTGTGGAGTGGTGACACTGTCTGCAACCTAAAATCACAAAAGATATCCTTAGAACACCTGGGGGCATGAAATGGCCCTCCAGGGCTCTCTTCTATGTCTACTTGCAGCACCTGGATGCATCTAAGAGCCCTCCAGGGCATTCTTATACCCTGTGGCATGGTGGCACTGTACCCTAAAGTCACAAAGGCATCCTTAGAGCATCTGGGAGCATCAAAGAGCCCTCCATGGCACTCTTCCCTTGGAGGGCTCTTTAATGCCTCCAGGTTCTGCAGGAAGACATTTAAGAGTGCCCAGAAGAGCTCTTTGATGCCTCCAGGTGCTGCAAGAAGACATGGAAGGAAGAGTTTCCTGGAGGGCTGTTTGATGCCTCCAGGCTCTAGATGCTGCAAGAAGACATGGAAGTTCCTTGTCTTTTTTCAGCACAGAATGGAGGCAAACTAAAATCTCAAAGGGCAGTCCTTTTAGCACCTGGAGACATCAAAGAGGCCCTCCAGGGCACTCTTGTACCCTGTGGAGTGGTGGCACTGTCTGCAACCTGCAATCACAAAGGACATCCTTAGAATACCAGGGGGGCATGAAAGGGCCCTCCAGGGCACTCTTCTGTGTCTTCATGCAGCACATAGAGTTATCAAACAGCCCTCCAACCCAAGAGAAGAGTGCCGTAGAGGTCTCTGCAATGCTCCCAGGTGCTCTAAGGATGTTCTTTGTGATTTTAGGGCACAGCACCACCACTCCACAGGGTGCAAGAGTGCCCTAGAGGGATTTTTGTTGCCTCCAGGTGCTGAAAGAAGACATGGGAGAATGTCTGACTGGGGCTCTTTTATGCCTCCAAGTTCTGCAAGAAGACTGCCCTGGAGGGACCTTTTATGCCCTCAGTTGCTCTAAGGGTGTTTATTGTGATTTTAGGTTGCAGACAGTGCCACCACTCCACAGGGTGCAAGAGTGCACTGGAGGGCTCTTTGATGTCTCCAGGTGCTCAAAGGATGCCCTTTGAGATTTTAGTTTGCCTCCATTCAATGCTGAAAAGACAAGACTCTTCCATGTCTTCTTGCAGCACCTGGAGGTGTCAGTGAACCCTCCAGGCACCCTTGCACCCATGGAGTGGTGGCACTGTCTGCAACCTAAAAATCACAAAGGACCTCCTAACAGCACCTGGGAGCATGAAAGGGGCCTCCAGGGCACTTTCCTATGTCTTCTTGCAGCACATGAAGGCATCAAAGAGCCCTGCAAGCCAGGGAACAGTGCCATAAAGGGCTCTGTGATGCCCTGCTGTTCTAAGGATGTCCTTTGCGATTATAGGGTACAGCACCACCACCACTGAACATGGTGCAAGAGTGCCTTAGATAGAGGGCTTTTTGTTGCCTCCAGGTGCTGCACGAAGACATAGAAAAGTGCCATGGAAGGCTCATTCATGCCCTCAGGTGCTCTAAGGATGTCCTTCATGATTTTAGGTTGCAGACATTGCCACCACCCCACAAGGTGCAAGAGTGCCCGGCTGGAGGGCTGTTTGATGCTTCCAGCTGCTAAAAGTATGCCCTTTGAGATTTTAGTTTGCAACTACCAGGTGCTAAAAAAAGACAAGAAAATTCCATGTCTTCTTGCAGCACCATCCTGGAGGCATCAAAGAGTCCTCCAGGGTACTCTTCCATGTCTTCTTGCAGTTGCAGCACATGGCTGAGCCTGGAGGCATCAAACAGCCCACAAAGTGCACTCTTCCATGTCTTCTTGGAGCACATGGAGGCATCAGAAACCCTCCAAGGCACTGTTGCACCCTGTGGAGTGGTGGCACTGTCTGTAACCATCACTAAGGGCATCCTTAAAGCATGTGAGGGCATCAAAGGTCCACCACCCAGGCACTCTTCCATGGGTCCTAACTGGAGGAATCTAAGAGCCCTTCAGGATACACTTGCATACTGTTGAGTGGTGGTACGGCGCTGCAACAACATCAGTACTCTGACATGCTTGCAAACTGAGAGCATGAAAGATCCCTCCAGGCGGGCACTCTCTTATTGATCTTAGCACCTGCTCAGGCATCAAATAGCCCCCAATGGTACCCTGGCATCCTCTACATTGGAGTAGTTGTGATGGTAGCATACTCATTCCAAAATGTATCAAAATAACCACCAAAATGCACCAGAAAGCATTCAAAACCCTATAGCTTCTGGGGGCCTAGGCGGCCCCCAGACCCCTGGCCTTTTATTAGGACCCACAAACTTTTTAAAAACCTGGCACCCTTGCTTCCAAGGCTTCTCTATCCTCTAAGTATATCATGCCTGGGTCTGCCAAAGGGATGGTTCTAAAATTAAAGAGCCTTGCTTTTGTCATTTCTATGGAGGGGGAGACCCCTATGTAAGCTTATAACAAACTAACTCCGTGAAAAGGAGAGAGAAGTTTTTACAACTTCATGATTTTTATTTATACTAGTTGTTGAGTCATGCCATTCACTTTTTACGGTAGAGAAAAAGAGGAGCAGTACAAGAGGGGACAGAATACACTCTCCATAGTATGACAATGGAACATGACCTGTGCATTTGAGAGATAACAACCATCCACAACCTTTTAAAGGACATGTTTTCATTTCTAATAAATAAAGATAACTGACTTATTTATTGTGTTCTGAGATGACTGTAATTGCTTTTTTTATAATAAAAATATTTGTTTGTGCAGTGAAACAAGTGAGTTTTCACCTTTGTTTTTCAAAATGCAAATAAAAATGTATTCAGTGGAAGTCTGGCCTTGTGGTGTTAGAAACTGCTTATATAGAAGCCCAATGTATTTCAATGAGAAACTAACTATATATATATATATATATATATAGAGAGAGAGAGAGAGATTTAAAGAAATTGATCAGCAACATGCTTTACCTTTTATGCAGTATGTTTCTGCACTATTGTGGTCCATCTATATGATTTTACAATTTTTTTTAAAACAGTAATTGGTTTCTCTCCTTTTTCTCAAGTAATTTTTGTTTTAGGAAGAACATATCACCTGCTAAACCATAACAAAAGATCATAAGTTATGTGAAAACACATATTTCTATTAAATCTGGAATACTTTTGTGGAAGAGGGTATTACTTCTGTATAAGGGGTAGGCCCTGAAAGGGAGGGACAGAGCAGCAAGATGGCGGCAGTGCTGCTCTGCTCCTCACTGCTCCTGTACATTTGGAATATCCATGATTTATTTTGTTCTGACAGTCTTTTTGTAAGTCTCTGGATCTGCTGAGGAATGAGAAATTACCCTTTTTATCTTCTTGTGTTTATGGGCTAGTGGAACTGCCTTTTGATAAACTACTAGCGATGTGGACATGAAAGTTTAAAGTAAAGCCACTGGTTAAAGTATATTACACTTGGTCCCTCATTGTTTGGTTACCGGTTGTCAGACCAAAGGTTTTTGCAGGGGATTTTATGAATGAGACCCTAGCCATCTTTGAGTAAGAGTGCAAAATATGTGGTGTTAGCTCCTTTTCGACCACCGGTCTGGTGTCTGTGCTCACTTGTAGTCGTGCTGCCCTGGCCAGAGAATGAGCAGTGGCAGGAAAGCTGTTTCTTTACAGGGTGAGAGAGACACTTTTATATAAATCACTGCAATCTTTTGTGGTTCCAGAGAACATGCCTAAGGAACCACCACTTCATTTTTGAAGAAGAGAAGGTAAAATCTAGGTTTTTATAAGAACTACCTTGATTCCTTTCGATCACCAATGTCTTGCCTGGATGAGAGGAGAGTAGATGAAGGAATATAGAAATTGCATAAATGCAGACGCAAACCTGAGTAAAGATATGCCAGCGTTGCCTGTGGGTGGGGGTTGTTAGTACTTCCTTTGTATGAAACTTACTATACTCAGTGGAGCATTTATTTCTTTTATTTTACAGGTATGCTCTTATAGGAGACTCACATTTGGACCAGAATATGCTTTTCCTCCCTTACTCTACAGATGAACTCCTGATTTAAGGAATAAGCTGATTCTGAGGAGAGTTGATTGTTTTTTTTGGGGGGGCTGTGAGATCTGGAAGGTGGCCTATAGAGATAGGACTCCCTGGCTGTGTTGGCCACAGTGGAAAATCTCTGGAGAACTGTTATGAATCTGTAAGGCTCCTTGTCTTGGTAATATGAATTATGGACAAGGGTTTTTTCCTTAAGAGGTATGTTTTTTATTATGTACTGGAATTTCCTCAGGTGAGACCATTAAGTTTTAATAACTGCTAAACCACATTCTTTTTGTGGCACTGTTGGAGTTCTGGTAATTGAAACCAAATACAGGGCAGCTGAACACTGGGTGATGAACACCTAAAAGGAAGCACACTTATGAAGAATCATTATTGTTCTGAAAATGAAAACTCATGAACTCCTGAATGCTATTGTGGAGCCCACAACTTTCATATATATATATATATATATATATATATATATATATATATATATATATACATTTTTGATTCATATGCATAGCAATTATATTCAGTTTAGAGTTTTTATGTTCATAATAGCTAATGCAGTCAAAGAGAATTTGAAAGAATTAAGTATGTGCTGCTCTTGCATTGATATTAACCATTAACTTCTAAATGTTCCAGGAGCTAAATGGTTAAGGTGCTGATATAATGACAGAGGAAAGCTATTTAATGGCATTTGTTGGTTCCCACATTTTAAGTAGATTCCAGAAAGTAATTAGAATTGTTAAAGCTCATATATCAAATAAGGACTCCTGAGTTAAAGGAGCCTAGTATACTTGATTTTAAATATATGGACTCCTAAAAATGGAGATATAATATGGCTTTTTAGATGCAGTGTTTCATGGAGCATGAGCCTTAGAATATTGATGTTTATGCGCTTGACCTCTAATTATAGATCATTATCTTTAATGCAGATTGCTCCTTTGATTGAATTTTGTCCAAATGTTGGACTTTAATGCACATTGAGATCTTGGTTTATTATTTGTTTGTGTTGTAATTGTATCAAATGTTGCAGGAATGTCTAAAATACCTATGTGTATAGGACTGTTTAAAAGTTCTTAATTGTAGCATCATAATGAAGGCTGCCTAGAAAGAAGAACCTGCCTTTAACTATAGGCAAATTAGCATCTTTTAAGCAACATATTGGTAAGCCCATTATAGTCTGAACTTTAGTTCATGAAGTAATGTTGCTTCTGGTTACTAAATAAATGTAGTTTGTCATAGGAATCCTGAGATATTGCTTGAGACTTGGGGGAAGGACTCATTTTTGTATACTGTGGGCTACTTTGCACTTTAGTCTAATAAGGCATGTTTGGGGAGAACCTAGTGGTTAAATGATGCAGAATGAGACAGGACCAATGTTTTCTGGTATTGTGCCAGATGATGAGCTGCTGTAGGTTCAATGGCTCAAACAGATGCCATAAAAAATATCTTAAAGAGATCTGGCACATAGCAAAATGAATCAAAGCTGGCTCAACCAGAGGCACTTAATGGATTATATTATTGGTGGAGTCCCAGTAAGGCACAAAATGATCACAGATGGATTTCCCTCAGGAATGCCAAAAAGATTTAAGTGCTATGGTGACTAATGGCTGGTCCCTTGGATCCTTTCCTTAGGTTCTGAACATTCTACT
The DNA here is from genome assembly GCA_016271365.2 of Neoceratodus forsteri. Classification (NCBI taxonomy): domain Eukaryota; kingdom Metazoa; phylum Chordata; order Ceratodontiformes; family Ceratodontidae; genus Neoceratodus; species Neoceratodus forsteri. The sequence goes on from CM057456.1 coordinate 856,680,128, forward strand.
TTGGATACCTTGCTAGCTAAATTATGAATTTTGCTAACTAGAATGATAAATGGGCAAATAGATTTTATAAGTCAAAATACATAATAGATTCTACAGGTTATAACATGTAAGTCTGGAGTAGAAGGTTACTTATAAAAGACAACATTTTTGAAATGTTTAGTTCTATAAAGCATTGGTATTTATAAGAATTCAAATATGTGTATGATGATGTAAGATAATAGCACACAACTGCTGTTATGTTCTTTTATACATTTTTATGTATTGGTCTGTTTTTGTAATGATTTGCTTGTCGATTGAAATAAATTAAAATTACCTATGTCTGTATAAAAATCTGAAAACAGATCTATAGTTTTCCACAGAAATACAAAACCAGCCTTGCAAGTTAAGCTTTTCTGACTTCATAATATAAGGATTTCATTGGATTATTTTTCAGTCATGGTTGGCAAAATAAAATGATGGAAAGGTAAGTAAAGAAACAAATAAAAGCAAATAAAATGATTACTGAGGTACAGTATCTCAAGGCTCAATACATTCATTCAAAAGATACATATCCTTATATAGCACATGTTCTTTCAGTTGTCCACTCAGAAAACTCTCAGTTTTTGAAATAGTACAACTGAGACCTCCATAAGGGCCCACAGACAGTTCCACTGTTTCCTAGAAAATCCACCCATCATTTTGACAGCCAATAAAAATAAATTCTGTCTTTTACTTTGGCAAAAAAATAAAAATAAAATAATGACCCTGGAATAATTTCTCACTGGAAGCAACATTAGCACGTTGCCAAATGTAATGGATAAGGATACATTAGTCTCTTACACTGTATTTCAAAGGAGACATAACCTGTGCCCCAAAAGTATGTTTCCTTGCCTTCAAATACAACACATGCTATACAATTAGACCCCTACCCATGGCACTTCAGCGCCTGAGAAGTATGGGATGAGCTTGTAAATTTAGAGAGTCTGAGATACTGTATACCACATCTCCCTTAAACAACTACATGATCTGCAAATGAGGAAGACCAATATGCAACTAGAAAACTGGCAAGCTGAGTTCTCAAATTTTCTAACAGAGAAAATAGAGACAAAATATGGGTTAGTCAACACAAATATTTGAATGTTGTATTGAAAATAATACACTACAAAATATTAAACTATATGTACTATACATATAAGGAATTATTCAAAATGGGTAAAGTAGATACAGAGATGTGTTTCAGAGGTAAAGAGCAGCAGGGTGCTATATGCTTAATCACATAGTGACGCCATACAGGAAACAATGCAGTATCTTGAGTTAGTGTATGAGAAAAGTGATTAACTGCCATTGAAATTGCCTCATTCACTACAATAACTCTACTGCTGTATGTTACAGTTTTGCATTGCATCTTGGCTGGTTCCACTGTTTTCTTTGGATTGCAGCACACTGAAACTTTCATGCAATGACATGAGAGATAAATTGAACCCCTGTTGGGTCAATAAGGAGGCCTTCACAGACCTGATACAGTATGTTTAAAGTGTTTAGGCATTGAATCTCTAATGGTGCACAAAGATACCAAATGGCACCTGTAGCAGCCACTGCCAAAAGGGTAATTTTGCACTATGGTTGGATGACTCTGTCTCATCATTCCATGAATGGTATTTCACAATCCTAGAGGTTTTGTCTATGGAGAAAACTGCTGACACTACTAAACACAGGTTAAAATGCTTTAAGAGATGACAGAAAATATTTCAAGTGTTATTACTCTTAGCAGATTAAAGTGTATGGGTAGGATGTGGAAGATGTGGAGGTGAAGGCATTTTTTTTCTTGTACAAACTATACCCTTCTATAATTAGATATCATTACTGATGTATTATTTGTTAGCTCTGTTGTACCTAGACATTCATAACCTAAGCATCCCTGAATGTTGACAGGGGTCTGCCACGTTTGTATTCTTATGTTAGTTTTGTTTTGTTTTTTGTTTTATTTTTATTTTCTAATAAAATCAGTTAAATATATTAAGTTTAAAAACATAAAAGTAGGTGCTGTTACTTCTTTATATTTAAAGTAAATTGCATTTTTTCTTTAGCTAACTGCAAGATTTTTCCCCTGGCAGTGTTGGGTGTAATGTGTGAGACAATGCTCTTCCTGGGGGCTGGTGTATTGGGATTTGTTCCTTTTCAAGCACTATCTGCATTGCTGCCACACTGACTGTGTCATCACATCTGCTGAAAAAGAGCCACTCACCTGCTGCCGGATTGGTCACTTGTGACATTGCAGATAGTGGGGTTAAGGTGCTGATGGGATGTGAAGGGGAGTGGAACTGGATGTGTCAGCTACCAGGCAGAGGGTGGCTCTTCACATTGCACCTAGCCCAGTCTGGAAGAAAGCCTTCTTATAAGTAACATAAAAAAAATGATTCAAAAATAAAAAGTAACAACTGGCTATTTGTAAACACAATTAATCCTATTAAGGGTTCCAAACAATGTAAAGTTCTTTTAGTTTTTGACATATTTAATGCTAACTTTCTAATGGAAATATACATTATTTATATACTGACAACAGACTAACAATATAATGACAGAGGCATTTAAACAAATTCTGGTTAGAGCCACTACGGGTGCTAATGCATTAACTTGATAAGGGTGTTTCATGGGCTTAAATGTAAAGATAAATTGCTGTAGTCAGCTCTGTGTGTAAATTAAATTTTTTGATAGAGTTAGATCAGTTATCTGGTTGATCCTGGGTTTCCCATGTGTTTGAAATATGATCATTGAGTGTTTCTTGTACTATGTGGGGAAGGAGAGGAAGCTCCGTACCAAGGGCTTAAAGTAATGGTAGAAGGAATGGTGCAGAGAGGAGGTTTTACTATGGTGCTGTGACATCCATAGCACCGACATCCCCAACAGCAAGAGACGCAATGCCGAGTGTCAGCATTTCACTGTCGGGGATGCACCCCCGAACCACCCATGTGGGGTACTTCATCTCCCACACACACCCCTGACTCTGGATTACTAACTCCAGGTCAGGGTTGTCTCGGAGGATGGGGTGATACACCAGCGTAGCAGTTCTGCACCAGCAGAAACCATCACAGTGGTGCACAGATATCAGCCGATTCCTATCACTGTGATGGTCTTCAGGCACATGGGTTCACTGTACCATTGGTGGACCCAGAGAGGAGAGGCATTGCTGCAATGGGGACTGTGGGCCACCATGTAAAGATAAGAGCCTATACCAAGGTGATCAGAATCCCAAAATTCTGAAAGTGAAATGTTAACTGCAGAATCATATACTGCATACTGTGGAATAATATTCCTGAGATTATGTAATCTGTGCAATATTTTAAGGCAGTTTACTTTTTAAAATCATATTTGGAGTTCTACAGAATTAAAAAAGAAATACCGAAAAGCCTTTCAGAAGCTAAAGTGCCATTCCTCTGGAATTCCACTAGCAGAATTCCACATTCTGCACAGTTCTAGTAGACATGAGGGACCTGGATTATCATCATCCTTAAATTACTGTGCTACTATGTATTCTCAGTGGAGCCGAGCTGAATATAAAATTATATTCCAATTCCACAGAATTTTGTGGAATTTGCATGAAAATTCTGTGGAATTTTGCTGAATGTTTAATTTCAGCTATTTTGCTCTAACTTTAAAGGTACACATCTACTGACACCAACTTTGATATGTAGAAGGTTAGTAACAGCTTATATAAGAGTACCAAATTTCAGAGTCATAAATTGAAAGGGGTGGAGTTATGGGTGGCCAAACATTTAATCAAAATGTAGTTTTCAGTTATTTTGATCTAATTTTAAAATTTCTTCTCTAAATGTCTCCACAGTTTCAGGATTTAGAGAAACACAGAACATGGGTAGGTGCACCACTTTTTAAGTCTCAATCTTCAAGGGGGGTTGAGTTATAGATAGCTAAACATTTTGCCAAAATTTAGATTTCTGTTTTTATGGTACAATTTTGATAGTATCCCTAGAAATTTTATAAAATTTTACAGGTATACAGGTTATCATTACATTTATATATGCCCATAGTTTCAGATTTCTTGCTTCAAATGGGATTGAGTTATAGCCTGCCAAACATGTTGCCAAACTTTAGAATCCAGTTATTTCCATCTAATTTTAAAACAACATATTCAAATTCAACCAGATTTGAAACATTTAAACTACTATACTACAAGGTCATTTCTGAAAAAGTTCATATTTACAACTTTAAATGGGACTGAATTAAAAGTAGTCAAACGTTCACAACATTTTAAAGTTAAACTTTGCAAGAATGCAATCTGCAAATTTATAAAAGCCTGAAACTTTAAAACTAGATAATGTAATACCATTAAATGTGACAGGTTATGAGACCTTACAAGCAGACTGTGTGTGTAAATGTTATTAATTGATTGCTGCCAGAAACTGCAAAATAACATCTGTACTTAAAGTCAAATTCCATGAGTCTTCATGAAAATTTCTGAATTTCATGAAAATTCCATAAAACTGGAATTTGATAATTTCACTCAGCCTTATCTTTGCGATTCAAATTAAAGGATAGAGGTCTGAGATACATATAGTGCAGGGGTCACCTGGTTCAGGAGTTAGATGCCTAGTTTCACCAAGAAATGGACAGCTGAGCTGGGTAGCACACCAGTGGTAGATCCATCAGTTGGAACAAGGAATCATAGAGTATTAAGAATTCCAACCTGAGTGCAAGATATATAAGGATCACACCCAGTAAACTTGATGATCCAGGGAGCCTGAATGATGTGTAAGTCTGGGACTTACAGGTACTCCAAAAGATGTGGTGGAGGAAGACAATGTCTGGGACACCAAGAAGGAAGCATTCTTACTATTATGACAGGATTGGTTGATAGGAAAAGGAGTAAGTGACTCTCATTTTAAGGGATTTTGTCACTGTAAAGAACAAAGAGGATATTAGTAAATTAAATTGTTCTACTGAGTCAATCTGGGTGTGTTAAGAGAGGAGGGGGGATCAAAATAGTCACCCAGAGAGAAACAGCAGGACTGCAAAAAGCTGTGTCAAGCTTATCAAATGAAGTAGTGATACATGCCCTGTGAATGTTAAATTCCACAAAAAGAATTCTGGATGCTTCATTTATATGCTGCCATAAATATTTGAGAAAATGGTAACAATATTTTTTTTTCCACTTTAAATTTAAAATCTGCTAAAACAACATATCCAGTTGTGTTAGACACCAGGAGGCATTGATATCAGATATACATGTCAAATGTTAAGTGTATGCCTGCAAGAGCAGAGAAGTTAAAGCATTCACATCTTTGAGAGTTTTCAAAAAAGTGTGCAAATATTTACAAAGTAAAACTCTGAACCCTTGTAACATAAAAATCTCTAATCCAATTATCTCCATATTTGAAAGATTATACAACCATTACAAAAAAGGTTATTTATTCTAATTTACACATGTCTAGCTCCAAAGGTGCCTGAGCTATGTGCAGATAAAATTGTTCATTAAATTTCCTGCAAAAAATAAACTGACAGGCTGAGCACACAGAATTTGGAGACAATGCACCTAATGTCATGAAATTTGGCATATGTTTAGAGTGCCTATTATCAAGTAATCATGTCAAATTTAAGATCTCTGGGACAATGGATGGCTGAGGTATATGCAGATAAAACTTTTCATGAAATGTCCCACAAAAAAAATAAATGACAGACTTTGAGCATGTATAATTTTTGAAGAATGCACCCTAATGTCATGAAATTTGACACATTTTAGAACACCTTTCATCAAGTAATCATTCCAAATGTAAGATCTCTGGCCCAATACAGGGCTGAAGTATAAGCAGATAAATATTTTCATAAAATCCCCCCCCCCCCAAAAAAAAATAAAATGACAGATTCTGAGCACCTATATTTTTGAGACAATCCATCCAAATTTCAAGGTATTCAGCATGTAATTAGAACTTCGCGCTTAAAGTAAGCATCCCAAAATTCAGAATCTTCTGTTAGCACCCTTTGCAAACTGTATGAGAGGCCTTTCGGCACCATGCAATTCTGCTTGAAGTTGGACCAACATAACATTCTGTGGTGATTTGCATATGTAGCCCATGGTGCTTTGCATTGTGGGGGCATGTGTGATTTTGTATTTTCCCAAAATTCAGAACCCTAGCTCAATAGTCAGCTGAGTTATGACCAAATTAATACATTTCAAGAATGCCACAAAATTAAAATTAAATTCCGCAAAATGTCATCGAAATTCTGAGAATTTGGAATTTTCTCATTCTGCACAACTCTAAAAATTTCTCAGCTCTTTTTGACCATTCATGTTTTTTTTAACTTCACTTTTCTTGAGATAAAGATAAACTAGTAAGCAACAGATATGCTCCTTGATCTCACAGAAAGATTTTATTCAAAAGCATTACTAGCAACATTAACATCGCTTTGCCTTTACCAACCTGATTAAACAATGGCACATTGCTGAATCAGGTTTGTTAAGGCAAAGTAAAGTGATGCTAATGTGGGAGGCAATTTCATGAGTACAGGACAAAGGCTAGAAATGCAGTGAACTTTAACTTTGCCAATTTAGTTGGTGCAAAGTCAAGAGCTTTGCATAATGTAGAGCAGGACCAAGTTTCCTGACTTCACCCCAACTACACTATGCATCACCATGTTCCATTTGTTTTGTAAATATTTTAAGATATTTAGCACACACACCCCCCACTGGCTGAGGTAGTGTTTCCACAACCCAGACCCTTTAAAACACTATACCACCCACCCCACCGCCCTTTATCACCAACCTGCCTCCACTCCCAGCAGTCTCTGTGAAGCTGATAAACAGCCAGCAAGGCATTATTACAGAAGGATGCCATTGTTCATTTGTTTTGTTGCAAGACACAGAACAGGAGGTCATCTTGCTCTGGTACTGGAATATTTTAGTTTTTGTGGGTACTCTGCATTCTTATAAAATTGTGACCGGGGAGGAGGGACGGAGGGAGGGAGGAAGGTTGGATGCTACAGGGTGGATAGGGAAAGGGGGGTTCACATAATAGTTTACATGATTTAACTCAAGAGAACAGACAACAGCATGTTGAGAGAGTTGGATGGTGCATTTAATGATGTGCCATTGGTGGATGAAATATATACCTTTATTACGGATTACAACTTTGCTGGGAGTATGGGTTGGAGGAGGGAGGTGGGTCAAAAAGGAGGAGACAGCATACAAGACAGCAGAAAATGGGCATTATAAAAGTAGAATAAAAAGATAGATGTCAAAATGTTTACCATTGGAGAACATGTGATGTCTACAGCTTGTTAGCAGGCCATCTGCGGAGCTCTCTCCTCTCCTCTCCACTGCTCATGTAATCATCTAAACCCAACAAATCCACCACAAACCAGCAAATTTCTCCCCTACCTGTTGGATTCTACCTGCAGTTTCTAACTGGTGTTCCTCCCTATTGACATTGGTTCTTAGTCGCTGCAATGGAGGCCGATATGCGGCAGGCCCCGCTCCACCATACTTCACCCACCACCCCGAAGATGCCCAAAACATCTGAAGTGCAAGGTACCTCTGCAAATAAACAACTTGGCTCCTCTGCATTGGCAATCCTCCTCATAAAGGATTGCTTTCTCCAGGAGCTGCTTCCCTTTAGGGAAATCTTATCAGACATTTTATCAGAATTGAAGTCTCTTTGGGAGGATTTGAGTGACCTAAGCTGGAGAGTTGGGGATGTGGAGGCCTGCTCCACCTCACTACAGCATTGGTGATAAAGGTGGATCCTGAAATTGTAAAATTAGAACAATAACTGGCCAAGCTGCAGCTGAAATCGGAAGATCTAGAGGGCCATAATCCTGATTTTTGGTCTGCCAGAGACCAAAGAAGGCCCAGCCATCATTACCTTCCTGCAAAAGCCCTTCACTAAAATTGTAGGCCCTTTGCCCTTCAATGCAGCCTATCAGATCAAGGGAGCACACAGCTCCCTCCATCCTCGACCACCTGAAGGCTTCCTCCCCAGCCAATAATCCTGAAATTCCTCAGCTATCTCAAAAAAACAACATGTTCTGGCTAAGGTCAGGGAACTACAAGCCATGCTGTGGGGGCGGAAAGCATCTCAGGCTCACTCAGGACCTACCATATGAGACAAGGTAGAAGTGGACAGCTGTCCACCTGACTGTTAATAAATTGATTGCAGCTGGCATCAAATTTAAAATGGCCTATCTGGCCCACCTGCAAGTCCTAATATCGGGGACATGGCTCTCCTTTGAATCTCTAGAGCAAGCTGTACAGGACCTCTCTTCTAAATTGCCCAACCTGTTCAAAAATACATGAAGATCTGGACTTTGCTGATATTCTATGCAGATTAGCAATCTTACATGGTTTGTGTTGTTTTTCTCCTATTCCTTAACTGTAAATGATGGAGTTGCCTTTGCTTTGCTAACCATAAAGGTTTTTCTGGCCTGGTCCCCTCCCTGTGTTGGAGACTTAGATGATTGACCCTGAAACTCTCTTGCCAGCTGGGGCTCCCTTTTTGGCTACTCATCGATCCTAAGATGCAGGACTGTTTACTGGGACTGGAAACTCAGGACAATGGGAACGTGTTGTCCAGGGAGAACATGTTATTGTTGACACAGGGTCCCAGCAGATTTGTGCTCCACCTTACCCTGATCTGGAGCTGCATCTTGGATATTCCAATCATTTATAACCGTCATGAGGGACCGCAATGAGCTTAAATATTTATGGATGCCTATGACCCTTATATTTGTCTATTTCCCCCTTTTTGTTCCCCTTTATGCCCTGTACTATGTTCTTTTTTTGACAAGTGTCAGTGTGATGCTATTAAGCTGGGGGGTCGTGGGTTCTCAAGGAAAGTGATCCCTTGTGTGCTTTCCAAGGGTCTCTTTATACCGTCGGACATCACAATTGAGCATGGCGGTTGCTCCGGGTACAAAATGGGTTTGTAGGGGTCAATTTGTAGTTTTTCATCCCTTCTCCTGGTTTATCTTATCTGCCTATTCTAGGGGGAATCCCTCTTGAATGGTGTCAGGATGCCAGCTATGTAGATACATAGGTGGGCTACCTGTAGCTCAAGTGTATACCGGGCCAATAGTCATTGCATTCTGGCTAATAGGGGGGATAGCGCAATACCTCCTCTTTCTTGATTTGTGTACCAGACATGCCCCACTAACAGGAGTGCATATTTGGGTAGGGGAACGCTGGTACAGTTGCCTACAGGTTTCATTAATGCATTCAATCAATCAGTCAATCAAATCTTTATTTATCCAGTTGGACACCATTGAGCAAGCTCATTTACAAGGTGGACCTGCATCACACAAGGTCAAGAAGCAATGTATTTATGCACAGGTAAGAAGACAATCAGTGAAGGTATACATAAGGATATAGCAGAGTAAACAATAATAAGTAATGGTTTAGCATACATATACATGGTCTAATATTCCTGTATAAATTCATAATATATTCAGGGAAAAAAGAGGGTAGGTAAGAAGAGAGTCGCATAAAAAGAAGATGCATTATCAAATGAACAAAACTTCATGCATAACGAAGGAAAACAAGGGGTAGGGGAAGTAAGGCAGACAAGGGTGAGGCTGGTACAGGGAAGTAACACTACCAGGAGAAGTAGGTTAACAGGCTGGGGACATGTAAGAATGGACAAGGGTAGAAGGAAGGACTAAGGATGCAGGGTTCATAAGTAATTAGGGATTGATGTGGGCAAAAATGAAGATTAGGAAGACAATGGGAGGTTGGTAGGAGGCAGACACAAGATAGCTAGGGGTGATGGAAGCAATTGCATACAGTACTTCTATGACAGTTTTGACATACAAGGTCTTGAACACAGCAAGACTAACAGGGGTCCTTAATTTCAATTATTACTGAAGCTTACTCCAGAGTGACGGCAGTACTAAGCCTATGGCCGCTCTCCCAAAACATGTGCAGGCCCATGGCACTTTCAGAGAAATCAGAGAGCAACTTCTTAAAGCGTAGTTTTCTATCACACTTGGAGGCAGACAATCAGTGATATATTGTGGAAGTTTGTCAGTGATAGCACTGAATGTCCAAAAGGCCACATTTCTATTACACCTATATTGTAGAGAGGTCCACCCCACAGCAGCATATAAGGAGCAGTGGTGGGTAGAGAAAGGGAGACCGGTAATGAAACTCAGGGCTCTGAGATACAGTATGTGCAGTTTTCCAAGGTATGAGGCAGCACATTGGCTATAAACGAAGTCAGCATAGTCAATTAAGGAGAGGAACGTGGACTGAATTAGCTGTCTCTTGACCACTGTGGTTAGTAGGCAGTTTATCCTAAACAAGAGACCAAGCCTCTGCCTCAGTTTTTTCAGCAAATCCTCCAAATGTTCTGCATAGGAGAGACTGTGGTCTAGCCAGACCCCCAGATATTTGAACTTTGTTACAAATTCCAAGTTTTCTCCTAATAAAGTGGAGATGGGGGGAGAGTACCACCAATAGCAGGGTATGCCATATGATTAACAGGTGAGAATAGCATCACTTTTGTTTTCTTGGCATTAAGTAGCAGTGTTTTGCTAAGTCACTGGTATTGCAACAGATTGAAATCGGTTTGCAAGTCTCCACAGGCAGCTTCAGGTGATGTACGGCTTAGGTAAAGGAGCGTATCATCTGCAAACAGGTAGATATTTGCCTCTTTGATGCCGTCTATACTGTTGATGTAAATAGCAAATAGAAGTGGCCCCAGAATGGAGCCCTGCAGGACACCTCTTTTTAATGGTTTGAGAGTGGAAAGCTTTCCTTCAGCCTTGACCTGCTGATGCCTGTCCATAAGGTAATCATGAAACCAGCACAGGGAAGTAGAGTCTAGACCTATCGTTTTTAGCGTAGAAAGAAGTAGGCAGTGGTCGACAGTGTCGAAGGCCTTGCTTAGGTCTAGAAAAACAGCACAGACAAACTTTTTGTTCTCTAGATCATGCTGCCAGTCATTTGTTACCTTTGCCAGAGCCATAATCGTACTATGTTTAGCTCTGAAACTGGACTGTATAGGGTTTAAAAGATTTGTATTTTCTATAAACGATCTCAGTTAGCATTCATAATTTTTTCCAAGAGTTTTGACAGAATGGGTAGGAGAGAAATTGGCCTATAGTTATTTAGATCACAGGAATCCCCAGATTTAAATAGCGGGATGACATGTGCAGTTTTCCATAGGTGGGGGAGAGTCCCTTGTGAAAGTGACAGATTAAATAGATGTATGATTGGTACAGCCTGGACATGATTGGCAATCTTTAGGTAGTAGGGGTCAAGGGAGTCAACACCAGCACTTTTCTTAGTGTCCAAATGTTGAAGAAGTTCTTCAACCTCTTTCAAGGAGGCAGGTGAGAAAGAAAAGACTGCATTTGTGGAGCTAGGTTCTGGGGGCTGTACAGTAATCTGGGAATGCAGACTACATGTGGGCTAATTGTCAAATGCTAGAGTTGCAGTGGAAAAATGGTTGTTGAAGGCTTGTAATATCTCCTTTTTGTCATTGATAATGACATTGTCCGAGAAAATTTTAGAGGGGAGCGTATTTCCTGTTGTATGCCCATACAGTTTTTTTATTGTGGACCAAGATTTGGTGGGACATTTTGAGGCAGAGTCTAGCTCTGAATGATAGAAATTGGCCTTGGCCTCTATGATCAGCTTAGTGCAGAGGTTTCTGGCTATTCTGAAGAGACGCCAGTCTTCAGCTATGTGTGATTTGTGAGCTTTTTTCCAAAGCTTGTCTATTTTTAATAATGCAGTCTTAAGGTCTGCAGTGAACCAACGACATGTTCTAGCCTTTATGTGGGTTTTGACTGGCATTCCTCTACTCTTCCATGGCTGCTCCTGATCAGGCTACTTCTGATGGGTTCTGGCTTGGAAGGGGGATTTTGTGGGCTATATGGGTTTGGTCTATCCTATTCATGGGGATTCTTTGGATTGTTAATACAGGGTCAATTAGGATAGCTATATATAGGGGTTCCCATGTGGGGGTTGGGAGGGGTTGGGGTATGTCTATGTATATATGGATTATTTCTTTCTGGACGTTGAGTGTTTATGGGGGGGGTTACGAGAAGTTCTGAGTCATATACTGTACCTTTTGGTAGACATTTAGCTATGTGATTTGATGCTTCAATCTTATGGTGTTTTCGTATATTTCTGCATTCATTATTTTAAGGTTCTGCTCACTGCCATGTATGACTTGGAGGAGAGAGGAGGTGGGGGAGGGTTTGGAGTGTGCCAACATTCGGGTATCTGGTATTATATAATTGTTGGTTACTATGACTATGGCTAATAATGTTACTAGACTGGTAACCTGGAATGTCAGGGGAGCTAGAGAGTCACTCAAAAGGTACCAGGTTTTTAAACATCTAGCTTTAATTCATGCACAGATTTTTTCCTTCAGGAAACTCATCTCTTTATCCAGGAAGCCAACTGGCTTCACAAGCAAGAAATCAATCAGGTGTTCTCTGCTGGGGATTCAACCTCGAGTAGGGGTGTTACGTTTCTACTCATGAAAAGCATTCCCTTCCAAATTAAGCACACAATATTGGACCCACAGGGCAGGATTGTCCTCATTAAGGGCCTCCTAGACCAGAGTGAGGTGATCCTGGGTAGTATCTACAGCCCAGTAGGAGGGGGTCCTGCCTTTTTCTTGGATTTAGCTGAAAAAATCACCCCCCTTCTACCAGCCCTTCTAATTCTGGGTGGTGATTGGAACCTCCCACCATCTCAAGATCTAGACCATTCCAACTAACCTCCCTCTTAGACCTTTGTCTTCAGCTCAGCATGCCCTAGGGGACTCCATGGATTTATTTAGTCTTTGTGATCTCTGGCAGATCTTTAACCCCTCCACTCGCTCCTACTCATTTCACTCTGCCATCCACCACACCTCCTCCGGACTTTATTATATCCTTACCAGTTTAACTCTCCTGCCCAGGATGTGTAACAGCGGATTAGAGCCCATCATACTTTCCAATCATGCTGTATCCTCGCTACTTCTTACTCCCTCATTAGACCTGCAGTGTGACTCCATTTGGAAACTAAACACCCAGCTCCTCAAGGATGACTTTGTCATCCCCAGAATAAAATCTCTTATCCAAACTTACACTGAGTCCAATCAGAACTCTGTCCCCAGAGGTGTCCATGAATGTTGTACCCTGAAATGTTGCCTGTGGGGAAAATTTATTTGTCTTGCCGCTAGGCAGAAGAGAATCCGAGAGTCAACTGCTAGAGCCATGTTAGAACAAATAAGATCTCTGGAACAATCTTTATCTTCTTCCTCCTCCCCTGATTCCTTAGCTACCTTGCTGTCTCTTAAGGATAAATACGCTGATCTTTTAAGAGAAAAGGCTGAATACGCCCTCTTGAAGACCCAGTCTACATACATTGAACAAGGGGACAAGGCAGGACTACTCGCCCTTCATTTGAAGAAAATAGAAAGTGCTATAATTATCAAGGCCATCTCAGATCAGGACAGATCCTTTAGAACTCTTCTAGGGACACTGTGTCAGTTTTAGAGCAGTACTACACCAATCTTTATAGCCAGTGGTCCTCTCCACCGAGTACTGAGGAGGCAGAAGCCTATCTGGTGAATATTTCCCTCCCAGACCTTCTGGATCATCATCAAGCCCGCTTCTCTTCTCCAATTTATTTGGCTGAGGTAGAATCGGCTATTAATAGTTTAGCCTTAGACAAATCTCCTCAACCAGATGGGTTTCCATCCAATTTCTATAAATGTTTTATTAAAGAACTATCTCCCCTTCTACTTCATCTTTTCCTCTTCATGATCTCTGCCAATTCCCTAGATTCCTCCCTCCTAGAGGTGACAATTGTCCTTCTTCTTAAGCCAGACAAACCCCCTTCTCTGCCAGCCAGTTACCACCCTATTTCTCCTTTAAACTGTGACCTTAAAATTCTCACCAAAATTTTTGCCATGAGATTCAAGAAAGTCTGGTCCCACCTTCTTAGCCCAGAGCAAGTAGGTTTTGTTCCAGGTAGATCCTCTGCCGATCACCTATGTAAACTGGCCCACATTTTTCAAGTCACCAAGCTCTCTTCCAACCCCATGGCTCTGATCTCTCTCGATGCTGCAAAAGTGTTTGATAGGGTTGACTGGGCCTTTCTATGGGCAACTGTCTGGAAAACGGGCATCCCTTCTCTTTTCCTTTGTTGGCTCCAAGCCATTTATTCCTCTCTGACAGCTAATATTTACTGTAACAGAGTGTTTTCCTCTTGCTTCCCCCTTTACTCAGGTACCTGGCAAGGTTGCCCATTATCTCCTTTTCTCTTCACCTTTATTTGGAACACTTAATCAGGCAATTGAAATCCTCCCCTCACATGTTCGGTATACTAATTGTGGATATGACACTATCCCTGTCAGTGTACGCAGACGATATCCTCCTACATCTCTCATGCCCCTCTCCTTCTCTCTGATACCCTTAGAGTGATAGATCAATATAATCTTTTTTCCAACTACAAGTTGAACTGCAATAAAACGGAAATCTGCCCCATGAATCATCTTACCTACAGGGCCGATTTTACACAGTTTGGGATGCGCTGGTCCCCTAAGTCCATCAAATATCTAGGTATCTCTTTATCCACTGATCCTTCCCTTATGAGGAAACTTAACCTGGAGGACCTAATAATGGTTATGCAACAAAACATTCTAAGATGGAGAGCTCTCCCTATCTCCCTTTGGGGCTGGATTAACATTGTTAAAATGAACATTTTACCCATACTTTTTTACCCTTTAAATATGCTAAATATTTGGCTCCCTCTCTCCTTTTTTCAAAGTATTCATTCTCTTATCTCCCAATTTATCTGGTTAGATAAATTCCCTAGATGCTCATATCTTAAACTGGGTCTATCCAAGGACTCTAGAGGTCTCAGACTTCCAAACTTCTTGTACTATTACTGGGCTGGCCACCTTTATAAATGTGGGTAAATGGCTCTCTCTTCATCAGATCCATCTGGGAGATGACTACATCCCTCTTTGGTTACAGACAGAATCTCAACTGCTCCTCTCTTCTAACCTTTCCCCATCTTTCATCATCTTTTCCCCCTGGAAAGCATTACCTGCTACTATTCAGGACTTGGTAATTGGCACTTCAGTTAAGGTTTTCTCACAACTATGCACTTCCTCCCCATAAATCCCCCTCCAAAGATTTCTCTCAACTGATCCTGTCTAACCTGAATATTATGATTGGAGGTAGCATTCTTTCTCCTGGGTAGCTTCCCCAACTACAAGGGACCAGAGTCTCAGACTTTACTGTCAAGACTCTCTGCTTTCCTCTCCCAAGAACTTGACAAAACTTAATTTGGGTCCTTTCCATATTTTCAAGGTCTTCCAATTGAGACATCTGTTATTATACCACTTCAACATTTCCCAGGTGATCTCAGAATTAGAGGGCTTTCTGGGACAGATACAAGACCTGGCAAAGAGGCCCCATGGGATGGCCTTGTTATACTCCCTTCTCCTCACTATGCTTCACCCCTCTCACCTAGAGGTCTCCAAGTTATGGGAAGTCCAGATGCCAGACACTACTTTAACTGGGATTGAATTTGGAAGGATCTGTACATGTATAACACTCAAAATAGGCTAAGACTCACTCAGTACCAAATTTTGAACAACATGTACTATACTCCTGTCAAATTGGTTAAGATGGGTCATCTTTCCTCCTCTTCCTGCACTATATGTGGCAATGCTGAAGGAACTCTGACACATATCTTTTGGTCCTGTGAAAAAATCTCCCCTCTGTGGGACACGATTAAAGCCCATATTGATCCCTTTTTGGATCTGGATGGGCTCTTTACCCCTGAAATTTGCATTATAGGGGACTATACTCAAATTGGGGTTAAAGAGAGGAGATATCACTTTGCCCTTATCTCCATGGCAGTTAAAAAGTTGGTTCTTAAACACTGGCTAGCTCAATCAAATATATCTCACAGAGAATGGCAACATGAGCTCTCCTTTTGCCTGCAAACAGAATGCCTGATTGCTAGTACTTGCCACAGACTTCACCTCTTCAACAAAAAATGGGGCAAACTTTATGCTCTATACCTGAATTAACCTTTCCTGGCTTTACTCTGGCTCCCCTGAAGCTCTCATTTCCATCCTGAGAACTATAGACTATCTGCTATGCCCTTTTTTCCTTTGATCATTTGGCACACTCCAGGGGGAGAGGGGGCTTTGGGGGAGAGAGGGGTTTGGGGGAGAATGGGAGGGTGGGGGATAAGTGGGAATGATTTGTCTGGTCATATTTACGCTTCATGTAACCTATTGGTGTTTGTTATTTGAAAATGTAATAAAATGGATTTAATTAAAAAAAAAATTGTTACCGTTACATTCACTGCTACTTTAAGGTACTCCAAATAAAAAAACACTATGAAAAATGAACTTCTGCATACCTTGCCCAGGATGAATGTACCAAATTGCCTGACCTCTTCAAACACCTACTGATTATCTATGCTACAAGATGCATCTTTCTTAAGCAAGCCAGGCAACTGTAATTGTTGCATTTTTTCCGTGGTTGCCTGCTGGATGCATGAATGCTGCTGTCCCAGGGCCCTCCTGAAAACCAGAGGTTGCATCTCATGATGTTGCCCTGGTTACCAAATGCTAACAAACAATAACTTTTATGTATAAAATACACAAGGATGAAGAGCTACTACACAATTAAATATGTCTTATAATAAACACAACTGTAACTTAAGAAGCTATAAATATCAGCTATCTCTTACATATCCAAAAACTAATAAAAGGAGATTTTATTATACACAAAGAATAATTCCAATGTGGAATTCACTTCCTAGTTTATTAGTTGAAAACAATGATCATGTTGTTTTCAAACATAATTGTTATGATAATTATGGAAGATACCAGCTTGGCTGGAGACATACCTATATGGGCCTCGGCCTTCTGTATGTCTATATTTCCTAGTATAAATCCTAGTATAACTTACAAATTATTTCATCCTGAGATACCTGATTGTAATGATAAAGCAGCCATTTTGTAACTTTTAGAAAATGTATAGGAGTAGGTTTCATACACCATGTAATCAATCTAGTCAGTAAAGTAGTTGGTTCTTCATATTCCACAGGTGGACTGGGACCTGCTCCAGCCAATCAGACAAGAGGAAGAAAACCTGCTACTTCACAATTAAAATGCTACAGGGTGTGATGTTATGTGTCTTCACACCTATGCTGCCTTCATCTACCACTCAGGTGCCATATACTGTACAGTATGGTGGCACAGCCCAACTCACCAGGGAGTGTATCCTTGCAGATAGGCACTTCCTGTGTGGTTAATCATCAGTGTTTTCAAATTGCAGAGAGGATCACATGCCATTTTCTAATTAAAAGGATCTCCAAGTTGTTAGCAACAGTAGCAATTGGCTAAGAGGAAAACTGCCCTTTTGCTTTTTCTTTTCCACACCATCACTGTGGACTGCCATAGCAGCTCTTCAAAGTGGAGCTCCTGTGCAGTTCAGTTCAGTGGTGATGAGGAACACGTTTGGCATCTGCAGCCGCTGCTAGGTGTAGTGCTGCATGATGCAATATGGTAAGCTGCATGTGTACTATTACTATGTATACTGAGGTAGGGCATTGGGAGACTTCGCCATCATCACCAGCTGGATTCTTGCTTTTGAGCTCCATTGACTTGGCTGATTCTGTTTAACCCTACCGGCACTTCTTAACCCACTTCTGCATTATGGAGGTGCCAGCTATCCAGGTAACTGAGTATGCGCAGCGTGTTTAGTTTAGCTTCAATGAAACAGTGCACACATATCATACCATGGAGGAAGTAGGCTATAAGGAAAAAAAGCTTGCTTACTTAACAGTAGATGTATTGTAGCACAATTCACAGATGCAGCATTTTCCTAAAACAAATAACATTAATAAAGCATTACCTCCTTTGCTGAAATGTAATCCCCTTATTACAAACGTTCACTATGAAAGTAAAGCCCAATCCTCAATAAATGCAGTACCATGTCTAACCAGAGAGCATGGTGATGACCATTCTTATGTAAGGGACCAGAAGCCGCCCTGGGATACCTACAGTAAGGAGATAACTGTAATGCTAAATCATAAATATTGTTAAACCCTTCCTGGCACGTTAGCCCCCCATCTCAACTACAAAGCAGGGAGTTTGAATGCTTGAGCACGTAAAGCACCCCCCCACCCCTCCGCCGCATTGTGTACACTAGGGCACTAGGGGCTCAGGGTGCAGTGGCAGAGGTTTCAGTGAAAGGTAAGAGCTGAATTCGCTGGCCTCGATCTAGCAGGCCATCAAATGCAGCCTACATACCAATGGCCTCTTGGTATCCTTACATGGCATGGTATCTTCTAATAACACTGCCCCCATACACACACACAAAGTAACGGGTGCATGGCAGGTCTGTTTCGAGAGAATTCTGAATTACAAGAGAGGGAAGCTAACGAGCATGGACTTCTCACCCTAAGGAGTGAGCAGACTTGAGTTGCCCTCAGAGAGACAAATTCCTATTACCCGATCCCCCTTCTAACTCTCCCATCTCTCTATCGCACACTAACAATAAAATATGCAGCTTCGCTCTGCGCATCCCTGAGTTAACAACCATTGACGAATCCCTCGAGTACAGTTTAGCGAGGTGGTTAGTGCTGCTATTCTCCGCGGAGCGGCGGAGCTGTGCATATTCTGTACATATTTTTCTCACAGAAGCTGATAACCTGCTTTGCTCATCACCTGCCCGATCTTGTGTGTGCAAGTCAGTCATCTGAGTGTAGGGACACACATACCGTATATGTGTGGGTCTGTGCGGAACAAGTAAAATAAGCAGTTGCATCCCTGGGATTGTGTGAAGCGCATATTCGGTGAGATCTCTTGCTAGGAGCATCCCTGGTATTGCAAGAGGCAGATTCTGGGAGAACTCTGCCTAGGAGCATCCCTGGGATTTACAAATTGGTTGAGATTTCTGGCTGTGAGCTACTCGTTTTCCTCTCACCACGGATCTGACTGCGCTCGGTTTGCCTCTCAGGTATTCGGCTACTTCTGGGAATGCTGCTTTTTCACTCTGATCTCTCTGGAATCTCCAAGGAGCACACATTTCGATAACATTTTTATGTTTTTTTTCGGTTTAGCTTGTGGTATGTGCTGGTCTCGAGGTGGAGAAGCAGCCAGCAGTGCTCCGAAGAGTGATTTTGCACATCAACACCCAGTACCTGAGTGTTGATCGGAGGAGCTCCTTTCCGTACATTGAAGTCCTGCTCAGAAAACCCTGATTTGTTCCCACCACTCGATTAGGTTGTGCAGCTGGAAGGAGCTGGGAGAGGAGGAGGCGCCATTGAAGAAGGGTTGCTAGGGACCCCGATCCTCGAGGCGAGGGACTGGGCTCACCTCCTGGAGTGGGTTGCAGGGCTCGTTGCCTGCAGATCCCGGCTGCTGCTGCTGCTGTTGTGAGCCATTGTGATGAGAGAAGAGTGAGAAGGTGGCTCGGCTGCTCCCTTACCCCCACTGTATGCCATGGCTCCATCCTCGAGGAGATGCAACGGCTCCGCCACGATGGTGACGCTCTCGGGGTGCCTTCTGGTTATGGGCTTAGGATCTTTAGGACCGGGATTTGTCTGGGGCATCAGTATGACTTCTGGGCCCTCCATGGATCTGAACATTATGGGATTGATGCCGATGAGGGACATTGGCGAGGGGATCCTGTCTGCTGTCCACCTAGCCAAGGAGCACATCAAAGAAGCATCCCTGCTACATCCCTACACACTTCAAATCGTATTCTGGGACACCGAGGTAATGCTTGCATTCGATTATTTTTATTTTTGTCAGTTTCTGCTGTCATTTGTTCATCTACTCGAACCAATGTAGAGAGGTACTTTGGTTATTGTGCAGCCCATAGTTTTTTATATGCTATTCTGAGCTCCTTGCTTGAGTGAATGGCCCATTCCCTAAGTAATGGTCAAAGTGATGGTATCAGAAATAAACAGGAAACAAGTGTGTGTGTGTGTGGGGGGTAATAGACGTTATTCAAGTATTTCAGCTCTGAAACTGATAGGGAAACCTGCCACTATTACATATTTTTGATTTAAATACAATTGCTTTCTCATGATTTGTTTTCTTGCACTGCACCTTTGTTTCTGAAAAAAAAATGTCGATATCGTCTTGGCCTTTCGCTTAAGCAGCTGAGGAAAGGTAGCAGGCAAATCCTTTTTGCATTCCTTGTTGCAGAACATGAGGGAATAAAATGTGAATTTTCTGCAATTAATGACTGCAGGTTGACCCATTAGGAGAGTTTAATGTTTTGGTTGGTGACTGCTGGTTGAACTGAGGATTTATACTGTACTAAAGATTTTAGCCTTCTATAGCAATGGGTTTAGAAGGAGAAATGTCCTTCTAGAAGTGTGTTGATGGGTTGAATACTAATTAGACAGGGAATATATCATCATATTACAGTTTGTTCTTGGGATGATAGCAGAGCTGTGTCCATTGCTTCCCTACCGAGGCACACACATACACAGACCAAAACATATGCCAGTATACACACAAAAACAAGTATATAGACATATTTACAGACACATACACGCACACACACATACAGACACAGAAACACAGGCACAGAGGAGCCCTCTTCGTACTCGCACATAGAGATACACACGGAGATATAAATATGCAAGCAGGCGCTTCACTACCGCATCGGTAAAACCAACAAAATAAATGCATAAGTTAAATAGTTGAATCAATGTGGAAATAGATTTTGTGTGTGTGTGTGTGTATACAGAGCTAAGTAGGCTGAGAGATAGACACATAGCTACACCCCTGTGATGTGCTGAAACTTGTATGCATAGGGCGGGGGATTATGTCTCTGCAGAGTGGTCTTGGCTTGGAATGCTGGAACAGCGGCTTCTAAAACTCCCAGCCTTCACAGTTAAAACTGTATGAAATTTCTTTACAGAATGTGGCACACATGACTAATACGGTCCTAATCCAAATCGAAAGCGTGCCCCTGACAGCAAGATAAAGGATGCTGCGGGCTGGTGCTGATGTTACTTGCTGCCCAGAGACGGCGCCTCTCTCATTGACTGTAGGCGGGGCATTTCGTCGTGGTACTTCAGGGGCATTTCGCTTTCTAATTGTAACTACAGCATACAACGGGAGCACAGAACAAGTGCTATTTGCAGATTTTGATTTAATATCTAGCCAGATAAGGGCGTGAGTCACAATATCATGCATTCGACGGATTATTATATGGCGTTGATTAATATTACAAACAAACACACACACACACAGACACCACCAGTGTCTTGTTTAAATGTACCAAGTCCATTTCAAGGCAACGTCTCTATCATAAACTATACATTTAGACTGCTGCGAATGTTGTGTTCCGTCCTAAAACGCGATTTATCTAACAGCCAATAGTCGCGCGCTTGTGTGTGTGTGTGATTCACCTCCTAGTATACTGTATGCCGAATCCACAAATGATAGTAGTCTTACTGAAAATGAAAAAAAAAAGAACTGTCGATATGAAGGGTTGTAGTGCACCGCTGCAGTTCTATAGACGACTTTCCCCACTTGATAGCATTGTTTAATCTTGCTAATTTTTTCACGTCTCATTCACTGAATAATTCTGTGCTAACGGATTAAACAGGTGTATTAAAAAGGGCCAAATCTGTTGTGAAACACATGTTGGGAATGGTACTTTTCTATTAAAATAACGGATTCGTTGAGAGAGATTGCACCACTGATCAGCTTAAGGTAGTCATTAGTTGCCGTAAGGAAATGAAGGCGCTCAGATTGTGAAATGGTAATCAAAGGGATTGGGGGGGATTTTCTGAATGACATTTCCATGTTACTTATTATCTGAGCCCGCAATATTTGTCTGGAGGTCACCTTTTTAGCCTTTCAATATTTCACCATGCATGATGTGGGCTTGTAGAAAAGCGTTCTTTCGCACAGCCAGACTGGTGGTGTGGGGGAAGGGGGGGGGCTCCAGCAAAAGATTCTACCTTTATTCAAAGAGTTAACAGTTCCCAAATAAGTGGGCGGCAAGACATTGCAATTAAATGAAAAAAAAAAAATCTGGTAAACCGCATATGTCCTGCTGGGAAATACTGTAAAACAGCTTTTCCCACTGATATCCTTAAATCCCGTTTTTGAGGGTTACTAACCCCTTCTCCATTGATCATCAAACGGTCTTTGTTTATCCTAAGTGTTAACCTAACGACTTGGAAGAAAAATCAGATTTGCAGGTGGCCTGGCCCTTGTTCTTTCTCTTCTGGGTCCTATTCACAAGATAGATTATGGCCATCAGCACAGAAATGGTTAGTATTCTTTGGCGAGATAGGACCCAAGTGGCTCTGCCTGGTAGAGCGTCATTGGAATTAGTCATCTTTTAGTACAATCAGGAAGGGAAATTATCCATTGGTACTATGCCGTTGGGGGTGTGGAATCTGTGTGATAATCTAATCAATCTTCATAGTGTATTTATATTTTCGGGGGTGCTACCATGCTGCAAATCCAACTGTGAAGGAGAATGGAAGTATAGGGAAGGCTGACTACCCTAATAGATGTGGCCTAATGGGACATACTCTTTTTCACTGTGTGGTGGGTTGGGGGGCAGTGACTGAATAGCAGGAATTTCCCCTGACACTTATATAAGGATGAGGCAACTGTTAACTGGCCCATACAAATAAACTTCAGCTGATCAGTAAATTTGCTCAGTGAATCTTGAGGTGTCCCAGAGCCATTGTGAATGTTTACTTATTCATTGCCAGGGGCAGGCAGTATGGGTTAGAGTAATGAGCTGTGAATGAGTTTACTACTGTATATCCAGCTGACCTTACTTTGATTCCCACAACCTCCACTTGCATAATGTATGACTCTTAGCAAGTCACTTAACCTCCCCAGCACACCTGGGTTACCACTAAAAACAGGCACTTGTGCCTAGTAGACAATATCCTGTTACTAAAGAAAAAAAAAAGTGAAAGGTTACTTGTTCTGCTTCTTTACACAGCTCATTGGCTACATAGAACATAAAAACTGATGGCAGATAAGGGCCACATGGTCCATCCAGTCTGCCCATTTTTATTGCATAGCTTACACTGCAGACCCCTCCTGGTCTATGCCACTTTCTCTGCCATCCCCATACCTATCCCTTATGACTCCCTTGTGCTTATCTCAGGCTTTTTGAATCCCACTACTGTTTTTGCCCCCACAACCTCCGCTGGAAGACAGCATCCACCATCCTTTCTGTGAAGTAGTATTTCCTCACATCTCTCCTAAACCTACCACCGTCCAGCTTCATATCATGGCCCCTTTATTCTGGAGCATCCTTTCCTCTGAAAAATACCTCCCACTTGTACCTTGTTCACCCAGTGAGGTATTTAAATGTTTCAGTTATATCCTCCTCTCCCTCCTCTCCTCTAGGATGTACATGTTTAATTCCCTAATCCTACCCTCATAGGACATTTAATGTAGACCCTGTACCATCATGGTAGCCCTCTTTTGCATGCCATCCATCCTATGTCCTTCCTGAGATGTGGCCTCCAAAACTGGACACAGTACTCTAGTTGTGGTCTTACTAAACATCAATAAAGTGGCAACACCACTTCTCTTCCTGCTAGTAATACAGCTACCCATACATCTCAACATCACACTAGCTCTCCCAATCACTTTGTCGCATTGTCTGGTCACCTTCAGGTCACCCAATATCATTACCTCCAGGTCTCTTTCCTGCTTGATAGCTGCTAATATCTCTCCCCCATTTCGTACTGCACCCCTGGGCTTCTGAGACCCAAATGCATTATTTTGCACTTTTTTGCATTAAACCTTAGCTATCAAACTTTTAACCACTCCTCCAGTTATTCCAAGTCTTCTTCCATCCTTTGCATCCCCTCCAAAGTATCGACCATGCTGCAGATCTTGGTGTCATCTACAAAGAGGCAGACCTTACCTTCCAGTTCCTCTGCTATGCTACTAAAGAAGACATTAAAGAAGACTAAACCTAGTACTGACCTCTGGGGTGTCCTGCTGATGACTCTCCCCTCCTCAGAGTGAACTCCATTTACCGTGACCCTCTGCCTCCTATCTCCTTATCAGTTTCTTACCCAGGTTACTACCTTATTGCCCACCCTATGCTATCCAATTGTTTACCAGCCCCCTATGTGGAACCTTGCTGCAGTCCAAGTAGGCCACATCCACCCCCACCCAATCCAACACCCTGCGCACCTAGTCAAAAAAAAATCTATTAGATTTGTTTGGCATGACCTCCCCTCCATAAAGTCATGTTGCTTTGGGTCCTACAGTCTATTGGATTCCAGGTGTTCAATTATTCTGTCCTTTAATAGTATTTCCATCAGTTTCCCTAATACATATATTTATTTATTTATTTAAGAGATTTACCAGGTTGGCATACTGAGCGGGGGACCACTCGTTTCCAGATGCGACCTGGGGAGTTACAGGGGTACAAGTAGGACAAGTACATACAAGATATTTTACATTGGTGCAAAGTACATATAAGCTGAGCACATTTGGGTACACAGTTGTTACAAGGTTTTAGCTTTGGTACAGAGTTTAACAGGCAGGGAACAAGCAGTTACATGTGCATGTGCTGAATATTTACAAAAGCAGAGATCATTTAGGTACACCAGTAATTACCAAGTTGTAAGTCTAGATATCAGGCTGACAGGCCTGTAATTTCCTGCCTTCTCATTGCTACCATTTTTGTGAAGTGGGAGAACATTCTCCAGTCCTACAGGACCATGCAGTTCTCCAGTAAACTGTTAAACAAGTCTGTCAGGGATGCAGCTACCACCCTCCTGAGTTCTTTTTAACATTATTGGATGCACCTCATCTGGCCCCATAGCTTTATCCACCCTCAAATTAGTGAGTTCCTTCCTGTCCCTGTCCTCAGAAAAGGGACTGGTGGCAATTTCCCTCCCCCCTCACTCCAATCTCTAGTGCTTATTTGCGGTCTTCCTCCTTCCCCTCAACTGTGAATACTGAGCAGAAATATTTGTTTACGATAGTCGCCTTTTCTTGATCCTCCTCAGTATAGCCTCTGCCTTCTTTATTAACAGTGCAGTCCCTCCCTTGGTCTTCCTTTTCTTGCTGATATACATGAAAAATGTCTGTTCTTTCCTCAGGTTGCACTTTTGTGCTCCTTACTGCTTTGCCTGCATCTCTCCATTTCCCTAGATAAACTTCTCTGCCCTTCTCTCTCTGGGTCTCCTTATACCTTCTGAATGCCATTGTTTTTGCCCTTACCTTTTCTGCCACTTTCCTCAAGAACCATTATGGTCTCCTCCTTCAGCTTTTGCTTATTTGCCTGACGTGCAGGTTTTTAGCCTTTACTATGCTCTCTTTTATTCTAACCCATTTTCCCTCCACCCCCCTCACCCCCTCAACAACTCACCCTGACAGGTCTTCTTGGATGCATTCCCCCATCTTTGCAGTCAGTCCTTCTGAAATCCAGGACCCTTACCCTTGTGCAGCTGGATTCCACTGTTGCTCTTATATTAAACCATACTGTCCAATGGTCACTGGTCCCCAGATGATTCCCCATTCTAATGTCTGCCACACTGTCCCTGTTTGCAAGTGCCAGGTCCAGTATTGCCCCACCCCAAGTTGGTTCACTGACCAGCTGCCTGAAGAATGCCCCCTGCAGGAAGTCCAAGATAACTCTGCTGTTAGCTGATACTGCAGAAGGAAGGCTGCACTCTATATCCGGAAGATTAATGTCCCCACCAGCACCACCTCCCCCCTCCTAAGCCATTTTGCCTATGTCTTCCAACATTGCTTTGTCTATGTCCTCTCCCTGTGTCAGAGGCCTGTACACCACTCCCATATGAATGGTGGCTCCATTTCCAGACTTGAGGCTGACCCACAAGACCTTGACACCCCTGTTCTCCCAGTACCTCCATCACATTGTTGTTTTCCTTAACATAAAACACTACTTACCCCACCTTTTCTTCCTACCCTGTCCCTTCTAAACACTGTGTAGTCAAGTATGACCATTTCCCAGTCATAGATGTTTGTTCACCATGTTTCTGTGGTGGCCACAATACCCAGGCCTGCCTTAGCCATGGTGGCCTCCAGGTCTGGTATCTTATTTCCAAGACTTCTAGCATTGGCACACATGGCTATTCAGATTTTGTTAGTCCTTCTCATGTCCCTTCTCATGCTGTCTAGTTGTTCCCCCTCCTTCTCACTTGCATACTGTTTTCTTATCTTCCCCCCTTCCTCCCATGCTGTTCCCTCGAACCCTTGGTTGTCCTTCATTTTTTTAGGAATTCTTTCCACCAGAAATTATCTAACCTCCATCACATCCTGGGTGGGGGCAGTTTCTACCACCTCTTTGCCTTCTACCACCCCCTTGGCTAGTTTAAATGCCCATTAAAGAAACACTTAAACCATGTACTGAGGACTGACGCACCCTTCCTGGATGGATACAGGCCATCTTTCTGATACAAGCTGTAATCCCTCCCAGTGGGGCCCCTGTCCCCAATGTACCTGTACCCCTCCCTTCTCTCTGCACCATTCCTTCAACAATAAGTTGAAGGCTTAGTGCAGAGCTCCCTCTTCTTCCCCTGTTGTACACAGGCAGCACTTCCATGAAGGCACCAGTGTGTGCTACCTGCCTAAAACCCTTCCTCAGCTCCCTAAATTGCTGCTGCACTACCTTTGTCCTATCCAGAGGTATTTCATTTGTCTCCAGTTGGACAATGATGTCCAGATTCCCCTTTCATCCTATAGCCCTCACGATCCTTGGAATATACTTTCCATCCCTCCGAGCTGATATGCCAGGTAGGCACTTAGTCTCTCTCTCTGCCTCCTTTCCTCCCACAACTCTGTACCCCTGTCTATAGAGTCCCTCACTTGAAGTTGCCTCCTCCTCCTCTGGGGGTCTCTTTCTCCCTTTCTGGGGACTCCAACTGGGCATTCTCCCACATCCTCTCCATCCACCACCTTGGGTGACCCTTCATAGTAGTCCCACTCCACCAGAATGGTGTAGGAGTTTATTAGTGACACTGGATGAGAACTGTGCCTGTTATTCAGTCCCCCAGCCTTCCTGATCCTATCACCCTGTCCTCCTTGAGCCCTCCTTATTTCAACCACTACTTCCTTCTGGCAACCTTTGAGGTAGTGGTATCTGGCAAAGTGGTCCCTGGGTGAGAGATATGGTCCCCTGACTCCTTGTCAACATGACTTTGAGTCTTGCAACATTCTTCTGACTCTCTGCCAGCACTGCTTGGAGTTTTGAGACATGTTCCCTCCACCCAGAGAGGCACACACAGATGGAACAGCAGCATAGCCTCCAGAAGGTCTCCCTGTAGACTGCTGCCCCACAATCAGCATTGCACCACTCCCCTCATTTCCTTTTCCCTGTTATTGTAGTCCATCATTTTTTTTTTTTTGATTTGTGTTGTCTGAGACCCCGTTGGGCTGTCTGGCTCTATGATGCCAGTTCAACAAATATTTTGTTAATTGACAATACAGTGACAGATTTATGTTGACCACAATTGTGATCGGCAGCAATCCATCTGAGAACACTGTGTTTTCTTCAGGAGGCTTTGCCTCCCAACCCCCATGTAAGGGGCTCTGCTCCCACACACCCTGTACTTAAGATTATCAACTCCAAGCTGGAGTTGATTCTGGGAGGGGCTGCAAGACCCCGAGAAAGCAGTTCCGGGGTACCATGGTGACAGTGCAGTGACCCATCACTGTGTCACTGTACTGTTCTTCACGGTAGAGGTATCGATGTTTGATCGGCATATGGGGCTATCCTACTACCACCAAACAACCATGCACCCTTAAACCCTGAAGCTAATACCTAGCAGGCTTTTTACAGCAACCTCCTACACTCTACTGTATCTAGCAACTATTTAACAGTAGGCCTCTGATCCCAGAATCACCCTAGCACTTAGCAACAGTTTGCCTACAATCACTCGTTCCCAGGCAGCGCCCAGGTTTGGCTGCCAATCGGGAAGGGATGTGTGGTAGGAATCTGACTGGCTCCTTTCAGGAGCCTCACAGAACTTCCAGCCTCTGGTCTTCTCAATTTACCTTGCATACCCTACACATCTAATAAAGTATCTGTCTACTTACCCCAGTCAAAAAATGTTCTAGCAGAAAAGTTCTTGCTGCCTTAGTCAGCTGCCTCCTTGCTCTGATAGCAAGAATGTTCTCTGACCAAAAGCCTAGTAACAATGGGTACTGTATCTCACAACCTGTCACCATTAAAATATGTAGCTTTAGTCTTTAAAATGAGATGCAAATGACTAGCACCTGTAGCATATTTCTGAATTTAAACAATAAGAATAAAAATTATATATGTTGAGTGTTTGTTTCATGAAATTAATTCTGTGATTAGCTTGAGTTTCCCAATGTAGCTTATCAAATACTATGCAGAAGATAGGCATAATACTGTATCTCTGTAGCAAGGGGACGTTTAGATGTAAAATGTGTAGCATTATGCATAAACCATAGCACTTGCAAGTAGCATAGTAATTTAAAATTGTAAGGGACTCTATGTTCATTATCTCTGCCCCTGCTTCATGAGCAGGAATCAATAAGTGTCCATGTAAACCTTGCTATCTTAATGGGTTCCTTCCAGTTCTACTACTCAGGGTATCCTGTCATCCACTTGGTGAGCAGAAATTTGTTCAGCTTACCTCAGAGATTTATACTAATTTTATGTCCACTATCTCCACTGGTAGGTTGTTTCATAGGTTTACTATCCTCTGAGAAGAGGAATGCTTCCCAAATGCTCACCCTGACTTTACAACCTCCGAGCTGCAGTAAGTTCCTGCGTCCTGCTGGAAGACACCAGATCAGCCATCTCTGTTCAGTCCTGTCAATACACTTGAGTATGCAGCAAACTTAAATCCTGACTCCCTTTCCTCATATACTCTAATGTGAAAAGGTTATGGGTCAATAATTACTCAGCATGGCATTTGTCTTCCATACCTCTATGATTTTGGTGGCCTTCTTGACTGCACCAATGCTCTTTTTTTGTATGCAAATATGTAAAACATGTCCCAGTGCACATACACAGCACATTCAATGGTAGCTTATGCACAGGGCCATGTTCTTTATGTTTTTTTAATAAATATGTTTATTTGTAAATTAGACAGTTATTACATTAGAATGCTCTACGGCAGACACAGCTTAAGCTGGAGTACCACTATGATGACAATTAAAAATAAGCAATCATATATGACTATTTCTACAGAGATTTGCTGACAACATCTCATACAAGGATCAAAGATTGCTTTAAATTTCAATGGTAGATCATCATATGAGTTTTTTATTAAATGAAATTGATTTTGCAAACTGCCTAAGGTGAGATTCCAGTGGCATATTGGCATTTTCTAATCGTTAAGATACAGGGGTGGGGTGGGGTTCCAGGGTCATTTATTTGATTTCTAAAATCCCTGAGATGCATGTATCAGGGATCCTGTTACTGCTTTTAGTGGTAAGGCAAAATGGGGTTGGAGTAGGTGGTTGGTTACTGTACAGTAACCACCCCCCCAGCATTGAGATCAAGTTGCGGGGGGGGGGGTGACTAAGCAATAACATATGGCATGTCACTAATGGAATATATAGTATGCATTCCTTAGGTGAATAGTAGATGTTTTCTTCCTTCCTTACTGTCTTTCTTTCCTTCCTTCCTTCCTTCCTTCCTTCCTTCCTTCCTTCCTTCCTTTCTTCCTTTCTTTTCTTTCTTTCTTTCTTTCTTTCTTTCTTTCTTTCTTTCCTTCCTTCCTTCTTTCCTTCTTTCTCTCTTTCTCTCTTTCTGTCTTTCTCTCTTTCTCTCTTTCTTTCTTTCTTTCTTTCTTCATCAGTTGGTGCCTTTTCTTTCTCAATTGGTGACTAGGAGAGGCCCTTTGGACCAAAGCTCTTTCCCACATGCAGTCCTGGGGGGAGAGAGGAGAACATGTACAATTGATACAGGAAGAGAACAGTAACAATAAAATAATACAATGAATGCAGTGACTGTGATTGTGCAATAAAAACACATGGTAGAGAGAATGTAGAGGGAAAAGTGCAAATAAATAAATTGTATACTCAAAAGACACATTTCTGCAAAGCTGCAGTAGCAGAAATCAATGAAAATATGGTGAACAAAGTACAAGAATTAAGATGTATATTTGAATGGATTGCCATGGTACAATACTACAAATTAGTTCAAAGACAATAAGTGATAAGGCTATACCAGGAGAGGCTAGAAGCATTGACAGAAGGGAGTAAAGTGAATTCAAAGGAGAGTTCGAGAGAGCAGTATAAGGAGAAGAGGTAGATGGGTGGAGGAAAGCAGTTCCAGAAGTAGAACAGAAGAACAGAAAGGCAGCTGGACCAGCAGAGGTGTTACAGTAGAGAACACTAAAAAATGTGTGTCAAAGGAAATGAGAGCTTATGACATTGGTCATGGGTTGGCAGGAGGACAGAGATGTAGGAAAGGAGGGAGGTTAACCATGATGTTCAGAGGAAGGCAACACAATGACAGAATGGGTGAGATTCATGAGTCAAGGAAGTAAAGGCTCTTGTAATAGGTGCAGTGGTGAGTGGGAATTGGGGTATCTGTAGCCACATGGTAGAAAGATTTGAAGAGACAGTAGTGACATAACTACTGTACTGTGGTGCAACAGAATAAACAGCATTCTAGCATCACTACTGTGGCACAACAGCATCTTGAAGTGCATGGATTTCTATACACAGCACTAAACCATATAATATAGTGCTGTATACACAGCACTAAACCATATAATATACACCATTTGGGTTGCTGATTATTAGTCTTTTTTCCATTACTTTTGCCAGTTTTACCATTGCTAGACTATGATGTCTCCAAAAAGTTTCTTTGTAAAATTAAAACTTTGTGTCTGCTAGTTAAAAGATACAGGGCCATGCTGCACAAGGAAAATGTGTTTTGCTTGTGCAATACAGTCCTTTGAAGCCATCAATATTTGTGAATTACTCTAGCACCCCCGAGATTAGCAATACTGTTTGCACACATGCCAGGGGAAACAAGATGGTGCCCATCCCAATAAAAACTGACTGTACAGGTCATGCTTAGAGAAGAAGCAGACCCACTAGCATGTGCAGCCAAGCATACAAAATGGCAGCATGTTCCAGGAGATAGCAATCAATCCATCACTCTGGATTTGTTAGCTGAATAGCTAATAAAAGTAAATATAGCATCTGTGTGAAATGGGATGTACCCAACAATTTTTAAAGAACTCATGGATGGGCTGGCAATTCTAACAGAAGAGAGGCATTTGCTAGAAAAGGGGGACAAACTGCAAGACTGGAGAACAGTGTATGTAGTAACACAGTTTTAAATGGGAACAAGAGGGGATCTGGATAGTATGGACTAGAGATGGGTGAAGTGGCTCAATTCGCTCCAGATTGGGCAGATAATAAATTAGAGTGCTCCGCAATGCGAAATGGATTACTTCATGTTAGTAATGGGTAACGCAAAGTCCATTGAAAACAATGACTTTGCGTTACTCCACCTTCCCAAACCACTACTCCACTAATTCTTAAGGCAAAGTACATTGAAAACAAAGTACTTCGCCTTACTTCGCCTTATTTTTAAGCTCCAAAGGCAAATTTTGCAGTGATACATGGGATTTCAGATCACATGGGCTCTAGATTGTTCTGCACAGCCTTAGTTTGGGTAGTGTGTGTAGGAAGCTATAGGAGACAATCTACTCTGAGAGCTCTCTGTGATTCAGACCTTCTAAAAGCTGTTAAAAAAGCCTTTTTGAGTCATTTTTTTTTGCTGAAACTTTAGTTCATTGATTATAGGAAACGCTCCTATGCTCATATCATCGAGCGTTTATTGTTTGTGTGTGTATTTTGAATGTTAATATGCAACATTCAGTCCATGTACTGAGAGACAGAGGAAGTGTGCTTGGGGGAGGGGCATATCTGTGGTGTAGGTAGATTAACTTGGTGAAAAAGACAGTGCTTTCTGTTTTGGTGATATTTTTCTTGTATAACTGTGTTAATGTACACACAGTAATATTTTCAATAATTCTTGCTATTTATTTGCTGATTGTTGTGGTGCAGCAGTGCATAATTTTAGTTTGTTTAAAATATGTGGTTATATTACAGAAGTTTTCAATTTGCTATGCATTACTTAGTGTGTGTGTGAGTATGTGTTTGACATGTGTCATCAAATCAGACACCTTTTATTGTGCGCCACATATTTTCAGCAATGTGAACCTGCTATCCACTGCAGCTGTGTAATTTTTTGTACTTCTTTGTGGTACCTTTACTGGTATTCGTACTAGTGACTCTTACTGCAGCAGTGCAGTACACTGCCCCCCCCCACAGCCTGCCCCAACCGGCAAAGATATTCTTTTCCAGATTTTAATTTCTGATGGTGAGCACTGGTTAGGTGTTGTGCCTTTGCATCTGCGTCTCTTCAGTGTGCAGTACAATCTTAATCTGTCTGTACATTTGCATCTCTTTAGGGCCCAATCTCCATCTCTAACTTTAAGTCACAGTTGTTTCTTTGGCTTCCCTTCAGAGTACTGGACAGGTGTGGTGCATAATTCAGCATGAACATTGTACTCATTAATATGCATTGCTAAGTCGGGACCATCATCAGGGGTCACTTGTGATACAAATCACTTTCTTCATCATCATGGTCACAAATGCGGTCACAAATTACGATTTACGATCACGTCACGAATCACAACAGTAATTTTTTTTACTAGTTACTTGGATGTATTGTAAGCCTGTTTTGTAGTATCTCTCCATGCTTCACCACCCCACCATTGTACTCATTAATGAGTGCTTTTAAGTCAGGGAGTTTTGTGCCACACCTCATCGGGGCCCGGGGAAGTACAGCCGTAGGCATTTGCATTTCTTTATCATCACGGTCACAAATGCAGTCACAATTCACGATTTTCGATTATGTCACAAATCACAACATTAATATTTTTACTAGTTACTTGGATGTATTGTAAGCCTGTTTTCTAGTATCTCTCCAGGCTTCACCACCCCACCATTGTACTCATTAATAAGTGTTTTTAAGTCAAGGAGTTGGATAGTGTCTGCAGTACATACACAGACTGGAAAGAAAACTGCACCCATACAGTTTAGCACAGTACACTTCCACTGCTCAGAATACATATGGAAGACAACTAAAAAAGGGCATAATTACATACAAGAGTCGGGGATGGTGGAGGAATGCATTTTATAAGACAGCAAGGAAGGTGTGGGGGGGCACATGGTTTGAGGAAAAAAAACTAACTTGGGATCCCATGGTGATCTAGCAGCAGTTCCAGCATGGACATCATTTGCAACTGATGTCCCTCTATGTAAGAAAAATAAAATTTATAGAAAGAACAAATTAAGTAAAAAAAGAGAACAGACAGAAAAGACAAAAAAATGTAGCTTTTAAAAAAACTGTTGGGTCTAAATCAAAGTTTAAATCTCCTCCTCGTTCTGATCTCAAAGTATCAGCAGTCATAAAACACACTCATCTCTCTCTCCATCTGCACAGGAGAAAGTAAAAGTGTCTGCTGGTATGATTCACTTTCTACCTGCCTAGCTAAAGACCATGTGAGTTACAGTACTGTAAGCCATGTGATGTGTTGGGGGGCTGCCAAATCTGAAACACCAAGTGGATCACTTAGAATCATAATGAGGAATGTGAAGTCCATTAAAAACAATGACTATGCCTTACTTCGCATTGCCATTCCGGCTTAACGCAAAGTAGTAATGACAAGGCGGAGTGAGCACTTGAACGCAAAGTGCCCACTTCGCGTTCACTTCGCCAGCGGAATTTAAATTCGCTGCATCTCTAGTATGGACTATTTACTACTACTTACCCTAACATCAGTACTAGGAAAGTCCTATAATCAATTATCATTGAAAATGAAGTAAAAATATGAAAAATATACTTATTCTAAAGAGTTAATATAGGGCAATAAAAGGAGGCCATGTCAAGAGTACTGTAAAATAATTATGTTGATAAAGAGACAGGAAAAATAGGTAACTGGAGGATGTGGATGTAATGTAGCTGGATTTTAGTAAGACCATTGACAAGTTACCTCAAAAATACAATAGAGGGGAATCAACATGCACAGCACAGGTAGGCATGTAGAAAGATTAATGAAGAACTGTTAAGGTATTAAGAGACTAGGAACTTGTGTAAATGGGAAATATTCTGGTTGGAGAAGTGTGATGAATGGTGATATGCTCAGCTCAGTGCTGGGATCAATGCTGTTAAAAATTTTAGAGAATTACCTGAAAGAGTATATGAATAGCTACGTCTCAAAACCTGTGGATGATTCCCATATGTCAGGCATACCATATTTAATATAGAGGAGGCAGGGAGAAGCTGCAAAAGGACCTTGATAAGCTAGCAAAATTGGTAGAAAATTGGCAAATACCGTTCCTTGTGGATAAATGTAATGCAGTTATGGATGTAGAACAATTGGGCCCCATTTTGGAAAGGCACACAGACTTAGGCACAAAGGACAGCTAATGAAAGACCAGCATAGTATATTGGAACAGCTGAACTATAAGGGTTACAAATACTAACAGGTGTCTTGTATATCCACTGTGAGAGCAGCAAAAAGCCAAACCATAAGTCACAGCACAAGCCACTAATGTGACCACTCACTCAAACCAGCTGACAAGGATCTGCAGTGAGAGGAAGCTGGTCAGTTTGTAAGGCAGAAACCCTTTAGTGCTGCAGCACAGAACTGCAGCATTGGTACATACAATGCTAATGACCCTACTCAACATGCAATACCCTAAACCCTCCTTACTATATCATTATCTGTCATTTACACAGAAACATAGAAACATAGACTTTGATGGCAGATAAGGGCCGCTTGGCCCATCTAGTCTGCCCATTTCCCTAGCTACCTACTGGATAAGCTGCAGATCCTAGTTAACCAACAGCCTATTTCTTTCAACCCCCCCACAAGAATTGCCTTATGTCTGTCCCATGCATTCTTGAATTCTCCCTCAGTTTTAGATCCACAACCTCCTCAGGAAGGCTATTCCATGCATCCATCACCCTCTCTGTGAAAAAATACTTCCTCACATTACCCCTGACCCGTCCTCCCTCTATCTTCCAATTGTCTCCCCTTGTTCTTGCACATCTCTTTTTCTGAAAGATGCTACCCTCTTGTACTTTGTTAATTTCACTGAGGTACTTAAAAGTTTCTATCATGTCCCCCCTCTCCCTCCTTTCCTCAAGGGTATACATATTACGCTCCTTTAGTCTCTCTCCTCATACTGTATGGCTTCTCTTGCAGACCCTGCACCATTTTAGTTGCCCTCCTCTGGACTGCCTCCATCCTGTCTATGTCTTTGAGGAGATGGGGTCTCCAGAACTGGATGCAGTAGTCCAGATGGGGTCTCACCAATTGTCTGTACAAGGGGATAACAACTTCTTGTTTTCTACTGGTGATGCCTCTGCCTATACATCCCAGTATCCCCCCAGCCCTCCCTACTGCCTTCTCACATTGCTTGCCAACCATAAGGTCATCTGATATGATTACCCCCAGGTCCCTTTCCATTTCTCTTGTTGTTACTACCTCCCCCCATTGTGTACTCTTCCCCTGGGTTTTTGTTTCCCAGGTGTATTATTTTGCACTTCCTTGCATTGAATCCAAGCTGCCATACTTCTGACCATTCCTCCAACCTTGCCAAGCCCCTTCTCATCCTTTCCACACCTCCTTGTGTATCAACCCTGTTGCAGATCTTTGTGTCATCTGCAAAGAGGCAAACTTTTCCTTCCAGTCCCTCTGCACTGTCACTTATAAAGACATTAAAAAGGACTGGATCCAGTACTGAACCCTGCAGTACCCCACTAGTAACCCCCCTTTCTTCAGAGTGGACTCTGTTTACTATTACCTTCTGTGTCCTGTTGTCCAGCCAATGTTTTACCCAGGCTACCACCTGGGACCCACTCCCAGGCTGGCTAATTTGTTCATTAATCTTTTGTGTGGGACTGTGTCAAATACCTTGCTAAAGTCTAGGTAGGCCATTTCCACAGTCCCTCCCTGGTCTACTACTTTGGTCACCCAGTCAAAGAAATCAATTAGATTCATCTGACATGACCTTCCCACTGTGAACCCATGCTGCCTTAGGTCCTGTGCCCCACTGGTCTCTAGGTACTCAACAGTTCTTTCCTTCAGAAGTGATTCCATCACTTTCCCTACCACAGAGGTCAAACTGACAGGTCTGTAGTTTTCTGCCTCTTTCTTGCTTCCACTTTTGTGAAGAGGAATCACATCTGCCCTCCTCCAGTCCTCAGGTACCATACCATCCTCCCATGATTTGTTAAAAGGGCACTCAGTGGTGTCACTAGTTCTCCCCTTAATTCTTTTAGAATTCTGGGGTGAATTCCATCAGGCCCCATTGCTTTGTTCACTTTCAGTTTTAGGAATTCTTTCAGAACCCTTTCTTCTGTGAAAGGACTGGGATCAACCCCCCAATCCAGAGTGCTTCTGTTAATTGGATTGGGTACCTCCCTCTCCTCCTCTTTTGTGAATACTGAGCAGAAGTTTTCATTCAATATCCCTGCTTTTTCACTGTCCCTCTCTGCCCACCCACTGTACATTATATTCAGCCTCACTCTCTCTCCCTGTGTCTTTCTATGCTCCCTAATTTACCTATAAAAGGTTTTATCCCCCTTCTTAACCAAGTTGGCTATCTTTTCCTCAGTTTGGGTCTTTGCAATTCTGACTTCCTTTCTTGCTTCCTTCTGCCTTAACTGGTACAGTTCTCTGTCCTACTCCTTCTGTGTTTCCTTATACTTCCTAAATACTATGTTTTTCTCCCTAACCTTCCCAGCCACCTCTTTTAAGAACCATAGTGGCTTTTCCTTTTGTTTTGATTTGTTTATTTGACGACACAAAGGCTTGTTGCCTCTGTGAAAGCAATTTTTATGTGTCCCCATTGTTGCTCCACTCCTCCTTCTTGCCTGTTTGCTAGTGCTTTTCTAAGGTACTCTCCCATCTTGCCAAAGTCAGTCTTCCTGAAGTCCAGTACCCTCACTTTTGTATGGCTTGACTCTGCAGCTAAATTTATCATGAACCACACTGTTTGGTGGTCACTTGTTCCCAGATGGCTACCCTCTTCTAGGTCTGAGATCCTCTCACTGTCCCCATTTGGGAGTATGAGGCAGTATAGCACAGTGGTCTAAGGCTCTGAGCTGCAAATCTGGTGACATCCAGCAGACCAGACCTGGGTTTGAATCCCACAGCTTCCACTTGCATACTGTGTGACCCTGAGCAAGTCACTTAACCTCCTTGTGCTCCCAGGTCACTCCTGTAAAAAAGCTTTCAGCTTAGTGTGCTATACCTGGTTAAACAACTAAATAAAAAAAAAAATAATATTGCTCCCTCCCGAGTGGGTTATGACACTAGCTGTCTGAGGTATGCCCCCTGTAGGGTATTGAGAAGGGCCCTGCTCTTGGATGTGGCTGCAGCAAAGGTGCTCCAGTTAACATCTGTCATATTTAGATCCCCCATCAACAGTATCTCCCCTTTCTCTGCCATCCTAAGGATGCTTTCTATCATATCCTTGTCCAGTCACCCCCCCCAAGATGGGGGTCTGTATACAACCACTGTGCAGGTTGTGGTGCCATTTCCAGTCTCTATGGTGACCCAGAGTGCCTCCTCTCCTCCACGTGTACTCTTTTGTTCCATTGTTTTATCCCTTACCTTACATAGAGAGCTACTCCTCCCCCTCTTCTACCTCCCTCTCTCTCCTATAGGTTGTGTACCTTGGTATGTTGACATCCCAGTCTTGGTTCTCTGTGTACCATGTTTCTGTGACTGCCACAATATCCAGGCATCCCTCTTCCATCAAGGCTACCAGTTCAGGGAGCTTGTTGCTCAGACTATGGTCATTGGTACTCATTACCCTCTATGTCATGATGGCCTTACCCCTTTTTGCCCCATCTCTGTCCTTATTGCCTTTGTCATTTTCTCCATTTACCCCTGCCCTTCTCCCTATCAATACCTCTATCTTGGTGTTTACTTCACTTACTACCCTGATTTTTTGAGGGGGGATAGGATTTCCCTGGTCCTTTCCAGTGCCTCCCCCCCCCCCTTGGCTAGTTCAAATGCTTGCCAATGAACATGTCCTTTTCAAGGCACATTGCTCCTTTCAGTAGATGAAGGCCAGGGGCTGTGTACTGCAACAGAGTAGTCCAGTTCCACATATGCGAAATGTAAGTTTTATAGATGCAACACACTCTGACCAGACTGAAATAAATGTATTGCTGTGTATAGGGAAACCAACATGGCATTTGTATTGGGCTTGTTTAAGATCCACTACATCAATATGCCATGACACTGAGGTCCACTGACCATGTAGGTTTCAAAGCAAAGCAATCTACTGTCCATCATCAGTACTGAAGAGCACTCTATCACAATTAGTTTTCTCTCTCCTTGGATCACCACTTGATAATAAGTGGCTTTTACATGGTGCTGGTATAGTGTTTTGTTTTGTTCCATGATATTCATGCCCTGTTAAAACCTTTTTTTGCCAAGCATTAACTATAACTGCACAAACATCCACTTAGTGCATTAACCATGCTTCCAATTTGTCATTGTGTCATGTATGCATGACTCCACCATTCATGTTCTTGTGTTTCAGCCCTGTATTTGTGCTGCTGAAAAAATGGCTGTAGAACTACTTATTTTTGCAATAGTTTTATTTTTCATGTTGGAATTCCAGTACACATTAGTGCAAATTCATTTTTACAGATATGAACTTTCCATAGCACAATACAGGACTGTAGGACCAGGGTGGGACAGGGAGAGGCAGGTCATACTGTATCTTTTACACTCTTGCCAGTAGTAGTTGGACATGATGGTGGCTGATGGAGAAACACACAGTAAAGTGCATTTTATTATGGCATTGACATTTTGCCAGTTTGCAGCATATCAGCACATTGCGACACATGTACTATACATTGCTGGAGGCTGCTAGCTCCATACTGGCACTGGTGATAAAGATAGCAGACCAGACAAAAAAATAAAATAAAATGTTATGAACCAGTTCTACTAGGGTAGTGAGAGAAAGAAAGAATAAGAGTATGGTGTGTGTGTCTGTGTGTGTGTGTGTGAGAGAGAGAAAGAGAGTTAGCTTGTCAACAGTGCATTACTTGGTTTCAGCATTTCAGTGGCCAGTGTCTTGGTAGAACCAT
The DNA here is from genome assembly GCA_016271365.2 of Neoceratodus forsteri. Lineage (NCBI taxonomy): Eukaryota > Metazoa > Chordata > Ceratodontiformes > Ceratodontidae > Neoceratodus > Neoceratodus forsteri. The sequence goes on from CM057456.1 coordinate 856,719,266, forward strand.
ACATTTTATGCCTTAGGATACAATACTACTGAGATGACTTCTGATTTGACTTAAGATGACTTGTTATTAAATTGTCATATAAAAATATATAACCTGTACTAACTTAAGTTTCACTGGACAGTGAACATGAATGAGAGCGAGAGAGAGTTAGCATGTCAGCAGTGCACCACACAGTTCTAACATTTTGGGCACCAGTGTCTTAGTCAAACCATGCATTTAATGCCTCAAGGTACAGTACTACTGAGATGAATTGTGCTTAAATTGTAATGCAAAAATGTGTAACGTCATGTACTAACTTCAATGAATGCAGGTGTGTGTGTGTGAGAGTGTACGTGAGAGAGAGAATGTGAGTCAGCATGTCAGCAGTGCACCATATGGTTTCATAATTTCAGGGGTCTGTTTCTTGATAGAACTGCTCAATAACATCACATCAATTTTATTTTTATAGAAAATCTGTCTAATGTAACAAAAATAAACTTAAAGTGAAAGTAAGTGGTTGTACAGTGTTTTGTACCACACAAACACAAACTTCCAGTATAAGGATTGGCATGCAGACTACCATCTAGTGCTAACATCCTAGTTGTCATGGCACAGTTTGTGAAGCATTAATTGCCCAAATAAGCTGGCCAAGATGATGTATTACATGTTGAATGGAATAATACTGGGCAAGACAGATAAGGAAATGGGTTGTGGGATCCCAGAAGAAATCAGATGAATACTATCATGTCAAAAAGCAAAGGAAATGGTATGATGCATAAAAGGGAGTGGAGAGGGATCAAAATAAGGAATCCTATCATTATACTGTAGAAGACCCTAGTTAGACCCGACTTGTAATGTTGTGCATGGAGTGTGTAACCAACCCTACAAAAAAGAGTAAGTAGAATGCAAAAGCTATAACAAACAGGTACAATGATGATCTGGTGGTGGGATGGAACAAGACATAAAATGAAAGCTTGAAGGGTCTGAACATTTGGGACAAGAAAGACAAATAAGAGATTTGATTGAAATATTGAAAATATTGAGAGTCAAAGGAAAAGAGGATCAGCCAGGTGATTTTGTACTGACACAGGGCAATGGAACAAAAAGACAAGATTAAATTGTGATGAAGACTCTTATAAAGGATATAAGAAGTGTCAGCCTGTCACCATGGCTGCTGTATTGCCACAACAACACCAGAAACCCCGTTTCCTATCTGGAGCCTGGAGAGTCAAAAGCCAGTCAAGGGGGATGAAGATTACACATCCTATAGGATGCTCTCTCTTCCTCTGCCATGAAAGGCAGACTACAGCCTCCTCTGCAACAGAGACACCTCCTGGGTGGCCACTGTTGACAGTGCACCGGATGCATGTTTGAGTACATACATTTGGAGCCCTAAGCATACCAACAATATAAGGGCTGTGGGAAACTAATGGAACTATTGGGAAACTATCTAGCTTATGTGGGATGACAGCAGAAGAACTCACATAGCCGGTGCCTCTAATTTCTTACCCATCCATGCATCTTTGCTATGTATCCTTCTCCCCACAGGTCAATGCCCTCCATGGGTGGTGAGCCATTGAATAAAGATAAGCATCAGAGAAGGTAAGAAACTGAGCTGAGATGACCCCCTGAGATGAAATGTACCACACTGTTGATGAAGGGGGCAATGAAAGGGGAATTCTAATAATGAGAGTAATCCATTTTTACAATTGGAAAAACTGAAGCACTGAGAAGCCACATGACTTGCTTATGGTCACACTTTTAACTCCACTATTTCCCATGGGTAAATGCCATTACTTCCCTAGAAATGTCTTGGATTCACACCCTCCAGATACATGCAGACTAATTTTGGTATGAGCAACACTGCCTTCTGTTTGGACTGCACCTTTCCCAATAACACCCACACCCACTTGGCCCCCTGACTGTAATGCTGAATACTGAGACAAAGTATTTATTTAGTTTTTGTTGACCAGGCAAGGAGGACTAGACAATTCTGCCTATTTTCAGCCTTGTCCTGGGGAAGGGGGATACAGATGGATGCAAACTGACTTTGAAACAGATTAAGCTGTTCATGGTATTTTTAGTGAATGGGGGAAATTTGGCCAGGATACCAGGGAAATTCCCCTGCTTTCCTGCAGGGGGTGCTGTTACTCTACAGGAGGTTGTAGGATCCTATTCCAGGCATGATGGAGGAGGAGGAGGATGGTTGTGTCTTGCCAAAAGTACAGGGGTCTACATCAGGTGATGTATTTCGATCAGAGTAAGAGTTTCATGATACAGATACTGAGGGCGATGTGGAAGAGAAAATTTCTGCTATAGAAGAGGAACCTGAGAAGACAGAGCAACCAGAGATGTATCACACAAATGGAGCAGACAATTTGTCTGAAGAAGAGCTACAGCTGAAAGAAAAATTAGCCTTGAAGAAACAGCAGCTGCTGGACATGCTGTCTAATGTAGAACAGGAGTTCTCAGAGCAGAAAATGCAGTTGGAGTAGGAATGCAAGTGAAAGTGATCCACTGTTAGCCCCAGTGTTCTCTCAGGTAAACGTTTTGTTGCAGCTCCAATGAATGCTGCCTTTCTTGCTGTGCTATTTCTGTGGCCAGTGCAGATCATTCAGAGGCTGGTTTGGTGTCCTGACCTGATTATGAGCCCTCTGGACACTGGATGCCTGGAAATGCCTTAGAATGGGCTGGCAGGATTTTTCGAAATGGTGTCTGGGTTCCCGATCCTCAGATCCTTCTCCCTGGTTCACCTGCATGACTGGGGACCTCTTTGTCTACCTTGCCAGATCCTGTTGGGACTACTATTATTACACCCACTGTTTCAGAAACAGTGCTGCTGATACAGCTGCCAGCACTATTAAAGGACATTTATCTTTTACTGCTGTGTCAGACGCCACTCTAACAGGCATACAGACTGGTGGTTTTCACTCCTCTACTGATTTGAGCTCTGAGGTCCTGAAGACTGCTTCTCCTAGAAGGATTCTGGCTACTACATCACTCAAAGTCTCAGGTATGATTACTGATCAAAGTGCACAGGAAGGACTGAGGCAGGCCGGGGTTGGGGGGACTACTTAACTACAGATGACAGTTTTATTAAAAAGCAACATACCAGTTATGCTAGTTTATTTAGAAAATCTGCTGAAGCCTCTAAAAGATGGCTTGTGGTCTATCTATGTTTCAAGGGGGATTCAGGCCAGGCTCTTGATAGACTTTTGGTGGGGAAAACACTATTGCTTGAGTCTATGAAATTTACTCCCCATGATGTCTGTGCATTTATCGATGCACCTGGAGATTTGAACTTTGACGTTAGCTTTTGCTCTGCATCACTTTTGGATTGACTTTGGAAATTGTATCATCAAGCTAAAGGTGAGTCTGTGTGGAAAGTTTTTACTGCAATACCTATTTTGAAACCAACAGTACTATTTTGTTCCACAACGAGGGAGTGAGCATTGACAATAATGTATTCTGGTTGAAAAAACGTGATGTACAGGGGCATTCCAAACCTATTATTGTTGATAACGGTTTCTGGACTGGTGGCTGGACTTTCAGAATACAATTAAAACATACTGATCAAGGGATTCATCATCTCCCAAATTGTTTCTTTTTGGGTAGGGACCAGGGGATTCTGTTTTACCCTGGCCAGCCCAAAGGTTGTTATAAGTGTGGTTCTTTGTAACACTTGAATATTTTACTGTATATGTATGAAATGTTTTCAGTATGAGGAATTGGGACATTCAACTAATTTATGCACCATCCCCCCTATTTGCAACCTGTATGGGGACAATGAACATTCACAGCATGATCCTTCCAGGACATGGCCTCCTTACCAGGCCAAACCAGCAGATACAGCACAGACACCGAAGCCCCCCCCCACCACATGGCCGGATATGCACCACCAAAGTTCTAACACTGCTGAAGTGGCCCTTACTTCTATTTCTCCAGAATCTGCAATTATTCCTGTTATTCAGGGATTGAACTCAGTTGCTCCACCAGTTCTAGATCCTCCCCCAAGATCAGATCATATCCTGCCCCCCAAGCAGGATTTTGTAAATGATACAGATGACCCAGTTTAGGCTGTGATGGAGGTCAAGGAAGTGCATGAGGAAACCTTTCCTCCATTTCAACAAGTTAAGAAAAAGGGTCAGAAGCTTCCTAATTCACCTGTGTTCATTTCCCCCGATGCAAGGGCACTCCAGACAGAGAACAGATACAAACCATTGCAAAGTTGGGGTGAAGTCATGGATGGGGAGGATTCTGAGGCACCATCCCAACCCATGTATACCGATATTTTGCCTGATCCAGGGTTACCAGGTTCCTGTACCCTAACACCTACAGTGCCGAAAAGAGTGGCCCAATCTAGCAGGAAAAAACGTTAACTTTAACTTTTACATCATCATGCTATTCCAGACATCAGGCTGGCTTGCCTTACTATGAACAGTATCAAGTCAGAGTATAAGAGGAAGACTTCATTTGCTGTTTTACAGCAATTACAATATGATTTTTTTTCCCTACAGGACACACATTTACATACTGATTTGGATATTTCAGTTGTCTCTAGGGAGTGCTTTAAAGGCAGTTCCTTTTGATCCATCGGGCTAGATTTATGTTGTGGGTTAGGCATTTGTTTTACTACACCTGACAAAACTGTTCAAAAACCTATTGAAGCTGATCCAGGGAGAGATTTAATCTTGGATATTGTTTTTCAGGGTTTAGTATGTCATTTGATAAATATCTATGCCCCACAATTAAAAGCACAGAGAATTGCTCTTTTGAAAAATATCCAACTCTATCTACATACCAACAGACAGTTTTTTTTTTGAGGTGATTTTAACATTAACCTGATGGCCAGCCCAGGCCGTACTTCTAAAATATACTGTGATATGATATTTTTACAGAATATGATAAAACAAACTCTCCTTAAAGATGTCATGTTACTCCCTGATCAGAACCCGAAAAGTACTTTTACGAAGGGTAAATTAATGTTTCACATAGACTTTTGGTTTGTTACTATGTCCTTACCTATTTCATTTACAGAGACGCTTTGCATAGAAACTTCAGACCTTGCTTTAATAGGCATTCAGGTCTCTTCTTTACCACCTAGAGTTTCTGATCCAGAAATTTGGCATTTGAAAACTAGTATGCTAGTGGACCCTCTTGTTCAGTCTGACAGTGACTGTATTTTCCAAAATAGACAGTCTGTTAAGTTTCTTTATGATTCTATCTTGGATTAGTGGGAGGACACGAAACAATGTCTGACAGTGTTTTCTCAGCAGGTAACCAGGAAAAGGGCAGTATCAGATTTTCATAATTATACGCCACAAAGGAAGTTATTGCAAACCCTATTTTCAAGACAAGCAACCATTCATGTGGATCTTTCCGCTGAAATCTTGGCTATCAGACAGAAGATGTTTGCTTTCCAATATGATAGGCAATGGTCTCTTGAGAGAGAACAGTGTTTTGGAACTCAGGGTAAGCAAGAACAGATAAACCCCTTTGTGGATTGTACAAATTGGGTTTTCTGTCATCCAACAGTGAAATTGTTGAATATCCATGGGAATAAGGTGTCGGATAGTCAAGCCATCACAGAAGTTTTAGAACCCCATACATTTGCACAATTTGGAACTACTGAACTTATGAGGGATATTTTACAGGCAGCATGGGTTCCGATCTTAGACAAGGATCAGGCAGAGACCTTATTGAATCCCTTTACTGAGCAGGAACTAGGCACAACTATACATTCTTTAAAAAATAGAACTGCTCCTGGTTCTGATGGTCTTCCAGGAAAGCAGTACAAAGTCCTGTGGCACCTTATGCTGAAGGAGCTGCTCCACATTTTTAGTACCTTTTTGATAGAGAATAAGATATTGGACCAAATTTATGAAGGGTTATTAAACTTTCTGTACAAAATAGGGGAGAAACCAGATATAGACAATTGGAGACCTATAACCCTATTTAATATGAATTTTAAAATATTAACTAAGCTGCACAGTCAACGTTTATCCTCTATTTTGTATGTCCTAATACATCCCTCTCAAATTTGTTCCATTCCTGGGAGACACTTAACAGATGCCCTTATTTTACTTAGAGAGGTGATGTACTGTGGGGAGAAGAAGGCTGTGACAGGCTATATTATAAGCCTAGACCATTCCAAGGCTTTTGATAAAGTCTCTGATGACTTTTTATGGTTTTGCTTGAAGCATATGGTAGCCACTACCTTTTATTTATTGGATTAGAATGTGCTATGCCTTGGCTTATGCCCGACCATATGATAATGGTTAGCTTGAGGCTAGATGTGAAGTAGAAGTTGGGGTCTGGCAGGGGTGCCCTCTTGGCCCCTTGCTGTACCTTTTTACCTTAGATCCTACTGCAAGACTTCGTTATGCTTCACCTAACATATGGGGGATTTCACTTTCTCATGCTTCTGAACTTAAGTGTATTACATAAGCTGATGACGTATGTGTCTTGGTCAGAGATGCACATTCTGGTTGCCTTGCTTATGATTTGTTACAGTTTATATCTTCTATTTTGGGAACATGTATTAATTCAGCTAAAAGTATACGTATCAACGTTCAGGGAGCCAGTGAAACAAAAGCAGACATAGGCACAATACCAGTAGCGACATCACCCTGCAAATAACTGTGTATTTATTATCAGTCTGGAGATACGGCCAAGTATAATTGGGAACTTTGTTTATCTCAGGGTAGAAATAATGTAAGCATATGGAATGTCTGGCGTATGGGTAAACTGAATAGTATTTTTTTAATATGAACTTTTTTAGTTCCTACCTTTTTATTTCTAAGTTATGTTTACTCACTACCCAAATCTTTTGAAACAGCCCTTTTGAGCTATTTGTTTTCTTGTTTTTGAAGTTTAAACCCAGTAAAAAGGAATATTTTATATAAACCAATATAAACCAATTAAGGAAGGGGGAGTAGGGATGCCCTAACCCTGTAGTTTTCTTTTTTTCTACATTCTTTTTTGCTAATATTCTCCAGCTCATACAATCAAATCAAACAAAATATAGGATGTGGCTGCAATGGGTGACACCCACCTTGTCTGGCATTTTGGCAGAATGGCAGAATGGTTCTTTTATGCATAAAAATAAAAGGAAACCTAGGTTGTCTGAGTAATGGACTACTATTTTTGATTATGTACGATGGTGGGGGATTTCATATAATTATGCTAAAAGAACACAACCAAAGCAGTTTTATTTGGATGTTTTGCATAATTGTGTTTTTGAAAATCCCTTTAGTGAGTTTTCACTGATAGAACAAACTAAAATACAGTTATTGTTTACAGACTCTAGAATTCCTCCCAAAATGTGGGACACCATGTGGCTAGGGGTCCATTTGAAAATAAATACCAAGGGTAACCACAAACATAAGGATTTGTCTGATCAATACTGTACAAGGCCATCTTGTGTTTTACAGATTGAAACAATGGATCATTTATATTTAACGTGTCCATTTATCCTAGAATTTTGGGACCTTCTGAAAGAACAGTGGAAGACTTCTTTGTTTTCTAACCTGACTCCAGCAATTTTGTATTTTGGTTTATTGCATGTATCCTGGAACAAGTTTAATGTTAGTAGCATGCATGCAATGTTATTTTTTTGTATTGGATTTGGCAGATTCACTGCCGATATGTATTGCAGCAATAGTCTCTGACATGTTTGGACTTACACCATATTTTAATTCAAGACAGTTCAAACAGATTAAGGCCACAGAGGCTCACCAGGTTAACAAAAAAAAATGTGGCAGATGTCCTAGGATAAGATCCCCTGGTTTTAGCAAGTTTATTTCTTAGTTTTTTTTTCTTTCTCTACAGGTATTGCAATGTTTGGCTCTTTATCTTTGGTGGATTCACAGATATAATGTTTATCTTGATTTTATGTTTTCCTTTCTGCAACTTTGCTAAATTCAGGATTATATGGTATATTTGCTTTAGTGTAATTTCATTTATTTTTGATCTGCTGGTTAATTACCTTGTTTGAACTTCGTTAACTTAAGACAAACAACAACATGAATAATAAACATGTTTCCTGCTTTGTAGTGGGGATGGGGGGTATAACTGGTTGATTATCTTTTTAGTTTTTTTTATTTTCTTTTAGAATTTCAAGGGGCATGACTGACACTTTTATTTGATGTTATTGTTTTTCTTTTGGATTGTGGTATTATTTTTGCTGTGCAATTAACATGCTTGTCTATATTTGCTTTGAAGATTTGATAAAATATTCCCCTGTACTTTCTGAGAAGTGCCATGGGATCTTTAACATCCTCCTGTATTACCACTAGAACAGGCAGACGGTGTCATGAGCCCCAGTCCCAAGGCATGGTAGGACCACCTGTTTGCAGAGAGGATCCCCCTTTTTAATAGAACTCATAATCAGTTTTAGGGTTCAGGAAGAATCACCAACCTTCCTTTTCCCAGTGGGAGGGTGGAAACTGCAGTTTTGAGTTCCCTTGACTCTACACTATGTTTAGTGTTTGAATCCCACCACTGTTACTGGCTACCTCTTGTCTAAGTAGTTTTGTAGGCTAGCCGAGCAGTCACTATCTTTGTTATTAAGGCACACAGTCTTTGCAAAACCCTTCTGTTAAAATGTTAGACATACAATCAGACCCCATGCAGAGTTGATAGAAAATCATAAACGTTTACTTAATAAAAGCAATATAGTAAATTCTACAATTTGGAAGAACTTTGAACTGCAGACAATACCAAAAATAAAACTGGATGGTTTATGGAAAACACAAGCTACTGTTGTTCTAAACTATACCTTATTTTGATGTTAGAGTCCAGAAAGATTAAATGTCTTTGTAGGTGAAAGTTCATTTAAGTAATACAGTTTGTAGCAAGTTGTGATCATTTAAGTTAGTTCTCTGAAAAGTCCTTTTAAAAAGACTCCAGGTGCTTCCTTGATGAAAAGTCTTGGTTTCCTAAATTCTGACTTAAAATCAGAATTTTCTCTTCAGTATGTGAAAAGTCTAATTTCTATACACGCAGGTCTGGTTTTAAAGATTGTTCCAAGCCCACACATATACTTTGTGGTGTAAAAGTATATACCATCTTGGTAAGGCTACATGACTACAAACTAAAAACTGTTCAACTGCCCTGCATTCAAAATGTGTGCCTGATAAATACAAGTTGGTCATCTTTAAGACACACCCACCTTTTCCCTCTCCTCTGGGGTGATAAACAAGTACAGATAGTGGGGTGCAACAGCTTACCTTTTCCTGCTGGTGTCACTGTGATTCCATGTCAGGTTTCATGTCAACCCTAGTAACATCTGGTCAATGCATTTGGCTTAACCCCTGACCCCTAGGTCATTACATTACCTTTGTCTGTCATTGGAACTTACATGCTCAGTTTTGTATGATGATTTACATCTTCCTGGGTCCTAAACCTGTCTCCCTTAACTGGAGAGGCACCAGACCCACACTAGTCATTATAGAAATTCTAGCTATTTTATATTTACTCCTAAAAGCCTTTTAAAGAGACAGTGTCTTACTCTAAAGTATATTACAGCACATACAATAAGAACCCAAATAAAGGATATAGGCCTACCATGTGACAGATGGAACCTTGGTTTAATGTCTCATCTGAAAGACAGCACCTCATGAGTGCAGCACCCCCCCCATGCTGCACCACAGTGTCAGTATTGGGATTTAACCCCAAGTCTCTGGTGTGGGGAAGTAGTTATTTAGTGCCTCTGAGATCCCCCTGCCATGCTCAATGGTTCCTCATACTTCTAAAGAATCACTGTGCCTACTTTATCCCTGGCTGTCCTTTTGTTCCCTACTTATGAAAAAGGAGATGTATTGTTCCCTGTGATTCTCTGTAAGTAGAGAACCTTAATTATTTCATCAGGCACATTGAGTAGAACTGTGTATACCAGGTTCACACTGAAACTGTACCAAAATAATTTCCTTGATTACAAACAGTGTAGAAACAATGTTCCATTTCCATATTGTAATTGTGGATCGGGGGAAGCTGATAATCTGGAGCATATTGTACTTATATATCCTTTCTATAAATCATGCAGAACCAAATGGCTGAGCAAAATTATTTTTCCTGTTCATAGACTTCTACGGGAAATTGTATCTCATTATTCTCCTCTGAATCAGCTAATGTACATTACTGGGGAAAGCATTTTGATTTTTAAAAATCTATAAATCTGGGTTAAAAAGTAAATTTCATCAACCCTCTTGTGTCACCGGCTATCTTGTATTATGACTGCACATTCCTTGTATATGATGAGATAGTAAATGAGTTTAATATTTCTCAAAGCTAGAAAGTGAAAGAATTTAATACAAATAGAATAGGGTATGGCAATCCATATGTTATGGCAATGTAACACTATTGAAGGATTCCATGATGTCATACACCTCAAAAACGAAGCATGAGAGGTGCCTGATATAATGGAACCCTGAGATGGTGTTACAGGCACTGTAACATGCAAATCAACATGTGCTATTTTTGTAATATATAGTTTCAGTCACATTAGGAGCAGGTGTGAGTTTTGTATATTATACCCATTGTCATGGCCTCAATTAATGTTTGTCAGTTTCACTGTCTTTGTGATACCATGGCAACATGCATGCACCATATGTTAGCTAGGAAACCATCGGTAGTCAGGGAGATGTCCAATAGGAAGGTTCTGATGGGTGGTTGCTATGGATACCATCTTGGCCCAGTTCTTCTCATAGATCAGAGAGATTTTTTTTATTTAGCTATTGTCCAACAAATGAAATAAACACTGATTTTAAAACTAAGAAGGACTACTGAGTCCATGTAAATGTTTTTCAGTGAGCGTGATTGTTACTACTCATTGCACCCCACACACACACACACACATTTCTTTCCCAGAACAGCGATCACAGTTGGGATTTCCGTACTGCCATTTGACAAGTGTTGCACTTGCTACTGTTTTTAAGGTTCTCACTCATAATAGCATCAATCTACTGTTAGAGTGATGCTATTATGTTTTAGTACTTTTTAGAATACTATTATTACAAGTGTTCATCCAGCACAATTCTAATGGGGACAACACAGAAATCAAACAGCATATTACATTCATGTAGCTATAAATTTATTTTATACAAAGCTGTACCCCAGTTAAGACCCAATATAATGTCATATTATGGAAATAAGAGTACAATGAGACTTAGTTAAATACAAAAGGAACTTTAAGACACTCTTTGTAAGCTCTTATTGGGCATTTTTAATAAGTATGGATATAGAGATTACAGGCTGAAATATTTTGAAAGGAGGTGAAGGTAATCAGACCCAAACCCATCAAGATCCTGTTTAAATTTTGGCTATAGTGAGAATTAACTAATGGGACTGTTTTAAACCTCTTTATGTGTTATGTATATTTTGGAACAAAGATATTTCTGAAGTATATGATGCAAATTATGGAATAGTACTGGATTGCATTTGTTATATAAGAAATCTATGTTATAACAAATGAATACTTAGAATAGGCCCTGGTATTTTAAATAACTGCATTTTTTAATACATTGTATAATGCATATTTTTTATATGGTAACGTATTATAATTATTTTTTTTACTTTAAATTGCAATGACTACTAAGTTGATCAATAAATGTGAACTGAAATTGAATGCCCTATGATTCCCTGTATGATCCTATCTTTCAGACTATCCTTGAACTGGGCAAACTTAGCCCTGCATTCCTTTCATTATGTTTTATTGGTCTGTCACGAGAGTCCTTTCACTTATCATACAACCTTTTTATCCTTTATCTTCTCTTGAAAATCTTTGGACAAACATGGTGGCATCATCTAGCCTTTTTCCCTTGTTGTACATGGGAGCACATGTAGCCACTACCTCCATTACATTTCCTTTCAGACCTTCTGACTTGGCATTAGCAATCCCTCTCCCACTCCAACTACCACTCAGTAGTGTATTAATCAAATTAGTCACAACTCTTTCTCTTTCTCTCTGTGTGTATTAAAATTGGATCTTTTCAAGTTCACTGTCATGGTATTCCATTTGATGAAGTATTTTCTACCTATAACCTCAAATTCAGTTGTATTATGGGCACTATTACCCACCTGCTTCTTAACCTTTTGTACTCTGATCATGTCATCCTCATTATTCAGTAACAGATCAAGAACTACCGTACATCCCCTCTTGTCCCATACCTGGCATGCTGAAAAAAGAAACAGTCCTTCAGTTTGTTTGTTGCACTTTACAAAGTTACTGTTATGTGGTCAAAGATCACATGCTATGAAACTCACAGAACTTAAACTGTCAGCATCATTCATTACATATTGTTATATAAACAGTGTCTACCTGATGTTTTATATGAAAATATGCCATTTCAGACAATTTTTAGCCATTGGATATGTGCTCTGCATCAACTGTACTTCTAGATGTGGAGACTTAGTGTTCACTGTGGTAATCAGCATATCTCTACCCTAGTGATGTAATTTGGGGTGCTATTCTCTTTCATCTATGAAAAAGCTGTGGAGATTGTCACATTGCTGAGGTCTATAAAGATTTTTTTTTTGCTTTGTGCCTGTTGCAAGAACCTGTAAGACAATCAGCTGTGTGATTGTGGTTTTTGTCATGTTCAATGTCAGTAATGCACAAATATAGTTTAAATTGATCATTTTAGCCTCTTCAGAAGTCAGAGAGAGTAACATATTAGAAACATATAGAAATATAGAATTTGACAGCAGATAAGGACCGCTTGGTCCACCTAGTCTGCCTATTTCCCCACCTGACGGATAAGCTGCAGATTCTAGTTAATGAACAGCTTACTTCCTCCTACCCCCACTAGAATTGCCTTATGCCTGTCCCATGCATTCTTGAATTCTCCCACTGTTCCTGAATCCACAATCTCCTCAGGAAGGCTGTTCCATGCATCCACAACCCTGTCTGTGAAAAAATACTTTCTAACATTACCTCTGTGCCATCCCCCCTCTTTCTTCAAATTGTGCCCCCTTGTTCTTGCACATCTCGTCTTCAGAAAGATACTACCCTCTTGTACTTTGTTAATTCCCTTGATAGAGGTGAAAGTTTCTATCATGTCCTTCTCCCTCCTTTCCTCAAGGGTATACATATTAAGCTGTTTTAGTCTCTCCTCATATGTCTTCTGGTGCAGACTCTGCACCATTTTGGTTGTCCTCCTCTGAACAACCTCCACTCTGTCTATGTCTTTGCAGAGATGGGGTCTCCAGAATTGCATGCAGTACTCCAGATGGGGTCTCACCATCTGTCTGTACAGAGGGATAATAACTTCCTGTTTTCTACTGTTAATGCCTCTCCCTATGCATCCCAGTAACCCCCCAGCTCTCCATACTGCCTTCTCACATTGCTTGCCCACCTTTAGGTCATCTGATATAATTACTCCTAGGTCTAATTACATCAGATGACCTAAAGGTTTGATGTAAGGTTTACAAACTGTATAACTTTCTGTTGTTTTGAAACATGAGTCCTATTGTCATGTTAATGATTGCTATGCTAATCCACACCTGATATTAAATGGAGGTGATTTCTCAGGATGGCACTAAAACAAATATCCCATTACTCTGAAAATGGGGGTAGAGAAGTAATAGTGTTTTTGAAACCTTACAAAGAGATTTTAGGTACTAGCCGGTCCAATGTTTTCTGCCTGGCAGGTATTTACTTGATCTAAATTCAGACTCCGCTATTCTTTACCCCACTTTAAACTGATCTTTTAACACATCCATCCTTAGAAGGAATTAGCACAGACAAGGCCCCTATTAAATCTTATTGTAAATCAGACACTGAGCACTAGCAATGAAGTTACCAACATTACAATACTAGCAGCAATACAACTGCATAACCGGCACAGTAGAGTAGCACCCTGCAAATGATATCAGCAGCCTGGAGGCATGCTGACTCAGCGTCCAGCAATCTCAGAGAAATAGATCTCTCCAAAAAGGCACTGAAAAGTATGAATTTGTTGACTTTTGTTACAAAACCTGGCACACAAATAGTTTATACAGCAATGTTTATTGTGTGGTGCTGCTTGTTTTAGTTTTCAAAACCATTGCACATGATCTTTAAGGCCTTTGCTTTTCTTCCATTACTGCTTTGGGCCTTTTACAGCTCACCTTTTTCCACCTCATATTTAACATGAGCATGGGGGTTCTCCTACACCTACACCTACCCATTCCTGTCCTTGCTTCAAGCCTTTCTGGCACTCTCTCTATCCTGTGTTTCACCCCTTCTGAAATCAGGTTAAGTCCATCTGCAGCATGCAGGTTTCTGCACTAAAAATCCTTCCAGTGTGCAAAGATCCTAAATCCTTGCTATCTAAATGTAAACTTTAGCCGTATATTCAATTGCTTAATCTTCTGACTCTTTCTGCACTAGTGGTCCTGCTTGTAATTTATTTATTTATTTTTTAATCTATGCTGCATGACCTCCAATCTGCATCTGGCTACTTCACTGATGCTAACATGTACTGTGATCATCAGTTCATCTTTCCCATCTCACATGAGCTTGTCCACCCTTGCCACAATTGCTGCAACAAATGTAACAGGTAGGCAAGTGACTGAGCAGTCTAAGTGGCTCTGGTGTTCCAGCACCCCACCCACCTTGTTAACATGCTTCACTATTGTGTTGCCTATCAGTACTGCCTGTTATCCATCACCACTATCTTCCTGCTACCATGATTTGCTGCCCCTCTCCAGACCCTCTTGTACTGTGGTAGCCTCTATGCTTGACCCCTAGCAGTGTCCAACCATCCAGTGATCATCCTCCACTCTCCAAGTTAGTAGCAGTTATTGGTTTGAGATAGCCACTGCTGGCAGCCCTTGCCTCTCCACATGATCCTTTCTTTATTCCCTCTTTCTTACCCTAACTCAACCATATTCTCAAACACCTCGACTTATTTTCCAGATTACCCTTGCCTGTTCCTCAGTCCATGACACTCTCATCACTACCTCCTGAAGCACTGCTAGTTTCCCCTCAAACATGTAAATGATGGACTTCAGTGCTTCAACCAGTTTACAGTGTTTACAGAAATACCTATTCATAGCCATGGCCATAGGTGCTTTCATTCCATAACCCATGCAACAAACCAGGTGCATCATCATGGTTCTGGACTAATTCCAACTTTGGCTTGTTTGTATAGGAAAAGTCATTACCCTCTGACCTACTCCAACTTAGCTCAGCTCCCATTTGCCTTGTACCCATTCTCCATTGTGACAGTTTTCCACTTGCTCACTATTGTCCTGCATATATGGTAGTATATGCCTATGTTCTGTGATTTAGCCATTAGTTTGGGCTGCTTACTTAATCAAAGACTGATTTTTAGACACTTTATGGTGTACCTCCTGGAGTTAATTTAAATTGCCCGGGCCCTTAAATTTAACATGTATCACCTTGTCTTAAGCTTAAATTAGTCCTTTTTCTGCCCCAAAGATAATTTTGTTTTGGCTTTTTCCTTAAAGTGTATTACTCCATATACTCACCCATATCTGATCCAATTTAAGGGTTTATGTATGCCATTACAGGGTTGCAGTACATTTGAGTCTGCAGGTTTGAA
Source organism: Neoceratodus forsteri (assembly GCA_016271365.2). Classification (NCBI taxonomy): domain Eukaryota; kingdom Metazoa; phylum Chordata; order Ceratodontiformes; family Ceratodontidae; genus Neoceratodus; species Neoceratodus forsteri. The sequence goes on from CM057456.1 coordinate 856,734,793, forward strand.
AAACATCACCGTGCATTTCAGTGATTTACAAAAGGAGGATGGATAATTTATTCTGTCCAGCAACACCCTATGTACCCATCAGACACCTGATTGCTTCAAGGGAACGTTCAGGATTTCAGTCAGGGGGCAATTTATGTTCTTCACTTCATAAAAATATTTGTCAAATAAGAGATAAGTTTAAGCATCTATCTGCACAGCCAGCCCAGTGGTCTTGAGGGCTGAGGCATTGCACCTTACCTCTTGCCACTCCGGCAATCCGTGTTCAGTGATGAACATGGGTCTTGGGATCAGCCAGGGAGGGAGAGGATCTAGCACCCACAGGACAGCTCTCCTTTCCCAAGGAGGGTGGCTTGGTGATCCCACTGAATGACAGCCTCCAGGTGGAATCCTAAGGGGAGAACAGCCAGGAAAGACACCAACAATGGGAGGGGGCTGCTGGACTCCACAGCATGTGCATGTCTCCACGTGCATGTGCTGACATGCACACCCCAGCAACAGGCAGAAGGGAAAGAAAATGTAAAAAGGGGAATGCAGGCAGGCTAAATGGAGCCCTGACCATGCTCCCAACCCTCATCTCAACCCCCGGAAACTGGATTATGTGCACTGGGGGGATTGGCCCTCCCCTCTCTGGCCCCACCACAGGGTGAAATCCATGGGGGACTCAACAGGAGTGTTGGGAGACAGGAACTTAGTCATGGGGTGGATGTGAGCCCACCTGAAAGGAGAGTTGAAGCCCACCTGCCAGGCACCTCAGGGGAGAAGAAACAGAAGGGGGAATCTATCAGCACTTCAGAACCACAGAGTAGCCTATTAGTCCATTCCTAGTTGGAAGTGTAACCACAAAGATGACTGTGTGCCATATGGATAGGGGGAAATGGATCAGCTATTCACTGCCTTGGTGATCGCTGTCAAAGAGAAATGAGGAAGTACTGTAGCAGTTGAGCCTGCAAAGGAATATGGAAGCCTTGAGCAGAGCTGGGACTGATATAATACTATTAACTATTGGGGAAGACAGCTCACCTCCATCCCCTCACCCACAAGTGATATCAACCAGATGGCTGTTAGTGGCAGTATCAGTATGTAGATTCAGACGGAGCCTTGCATCTGCATACTGGTATAACATATCTGTTTTTAAGGTAGTAATATATTAGACAGACTCTAAGAGAAGGTAATTAGTCTTTCTTTATACATATCCTAGTGATCAGTTACATTAGGAGCCTCCTATAATGACTTGAAACATTAAGTGTGGGATACTGCAAAACACTGACAATTTGTTTAGACAGATAACAGAATGTGTTTATATGTGTATGTGGGTTCTGTGTGTGTGTGTGGTTGGCCAATTTGGCCAAAATTAAACAACAATGTGAATTAAAAAAGGAAGAGTTTTCTGTTTGTTATGCATTCATACTAATTATACCATTAAGTGGTGTCTGCACCTCACACGTTTCATGACCACAGAATTGGGTATGTCATAGCAACATTTTTAGAACCATTGATTTTAGTAAGGCCTTTTGTAAACTACTGGGCCCTGATATACAAATGTGTGCAATAGTGCAGTGCAGAGGTTTGCTTGCCCTTGCACCTGACCCTGAGGATGCTATATCCAGTTGGATAGTGTACTGGTACTAGTTTACTGAATATTGGGCCATGCTGGCAGAGCACTAAATCAAGTAGCGCTGCCCCAGCATGGACCTGCGCTGTATGCAGCCCATAGAGAAGTTAAGGGAACTCTGACCCCAGACCAGATAGTGCCAGGAGCCTCCTGCATGATACTCTATCTGCAAAATGCAAATTAGGCCTTTGGCATGCAAGGTACTAAGGGCCATTTGCATGCCTATTATGGGCTCATTTGTATGGGAAGCAGCAGTAGGTTTACATCTATCCCATGGCTGGCTGCCATGTCAGGTGTGGTGGCAAGTGGCCCTTCCAGCCTGAACAGCCATCCCTCAATGCAGATGTTCTTCCTGGTGTCCAGTGACACCCCCACCCTCCAATTGCCCATCCCCGTAATATCTTCATATTCCCTGGTGTCCAGTGGCACCCTCCCCTCTGATTGCCTGTCCCTGTTTGCTTAGAGTATGCCCTGGTGGCTAGTCGCACCCCCTGCACTCTGATCACCCAGCCTTGTAAAAGTGTTGTTTCCCTCATGTCCATTGACACCCCCCATCCTTCGATTGCCCACAGGTGGGGACAGGGATCAAAGGGTGGGGGGTGCCACTGGATACCAGGGAAACATCATTATTTTGGATATGAGAGTCAAAGGGTGAGGGGGCCATGGTTACCACTGAATACCAGGGAAAACAACACTTTTATGGAGACAAGTGATCAGAGGGCAGGGGGTGCCATTAGAGATCAGGGACCCAAACATTATTATGGGAATAGGCAATCAAAGGGTGGGGGGGTGCCACTAGACACCAGGTAACCTAAAATTATTACAGGGATATGTGATTGGAGGGTGGGGGTGTCACTGGGCACCAAGGATATCAGTACGAACACAGTGGCAGGTGATCAGAGTGCTGAATGTAGCATCCTCTGGGTTGGGTGCAGGGGCATGCAAATAGGTACCAGGTACTATATGAGAACCATTTCCTTACCAGAAAAATGTGCTGAGCTGTCTCCCAAGGCATCCTACTCCCTTGCCTTCAGTACACAGTAACTCACTTCTCTTTACTAATTCACCCATATCTTCTCTACATAAATGAGATGTCACCTACAACAACATCCACCACTTCACCCTGTCTTCTCCCCACCTCACACATCACTGCTCTCTCTACTCTTCCTTAGGGAGGCTATCCCCCTCTGCCTCCCAACCTCATGTGCTAGGCTTTTCCTCTACAAAGTACTCCAATCTGACACCACAGCCACCTCCAATTTTCCTACTTCATGGTGCCCCCCTATGCACACTATCAGATCTTTGGACACCACCTTACCTGTCATCCCTAAATGTTCACCCAAATGGAAGACCAGGCATTTTCCTCATTTGCCCACATGCTTTGGAACTCTCTCCTCCAAGGTCCTCAGTTCTTCCACCCTGTCATCCTTCAAAACTGCCCTGAAGGCTCATCTCACATTATCTATGACCTACAACTGCTTCTAGCACCAATTTCCATACGCTTCCATGCTTCTCATGCCATGCTACCAATGCCCTCCTCTAACTGATTGACCTTTATTTCTCTACTTGTTTGTACCCTTGCATAATTGCATTGCACTTCAAATTTGTCTACATCCCAAAATGTACCTGAACATCATATTCTGTACTCTGTGCACTAATTGTAATTTGGAATTGTTTTACCATGTACCTTTCCTGGCCTTGGAATTATGTACTTTCTAAATTTGTCTCTGTCTTTGTGGTAGCACATCAATTCAGCGAAGTAATAATAGTGACGGTAATAGCAACAGCATTACAACGACTGCAGTTATAGTGCCCGTACATATGGGTGAGCATCATTATGGTGACAAATATATTCCCCCTTCCCTGAGGTGCTATGACCTTGGGGTTGGTTGTTTTAGTAACTGGAGTGTGCGGCAAAGCTCCCCCACAAAACAAGCATTTGCCATATTGTCACTGTAATGGTGCTTGCCCTTAAGTACAGGTGCTGTAATTGCAGTCACTGTAACACTGTCACTATTATTACTTCACTGAATTGATATGGAGCTGCATTTTTTTAAAGAATTTTGTTCTGTACCCTCCCGATTCATACCTGAAAATAGGCATTTGATTGTCCAGTGTACCTACCCGGTTACTTAAAACCAAATAAATAAATAAATTAGTTGTTATTTTTGGAGAATTACTATTCTTTAATCATAGCTTCCCACACTGAATTCCATCCCTTATTGACCTGTCATGGTGGAACATTCCAACCCCGGCTGGCCCTCCGACTCCAGGATCTGTTCCCGAACCCGGGTTGTCAGCATCACAGACAGCAGCCATGCCTCTGTGCCAGTGGGCCTATAATGAATACTTTTAATGAAAGCAGCAGCCCTTAAATACAAGCTGTGGCTTCTACTCAGACTTGGAATCATGCAAGATAAAACATCCCACCCCCCTGCCTACCTTCTCCCCACCTCCTCCCCCTACCTTTGCCCTTATCTCCTTCACTTCCATCTCCCCACCTCTCCCCTGTTCAACCCTCCCCTACTTCCCTAGATGATCTTCCTCTCCCTCTCTCTCTCTCCCCCTTTTTCTTTCTCTTTCCCTAGCTATATCTCAACTCCACCCTTACCTTTCCTTTGCCCCTTGTCCTCTCCCACTCTCACTCCTCACCACCTCACTGTTACTCCAACCTGACTCCCTTCCCCCCGTCCCTAGGCCTCTCCCTTCTGCTCCCCTTCCTCTACTGTTCTCACCTCCCCTTAGTACCTCATGGCACCTCTTGTGAATGCACTTTATGACAATGTCTTAGCTCTGACAGCTTCTCTCCATTCTCTCTCTTTCTACAATGATCTCTGCCCATCTGGCACCTTATGCTCATTGACACCACATGCAACTCTGCTTAACTAAACTCCTCCTTGTTGTGCATCTTGAAGTTCTGACTCCCTGTCATCTGGTGTTAGCGCCTCCTGTACTAAGGTGCACTGACTCTTATTACCTTGTGACGTTTATACTTTACCACATGATGTTATACTTTCGTCTATTTATTACTTGCATCTCTGAGTTATGTAACCGGAATTGCTTATCCTACTTTATTACTATATGGTTCTATGCTGTTTTGTTTTCTCCTTTTTTGTTGTTTAAATCATGTTGACATGGAACCTTTGTAAAAGAACCTATGGTTCAAAGGTATTTGTAATCCTAGTATTCAATAAAATAAAATAAAAATAAACACTATGGATGGAACTGTCTGGGATTTATATCTCTCTAAATATGATCATTATTATAGTTTTTGAAGTGTATTATCTTAGTTGGTTTTTGTTTTGCGTATTTTAATATGAAATAATCAACATCAATAAACTTGATTACTTCCTGGCTATGTAATATTTTATTTTTAGCACTTAAAAATTTGATTTTGCAATTCAAGACACCCTCAAATGTAAGTTGCCCTCAAATACAAGCCACAAGTAAAAATACAAAATTTCAATAAAAGCCACACAAGGTAGTAATGAGATACTTAAATTAAAAAACAAACAGATTACACAACAATAGCTTTACATTTTGTTCTGAAAATCTACCCCAATGCATGAATATTTTGAACATTTACACAGTGATTTTTAAAATGCCCATGCTGCATCATGTTTTATTTAAACTAACATGCTGCAAAATAGTTTTCAAAATCTACATGTTGTATGATGGTTTTCTACATCTACTTGCTGCTCAATGATTATCACAAAACATTTGTAGAGAAATCCTTCACAAAATGTTAAAAATCTACCAACTGTGTGACAGTTTTCAAAATCTACATGCTGCACAATGGTTTTCATAATCTAACTGTTATACAAAGGTTTATTGTTAGCATTTAAGATTCACATGACTAAAAATTTTAACGAGCTAGTGTACTGTCTGGAATTAATAGCAAATTTCAGATGCAGTCAGCTGTCACTTTTTATATCTGAAGCAGGGGCATCACCAGAGGTATACATTTTTTTGAGGGGGGCTAATACCCAATAGTTAAAATCATAGCAAAGTTGGGGGGGTCCAGGGGCATACAAACATATAAAATGCCATCAGAAACAGACCTTATGGTCTATCAAGCCTGCTCAATTGTGCAGCTGGCGCCCTTAACTGGCAGCTGCCCCACCCTCCCTCCTCCTCATAACCAGCTCCTCACTCTGTCCCACCCTCTCTTAAATCCTCCCCCATTCTACATGATACCACCTCCTCAGGCAGAGTGTTCCACTTATCTACTGCCCTTTCTGTGAAAAAGTGTCTCCTGATTTCCCTCCTGAAACTCCTCCTCCAATCTCAGCTAATGCCCTCTTGTGTCCCCCCCTTCTGATCTTAAGAATCCCTCCTGTATTAATCCTGTTAATACCTTTTAGGTACTTAAAGGTTTCAGTCATATCCCCCCATCACTCCTCTCTTCCAGGGAATACATTTGCAGCTCTCCCAGCCTCTCCTCATAGGATTTTCCATCAAGTTCCTGGATCATCTTCATTGCCTTATGCTGCACTCCCTCCAGAAATCTGACATCCCTCTTCAGGAATGGCTGCCAGTACTGCATGCAGTATTCCAGGTGCGGCCTGACCAGTGACCTGTATGAGGTAGGATCACTTCTCTGTGCCTGGAGGAGATTCCCCTCACTATGCACCCCAGCATCTTGTTTGCCTTTGCAGTTGCATTCCTGCACTGAGCTGAGTGGTTCATACTGCCCGTTATTAGTACCCATAGATCCTTTTCCTCCATTGTGCTCCCCAACAGTACCCCTCCCAACTGATATTTCCTCCCCTGGTTCCTTGCTCCGAAGTGCAGTGCCTTGAACTTCTTGGCGTGGAACCCCAACTGCCATGTCTTTGCCAATTCCTGTAGTTTGGGCAGGTCTTCCTTCAGTCCCCTCCACCCCTCTATATCATCTACCACTGCACCGATCTTAGCATCATCTGTGAACAGACTGATCCTACTCCAAATTCCATTTGAGATATCTGCTATGAATATCCCAAACAGCACTGGTCCCAGTACTGAATCCTGGGGCACCCCACTCATAATGTCCCTTGGTGATGATAGTTCCTCCCACCACCACCACCATCCTTGCTCCCCCTGAAAAACTTTGAAATGTTTACCTTAAAATGGTGGCTTTTCCTGCATTTTAATGGTGAAAGCAGTGCTTGAAAAGCCTGGTTATCATCTATGTTTCTTATATGTGGAATGGTTTCGTTGCTGGACCCCCAAAGACAACAGACAGAGAGAGACACACTTTTTCCAGCAGATCAGCTAGTAGGGTTACAGGACCCAAGATGAAAAATAGAGAGAGACACCATTATCCCAGCAGATCTGCTTTAAAGGTTGCAAGACCACAGAGGAAAACAGATACTATTCTCCCAGCAAATCTATTGAGAAGCTTATGTACCCCAGAGAACAATACAGAGACACCATTATTCCAGCAGATCTGCTGGGAAGATTACAAGAACCCTGTTGGTTTCCCTCTGTAGTGATCCCAGAGGAAAATGGAGAGGCACCATTATCCCAGCAGATCTGCTGGTACAGGACCCCAGAGGAAAACAGACAGAGATACATCTTTATGCCCAGCAAATCTGCTGGAATTTGAAAGGTTGCAGGGTTCCACCCCAGAGGAAAACCGACAGACACTGCTGTTTTATAAAACAGATACTAGTAAAAAAACAAAAAAAATTGTATATATAATTAGCATGGGCCAAATAGGCAGATACCCACAGAGACTCCATCTCCTCACCCATTACAAAATTATATGAGAGTTCCTGCATCTCTGTCATCTTTCTGCATTGAAAAATATATTGTAGGAGAGTTCCACCACCTAGAAATGACAGTTCCTAGCTGCAGCTCTTTAAACATTTCCAATCCAACTACTGAACTGATGAGACCCTTATAAAAATAAATTAAACATTACTGGTACATATTATAAAGTACAAGCACTATATTTACTTATTTGAAAAGTTTCTTTAGAAAGACATATCACTTTCTCAGACATGATTTGAATTTCTTTCTAGCCATCAAAAACCTAGTGTGACACTCATCTAAAGTGACAAGCTCCACTTTAAATGTTCTACACAAGGTGACAACAGTATGCAGAGTAAACAGTGTGCAGGATCTTAAGAGGACCTGTACTGTTGTTCTGGGTGCTATAGGTCCTGTATGTGGTTTTAAAATACTATATTAGCATTTGGAACAGTGTTGGTCAGAGAACTGTTGCCTTTCTGTGGCAGTTAGGGAAGGACAGCAGCCTACTAGAAAAGGGAATATACACACCAGAAAATAAAACAAAAGCAAAACTGGTTACAAGAACCGACATTCCTTCATGACAAATTACATGGTTATTGATAAGGACTTGTGGAATTCCCCAGTTATGTACTGCTTCTTACTTGTAATTTTAAACCAAACAGCACTGGAAATATCCCCAGGTCCCGATTATATTGAATAGAAAACAAAACAGGTGCGGACATCAACCTTGCTGCACATTTCTCAGATACTAGCCCAAAGCTTGCAGTCAGCTAGAAAGTGGAAACTTAAAGCTAAAAAAAAAAAAGACAAGAATTGTTCTTAACTCAACTTAATAAGATGCATACCATCCACAGTTCATTCAAAGTTGCAGCTCTCCATCAGACGCTGTCCCAGCCAGCTGTGCACTAGAGAGTACTCATGAAGTCCAACAGACAAAAACAACGCTCCATGCAGTGGCGCTGTAAAGCACGGTGTTAATATGTCCAATTGATTATAAGAAAAAGTGTTTAAGGAATCATGGCTTCTATTTTTACCATATTAAGGGGAGAAATGATTGGGGGGGATTTACCTTACATGGAAGGGCCAGAGCCCCCCTAAACAGCATTATTACATCACTGATCTGAAGTCTTTTTTTCTTTTCTGTTTTCTAATTAGAAGATTTTCCACCTGGCAGTACTAGACTGATGTGTGGAACAGTGCTCTGTTTGTAGGCAAAAAAAGTCAGTTCTATTCTTCCCACCACATCATCAGAAATGTGACCAAGCACATTGAGGCACCACAACCCTTGCAGCCTGAGCAGCGACTTTCACAATTTACCAATCAAAATTCAAGAAATTGTGACATCACTGGTAACCAAGAAAAGACAATTCCTGCTGCTTCATGTGAAAGAGAATATTCTGGCAGTCAGAAATGATTCTCTTTGGTTACTACTGATGTCATAGTCAGTGTGGTCTCAGTGTTGATGACATAGTGGGAGAAGCAGAACTGACTTTTTCTAGCCTCCAGACGGAGTGCTGTTCTAGACATCACCCCAGTACTGCCAGGTGGAAAATCTTCTAATTAGCAAACAGAAAATAAAAGATACTTAAGACATAAGAAGTGATAGTGGACTACATCTGACAGTTACTATTAATATCAAGTAGTACACTAGCTTTTTAAGCTAGATAACTTATTTAAATGTTAAGGGTGGGACTTCAGTATTTGTGAAAGAGGGGTAGAATGAGATATACAAAGATCCCATCTTATGAAGGTTAGAACAGTGTTAAAAGGCATATTATCAAACTAACCAGACTTGTAGCATGGCATAAAAAAGAGAAACGAAATGAAGCACTCAGACAGGTGCAAACACACCATGTGGTACAGTAGAAACCATGGTCTAATACCATAGTAGATCATGGTTTGTATTGTAATACCTTGGCAATCCACTACAGGTAAGAAGCAGTATACAAATGAAAAAAAATATGCAAATAGCTTGCAGTGTGTAGTTGCCCCAAGTTGTATTTACTAAGAATTTTCCTGGCACAGGATTTTTGACTTTTTCAAGACTGTTCTATATTGTAACTACAACAGAAGTTCATGAGTTACTAAAGAGTGTACATTTAAACTCCACATATACTGTTAATTATGCTGCAGCAATATTTCTGTAGAAGTGAACAGTTACATACTGTTACCATCCCTTCTGATCTACTGCTTTCTAAGCAACTGTGGGTGCAATGCATTGTGGATGACTGAATAACATTATCTGGCCTGGCCTTTTGTTGGTGAATACACAGTGGTAAAGATAAGCATGCAGCTTCTATAACCGAAAACAAAATAACAGACACTGAGATAAACAAAGCAAAATTAAAGAGAGGATACTTCTGTGGGTGAAAAGAAAAATAAATTGAGAGAAACAAAAAGAAATCAAAGAAACAGACTAACAATAGTAGTCAAAACAAGTATTTGAAAGATGAAAGCAGTAAACGTTATGCTGTTCTATGTCCTGCTGAGTTAGGTAGTTTAGAGGGAAAAAAAGTGAAAATAATATTCCGCAAAATAGTAGTTGTTCAATAAAGTGTTTTTCAGATTGGCTTAGTTCAGTACATTTGGAGAAAAGGTGCTTGTGCTACTAGGATTGTGTGACAGCCACCTATTGGTCTGCAAAGGAACTGGAGAAAGAAAACTAAAATGTACCATAGCACACTTCCATCATGCAGTGCAGCCCATATCTTCTAATACATAGAGAGGAAAATCAAAGCACCTAGAATAGAAAGTGAATTGCAAGTTTTTGAAAAGTTGTAAAATATGTTTTGATGTTAGAAAGCTTAAAGCTTGTAATGAAAGTTATTTTAACAAAAGTGAAATAGTACATAGATACATAGATACATAGACAGTGTCAGCAGATAAGGGCCTATGGCCCACCCAGTCTGCCCATTTGAGCTTGTAAGTTCAGTTTGTTTTCCTAGAAGTCTGTTGCACCTTGCCTCTGACCTCCAGAATTCCTTTATGTCTATCCCATGCATTCTTAAATCCCGTGATTGTTTCAGCCCCCACCACTTCCTCTGGCAGGGTGTTCCACTTGTCCACCACCCGTTCTGTGAAGAAATTCTTTCTCATGTTTCCTCTGAATCGTCCTCCCTCCAACTTCATCCCATGCCCTCTAGTCCTGGAACATCTTTTCACTTAAAATAGTGTTTTCCTGCACCTGTTCCTCCTGTAAGATACTTGTATGTCTCTATCATATCCCCTCTCTCCTCCTCTCCTTCAGGGAGTACATGTTCAGTTTCTTCAACCTATCTTCATAGGACTTGTGATGCAATCCATGCACCATCTTTGTTGCCCTCCTCTGAACCTTCTCTACCCTGTCTATGTCCTTCATGAGGTATGGTCTCCAGAACTGTACACTGTACTGCAGGTGGGGCCTCACTAGTGTCTTGTATAGCGGAATTATGACCTCACTTTTTCTGCTGGTAATGCCCCTGCCTATACATCCCAGCATCCTATTTGCTTTACCTGCTGCCTTGTCACACTGTTTCCCTACCTTGAGGTCATCAGAGATGATAACCCCAAGATCCCTTTCCTGCTTGGTGCATGCTATATCCTCACGATAGCCACGATATTTCCAATAGGTGTGTTCCAATTGTTTTCAAGTATATGTACATCATGTTTAATAGCTCAATTTATAGTATTCTGAAAGTAAATCAGTGTGATTGTTCTCCTTTATTCAAAGACTATTAGTCATACACTCATTGCCATGTTACAAGCAGATTAAGCCACTTGAAAGGATGGGTCTACAGTGGAATTAATCCATGGTTGGTTGGATGGACCCACTCGGCCTTGACCCAGATTGACCCCCAACCATGGATTAATACCACAGCAGACCCATGCTTTCTCGTGGCTTAATCCTTACATAGTGCATCTGTGCAGGGCAGGGACCATATTCATATGGTCATCTGGCACTGTGAACAGTGGATAGTACTAATGCCCAGACTACACTGAGGGTGCCCTCTTGCATACAGAATGCAATGGTATATTCAAAGTGTTTTGTCAGGTGTTAGCATGACTCAGTTGGTAGCAAATCAACCTCTGAGCCAAAAGATCATGGGTTTAGTTCCACACTGGGAGTGGGCTCATACAGTGAACATTGGCACCTTACTGCAGTACTAGGGGAGTGCTATACTGTCAGGGCATTCCATCCTTTGGATAGGATGTTAAATTGTGGTCCCTTCTGCTTACCTCTGGTGCTGTCATTTTGGGTATTCAGGTGGAAATAAAAGAACCCAAGGCACTTTTTGCAAAGAATGGGGGATTTTCATAGGTGTCCAGGCCAATATTCCCTTTCCCATAAAAAATGGCTCAGGAAATTGTCCAAGGCTGTATGTGGGTGTTGATGCATGAAATGGTGCCACTACATGTTTACAGTAATTTTAACACCAGTCTTTCATTGCCTGTAAAGCACTCTGAGATACAAACACTTATGAAACCTGGTTTTTATCAGCATACACAGTGGTGTGTGACCCCTGTCCTCATGTTGCAGCACTAGTGCCAGTGACCCATGCTTCCACCCACTAGATCCTTGTTAGTACAGAACTATACTTCAGATCCTAACCTTGGCAGTCTAGTAGTCCTCCCACCCTGATTGCTGCCATTATTGTGCAATAATTTTACTATGCAGTATTGAAGAACAATCTCAACTCTGGCAGTCTAGCAGATACCACTACCTCACCTAGGTTCATAGGTTTCATATGGGCATTGGAGGTCAAAGACCTATGTATAGCTCACACTTTTCAGTGGAAGAGTCTACACCTCCCTGAGCCCATATGCACATCCAGCACCATCTTAAACATATGCATACTTTCACTGTTAACCACAGCTTCAAGCAATGAGTTACAGAGACTAATAAATCTCTGACTAAACCATTTTTGTCTTTTATTTGTTTTATTGACTACACCAGTCAATGCAAATCTATGTGATCTTGTATTTTTGTTGTTTTAGTGTTTAATCAATGCTAGGGTCTCCTATAGTTCCTCACTTTTTGTTGCACTGAACAGCAAACAGAGATCCCCACATATTCTCCTGTACTGTAGTGAATATATTTCTAAAAGGCTCAGTCTCTGGTTGTAATTGTTGTCCTTCATGTTTTTTATCCTTTTTGTTGTCCTTCTCTGCACCTTCTCCACTAGTGTGGCGCAACCCACACTCTGCAGGTCACTAAAGGGTGAACAGTACTCCAATTCTGGCCTAACCAATGTTGAGTACAGTGGGACAATTACTGAGGAGCCCCTACTCTTGATGCTTCTGAAAATATATACCATGAGTTTATTACATTTTTTAACTATATGCCTAATGTACATATCAAAGGATAGAGTATTGATCATTATTACTCCCAAGTCCCTCTCAGCATCCATTACTTGTAAATTAGTTTTATTCGGGTTATATGTAAAGTGTCCATTTCTCTTCCCAAGGTGTATCACTCTACATTTCTCTCCATTAAAAGATAGCTTATTTTGTTTCACCCAGTGTTCTGGTCTAGTCAGTTCTGCCTGTAAAATAACAGCTGCATCCTCATTGTTAACTATAGCCCCGATTTTGCTGTTATCAGCATATTTGCACATCCAGACTTTATCTGATGTTTGCATTTTAGAGACAAGAATATTAAAGAGTGCCGAGCCCAATACCGACCCCTGTGGGACCCCGCTGGTCACCTCTCCCCACTCAGAATAGTAACCTCTAATCATCGCTCTCTGCCTTCTGTTTTGCAACCAGCTGCTAATCCATTTTACTATGCTTGGGTGTAATTGTGTTTTTACCAGCTGTTCTATTAGAATTTTATGACAGAAAGAATCAAAATCCTTTATATAGTCCATAAATATTATGTCCACAGGTAGTCCAGCATCCAGGGTGGCACTAACTGGTTCAAAGAAGTGTAATAGATTGGTGAGACATGACCTTCCCCATACAAATCCATGCTGTCTTACATCAGTTTGCCCCACTGTTTTGATATGTTCCATAATCTGTTCATTTATCAGTCCTTCCAATACCTTGCCCAACACCGAGGTCAAGCTTATAGGTCTATAGTTACAGGCCTATCTCCTGTCTCCTTTCTTATATATTGGTGTCACATTCACTTCTCTCCATTCATCTAGTGTATTACTCTCTTTAATTGATGCATTATAGAGTTGTGTGATCAATCTGGCAAGTTCGTCAGCCAGTTCTTTTAGAAATCTCAGACTCAGATCATCAGGTCCCATTGATTTTCCAGGTTTAATTTTTTCAAGTTTATTTAAGATATTATTTTGTGAAAATGATATTGTATCTGATCTACTTTCCTCCAGCTGTGAAGTATTAGGCAGTTCCTTAGGTTGGAATATCATTAGAAAGTACTTATTTAATTAATTTTGCCATATCCTGTTCTTTGCAAATTAGAGAGTCATCCACTTCCAGAGGCCCAATTTCTTTTTGATTGCCTCTTAGGGACCCCACATAACTAAAGAAGCTTTTTTTGTTGTCCTTAACAGTTGTTGCCATTTTTATTTCTGCCTGTGCTTTGGATTTTCTAATTATACTCTTACTTTTATTTGCAGCTTTTTTAAATTTGTCCCAGTTAGTATCTGTGGGAGCATGTTTATATTTATTATATAGTTTATCTTTTTTCCTAATTGATGCCTTTAATGATTTACCGCACCATGCTGGGATTCTCCCTTTTTGATTCTGATTTTAACCTCCTCCCCCCCAGTGGCTGTAATAAGAAACTGGACAATTATATCCATTGCTTTCACCAGAGAGTGACTGGTGAGATTCTTAAAAGGCAGAAACAAGCCCACTACAACCTGTCTCCACTGGAACACAGGGCTATACAAACACTAAAATCAAACCAGAATATTGTCATAAAAAAAGCTAACAAAGGTTCTGCAGTGGTGATACAGAACTAAGAAGATTACATTAAGGAAGCCAACAGACAGCTAAGTGACCATGCCTACCACAGAGAACTGGAAAGTGATCCCACAACAGAATATAAAAGAGAACTATAAGATTGGTTAAATTATTTCCAGACCATGTCCAAAACAGAATAACTGCCCTCATCCCTGATGAGCCCAAGCCTGGGACATTCTACAGGCTACCTAAAATACATAAATCAGGGAACCCAGGAAGACCCATAGTCTCTGGTAATGGAACCCTGACAGAGGGGATCTCAGGTTTTGTAAAAGCTGTTTTAATACTGCTGGTTATACAAAGGGACAGTTACATTCAGGACACTACTCACTTCCTGCATAAACGTTCTGGTTTTAAAGACTTACCACCTGATACCCTTTTAGCCACAATGAATGTAACATCCCTCTACATTGATATATTGCATACAGTTGGCATTTCAGCCTGCCATAAATATATGTATGAGAAAGGACTGGACCACAACATCAACCCTGACATCATGGGGGGACTTACTAAATTCATTCTGACACATAAAAACTTCAGCTTTAATGGGAAACATTATGTTCAAACTATGGGAACAGCAATGGGCACCAGGATGGCTCCACAGTATGCTAATCTCTTTATGGCCAATTTGGAGGAGGACTTTTTAAGGCACTGTACACACAAACCACTCGCTTACTTCTGTTACATTGATGATTTGTGTAAAATTTGGACAGAAAGCACTGACACACTTAAGGATTTTCATCAGGGAACTTAATAGTCTCCACCCAACCATTAAGCTTTCCCTGGAATATTCTGCCACCAGTGTTAAGTTTATGGATTCAACTGTCACCATCGAGGATGGAACCCTACATACATGTATTTACAGGAAACCAACAGACAGACAGAGATATTTACACAAGAAAAGTAATCACCAGAGTCACGCAAAAAAGTCTGTCATATATAGTCAAGCACTTAGGTATCACCGTCTCTGTTCAAATGAGGAAGACAGAGATAGACATTTAGTTGTGTTGAAAAACACCTTTATTGAGCGGGACACTCTTACAGAGAAATTGACAGAGCAGTGGAATGTGCTACACAAGCACCAAGAGAAAACCTACTGCAATATAATGAAAGGACCATTACTAACAGAGTACCCTTAGTAGTTACGTATCATCCTGACATTGAACTTCTACATAAGATTATTAAGGACCTACACCCAATAATCAGTGAGGATGAAACCCTTAGTTGCAGTTTTAGAGAACTGCCAGTACTATCTTTTAAACAACCACCGAGTTTAGCCAACCAGATTATTAGGAGTAAACTTGAACCTGAACAGAGTGCCATGACATCATTTGGCACACAACCCTGTAATAAACAAAGATGTAAAACTCGTGAGCACATTTCCACCACAGACTGTGTGGTTACCTCAAAAAAACAGACAATTCAGGATATTGGGTAATTATACATGTACATCAAGCAGTGTTGTTAATCTTATTCAATGCCGGAAATGTTCTCACACAGGGTATGTGGGGGAGATGAAATGGCAACTCTGCACTAGAATGAATTCAGACAGGTATGATAATAATTGGAAGATGACTGACAAACCAGTGGCACAACACTTCTCTCAGGATGACCACTTAATTTCAGATATGTCTATGATGGTCTTGAAAGGACAGTTTAACAGCACTCAACAGAGACAAGCTTGTGAGATCAGACTTATGTTACTTCTTACTACAGTGCAAGATGGCTTGAACATTGATGTTGGATATATGACACATTACAGGTAAACTTACATGGACCTTTACTTCAAAGGATGGACACACATATTTTAGATTTTCAGCAAGCCTTGGACTTTAACTCTCATACTTATACAGTCCCTCTTAACTGGTTATCTACAGGCTGGCCTCTGACATTAGTATTGTGTGAATGTGTGTGTGGGTGTGTGTGTATGTCTATTGTGTGGGTTTGTGAATATGTTTATGTGTGTGTTGCGGGGATAGAAGATGTGTGGCACATTTTATTTTTAATATGGGTATTTGAGAGGGTGGTTATGTGTGTATAGTGGATGTGAATATTGTGGGGATATTGAGGTAAACTTATGTTCAGGTACATGACATTATGGTGTTATAGTGGCTAGGACTCTGGACTCATATTATAGTGGATATTTACTTCCTTCTGCTAGTTCTATAATCTGAGTATATACTGTAATGTTTTTACATCCTGTACTTATTAGGACACTTGTCTCATTTACTTGGGGGTTCATGACAAGTGCAATTCCTTTCTGAGTAACTATTGTAGTGATGGGTGCAATTGATGGTTATTAGGATTCATGTGCATATACAGAATTTCATTTTAAGTAGTTACTTTCCCCCGGGGGGGGGTAATTCCTAAGAATTTTTATTTAGATTCCTTGGACTGTTTCTATAGATGTATTATTTCAATTATACACTGACACTTTATTGAAATCTGTACATATCAGGCTACATAGCCTCAGTTTCTTGGGGGTCCCTGACTAGCACTTTTTTGGTATCTGGCACTTACACTGACAATTGATATTATCATGTATAAAATCTTGTTACAACAAAGGCTTAAGGTTTCTGGAACATAATAGCTTGTTGAGAGCATGCTAGAAATATATCTCCAGCCAGTTTTACTTTCATCAGTGTGATACACTTACTCACTTTGGGTAAACATCACTTTCATCATTCTATATGCCATGTAAAGATAATTTCTGTATTGTAATTTTGGGGCCTATTTTTTATTATATTTTTACTTGGTAATATGTTAAATTTTGGCATGCAGTTGTTTTCTCTAGGGTCATTTTATTATCATAGGCTCTATTCACAAACAGAGTTCTGAGCAGTTGAAGCTGGATTTTACTGCTTCGGGAGGTTTCTTCACTTGATATGTGATTTAGTGAGCAGAGAATCCTAAGTTGTTTTTTTTTTATCCATCAGACTGTTACATGGTATAATATATGTGGGTCAAAGGCTCTGCCTGCTGTTATCTTTGGACAACCTTTGACTTTTAAGTTTGGTTCAGCTGAAATCCCACTTTAGATATTCAAGCTCTCCAATGCCACTTTTAATTATTTCTGAAGGCCTGTTTTAAACCAATGAGAACTATTTCAGTTTTTTTCTGCATGTTCTAAGTGTTAATAATATGGGATTTTCTAAATAACTCTCATTAGGCTTCCGAAGAAGGACTTATTGGTCCGAAAGCTAAAGCTCTTTGTTCTTTTTGTAACATCCTTGTTAGTCCAATAAAAGGCATCAAACCATTTGTTCTGGATTTGATTATATTTTGGTAATTCTGGTACCCAGGTATTAACACAGTGATTAAGTTGCTGCATTATTTTTTTTCCTTATTGGGTTAATTCCTAGATTTTTTAGTTCCTTTTCCCATTTCCATTCCTTTAAATAGTTTCTCATTGGTTCATAATTTGCTTTTTTATAGCATCTTATAGTGGTTTTACCTTTTACTTTTGGGATTTCCAAATTAATTTCTAGCATGATTTTCTTGGGATCCACAATGGGTTGTCGACAAAATATTTGCTGAATGACCTGACAGCGAAACCGGCAGCTTGAATGCATTTTGCAGCTGGCTGCCAGTTTCCAAATGACACAAGTGTTTTCTTCAGGGGGTTTTGCCCCCAAACCCTCCACATGGGGGCTGTGCCCCTGCACCCCCTATTTAGGATTCTCAACTCCAAGTCAGAGTTGATTCAGGGGGGTGCAGGACCCCTGACAGAAAGTGTCAGGTTCCAGCAGGTTTCCTACAGCAATGTGTCGCTGTTGTTGCTGTAGGGGTCTCCACTGTCAAAATGTTGATGTCAGGGGTGCATAACATTTTGTTGTGGTCACTGTCTCCAAGGGGTCCTTCCACAGTTATATTTTTTATTTTTTCTTAGAAATTACACAGTACTAAATTCAAGGTGTTCACTCCTCTAGTACCTTCACTAAATAATTGGTCCAGATTCTTTTGTATGAACATCTCAAAAAATTTATTTTCTACGTCTGTAGTACCTTCTAACTTGTCCCAGTTAATATTTGGAAAATTAAAATCGCCCATCAATATGTTGTCACCTTCGATGTCTGCCTGTTCAAGAACATGAATAAAGTCTGCCTTATCTGTCATGTTTGAATTAGGTGCTCAGTAGCCTAAATATAGTGTAAGTTGGTGAGTGGGTAGTTGAACTTTAACCCATATAAGCTCGTTATTATGTACCATGTTCCCTACAGGATTAAATTCATTAGCCTGTAGCTCATCTTTGGTATATATTATTATTCCTCCCACATGTTTTCCTGTTCAATCTTTTCTAAAACTGTTATACCACTTAATTACTGTATCCCAGTCCCCTTGCACAAACCACGGTTCTGTCACAGAACATATTTGTTATATTGACATTTCTCGTACAGTGTTTGAGTTCATCCTTTTTATTCCTTAGGCTTCTAGTATTTGTCAGTAGTATTTTTACCATTTGTGGCTTGAGTATTTTATTTCTTGTCTTTTGAGGTCTTTTCTCATTCTGTTTTCCATTTTCTCTGGTTGGCATTTGAGTTCCCCTTAGGTGTATGTACCCTATTCCCCCATTTACTTAGTTTAAAGTCTGCCTAATAATGTCCTTGAAAAGTAAAGCTAGCCTGTTACTGCCCTTCCTGCATAGATGTAATTTGCTGTAACTTTAAAAAGCACAGATTCCATCAAAAAGCTCCAATGATTTAATGCTGCTTATCCCGTGAGTCAAGCTCCATTCATGAATCCAGTTGTTCAGTTTAAGTATTTTTTATTTAGAACCCAGTTCATTCTCTGTATTGGAAGTACCTCTAAAATAATTAGCTGGCATTTTGCCCTGGATACTATTGTATGCATGACTTGTATGGCATTAAATATGTCCCCTGCTGTATTACCCCTGACATTGTTTGTATCTACATGTATGAGTATGATTGACCCTTCAGATATTTTCTGTGTTAAGTCCGATACTATAGTCAACATGTCCCTAACATCTGCAACCTGGAAAAAAAACTACAGATAACATTGTTTTTAGTCATTATATGGTCCGTAAACTTTATGATTGATCCCCCCAGAATATATATTTTCCTATCTCTATTTCTGCCCTCTGTATTTTGTATATCCATATCTTCCATGTCATGATTATCTGTAGTTTCCTCATTTGGTTGTACCTTGTAATTAACCTCATTCAATTGTATTCTTTCCTCTTGTTGTTCATCCTCTAGTTCATCAGTGTTATCAACTATTGCTATAGCTCATTTGCCACATTTTCTACCCTAACCATAAGCTGGTTTAATGGGGCAAATTGATTCTGTATTAGTAACTGAAAGTCCATTGCTCTCCTACCCTTCTTGAATTTCTACAGGAGCTTGGTGATTGTACTGAAATGCCTCCCTCCTGCTCCCTTGTCCTCTTTCTGTGCGTGTTACCGCTGTAATTCCATGATGTTTCCCCTTGTATTTCAGTACAACGATCATCTCTTTCCTTAAAAGCTGTTTGCAAACGCTTTACCTCTAACTGTAAACCAAGTACTTTAATTTGTAACTCCATTATTTTCACACATTGTTCACAGGTTGTGCAACCAAGACAATCTGTTACTGAGATACTAAATTTGCTACAAGTGTCACATATCACCCATCTGACCATCAAGCATAACCACATATGTCATATCCCTGATTTATTTTCAACACCTGCCCCCCACAAAGAGTATGAACTTGCTATGATCTATGTCTCAACCTTTTGCTTTACAGCAAGTATTAAACACCTTTCTTGCTTTGTTTCACCTACTGTTTGTCTTGGATTCAAAATTACTGGGCCCTCTCCCCCTCTTCCATGTCTGACACCATCAGACACCACTGGCCTCTGCCCACATTGCTTCTGCTCTGTGCTTGGCTCTGCTCTCTAGAACTGAGTGCTTTATAGGGCTGCTTGGGGTGATGTCACCATTTCTATGGTGACACTCACCCAATTACCGCCTTGTGTGGCAGACTTGCCAGTGCCAGGCAGCAGAAAGTGCTTCTCCTAAGTACCAGTAAACTGGTACCTGTCCAATTCCTGTCCCCTTGAGAACAGGAGGGCAGGGAAGCCTAAACACAAGTACCATTTGTTACCTGTGGCCCCTGGAAAGCTGCATGCACCTGCAGCTGCAAAAATCTTTGCTCAAGTGAGCACTTCAAAACTCCTTTGCAATTAAAACAATAAAAATACACTGCTGCCTTTACCTGCAGCATCTACAGTGCAGTAGTAGATACAAACGCTCTGTTTTCTGCTTGCTAGAGCAGACTAGCCAGTGCCAGGCAGTGGAAAGTACTTCTCCTAAGTACCTGTAAACTGGTACCTGTCCAATTCCTGTCCCCTCAAGAATGGGAGGGCAGGAAAGCCTAAACACAAGTACCATTTGTTACTTTATAGGGCTGCCTGGGGTGATGTCACCATTTCTATGAACCCTGACAGTACTGTGGAATTGTTTTTAACCCTTCCCTGCCAGCCTGGTGAGCCCCCCCCCATCACCCAATCCTTGTTACTATTTGGGAACTGTACTAAAGCCTTTCCTTGGCAGTCTAGTGGACCCCACTCCCTCACCCAATGTGTTATTTTCAAAATGTAATAAAGCCTATCTCTAGCAGTCTAGTGTTATCCCCACTGATTTGCTGTCAAAGCCTCCCCCTCTTTGGTTCACCCACGGAGCACCACCCAATCCTACCCCATGTCGGCTCCTGACTTACCTATCCTTCCATAGGTCAGCCATTATCTGGTCCTAAGATGGCAATTGGCAATGGACCCTAATCTCACTACCTCAGCAGACTGCTGTCTGACTGACAAGGAGTAAATGCATGCATACTATAGAAACAACTGTAAATGTTAAGGGTGATATTTTAGTGTTTGTGATGGAGTGATAGAATGAGATGCAAAGTTATCCCACACTATGAAGGTTAGTGCAGCACTTACACACACACACACAAACACATGCACACACACTGTCAGAAAGCAGTAAGCTGATATGGTGACAGGGGGTCTGTACTGGTCAATGTCTGATGACACAATAACAGCTCAACTATGGATGGGTAGATGAGTTAAAGGCCAATTGGAGTTAAGGATGGTGGTTGCTTACTCGGTGGCCTGGGGATGGGTCTTTGACAGTGATTCATTGGGGGTAACAATAAACTGCCAGGGATGGACATCAGCACATTTCTTTAGCTCTCTATATCTGTATCTGTATTATGTATTTTTCTTGTGCTATTGTTCCCTGATGTATTCTCCAAGGTCTTGCCTGAAAACGAGCATATACTTGTCCAGTGTACCCTCCCCTATAAATAAATCACTAAATAAATAAATAACACCAGATCATATGAAGGAGGGAGGGAGGGGGTCAACTAGACAGTCAGGGAAGAGCTTTAGTAGAGTTTTTTAATGTCAACAGGGATCAAGTGAGGAAGGGGTGGCTCCTAGACTGCCACAGAGGGCATAGGTTGGTAGGGATCCCATGTGGGGAGCAGCTGAGGCTCTGCACTATGTCCCCCCAAACTGGGCAGAGCTGCTAATGGCAACATAATGACATTCAAATTGCACCTCAGCATCATTCATGCCATACAGTATGTCATCATTAGTATGCCAGCCACTGAATATGGCTTTCAGATGTGACAGCAATATCCCATTTAAGAAATGCTATCTCCCTTCATTCCTGAGATCATGCTGCCAGTAGGGGGTTGTGGTAGGGATGCACATAAACACTATGCATGTTTCTTGTAAAGGTATGGTCCCAGCTATATAAATATCCTTGTACTCCCAAATACTCCAGCTTGGCTGCTTTGCTCCACAGCAGAGGAGAACTTTATGGTGGTTTCCCATGTCTGTTTGAAATCCACAGTGAAAAGGGGTTTGCTGTGGCTGCCTTTGTGTCTTATGCATGTGGAATGCCTTACCAAATCTCAGCTTTGTGAGATCTCATCTGCTGAAGTTTTTGAAAGGACTCTCAACACCCATCTTTTTTCCCTGGCATTTGAGGACTCATTTTAAATATGTTACATATGGGAGGGACTTTTCTGTGCTTGTTTTTTGATTGTATGAAAATGTTTTTAGTTGAATGAATGAAACTATGTGCAGCACTTCAAGCTCTTGGGTTGAGGTGATATAACAATATTTGCTTGCTTGCTATGACAGCCCAATATTCAGACAGGAAGAGTGGGATGGATAGGACATGCTTGATATCTGAATAGCACTCCCTGGTAGCCAAGTGCTATTTTTAGAGAACCATTGGGTTAGTATGACTAAATGTGTGTGTGTGGGGGGGCAAATGTGTGTGATTCTTTTAAATGAATTAGTAATTAGTTTTTTAATTAAAAATCAAAATAGTCTTCTACAAATCCTTCACAACATTTCTAAAAAAAATCTATATGCTGCCTGAATATTTTGAATATCTATATTATGATTTTCAAACTCTTCATTCGTCATCATAATCTGTATGCTGCATGATGGTTTTCAAACTCTACGTGCTGCACAATGGTTTTGAAAATCTACATGGTGTATGATGTCAGTGTCAGTGGCTCAGCAGGTAGCACACTCACCTTAGAGGCTGGGAGATCAGAAGGTTGTGTATTCTATCCCCACACCAGACACTTGGGTTAAATCTCAATAATGACACTGTAGTGCAGCATGAGGGGGTGCTGCACTCCTTAGGTGCTGTCTTTCAGATGATATGTTAAACAAAGGTCCCATCTGCCTGTTCAGGTGGATTTTAAAGATCCCATGGCACTTCTCAAAACAAGTAGGGGGAATTTCCCCAGTGTCCTGGCCAAATTTCCCCCCATTCACTAAAAATACCACCAACAGCTTAAAGGATACCAAAACAACATTTTAACAATAAACTATTCAAAAATCTGACTCCGTAGGTGATTAAAGGAAAGGCTGCTATATTCACTAATGCTAAAACTACATTTACATAATTTACCTAAATGTGGTTCCAGAGCATTTGAAAATTGTAAAATCAACCTTCCAATTTAAAAAAAATACTGTCTTACCTGTTTCCTAAAATGGCCGCCAAATGTGTTATGTGATAACATAATTGGAGCCAAAGTCAGAGGGAGATATATGGCTCTCTATAGTACTAACTAGTTCTTTTTTCCCTTTGTATAGAATTGTTTCACCAAAATGGTCAAAACCATGTGCATTATTTTGTATAATGCACATGTTAGGCTATGATTTTGTTCATTTTGTTTACTTTAACATGCTGAAAATGTGTTTTAATCCAACCGACTTTCTCTGTGGCAAACCACAGTGCAGCACAAATCTTGAATAACCTGGTGGTCTAGTAGTTATGGTGGATCCAGGATGCTACAGTGGGGGTGCTGGGGTGGTGTGCATGCTCAATATGCATGTTTTAACATTTTTATTAAACTTTTATATTTTCTCCTATTATTCTTTTCTAGTACGCTTTTGACAGAACCTACAAATGTAATCCATAGTTTGAATGTAAACACTTGTACAATCAATAAATCAGACTCCTTATCAAAGTGAAATGCAACAGCAGCAGCAAGCAAGTATGTTACTATGTGCGGGGGGGGGTGCAGCCACACCCTTCACCACCTCCTAGAGCCACCACTTTTTTGTAGCAAAGTTCTTGTACAGTCCAATGTTAGAGTTCATACTTTCTTGAAACTCAAATATATGCTTATCTTGTCTTCTTTTTCCATGGGAAAAAATACTAATAATAATAATAAGAAGAAGAAGAAGAACCAGCATTTGTATAGGGGTTTTCATACACATTGTATCCCAAAGTGATTTACAAGCAGTACTAGACTGGTTATGAAGTGACTGAACATATAGTGGCAGCCATTTCGTGCATTAATATCCACACACAACCTTGGACAATTGCATGAACTGGTTTTATGGTAAGGGGAATGTTGCTCAGGACAACGGGGTCAGGTAGTGATCAAGGTGCTGGCAGCCCCACATCTAATTTCTCACAGTAATCTGCTCATATTTCTCTCCTTCTGTCTTCCCCTTCCCTGAATATAGCAGTACCTGGCAAGAGTAGCTTTCTCAGTCCCCCTCTGGTATTCATTCTGCACTATTCCTCCTCACAACGAAAACTGGTGAGCTCATCACCCTTCTGCATCATGAATTCAAGTAGTACAGTCCCTGTTTTATTTTGACATATCAGTTATAAACATATCTTTCCAGTAAGTCAGGCTTATAGCAGCAGGGAACAAGGAGAATGATGGGCTTTCCTATTCTTAAAAGATCTAGGCTACCTTTGATTAGGCACTATTAAATGATGGCTGTGCACATCATTATGCACGTCATTTAATAGTACCTAATCATAGGTGGCTTAGATCTTATATGGGTATGAAAGCCTATTTTTCTACTTGTGCTGTGCTGCTATCAGCCTGGCTACCAGAAGATCATGTTTATTATTAATATGTAAATATAACACGGGAGACTGTACTAACCACATTCATGATGCGGAAGGGTAGTGAACTCACCAGTTTTTGGTGTGAGGAGTAGGTGAGAAGAATGAATGCCAGAGAGGGACTGAAGAGGCCATTCCAGCAGGGTACAGCTATATTCAGGTTAGTTGAAGACATGAAGGAGGATGCTGAGCAGATCACTGTGAGATCTGAAATGTGGGCTTGCCAGCACCGTGATCACTACCTGACTGTGGATGAGAGCAGCCAGCAATGACAAATACTCAGAGTGGCAGGGCTGCACCTAAACTGTTACTTGAATTCAGTGTAGGGAGATTACCCTCGGATGCGGGGGGGGGTGTTGACATTTGTTAGGACAGTATTGAAGGAGATGTGTATAGCTCATTCAAGATTTGGAAGGGTGGTAGCCAGTCAACTCACATCGTGGAGTAGAGCACAGAAAAGTACTGGAGAAGAATTGCTGGGACCTGTCCCAGAGGGTTCTGCAGATCACAGGTAAAGGAGTAGACTGACACTGGAAGTCAGGTGGATTTGCTCAAAGTATTAGTATGCCTCTCCTCCTAATAATATTGTTATCCATTGTAAGTGCTGCCCTTATGAGGGCATGAACAGCAGTTTTTCTAGTGGGTCATGATTCTTATTGCTTGGCCCTCCAGGAAGACCTAGTTGTTGGTTAATGAGGTTGGGAAAAAACTCAACAGGGAACTGTACATACCACCTTCACTGTGCAGAAGGATGGTGATCCACTCAATGTTTACTGTGGGAGCAGAAGTAAAACATTAAGAATGTAGACTGGAGAGTGATTTGGGAGGCATTTTTTAACAGTGCCAGCTGATGATGCATATCGGTATAGGTGTGCACAACTCTCCGAGGTACAAGATTACAACCTAAGGTGTGATAATTCTCTTCATGAGACCACAAGCTTATATCCAGCCTCAGGCAGTACTAAGGACAGGGTACGGATGGTGGGGTGTTCAACAGAAGGCAGGTTAGGTGCAGGGGGTTCACATGGAAAAAGAAAGCCTTATTTGTGGATTAGCAAGAGAGCATGAGCTTTGGAACTGAACAAGACCGGTACTTTGCTGTGTGACCCTGAGCTAGTTACTAAACGTTCTTATGCTCCCAGGCCACACCTGTAAACAAGCTTTCAGTTTAGTGTGTCTCTCCTGGTTAACAAAAAACAAAATTCAGTGCATCATATAACCACTAGATCATCAGGTATTTGAAGTGTTGTACTGTAACGCAGTTTGCCAAAGAAAAAGTCAGCTGGATTGCAAAACATTTTCTGTAAGTTAAAGTAAACAAAATGAACAAAATCATAGCCTATCATGTGTACTGATCAAAATAATCCATGAGGTAATACATGGCATTGATGATTCTGATACAACAATTCAAAATAAAAAGGGAAAGAAGAACTAGTTAGCACTATAGAAATATATGTGGCTCTCGGTCTCTGGCTCCGATGATGTCATCATGACTCTTCACTTAACACACTTGGCAGACATCTTAGGGAGAAACCAAGGCTGTTTTTTGAAAGTGAAATGCTGATGTCTACATTTTTCAAAAGCTATGAAACTGCATTTATGTTATTTACATAAATGCAGTTTTAGTATAAATGTAAACAGCGGCCTTTATTTTACCTCGCAATGAAGCCAGATTTTGGAGTTTGCAGTTGTAAAAACTACGTGTTTAGGTACCCTTTAATCTGGTTCAAGATCACTTGGCATTCATCTGGGTCACACTCCCCTGGGTCATGCCTGAAAATAGGCAGAATTTATCTAGTGCACTTACCTGGTCAACAAAAACTAAATAAATAAATGACTGTCTAACAAACTAAGGAACTACTTTGCAAACATTTACATTAATACATGATTGCTATCACACAAAACCCAAACACAATAAAGTTTGAAAATGTAATATTATTGTTTTAACCCTGTAGTATATGCATGGATATGTATGGTAGTATATACATGGGTATATATGGTAGGAAGTTGATTAGAGTTGTAGTTTATACATGTGGGTATTAAAGTCCATTATATATGTAAGTTCCTGTCATGCACAGTAAGCCTTTCTTTGTGTATGTCCAGTGATGTAAGAGCACTATCTCTGAGTAGAATAAAAGATGGCCACTGAACTGTCATATCGTGTATGAGTCTCTTCTGTACTGACCCACAATATACAGTATCACATTGGCAATGAGGATCAACACCAGAACTTCTACGAGTGCAACTGAAGGGTCATGTAAACAAATGCATGTTTTCTTTTTAATTTAAATTGGATAGTAAATCTTTCCAGCTCCTTGCGTCTATTCTGTTCTTCAGGCTGCTTAACTGCCTCTCTCTGGATACTTGCTGAAAACTCCATAAATTGCTCACTTGTGTGCTCTGGGTGCGGATTTATCTAAAGAAAGATAAAACAAGTAAAATAGCAATTATGCACTGCTGGATAGTTTGATGTATTGAAACAGAAACAACATAGCTACTAGCAGGTCTCCAAAAGGTACTTGATTTATGGCTTCAGCCTGAAAGCTAACATTCTTTTGCTTCCTCTTGGCTGCTGTATGTCCTCTGACACCGACCACAGCAGCAAAGCCAGAAGCCTCTTGAGGCACACCAGAGAAACCACATCACACACTGAAAAAAAGATAGCTAGAAAAAGACACTTTTTTGTTTTTGTGTGTGAACACTGCAGCTAGTGACTGAGCATTTACCTGTAGCCACAGACATCATGACTACAATTGGCAGAGTACCTGAATTTGATGAATGTAGGGACACATTTGATTTATATCTAGAGCGTTTCCAATGCTGGTTTATGGCAAACAAAATAGAAGAAGATGAACAAGTAGATGTCTTCTTAGCAGTCTTACAATCACAGATATATGCCCTTCTACTGAATTTAACAGCCCCAGCTGACATCTTGACTCTGTCATATGTGCAAGTCACTGAGGCACTTGCAAAGCATTTCAAACCCCAGCCCTTTCTCATTGCTGAATGGTATACCTTCTGCCAGCACAACCAAGGGGGAAGGGGAACCTATTGTTGACTACATCATTGCATTAAAGCATCTAGCACACACTTGTAAGTTTGGTTAGTCCCTGGATGATGCCCTCTAGGATCGCTTTGTCTGTGGTCTGGGAGGGGAAGCTTACAGAAAAAAGGCTTTTTGCAAGAAAATAAATTAGACTTCAAGACAGCTTGTGACATTGCAATTGCTATTGCACTCACTCAGAAAGGCTCCCAAGCACTGGCGGGACAGTCTTTACCCCAAAGAAGTGAAGTTCATAAGGTTATCATACCCTAGAACAAAAGTGACGTGCCACACCACACAGTGGTCCACCACATGCTCATCAGCAGCCCCCTAACATTTAGAAAGCCAGCACCACAGGGCACTTCCACAAAGTCAAAACTGTGTTACCGATGTGGAGGTAACCACCATCAAAGCACATGCTGGTTTCGACATGAGAAATGCCACGGTTGTGGAAAAGTGGGTCATATACAAAGGGTGTGCAAAGGTTCATCACACACTGCTACTGTATGATATGTCACAGATGGCACTGCAAGCACTGAAACAGAGGATGAGGCATTGCACCTGTTCATGGTTTGTGAAACATGGGCAACCAGAAAGGAAATTTACCTCCAGCTTGAGCTAGCAGGCAACCCAATGAGCATGCAGCTATACACTGGAGCCTCAGTATCTCTTGTGCCAGAGAACATCTACAGAGAGAAACTTCAGCAGTGCCCAGTGCAGCCATCATCTATTGAGCTCTTGACTTACATGGGAGAGCAAATCCCCTTGCTAGGGGAACTCCAAGTGCCAGTCACCTACGAGGGAAGAAAGTGGACCTTGTCTCTGGTGGTGGTACAAGGAGAAAGATCTGCATTACTACACAGAGACTGGCACATGCAGATCAAACTGAACTGGGAAAAGATCTTCAGCTTAAATAAGTGACCAAAGCACCACAAGATGCACTAAATAAAATATTGGACAAACATGGTACTATTTTCCAGGACAGTTACAGCACGATCCAGGATTTCAAGGCAAAGATCTGAGTGCAACTGGGAGCCATTCCAATTTTCCACAAGCCTCGACCAGTACCATATGCTTTAAGAGAAGTGGTAGAGAAAGAACTGGACTATCTTGAAAGCAATGGTATCATCTCATGAGTAGAAAGGAGTGACTGATCTGCCCCTATCATTGTGGTGCCAAAACGAGACAAGGCAGTGAGGTTGTGTGGTGACTACAAGGTTACAGTGAACCATTGTATACAGCATGATCAATATCCATTACCCAATGTAGAGGACTTGTCTACTACACTCTCAGGGGGCAAGTTCTTTAGCAAGTTGGACTTATCCTTTGCATGCCAGCAACTGGAACTGGAACCAGAGTCAGAACTGTATCTAACCATCAACACCCACAAGGAACTTTACCAGTATCATCACATGGCATATGGAGTTTCCACAGCACCAGCAATTTTCCAAAACACAGTGGACCAGATACTGCATGGACAGGACCATGTAGTATGCTTTATGGATGATATCTTGGTAACAGTACCCACAGTGGAAGAGCATCTGACATTCCTGGACCACATTCTGACCAAACTGCAACAGTATGGACTGAGAGTAAAGCTAGCCAAATGCCAATTTCTGCAAAATCTGTTGAGTACCTAGGTCACCAGATCGATACCCAAGGCCTATGCCCAACAGACAGCAAGGTGGATGCTATAGTTAAGGCACCTGCACCAACAAAGAGTTAAGATCATTCATAGACATTTTGAGACAACTTTTCACCTCTTATGGACTACCACGGGAGTTAGTGTCGGACAATGGTCCCCAATTTTCTTTCCATGTCTTTAAACTATTCTTAAAGCAGAATGGCGTCTGATATATTTTGACTCCACCGTACCATCCAGCATCAAATGGTGCAGCCGAAAGATCTGTACAGACATTCAAAAAAGGTTGGAATAAACCTGATTCATGACAAGTACTTACAGATCAAAGACTGGCTCATTTTCTGTTTGCTTACAGAAACACTCCTCACACAGTCACAGAGCAAACACCTGCTGAACTGTTCCAAAAATGTCAACCTCGTACCCGTTTGTCATTGCTCAAGCCAGACTTGGCTGACACTGTTGCACAGAATCAACTACAACAGCAAAAGGGTCATGACAAGTTAGCCAAGCCAGTATGGATTTTTCATCCTGGGGAGAGGTTGATGGTTCGAGGCTGTAGACATCCCAAGGGTTCTTGGATTCCTGGGGTGGTGATTGAAACACGTGGACCTTTGACTTATGTAGTTCACGTGGGACAGTGACTTGTTCATGTACATGTGGATCACCTGCTGCATTCCAACGTTACAGCAAATGCAGCAGAATACATCACACCATTTTAGGACAGTGACACAGAGGACTTTGCTTCTACCCATGAAGTTCCACTGCAGCCGGTGCCAAATAATAATGAATCTCCTTTTCCATCAGCAACGGTTATTCTAGCCTACAGATATCCCCTGAGGCACTGAAGATCACCACAAAGACTTGATCTGTAAAGTCATGTAATGAACTTGTACCTCTGTGTAACTGAACTCTTGCTTGTACTGTTACTTAGTTAGTGTCAAGTTCTACCCAAGGGGCAGAATAATCCCCTGAACTTGTTTTTGGGTACTGAACAGTCTACTTCAGCCCGTAAGTTAGGAATGTTACTGTTGAAGTATTTTAGAGAAGTTTCTGTCTAAGGGGGAGGAGTGTAGTATATGCGTGGATATGTATGATAGTATATACATGGGTATATATGGTAGGAAGTTGATTAGAGTTGTAGTTTATACACCTTTCTTTGTTTATGTCCAGTGATGAAAGACCACTATCTCTGAGTAGAATAAAAGATGGCCACTGAACTGACATACCGTGTATGAGTCTCTTCTGTACTGACCCACAATATATCACAAACCCAATGCTTACAAAGTTTGTTAATGTGCTATTAGGGATGTCAAGTCTAACTCCATCCCTTCCCCTATGCTCTCCTCCACTTTTTATCTAATTTCAACCTACAGTTATACGGCCATGTATTAATAGTGTGGTACCGCATACAGGGCCAACATATTTAACATTTATAAATGCAACCCTAATCCCCACCACCTACCCTCATTAACCAATACCAAGCTACATGTCCAGCGCCATGTTACAAGGCTGCACTAGTTCATGTAAGCTTCTTTTGGTCCAGTGTTAAGTTGCACAGTTGCCACAGAGTTGTGTGATTGATTGTGTATGGCCTTTTGAATCTTGTGTGTAGTATGACATATGTTTAACAGCTGCATTTTGTTTCACGTATTGTCTAGTAGGATATGTACCATCTAATTGTAACTCTTTTCATACAGCTTCAACAAGGCTCTGCATAAAACAGTATACAGAGTTATAAGTCCCAGACATGTAACATGCTTTGACTAGTTCCAAGTACAGTATATGTCCTATGAAAAGAAAGTTATGTATGTAATGTGTACAGTACTGTACTTAAAAATCTGTAACAAGTATGTTGCTTTGCACAGTGTCCATAGTATTGTGCACAGAGTAAACCACATCATAAATAGATGTAGCTCTCCTTAACTGTGATCCACAAGTATTCTTATTACATACTTAAAATGAGTAGGATGTGTATGAAACATCAGACCTGTATAGCATGACTCCAGTCCTGTAGCTTGATCTAGGGTCACGAAGGTAGGGGATGGCAAGGGGTGGGGGTTAGGGTTGATATTTACAAATGTTAAATGTTTTGGTTCTGTATGAGGTACCACACTATTGATGCATGTCCCCATACCAGTAGCTTGGCATTAGGTGAAAAGGAAGGGGAGGAGAGTGGAGGGGGGAGGTAGGAGTAAGGCTTGCGACCCTAATAGCACATTTCCAAACATTATGGGCATTGGGTTGAAAACCATAATAGCACATTTTCAAACTTCCTAGTGTTTCAGTTTTATATGGTAGCAGCCCAAATGTGGATTAATGTTGTTTTTGACATATATATATATATATATATATATATATATATATATACACACACACACACACATATTCTATACAAAATACTTTGTTAATGCATCATTTAGGGTTAAAACACAAAAGTCAGGAAATTAGACATTTAGGTTGCCCTCCCCTCGTGATCAGCCCATCATCCCAGATTCACAGCTGATGGGGTGTGTCATTGGGTTGTGAGGCCTAAATGTCTCCCCATTCCATGTGTAATCATATTCACAAGCCACAGTAAAGAAGAATGGGGTGACATTTGCACTCCTAACCCCAATATTCACCAATCAGCTAATCAATCCAGGATGATGGGTGGGTCCACAAGGGGGGGCAACCCTAAACATCTCATTTCCTGACTTTTTGTGTTTTAACCCTAAATGATGCATTCACAAAGATTTGTGCATACAATGTCCTTACTTTTTGAGAAAGAATAGAAAAGTAGAAAATTGCAGAAGTTGGTGGGAACACAGGCCCTTCAGGCCCCACGCTCCCACTAGTTTGCACATTTCTACAGAATTGCACACCTGTTTACATGTTAGACACCCAAAGACTGAAAAGTACATCCATGGCAGTAAGGGTAGCTACCATATAAATTTCAAGCCAGTACCAGAATGGAAAATGCTGTCCTCAAAACGTAAACCATGCCACGCAATATTTCCACAAAAAATCTATTGTCCGACACATAAACACCATAATTCAAATGTGCAAGACATCCCATCAACACAAATTTCAAGTGAAAAGACCAAACCGTTTCTGAGATATTTAATTTTAAAAATTTTTAAAATTGGGCTATCTGGTCCCTCCATATCTGGCCATCTAGTCCCTCCCTCGCGATCAAAGAATTTGCAGGCTCATGATGAAAGAATTTGCAGGCTCATGATCAAAATAATAAAAAATGGTAAAACTCAATTTTTAGGCACTAATACTGTACATGAAACCACAGCCATGCCTCGATAGAACAAAGCCCCCTGAACAAAACCCACCCTCTTATGGCTTAATAAGCCACCCTTGAGCTGAGAAAATTGATTTTTTCAAGTGGCAATCTAGTTGCGTACTCGTGTTCAATGATCACAGTCAAAAAATCTCGCAATCAAAGAATTTTCAGGCTCGCAATCAAAGAATTTGCAGGCTCGCGATCAAAAAATAAAAAATGTGAAAAATAATTTTTTTGGCACAAATGCATGAAACCACAGCCATGCCTTGATAGAACAAAGCCCTCTGAGCAAAACGCACCCTTATTTGGCTTAATAATCCACCCCTGAGCTGAGAAAATAGATTTTTTCAAGTGGCCATCTAGTCAAAGATCGCGGTCAAAGAATCTCACGATCAAAGAATTTGCAGGTTCGCGATCATAGATCGTTAGCGAGTCATGATCAAAGAATAAAAAACTTAAAAGCTCTATTTTTTGACCATTTTGAAAGAAACCACAGCCATGGCTCGATAGAGTGAAGCCCCCAGAGCAAAACCCATCCACTTTTAACTTCAGGAGTCACCCCTGAACCGAGATATTTGAATTTCTGCGACCACAAACTGAAAACAAGATGGCAGCTATCGCGATCAAAGAATTCCTCGTGATCAAAGATTCTTTGATCACGAGGAGCAGCTAGATGGCCAAAATCACATTCTTCTTTTGCAAAATAACCATGTCAGTTTTCCCATTGACTTATAATGGGAACTTAAAAGTTGAATAACTTTTGAATGGATTAATATTTTTTCACCATCAAACAGCGGCAAGTTCTTTGACCCAAGCTCTTTCAGATGAGCCAAATTGCAGAGTGGCATGTTACACAATGGCCACACAGCACCACAGACAAAATCCAAAAAATGTACCACCTAACTGGCGAAAAGTGCATTTTTCAGCGTTTTGGTGCGCAAACACCATACGTCTAACCAAAACAAAATTTGGCAGATCAAGAGGGCTACCATGCTCCACTGTGCATACCAAATTTCATGCAAATCTGTTGAACATGTCCAAAGTTATTAATGTGCAAAATTTCGAGTTTAACATAGAAGTGCCTACTCAACCCTAAATATAGGGGCGCAATTGCGCCCCTATGATATATATATATAAATGTATACACACACACACACACACACACACACACAATGGCAACAATAAATCTAGAAATTTAATTGGCCAAGAGACATCAACTGACTGTGTATTAAATCTCTATAAATGTATGGTCAGGTACCGAATTTCATTTTTTCTTCCTCAAAAAAACACTTAGAACCATTTTATAAGTATAATGAGCCCCACCAGGGTGTGCATCATAGGATTTTAATGCACTTCCCAGAGGCATAAGGGCACTGGCCATCAGCCTTGTGCCTTACTACACTCCTGGAATGTGCATTAAATATAAAATAATACATGGGGTGGTGTGTATAGTGAAAATTTTGAATATACCTCAGGAGTTGGAAGCTACATAAATCCCAAGAGAGAAGCTCAATGGGTTTATATAAGCATCCCACACCAAAAGTGTGTATAAAATTTAAGTTCTTAACACCACTCCATGTCTCGTTTCGCATAATTGCTGTGTCCTGTTTTCTCACCTTGAGGATTTGATTCTTTTGTGCGTGCCAAAAATCAATGGCCACTAGATGGTGCTGCTGTGTACAGCACACCATCAGTGCTTATAAAGAGAACATTTTTGGTTTGTTTGTTTGCTCTTTCTGTGTGTTTTATTTTTATGTATTTTGCATTCATTATTTTGTTTTTAAATTAATATAATGGGGTTCCAGCAGTAGATGGGGTTGAGGCAGCAGAGAGTAGAGCCATGCGGTCTGGTTGTGACTGGCTTTACAGAGCCACAGAAACACTTCATTTTCAGTGATATTTTTTCTTTCATGATCTGGAATTGGGAGAAAGCTGAAGAATATTTCATTAGCTTTTTTTTGTGGAAGTTTGGATTGGAGCCACAGTTCAAGTGACAGTAGAGTCATGCTTCATCTGACAGTAGAGTGGAAGAGTATGAATTTCAAATGTGGAGTTAGCAGTCTGAGATTAAGCATTGTGCACATGCCTACAGTCAAGGAAACCTGACACGTCATGCACGTGTTCACTATTACAACCAGCTGGTTGTAACAGGGAATTATAACTGTGTAAGGATATGGCATGGCCTGACTGAAGATTAATATGTATCTTCAATCACGATATGTCATGTTTTGTTTATACAGACATATGTTTTGGGATAAACATGATCGGGAATTTGTGACTAACATTTGGCTATTTTTTTTATAGTCACAGTAATTGTTTGGAAGCGGTTTCTGAGATTTACTACTATTTCTGTTTAACTCAACTGAACCCTATAACTTTACATTATGGCCAGTACATAATTAAAAAGTTTGATGTACAATTCTTTTGTTTTGGCTTTTCTTGGGGGCATTTGTTCATCAAAAAAGTGAAATAAAATTGAGTTTCTCCCATTTTTGTTGATGATAAAACAATTAAAAAGGTATCTATAAATGAAACACCAATCATTTTGTAGACAGTTTTTTGCCAAACAAAATTTGTGCTCACAGCACCATACTATATTTTTTGTTTTAAAGTTATTCACATTTGTTTGTTGAAAAAGTTAAGAAAAATGAATTTTCTGCCACGTTTTGCTGATTATAAAAAGAATCTAAAAAGTATATATAAAAGAAACAGCAGTCATTTTGTAGATGCTTTTGTGCTGAACAACATTTGTGCTCACAGTGTCATGTTATCATTTCCATTTTATGGTTATTTACATGTGTTTATTGGAAGAGTGAAAAACAAATTGTATTTACTGCTGTTTTATGCTGATTACAAAAACATCTAAAAGGTGTCCAAAATGAAACACCACTCATTTTGTAAATATTTTTATGTTGAACAAATTTCATGCTCACAGTACCATGCTATAATATTTTTTTAGTTTAAAGTTGTTCACACTTAAATGTGATAAGTACTGCTACTAAGGCCAAACATTCAAAATCTGAATGAGTTAAGAATGCACTATGACATAGTGGTACAAGGAAATATATCACTATGAAATAATTAATCAAGAAAATATATCAATATCTTTCATGTTCAGAGAGACATAATTTGTTTATCTGGCTAGTTATCTCAAAGTATATGTTATATAAATATATGTATCCAGCATTTGGGATGATATCTTTTGCCACTTATTACTGATATTTTAAATATTTCCCAATCTAGACTGAGAATGTTGAAATACTCTCACTCTAGGTCCCCATGAGAAAGATATCTTCACTGTTGCTTTCCACTGGTTAGAGCCAGCAGCATGAAAAGCACACTTTCACTTTCACAAACCCCAGCTGAATTGTGTACCAGCTCCATCTCTCTCCCACTTACTCTAAAACTGTACCTCACAATGCCAGGTAATCTCATAAAACTCTCATATTTACAAAACCTATGTTTGTTTGTGTTTTAAATAAATTCTCCATTTCATTTATTTACCTCCCACCCTTCCTGCTACCTGCATCAGAACACCACAAAGCTCTTAAAGCAGCTTTATGTCTAGCATTCTCGCTCCTTGACTGTCATTTCTCTTCTGTCCCCTGCAATAGTAGCACCTCTTCTTGAAGCGCCATGAACCATCACTTGACCCCCCCACATGCTGCATCTTGCAGTCAGCCAGAGACCTGCTGACTGTGTGTCTGGGAGGTCAGATGAGGATATATGGTACAGGGAGGGCTGATTAGGAGCTAGGGGTGCCAGGAGAGGGCCAGGGTAAGTGTGGTGCCTGCACAGATTCATGAACATTCTGGAGGGGCAGCTGTTTGAGTGGTGTTTGGGGGACCACAGCACAGAAGCATGACAGGTGTTCCTACAGCTGGCAGGACTAGGTGCCCATTTTGGACTGGCATTTGGGCTGCTGCAGGATGCACTGGATAACAGGAAAAATGTGGCAACATTGGTAAAACTGTTGTCCTGACCTGCCCTCTTGTGGTGCTGACATCCTGGGTTTGGGGACAGACTCAGGAGTCAGAGGGCTGGGCAGGAGGAGAAGGATTGAGCATCCCAGGGACTGCTCTCCTTCTCTGGGGGGGTGAGTGTCTGGTGCATTGTGGACCTCTGACAGAGGCTGGGGGTACTGCCATGGCCAGTGCTGTATGTCAGGGGGCAGGGTGGATGCTGGTCATCATTGCACATCCTCCCCCAGGATCCCAGCAGAGAAAGGAAATACTGGCCCCTGATCATGATGCTGGCCCCACTGCCATCCTGCTGTCTACCCATGTCCAGCATGTGGGTTCCGCACCCATGGCCCTGACCCAGGGGGGCAAACCAGGTCTCACCTGCCTCAGTGTCCATTTGGAGGGGGTGCCTGCCCAGTGGCCCCACCCCAGGGGGGTAAGTCTTGGACATGCAGGAGTGGCAAGCAGAGCTGGGCTCAGCTTCCGGCACATGCTTGGAACCCCCCCCAAAAAGCTGTTATCCTATCAGTGCTGTGCAGTATGTTGGACCACACCATCCCATGTCATGCAGCAGGGCACTGTCCCCTTTCCTGCACTACTGTTGATACAGTATTAGCTCTACCTGCTGTATTCCCATGTTTCCAGTGCCAGCTGCTGACACTTTGTTACCCCACCCCAGGGTTCTCTGTGAGATGGTGGTACAGGGATTGTTAGACCTAGTTCTAACTCAAGCAGACCCTGCTCCCTGCTCCCATGGGGGGACTGCAGAATCCCATTTAAGGGGACGCTGCAGCATTACCCTGGCAAAGGCCCCCTCCTGCCATGGTGCACTGATGCATCCATCTCAAGAATGATGCAAGCCTGGCTGGCACAGGAGGCCCCCCAGCTAATGCAGGCAGAAATGTAGAATTAGGAATGATGCAAGGTGTGGCACAGCGGGCCCCTTGTAATTTTTCTTTGATGCAAGCATCTTGCATCATTTTCAATACTATGAGAACTGGGTCCCAAGTTTCTACTTCTAATAAATAGACAACTGACTATTTTATTTATTGTATTTTGATGTGTTAGTAATTACTTTCTACTTTTATAATAACATATTTGTTAGTGCAGTGAAACAAGTAGGTTTTCACCTAAGCTATTCACACTGCTACTAAAAAAGAATTCAATAGAATTCCAGTATCATGATGTCAAAAACTGCCAGCTGCTTAGGAACCCACTGTATTTCAGTGAGAAACTAAATATTTTTTTTATCTTCCTCAAAAAGAAATAGATGCTTTTTACAGTAAAAAAAACTTTTCCTTTTATATGATTGAACTATTGTGGTCCGTGTATATGATTTCACAATTTTTAAAACAATAATTGGCTTCTCTGTTCTTCTTTGAAGAAAATGCTACCTACTAAATTATAGCAAAAGATCACAGGTTATCAAAATCACATATTTCTAGTAAATATATATATATATATATATATATATATATATATATATATATATATATATAT
Source organism: Neoceratodus forsteri (assembly GCA_016271365.2). Classification (NCBI taxonomy): domain Eukaryota; kingdom Metazoa; phylum Chordata; order Ceratodontiformes; family Ceratodontidae; genus Neoceratodus; species Neoceratodus forsteri. Next base: position 856,772,870 of record CM057456.1, read on the forward strand.
ATATATATATATATATACAAAGAACCTATGTGTGCAAGCACTGATGCAATGGTTACCCCAAAGGGCATTTGGCTGGGAAGCCAAGTTTCAAAGAAATACAAAATCACACATGCCCCCACAATGCAAAGCATCATGGGCTGTATATGCAAATCACCACAGAATATTATGCTGGTTCAACTTTAAGCAGAAATGCATGGTGCCAAAAGGCTTCGCAAACAGTGATCTAAGCCTGCCTGGTTCATGTCTTGAAGGTAAGATTAAATATTTGTTGGAAAATACAGTATGTATATCATATTTTGCAACACTGTTTTTTTTACAGACAAATTTATGCTTAACAGTGTCTCATGTAACTGTTTTAAATAAAGTGGATGAGTTTGAAGGTGGACTGTGGTCAGACCAGGACTTAAATAAAACATTGCTCACTACATAATCAAACAGAAAATAAATAAATCATTTGTTTGTACTTTGATGACCGTTTTTGTTTGTAGAAATTTTTCATAAATTCATTTTGATGATCATTTGTCTGTTTTGGACCCTTTGATGGTTCAAATTGGTTCCAGCATCCCTACTCTATGCATTGGTGACACAATGGTCTGAAAAGTGGCAGTGAGAAGAATGTAAGAGATACATTCCACCCCCCATAAATGGGTTCACCCACTGAATAAGTTTTTTCTCATCCAGATTTGTGATCTGTGGTATAACTCCCACCACAACACCTCTCAACCCCCTGCCTCATAAATCAGGGACAAGGCTTAAAAAATCAGGGACAAAGGTTTAAAATCAGGGACACATCTGAAAAATTGGTAATATCCACTCAGGAAGCTGGTAGAATAAGTGGTTTAGTGTAAAATGCATTTTCTAAGGAAGAACACGTCTGTAATATTAATGACTGACATTATTTTATGCTTACAACCCCCAACTGTTTGGTCATGGAAACACAAGTTTTAGGAGGGACAGAGTAAAATTGTGAGATAAAATCAGGGATGTCCCTGAAAATCAGGGTCAGTTGAGAGGTATGCCCACCACCACCACTACTACCACCACCAATTGACAGCAGCTTCCAGTACCTAATTCCTCGATGCCCATTTGAAGGCCTGGCCTTTCCTTTGCATTTTTAAACTTTGACCATTGTGCCTTAACTCAGCAGGCCATGAACCCAGCCCACCCCCATCAACATTACCTAGGCCTTCACATTTCAAAATTCTGCTGACACCCTGCAAACCCCAGTGGGAGTGATTAGAAAGTAACACTACTTACTTCACATGTTGCATTTTAAAGATAAAGTCCTCCCTAGTAATAAATAAATTAACATGATTTTAAAAATTGACAGGGCCAGGTCCTAGTACTTATGAAAGTGGAATGGCCATGGTCATAGTCCCCCCCATTCTGGCACCTATGACTATACAGCTCCCCTGCCCCCACCAAACCACTGTCATCCCAATCATATTTCCCTGTCTAAATTGGCAAGTAAGTTTGTTTGTGCTACAGTGCTCATGCAATTGTTTGCAGTATTGTAATACACTACTATATTTGATGAATGTTTAGTTATTATCTAATTCTACTCCTTTCTGTGACTGAAAACGGTCAAAGAAAAGAATAGAAGTTCATAGCACAGTATATGATTTGCAGATGAGCAAGTATTGTTCTGAATAAGTACAGAATGCAATATGTTGTCACATGTTTTGCAAAAGCAGTAGCACATCAAACACTGTATGATACGGCCGCATACAACAAGGCCAGCAGAATGCTAGGGTACATAGCCAGAGGGTTCAAGAGCAGGAGCAGAGACATGATACTCCCACTATACATGTCCCTGGTAAGGCCCCATCTGGAGTACTGTGTCCAGTTTTGGAGTCCACATCTTAAAAAGGAAAAGAACAGGTTTAAGGTTGTACAGAGAAGGGCAACCAGGATGATACAGGGCCTTCAGGGGCTCTCGTAGGAGGAACATCTAGCAGAGTTGAATATGTTCTCGCTGGAGATCAGGCGGGATAAAGGGGACATGATTGAAACACACAAGATACTGAGAGGTATAAATAGGGTGCCCTCCTCTGACCTATTCAACAGCATTACAGACTCCAGCATGAGAGGTCACGAGTGGAAGTTGGAGGGGGCTTCAGGAGGGAGTTTAGGAAACACTACTTCACAGAAAGGGTTGTGAAACCATGGAACAGACTGACAGCTGAGGTGGTGGAAGCAAAGACTGTGACATCTTTGAAACTAGGTGGATAGAGCAAAAGCAAGAACAGAAGTCAGGGGAGCAAATAGGTGCATAAACAGAAGGGGTACTAGGTCTTGAGATCAGAGTGGGTCTCAAGAACACATGGGCAGACTAGATGGACCTTTGGTCTCCTTCTGCCTTCATTTTTCTATGTTTCTATGTATCACCCAATATCTTTTTTTATTAAAGGGGTATGTAGCTATAGTATTTCAGCAGTTACTAGCATACAGTATCTTCTCTGCATATATTTTTGTGGCAAGCATTGTTTTTGAAGCAATCTCATCCTGGTCCATTTTGCTCCTTAAACATTGAATCTACTGCTTTTGTTTTGTTTATTATGTATGCAATTGGACTGTGCATTGATGCCTCTTATAAACATTCTTCATTCTGCTGCATACTATCTGATTATGATATCATTTTACTTTTGCCTTGCCATAATATTTAACCACACCTTTGAACTTGAGCAATTTTCTTACAATTTAAATATACAGCAGTACAATTTGAAAAACCCACTTGCATAATATGGTGAACACACACAGTCAGACTTTCCCTTTCTTTATTTTGTGCATGCTTGAACTGAAATCTTTGAATGAAGTCTGGCCTCTAAGTAAACAATGGTGTGCTTTGATTTACTGAAAGTTAATTAAGTCATCCAGCATTCCAGATACCCAGTACAGCAAAGTACAGTTTGCAAGCATCTGCTACAGCTTACTGTTCTGCCCAAAACAGTGAATTTTTTAAATCTGCATTTCTAAGCTTGCTGAGAAGAATATTAGTGTGCTGATATCACCATCTTTATTTGCATATGATAATCAGGAAGGCGACAGTGGTCATTTGTGTGTGGGAGTTGGGAAGCTGCAATAAGAACAAGCATTTGTCAGTGCCGAATATTTGCTTGCTGGCATTAGCAGTGGAAGTGCAGGAGTTAGACAGATGCAGTATAGGAATGGTAGTGAAGTACTGAACTGATGCCAACTCCAACCTCACTCTGCAGAGCTGAACAGGCATTGGGGTGTGCCTTTGGGTCGTCGCCCATGACGGTCATGACATTTCACCTCACCCTACCCTTCAGACACTGACAAGTGTTGAGGTGTGCCTTGGGGTTGTTTATGCTTTACATTAACCTCATTCCATAAGGAAATACACTGAAATGGGTGCAGTATAGGAGAATGGGGTGAACTCTGGGGGCAAAGGTCTAAGGTGCACCTCGATATCTGTACTGGATGCAGGGTGAGGTGGGGTGGAATGGCATGAGCATTACAGTCGACAATCCCAAGTCACACCCCTGACGCCTGTCAATCCCTAAAGGGTAGGGTAGTATCCTCAAAAACCCTAATGACCTGGGTGTTTCTTTGCATTTTTACTCCAAGTTTTCCACATGGGCTGTTTTTGACCCCACCACATGAACAGTGACACTATCAGTTCATTAGGTGAAAGGTGATTTTGCACAGCGACTGCGCCATTTGGTGCCACAGGTGCAAAAACACATTTTGAACAGGATGTGAAAAATGACAGGAGTACTGTTCATGAGGAGGTATAAATAATGGCATTGTTGAAAATCTGGAGTGAAAATATACAAAAACTGATGGTCATGAGCGTGCATAAAACTGCTCAATGTACACCCGTAATGTAATTAGTTTGGCGATTTTTTGCAGCAGATTTTCAACATAGGCATTTTGGGACCTCCGCTCATGAACAGTGTCACAGTAATTTTCATAATCTGTCCCGAACACCAATTTTCCACAGTGACCGCTAGTCTGCACCAGAAGTGCGAAAACACATTTTGGCCAGGGTGTGAAAAATGACAGCTGTGCTGTTCCTAAGGAGGTGTAGAAAATGTCAATGTTGAAAATCTGGACTGCAAATATTACAAATTCATGAACTTACAAGGGTGCATGGAAATTGCGCAATGCAGACTCGCAACAGAGTCATTTTATGGACTTTTGTCACCAAATTTTCAACATAGCCATTTTAGCACCTTTGCTCATGAACAGTGTCACTATGATTTTCTTAATGTGTCCCAAACATTGATTTTGCACACCAAATGTGCCAATATGCACTACATGTGTGAAAACACATTGTGGGTGAGATGTGAAAAATGACAGCTGTACTGTTCATAATGAGGTGTGGTAAAATGGCAATGTTGAAAATCTGGAGTGAAAATATTAAACATTCCCAAAGTTACGAGCATGCATAGGAACTATGCAAAGCCACTTGTAAAACAATCTTTTTGGGGAATTTTTTCACCAAATTTTCAACATAGGGTTTTTGGGGGCCTACCTCATGAACTGTGACTCTGTTGTTTCATTACTCAATCCTGAAAGGTGGTTACTGCAGTGACCACGAAATCACCTTTCGGGACTGAATAACAAAATGACAATGACTGAACTCATGAGGTGGGGTCCCAAGAACCCCATGTTGAAAATGTGCTGAAAAACTTCTCAAAAATGGCTAAGATATACACTAAAGCTGAAAAAAAAACATTTATGCCATTATACAGCTTACTGGCATTTCTTCAGTTCAGCAGTCGGCTTTGAAGCATGCAGGCGTGTTCCCAGTCCACGAAGATTGTAGTGCTGGACTCCGGAGGTAAGTATGGGGTGGGGAGGTGGGTGCCCAGAGGGTGGGTGCCGGTTGGGGAAGGGGGGCAAGACAGTCAATGAGGGACCATTTTTTTGTTTTCAGGTGTTTTTTTTTTCTTTTAAGAAGATGACACGGGACTTTTGCCATGCTGGGGTGGGCTCCCAGCATGGTAGCTGGAAGTTTTTGGGGCAGTGGAGCTGAAGGAGGATTGGGCACCCCCATCAGCCATACAGACATTTGCCACACTGGGGTGGGCTCCAAACATGGCAACTGGAAGTCTGTTTGTTTTTGGGGGGGTACAGTGGAGCCGATGGGGGATTGGGCACCCCTGTTGCCATATTGACTTTTGCCATGCTGGGGTAGGCTCCCAGAGTGGCATCTGGAAGTTTGTTTGGGGGGGCAGCAGAGCTGACAGGGACTGGGCACCCTCGTCGGCCATATGGTGTGTGGTGGGGGGGAGCACATGAGCATGCTGGGTTGGGCTCCCTGCATGCTACTCGAGTGTTTGGCGAGTGGGAAACTAGAAAACAAGGGAACTGTCTATGACAGCTGTGTTTAGGTGCAGTGCTGAGTGCAGGCACTTTGCATACTGCTGATGGCAGTATGTAAATTGCCTGCCAATGGCAGTATGCAAATTGCCTACACATTACTACCACTGACTGTAGTGGTCTTTTGCTTTTAGCTGTATGACACTGCATCTGAACTGCTGTCATAGACAGCTCTGATGTCTATTGGTGCGGTGAGACAGTGCCTGCAAGAAGGAGCAGGGCATTGGAAGCTGAGTGGCACACCTACAAAAATTTGTATGGTGGCACTATGTTTCTTGCATCTGCATGCAAGCAAACACAGAAATGTAATACAGCACTATAATAAAATGTATTTTACTCTTTTCTTGATTCCTGTGAGGTTTGATTCATCAGGTTAACTGTACATAAATGTATATAAGAAAAAAGACATTCCAAACCTTATTTTATTAAAACAATACTTCCAAGCTGCCTGTATAAGAATGCAAAGACAGTCCATAGTAACTTAGAGGCTTTTCATTCATGGTAAGGCATGGAATTAATTGCTGTGCATGCTTTTGCATTCTTTTAACTTTTTAGGCAGTGCTTGATGTAATATTTATTGATATATGTCAGTGGTTTATGATTAATTTCCACACTGTTCACATAAATTCAGTGAGTAAGACAGTTGAGCTTGGATCAGTCCAAATAAAGTACGACATTGCATGCAGCTGGTATAATAAGGCTAGAAGAAAACGGATTCACCCTATAGTGAGCTCCATACAAAGCACTGAAGAAAAAATTATTCTCCTGAATCTACTTACTGCTGAAGACGATAAAATAATAACCAACATTGCTAACTACTTAGTAAACATACAGAAGGTTAGACGAAGGATGATTTTAAACCTTAGAACATACTGAAGTTGAAAAGTTGTTTATTATCTTCACAGGCTTTGATGTTGTATGTCTGTATGTCTGTATTTGGTATTTTAATTTTAATTTATAACTTATATTTTTGTAACGATCGATTTTAAATGATTGAACAAATAAAAGTATTCCACACTATACCATATGGCTATTCTTGAACATTGTACCATAAGATATTTTAGGACCGTAGTGAAGGCAACAAACATCTGCAGAAAGGAAGAGGGCAAAAGAAAGAGAAACAAACATTTGTCAATGCCCAATGTTGTCTGCTGGCATTGGCTTTGGTAGTGCAGTGTGGGAAAACATTTGGGTAGGATGTGAAAAATGACAGCTGTACAGTTCATAAGGAGGTGTAAAAAAATGCCAGTGTTGAAAATGTGGCATATAAATATTGTAAATTTGCAAAGTTACAAGGGTGCATGGGAAATGTGCAGTAACACAATCATTTTATGGACACTCGGCACCAAATTCTCAACATAGGCATTTTAGCACCTTTGCTCCTGTACAGTGTCACTGTTATTTCCTCAGACTGTCCCAAAACATGATTTCGCACAGCAACCGCACTATTCTGCGCCGGACGTGCAAAAACACATTTTGGGCAAGATATGTGAAATGACAGCTGTACTGTTCATCAAGAGGTATGGAAGAATGCCAATGGCAAAAATCCAGAGTGAAAATATTACAAATGCACGATGTTACGAGCATGCATGCAATCTGCCAACACACGCTCGTAACACAGTCATTTTATGGAGTATAGTCACCAAATTTTCAACGTAGGCATTTTAGGACCTCTGCTCATGAACAGTGTCACTGTCATTTTAATAATCTGGCCCGAACACTGATTTCCCACAGCGACCGCTCTATTGTGCACTGGAAATGTGGAAATACATTTCGGCCAGGATGTGAAAAATTACACCTATACTGTTCACAAGGGAGTGTACAAAAATGACAATGCTGAAAATCTGGTATGAAAATATTGCGAATTTGTGAAGTTACGAGCCTGCGTGAACAGCCACGCGATATGCTAGTTCATTAAAACAGCCATTTTTTATGTTTCCACCAAATTTGCAACTTAGGCTTTTGAGGCCTACCTCATGAACAGTGGCACTGTCACTCATTAATCAGTCCCAAAAGTGATTCCATGCAGTGACTGCAATATCACCTTTCGGGACTGATTAACGATATGACAGTGATAGAATTCATGAGGAAGAGTCCAAAAATCCCATGTTGAAAATTTGGTGTAAAAATTCCCAAAAATGCCCGAGATATGCATTAAAGTTGAAAAATCCCTATTTGTTCCATTATACATCTTACCAGCATTTCCACAGTTCACGGTCGGCTTTGAAGATTGTAGATGTGTTCCCAGTCCACCGAAGATTGTTGCACTGGACTCCAGAGGTAAGTATGGGGTGGGAGGTTGGGAGGTAGGGTGCACAGTGGGTGGGAGGGTTGGGGAGGGGCATGGAGACTGCCGAGGGACCGTTTCCTTCTTTACAGGTAAAAAAAAACAAAAAGAAATTGGGGGACCATTATCATTTTTAATAGGTGCTTTGGCATGCTGAGGTGGGCTCCCAGTGTGCCACCTGAGAGTGTGTGTGTGTGGGTGGGTGCTTTAGCCGATGGGGGATTGGTCACCCCCATCAGCAAACAAGGAAAGGGAGGGAGCTGCACGAGCTGAGGGAGATTGGGCACCCCCTCGGCAAGCAAAAAATGGGGGAAACACATTATGCCGACAGGGAGTGGGCTCCCCCATCTGCAAAATTCAAGGGGAGGGAGGGATACATGCCGACGGGGAGAGAAACTGTTTGGGAGGAGATGCATGATGCCGAGGGGAATTGGGCACCCCCTTGGCAATCAAAAAGAGGGAGTAACATGAGCTGATGGGGATTGGGCAACCCCATCAGCACACAACAAACAGTGGTGTTGACAGGCAATAGCGGCAGTCCCTGCCGCCATGTTGCCTGCATGTAGGGGGGAGGCGTGTTGTGGTCATGCTGCATAAGAGCTTCGCTCTCATTGCAGTGGACCTTTTCTCTCATGTCTTCACCTCATTAGCTAGGCAGGGTGTCGGCCCCTGCTGTAGGCTGAATGTGGGAATGCAGGAAGCACCTACTGGTGCGTGCCCTGCATTCACCCAACAGTGACCGCACCTCCAAATCTGCACTACCGCAAGATGTTGGCTGTGCAAGTGCGCCAACATAAAAAAGAGACTGCTATGGTTCTCAAAAGAGGTGGTGGAAAAAGTAAAAGCTAGGAGATTAGCATTCAGAAGGTACAAGGAAATGCTGAGGGAGGAGGCTAAGAAGGTGTAGCAGGAGAAACAGATGGAAACAGGGAAAGCAGTAGGGAGTGCAAAGGTGCAAACCGAAGAGAGAAAAACCAAGGCAGTAACAAAAGAAGACAAGACATTGTTTTAGTTATATAAGGTAAAGAACAAACATCAGGGGTGGGGTTGTAGGGTTAAGAAGGGAGGGAGAGAATGTCAAGTGGGGAACAGAAAAAGGCAGACATCCTGAACAAATTGTTCAGTGTTCACAGAGGAAAGAGACAGGGAGGGACCATAAAGATGTAACAGGAGCATTGGAGGGAGGGAGGTAGACACTAGTCTATTTTCAGAGGAGAGATTTCTGAAGGAACTCTCCAATCTGAATGTGGACAAAGCAATGGGGCTAGATGTCATCCACCAAGGGAGTTGAAGGAGTTCAGGGAGGTACTGTCTGCACCTCTGATGGTCCTATTTAACAGATCTTTGGAAACAGGAGTGGTACTAGAGGAGTGGAAGAGTGTAGATGTAGTCCCACTTCACAAAAGTGGTAGCAGGGAAGAGTTTGGTAATTATAGGCCAGTCAGCCTGACTTCAGTGGTGGGAAAGTTATGGAATCACTGCTGAAAGAAACAATTGTGAAATATCTTGACTGCAATGAGTTACAAGACCCAAGGCAGTATGGATTCACTGTGGGGGGTGGGTCATGTCAGTCGAATATGATGCAGTTCTTTGACTCAATGACTAAGGAACTAGATCAGGGTGGAGCAGTGGATGTAGCCTACCTAGATTTCAGTAAGGTGTTTGACATCCTTCCAAACTGGGGACTAGTAAACAAGCTGGGTAGCTTGGGAGTGGGCCCTGAGGTGGTGAACTGGGTAAGAAATTAGTTAAGGGATAGACAGCAAAGGGTGGTGGTAAATGGAGTTCACTCAGAGAAAGGGAGGGTGACCAGTGGGGTGTATGAGGGATCAGTGTTGGGACTTGTATTTCTTAATGTCTTTATAAATGATATTGAGGAGGAGCTGGATGGGAAGGTCTGCCTCTTTGCAGATGACATGAAACTCTGCAATAGGGTGGGCACTCAGGGGGTGTGTGTGGAAAGAATGAGCAGCAAACTGAAAAAATCCTGAGGAGTGGCCAGGGATATGACAGCTAGCTTTCAAAGCAAAAAAGTGCAAAATAATGCACTTGGGGCACAGAAATCGGGGGTAGAAAATGGGGACATGGTACTGACTACCAAGACTGGTGGCTGATCACATCAGATGGCCTAAAGGTGGCCAGGCAGTGTAACAAGACAGTTGAGAGGGCAAGTGGGATACGGGGGTTCATTAGGAGGTATATCACCAGCAGAAAGATGGAGATGGTGTTGCTTCTGTATAGATTACTGGTAAGATCCCCATCTAGAGTACTGTGTCCAGTTCAGGAGATCACATTTCACAAAGGACATAGAAAGAGTAGAAAGAGTAGAAGCTGCCCTGATGAGGGTCACAAAAATGGTTCGGGGTCTGCATCAGAATCCCTATGAGGAGAGATTAAAGGACCTAAATATGTACACCCTGGAAGGAAGGAGAGAGAAAGGGGATATGATAGAGATCTTTAAATACCTCCCAGGCATAAAGGAGGTACAAGAGGAAGGTATTTTTCAGACCAAAAGGTGCTCAAGGAGAAGGGGGGATGATAAGAAGGTGGAGGGGGTAGATTCAGCCGAGTTGTGAGGAAGTATTTCTTTACAGAAAGACAGGTAAATTTCTGGAACAGCCTTCCAGTGGAGGAGGTGGTGAGGAAAAACAGTGATGAGGATCAAGAATGCATGGGATAGGCATAAAGCAATCTTAGGGAAAGAGAAGGGGGGGGGTTAATGGTCTGAAGATCAAGTAGGATCTGTGATAATACTACAGGCTGGGGAAGAATGGGCAGACTAGGTGGGCCCAATGGTCCTTATCCACTGGTAAATTCTGTGTGTCTGTGTCTGATTCTGTGAGCAGCCACAGTTATAATTGCATATTTTCTACATCTGTCAAGCAGCCAACTTATGGCACGCACACCGACCTCTCAACAGTGGCTGGGGGAGGTTCCTTAGAAATGACACTTCAGATGTGGCATCACATTTTCAGTATTGGAATAAGCAAATATGCCTTAGACCCCTGTTCTCTAAAAACTCCCATTGTCATGAGGACACCAAACAGTATATATAACCTGCCTAAACTTCTCTCACACAATTTATCTCATAGTGGGTGATGGCAATATCCCTTACCACTCTGATGGGCACCTTTATAACAATCATTCCTCTCAAGTGTTAGGACAGAGTTTGGTAACCCCCGCCCCCAAAACACCACTTTAACATAAATGGCAAAGTTAGTAAAAGTGTATTTATAAAGTGCCCTATCCCTGGGGCTCAGGGCACTGTACAGAATGCCAACAGTAACATATAACAAATCAATTTGACAGTATTATTAAAAACATAAAATAAAGCATTCTGATTTAAACAGCATAAGACAGCAAGAGTGGACTGGTGACAGATCACATTTGTTTCATGCAAGGGTGTGATCATTCCATAATTAGCCCATTTCTCTTCCTTGGTGGTTTATCCCTGACCTTCTCCATGGACAAAATCCCACCTCATTTTAATAAATCCACCAAAAAAATCATATCCCAGGCCACATGGACACTCATGGATACCATTTAACTCTGTGTGTCAAATTCAGAGTCTACAGTACTTTAGTCTTCTATCTTCATAAATAAGTTTTCCTTGGTGCAATGCACAATCTACACAATCATTGTAGACCATTCTAGACTTGCCTAATATGCCTTCCACAGTGGCATCTGCATCCAATGAGATCATGTCATTCTTGCTTTGGTTGTTCTGTAAATATGGTTCAGTGGCCCTGGTACTCAAAAGGTAATGCAACACTAACTGGGTTAGTGTCATGTTAACCTGGATTAGAGGCACTCTAGGTGGGTCTATATTTTGAGCCCCTGGAGGGATGACCAAACCTGGCAGTGCAATCATCCTAAATATACCACTATGCCTATGCAAATTAGGGATCCATAATGCATAAGAGTGTAGTGGTGTATCACTGCTTACTGTCACTGAGAAACTGGCCTTAACTGTGTGCTATGCTGTGCAACCCCATACAGCCATCCCATGTATTACATGATTCACTGCCTAGTGGCTGGTGGTGTGCCCCTTCCCCCAATCGCCCATGTAATCAAACCCACCTCCTGTGCATATCCCTCCCTGGTAGTCCAGTGGTTCCTCCTTCCCCTTAATCACACCCATCGTAAACATATCTGGTATCCATGGGAGCCTAGCAGCCCCCCCCATCCATGTACTACCCTCCCAGTGCACCCACTGGTCATATCACCCAGCCTCCCCTTGGTGGAGATAATGTAGCAAGGCAAATCAGTCCTTGGGATTCACAATCTTCCTTCCCCTGGCCAGCCGCCAAAAGACCCTGGTCCATTTACAAACCAGGGTTGCTGTTGTGGCTAGTGATAAGGCAGTCAGAGCCTCAGCCCACTATGCCACCATGCTCTCTTCTTTTTATATTATTTTTAAGTTACTGGACTTTTGTGTATAAGCAGTAAGACATTACAAGGTATGCATTGTCTAAAAATATAGTGGAGAGGAATTTAAAAAGGAACAGAGACAATATGATCAGCTTTTTCAAAGCTGATAAGTGTGAATGTTAATAAAACTAAATGTATCAATAGTATTTTTTTTTAGTTTTTATGAAAAATGGTGTTCATCCCAACTTCAGTATTCTGTAGGGTGGTTCAAGGGTTTCTTTTGTGTGCTTTGGCTTGTTGTCGGGACTTTTTGTTAAATGTACATTCATTAGATCTCATAATAATGTATCTGCTAATCTGGGGCAATGATTTTTCAAACCCCTTTCATCAGTAACATATATTGCTTCAATATAGCATGCCCTTTTACTTCAATTCTACTGTATTTAAGTATGATATGTAGTCAAACCCACTAATGAAACTAAAATGTATACTCAATGGGCCCCTTCTTCAAAGCCAGCCATTTGTACTGTTCACCCATTAGTGGTGCATGTGAGATAGCACTTTGCCATCCAGGTGGTCATATTCAAACAGTATTTGATTTGCCTTCAGAAGTTTTGATTATGATCCTTTGATATCATGTCTTTGCTGTATATTACTTTTTTTCCCCATCTCTTGATCTTTCTTCATATCCCCTTACTAACTAAATGCAGAAACAAATTAAATACTCAGCTCATCCTCCAGAAGAATTGTCTGGAAAAGCATGAGTGTGACGTGAAATGTGAACCACGTATGAGGGAGTGCTACTTTGTTGTTTTTTATTTCTAACAATGAAAGATTTTATAATATCCTAACACTGGATATTGTATCCTTGGAGGCTGAGCTGAGTATTTTATTAATTTCTGCATTGTGGCTTATCACTTGGCTCCATCCATAGGTGCGTTAGATCCGCATCCCCTTGGGTTGTAACTACTTAAAAATGCTCCAAATGGTGTATGCTGCCAATCTAAACACAGGGGTCATGTTATGGTTTGTACACAGTGACTGTACAGGGCAGTAACATAGCATACTGCAAAAGAGGGATTCACATGAGCAAAGGGAGACACTGAGTGCCAAACAGGGTAGTGACTTTTCTCCTGTGAGCCAAATTCAGCAATTGGCGTGCTAATGAGCACATATGGCATGCAAGGTGCTAAGGAGCCATTTTCATGCAACTGTGTATCCATTAGCATTTCCACACAATGCCGCCACACATGAATGGGCAAAGAGACTGCTCAGCAGTGGCCATTACTCCCCAACCGAGTACTGTAGCAACATACACAGCAATGTTCCCTAGCAGTTTAACCCCCCCCTCCATATCTCTGCACCCATTTGTACATGAAGCCTCCCTTGCAGTCTAGTGGCCCTATACCATCCAATCCCCTGTCAGAGTCACTGAATATGGTATACTTTGTTCAATGGTGTGTGGCTGAACCTCCACCTCCAGTCTGATTGCTGCCAAACCTTAATCCTCAACCCCAGTCAACTCACTCAGCACCCACTGTGCCCAACCCCTATAAACACCAGCTCACCCATTCATACAGTGCTATAGTCCAACTACTATAGAAACAGCTGTTTCTGGGGTATGTGTGCACCCTCCTTGTTCCTCAAATGGCTTCTGGCTGGGGCTGTGAGTGAAGAGACTGTATGCATCACTGTCTAAGGACTTGTCAGCAGGTAGCATAGTAAGGATGGGTTAGTCAGATGCCTACAGTGAGTTGTGGTAGTGGCTGCTCAGTGGGTGAGCCAGAAGGGGTTTTTAGCAGTGATTGAGTAGTTGATTGTTGTCCAGTAGATACCAGGAAAGTGGTTATTTCATACTATACAGCTTGGACCAGGGTCTCTGTAGGCAGGTGGCCTCTAGACTACCAGAGAGGATTCATGTGCACATGGCTACTATGATTGGTGAAGGGGGAAATGGAGAACACTAACTACTGCTGTCAATCCTCTACCCAGCACTAGGTCAGTGGTGGTGGTGGTGGGGTAGTATATTTGCTGGCAACTTCAGATGATACTGCTTGGATGTGATCCATAGTCAGTGTCTTTCCTCACTCAGTCTCCTCTTCATGCAGTCATGTGGTCACACATGTGACAATATTGCAAAGGAAAATGCAGCTGTCCCTACTCAGAAAGATAGAGAGTTCTGTGGATTGATAACTGATTGCCATTTCCCCTCAGCGCACCAAATGTTGATGTTTTGTTCACAAAGCTAAGTCACAAGCATCACAGGTGGGCAGCATACCACTGGAGGGTCAAACAGGCATGTAATAATGCAAGAATACTATTACTCTTATGTGTTGCTGACTCTACTGTATATCCAGACTATAAAACTATTTCTAAAATGGGCAAGGTAAATCAACCAATCAGAGAAGCAGCTCACCATGCGTGAAATCTGTTCTATGCATGGGTACAGAAAAGGGCAAGCAGTAAAAAGGCCAAGATTCATGTGCCATGGAATGCTGGCATTTTTATGGGCAGCCATCTTTTCTGTACCCACTGTGAGTATAACGGAAATGAAAGATTATTTATTTTGTTCCTGGCTGTGGACTGTGCTTTCCATGAAGGTTTGTGGTAGCGGTCATTAGGACCCGGCAGTCAGAACTCAGGTGTGCGAGTACTACCCTGCCACTGTTGCAGCGAGCCACTAAACAGTTGGACTTAGCACCGATAAAAACTCCAGCGTTGCGCTCTCCACTGCCAGTGTTGAATAAACTGCAGCGCTTCTGCCGCAGAATCCGTGCAATTTCTCCCCTTTGCAGCACAACCTCATATCCCACTATCAGGCAGGAAGCACTACCAGCCAACCTCCCGACCACGCAGCCTATTTTTTCAGTCATTTTCGGAGGTGCCTCACTGCTTTGGAGAACACTGACCATGGCAAACATTTGAGCAATAGTGCATGGGGTTTGAATCTGCAAGTTGTGTCTCAACAGCTGCAGCTTTTTTGTTTACTGTCCATCTTAGAGCGCGGATCATTATCTGGAGGTTTTGCATTTTCAAATAAAACAATTCCATCCACCTTTTTATGTTTCACAATGCATGCCCTACTTTTCAGTTAACTTTTAGTTTGATGTGTAATTACTGTGTCTTACTTAGCGATGGCAATGAGAGTAAGGTAAAAGAATAGTGCTTTATGCAAATGAGCTACTGAATATTAACAGAAAATTCAGGTGGAAGGACTATTTTATCACACATTTGCAGAACAAAATATATTTTCTACATATAAACATTATTTTTCTAACTGAAAAGTTATATAACAATAGTAGATTATTTTATAAGCACAATAAGACACTCCAGGGTGTGCATGGAACCATGGAATATATTTTACCACATGCCAGGGGCTAAAGGCACTTGGCCAAGACCTCATGCCTTATTACACCCATGGCTGTGTGGTAAAATATGTTCCATGCACACCCTGTCATGTCTTATTGCTTACATAGACTATGGATCTAGAAGACTGTATAGCTCTTTCACTCCTTTTGCTGCATTGCCCTTGACTGTCTTTCCTCCACATTCACCTCTGCTCCCTGTACTCCTCCCTTCCCTTCCATTCCCTTCCTTTCCCGTCTCTTGAGTCGAGATGCTTCAGCCATTCACTTCCTTTACATCTTAACACTGGCTTGGCTCCCTCCTTTCCTACCTTGCTTCCATCCTCACTTCCCAATTACCACTTCTCACCCCTTCACAACTTTGACTCTTACTTTCCCCTCAAGGAAATCCACTGCTGGTCAAACTTCCTACTCATTCCAGTTCCCAAAACATTGGGGTTCTCTCTCCCCCTTATATCAGCTCTGCCCCTTCCCACTACTCTCTCACCTCTCTCCTCCAAGACATCACGACTCACTCCTGCAGTGACCCCTAATATTAGAACCTCAGCTGCTGCCCACCACCCACCTTCCTGTGCTTCCCCTTTGCACTGCAATTACACTAGTGTAGTCTCTGTTTCAACCCTCACTGACACAGAACAGAACTGCACTCCAAAGCCAAAGATGCAAAAATCTCCATTTATTTTGCACACAGCAAGTAATAAGCAAATGTGGAAGGTAACTCCAACCAGATGCCCCGCTATCCTCTTTGCCCCTCCCCACCACTCTCTTGCCTCTCTCCTCCATGACTTCCCTACTCACTCCTGCAGTTACCCCTAATATTTAAAACCTCAGCTGCTGCCTACCACCCACCTTCTTGTGCTACTCTTTGCATTGCAATTACATTAGTGCTTCCCCTTTTCTAACATACCATTCAATAACCATTTTTCCTATCCTGAACTCAGTATTACATTCTGTAGATTGCAAATATTGTTATACTCCAGCACATTTTTGTGTTGTGCACGTTGTAAATGTTATCTCCCAACATTTTATTTTATTAGAGTATTTTACTTACATAGAATCTGTGTCCTTGCACAATTGTTATTTATGATTTTACCTATATTATTTTTATTATTGTTCTTAGTGTACCTCACATTTCCTCCCTCCCCCCTCCCTAAGGTACATATGAAAATGAGTTGTTATCAGCTGAGTCTTTCCTGGTAAACCTTTTGAAATAAATACATATCACCATTGAGTGTATCCACCAGTTCATGCATATTTCCCTCTGAAATAATATTCTTCCTAATTAATATACTGACATCACAAAAAGGTTTCCAGAGGATTTGCATTATCTCAAAAAACACTATTTCATTTCTTAGTGCACTTTATACTGAAATTTTGCAGCTACTTCTTATTGGTAGCTGTTATGGTACCATAAGATAATGGACCCCAAATAAACTTAGGCCGGGATATTCAGACTGTGCCAGGCAGTGGTGCAAGCCTGGTTGCAATGCAACTATGATGCGCCGGGGCCAGGTCCAGGTGATATTCAACAGAGCTGCACTATGGCACAGCACCATTGACTATGGCACAGTCAGTACACAAACTGTGCATGGTGCAGTGGCACTGTGCCAGAGCAAGCCACAGATAGGGAGCACGGGGATGCGCCAGCACAAATGCAGTTGCGCTAGGTGCATCACCCATGATATTCAGCAGGGGGCATGCAAATGAGGCCATAATATATGCAAGGCACAAATGGGAGCTATTTGCATCATCATTATGTATTCATTGCATATATCTTGAGGCAGAACTGGCGACTTAGCCTGGCACCACACAACATGATGTGTGCTGGGGGCCATATATATGTATAAAGATATCCCTGGTAGTCTAGTGGCCCCCCCAAGTCCTCAAGACCCCAATGTGTATGGAACATGATCATCCCTGGTGGTTTAGTGATCCCCCTCCCACCCGAGACTTGAGGACTGGGGGGCCACTTGACCACCAGGGATATCTTTATATACATATACCACATGATTGTGGCTATGGGCAGGGTTCCACTAGACAACCAGGGTTGTGAGTGCTTGCAGATGGTGTTCTGGGTGGGTGGGTAGCCACCCACAGCTGGGCTGCTGTGTTGCACCCTGCAATATGGCATCCCACCTGTGGGTGGCCAGGATTTTCTCCTACTGTGCATGGGCTCAACTTTGAGCACCCCTATGTGGCGCAGTGCAGGAGTGCTCCGGCATATGTGCTACACATCCCAGGCTGAATATCGGGATGTGCTGCATATGCATGGGCTTGCCCCCTGCATCTGCACCACATACATTATCATTGTGCCCCAGCACATCAGGATTTGCACTATGCCAGGCAGTCTTCTCAGTATCCCACCGGGGCACAATGTGGGGTTGCGCCAGTGCAACTCCACTGCACCAGGCACAACCCCTTTGAATATCCAGGCCTTAACATACATGTGGCTTAAAAGGAAGATTCAATGACTAATATAAGACAAGACTACTTTAGTGCAACAGGCCTAATTCTTTTAAGTCTGATACAGGAAGGTAAGACTGAAAAAAACAGTTCTTAAATACAGGCTAATCGTATTTGTCCAACTGGCTACAAGTTTCAACTCACTTCAGTTTTTGTACTATCGGTGAGCAAAAAGGGTTTCAAATGCCATATCTGGTATTTCTTACCTTCTGTAACATTTAAACATCTGAACCCAGCATTTCCAAATGTACATGATCAAGAGATCCTTGCATAATCTAGGCATATGCTAAAATTTCAGGTTATTCTGTCCAGGGATGGCTGGCATGTTAAGGAACACAAATCTGGGTTAACTCTTAGAAGACTCATAGAAGTGCCTGTTCAACCCTAATAATAGTGGTACAACCACACCACTATAATGAGATGGAGATTTATACATTATTCCACCTTGATGTGAAATGGGAGCTCACTTCTAACACTTAATTATAAGGGGTGCTACCATTTCAAAACACTGCACCAAATCTTCTAAGAAATGGGGCATATCACTCCACGTAGTAAAACTGAAAGAACTGAGCTTTGTTTCACACACTTTAGGCAGAGTTCTTTATTACTTCAGTGCTTCATATATGCCTTATAAAGTCCATTAAGATGATAATTGCCATTCTGGGACCTTTGCTTTTTGATAATTGAAGGTTGGACTGAGTCACATTTCTGACTGTAGCTTGGTTTTGGTTTATTATGTTTGCTTGCATGCATGTGCAAGAAACATAGTGCCACCATATGAGTTTTTGTAGGTGTGGCACCCCCGCTTCCAATGCCCTCAGCGTTCTTGCACAGGCATCCACACCGCACCGTGCCAATGAATTCCCCAGCTGTGTATGACAGCAGTTCAGATTGCAGTGGTGTGTACAGTTGAAAGCAAATGACCACTACAATCAGTGGTGGTAATGTGTAAGCAATTTGCATTCTGCCCTGCCATCAGCAGTATGCAAATTGCCTCCACGTCACCACCGCTGATTGTAGTGGTGGTTGTAAGCACGTGAACCCCCTCCCCACTTTGTTGTGTGTTGAGGGGTGCCCAATCCCCCTCAGCTCATACACACTCCCCCCCAAGCACACTGTATGACCGATGGGTGTGACCAATCCCCGTCAGCTCCAGTGCCCCCTCCCCAAAAAAAACAAACTTCCAGGTGCCATGCTGGGAGCCCACCCCAGTGTGGCAGAAGTCCAACATCCTCATGTGTCTGCCCCACACTGTATGGCCAATGGGAGTGCCCAGTCCCCCATTGGCTACACTGTCCCCCAAAAGCTTCTAGGTGGCACACTGAGAGCCCACCCCAGTGTGGCAAAAGTCCCCCATCTTCCATGTAAAATAAAAACAAAAAACCTGTAACAAAAGAAAACGGTCCCTCATTGACTTTCTTGCCCCCCTCCTGCAACCCGCACCCACCCTCTGTGTACCCCACCTCCCCACACCCCCTCACCCCATACTTATGTCTGGAGGCCAGCGTGACGATCTTTGGTGAAGGGGGAACACGTCTGCACTCTTCAAAGCCGACTGAGAACTGAAGAAATGCCGCTAAGCTGTATAATGGCATAAATGTTTTTTTTTTTTACTTTGGTGCATATCTCAGTCATTTTTTTGAATTTTTGCACCAAATTTCCAACATGAGGTTCTTGGGACCCCATATTATGAATTCAATGACTGTCATCTAGTTATTCAGTCCCAAAAGGTGATTTTTCAGTCACTGCATGGAATCACATTTCCGGGCTGATTAATGAAACAACGCAGTCACTGTTCATGAGGTGGGCTCTCAAACAGCCTATGTTGCAAATTTGGTGAAAACATTCTCAAAAATGACTACGTTAGGAGTGTGCATTGCGGAGTTTCCATGCACACTTGCAAATTCATGAATTTGTAATATTTTCACTCCAGATTTTCAACATTGCCATTTTTTCTCACATCCTTATGAACAGTACAGCTATAATTTTTCGCATCCTGGCCAAAATGTGTTTTCGCACTTCCGGCGCAGAATAGCACGGTCACTGTGGTAAATCAGTGTTTGGGACAGATTAAGAAAATCACAGTTACACTGTTTATGAGCAGAGGTCCTAAAATGCCTATGTTGGAAATCTGATCACAAAAGTCCATAAAATGACTGAGTTACGAGCGTGCATTGTGCAGTTTCTAAGTACCCTTATAACTTCACAAATTTGTAATATTTTCACTCCAGATTTTCCACATTGACATTTTTCCACACATTCTTATGAACAGTACCGCTGTCATTTCTCACATCATGGCCGAAATGTGTTTTTGCACTTCCAGCGCAGAATAGTGCAGTCACTGTGGGAAATCAGTGTTCAGGACAGATTAAGAAAATCGCAGTAACACTGTTCATGAGTCGAGGTCCCAAAATGCCTATATTGAAAATCTGGTGAAAAAATCCCCCAAATAATTGCATTATGGGTGTGCTTTGCGCAGTTTCTATGCAAGCTCGTGAATTCACCAGTTTTTTTATATTGTTGATCCAGATTTTCAACATTACCATTTTTTAACACCTCCTCATGAACAGTACAGCTGTCATTTTTCACATCATGTTGGAAATGTGTTTTCACACTTGTGGCTATAATGGCACAGTCACTGTGCAAAATCACCTTGCGGCTAACAAACTGATAGTGTCACTGTTCATGTGGTGGGGTCACAAAAAGCCCATGTTGAAAACTTTGAGTAAAAATACCAAGACATACCCAGGGACTTAGGGTTTCTGACCATAATGCCCTACCCTTTAGGGACTGACAGGCATCAGGGTGTAACTTGGGATTATTGACAGTAATGCTTATGCTATTCCACCCCACCCCACCCTGACCCCCCTGCAGCCAGTAACAGGCATCAAGGTGCACCTTGGACTCTTTGGTCCCAGAGTTCATACCATTCTCCTATACTGCACCCATTTTAGCATATTTCCTTATGGAACGAGGTGAGTGTAAAGCCCAAACACCCCAAAGCACACACTGACACTTGTCAGTGTCTGCAGGGTAGGGTGAGGTGAAATGTCTTGACCGTTATGGGTGATGACTCAAAGGCACACCCCAATGCCTGTCCATCTCTGCAGTGTGGGGGTGGAGTTGGTGACAGTTCAATACATCACTGCCATTCCTATACTGTGTCTAACTCTTGCACTTCCACTGTTAATGCCAGCAAGCAAACATTTAGCATTGACAAATGCTTGTTATATAAAACTCGCTCCTGTAGATGCTGCCTTTTGCAAAGTCTGCCTGTTTTTGTCACAGGAGTGGAAACCACTTTTTTTCTTGCAACAAAATAGGTGTGGATAAGTTGTGGTGAAACTTGATTTGTAATTGGTGTGTCTATTATTGACTGAAGGGTAATTTGGGACCAGCTTTAGTAGCTCACATTTAAGGGCCACACTAAAGAATGGTGTCTTGCCTTGTAGCTTGGGATGGGGTGATAATTGTCTGTCCTGTGGCCACAGTTAGTTGATAACTGGAGGTGTAACTGAGGCAGACTTCTGATTACAGGTTGGTTTTGGCTTGTTAGCAGTGCTAACCATCTAGCTCTGATGCAGGGATAAATTTGAGGATTAGCGCAATGCATGCCATCACACTCATGTCCCATTGCATGAGTGGGCTAGGGCATCTGTCTTAAGGTTTCTGCAAGCATGCACAAATTGCTCATAGTCTGCAGAACACTCAGTATGGGGGACACCAGACCAGGGAAAGAAGGTAACAGATTATTGTTTACAGTGCACAACCAGTAACAGGGAAGATAGCTACAAGTAGGTAGGATAAGGGTGAGGTAGATGGAGGTAGAAGGGATAAAAGAGGGCAAATATGATGCACCCTATCAAGGGTAGGGTAATAAGTTACAGCCAAGTGAAAGAGTAGTTTCAGAAATTAAGATCAGGCAAATGGGTGGTGGTAGTAGACACCCAGGGCAAGTTAGGTACAGATAGGTGTGTTAGAAAAAGGAAAACAAGAGACACCTTATCTAGGGTAGGATGACAAATAAGTTTCTGGAAGCTAAAGGGAGAGGTAGGAATATAACTTGAGTAGAAAGGAGGCAGCAGGGTACAGGGAAGTTTAGACAGGCAAATAACAAAACAAGGAAATATGAGAGTAATGCAGTGCAATGGGTGTGGGGTCTCTGTCTTTTGGGACACATTCTGGAGACTGAGGTGCTATTCCATTTGTACTTTCCTCTCTGGGTTGAGTGCAGATGTTTCTAAGCTGAACTAACAAGCATGCAGAAGACCCTCTGCCCCACTCAGGGGCCACCAAGTCTGCCACTGCTCTCCCAGAGGATGCCTAGGCAGAGACAGTGGTTGGACCTTGGTGGGTTCCAGAAGGGTAGGGGTGGTGGGAAGGGTACATGCTTCTCAGTCTGTACCACTGCTGAATTCCTTCACCATACTGTTGTGGCAAGGCAGTTGAGAGGAGGCACCTATAGCAGAGGGTAGGGAGGAAGTGGGGGTTTTCAGATGGGGGAGTCCCCAAGAAGGGAGGGAGGAAGAGTCCCCCAACCAAGGAGGAAGCAGCTGCTGGTGGGGACTCTATTGTTAGGAGGATAGACTTGGGAGCTGGGGGCAGGAAGGAAGAGGGAGGTGAAGTGCCTGAAAGGTGCTTCAGATTGGAGGAATGGAGGGTGTTTCCAGAGTACGAAAGGAGGTGGAAGGGAGATAGACATCAATGTTCCCCTGGGGACAAATGACCTGTCAAGGGATATGTAGTGGTAGTGCAGGAACATTTCAGGGAGCTGGGGAGGGGCCTCAGACAAGTGGCATGCATGGTGGATTTTGCTGAGTGCTACCTGTGTATGGCTGGGGTGAAGAAAGGTAATTTCACACCAGGGCATTTAACGATTGGTTGAAGGCATGGTGAATGGAGGAGAGCTTTGGCTACATTGGTGACTGGGAGCCAACCTGAGAGGATATGGGCCTCTATAGGGGAGATGGTATACATCCTTTCAGGAAGGAGACCACAGTCCTCAGTGGTAGGTTTAAATGCTCCTTGGTTGAGCATTTAAACTAGCCAGGGGGAATCTGTAAAACCAAGGGAGACAACAACCTTCCCCCCCCACAGATAATGGAGAAGCAGGGAGGGAGGGTCCAAGGTGAGAAAAAAACCCTAACACAGAGGTACAATAAGACAAGGGTGGGGTCAAGGCAAAGGACAAGAGGGGTATAAATCAGGAAAGCAAGACTAAAGGAATAAAGAAATAAAGGAGACAGGTAATGGAAAAGGTACAAAGGAAAGTGGTGGGTCAGGGGAAGCTTCTGGGAACAGCACAGGCTGTAAGATGGGGGAGCAGAAAAACAGACATAAAGATAATAATGTATGGAGAGCCATGTTGACCAAAGCAAGCAGTCTGGGAAATAAAATTCCTGACCTGGAAGCTATCATGGCAGAGGCTAGTCTAGATTTGTTGGCCATAATGGGGATGTGGTGTACTGACAGCAATGACTGAGACTTGGCCATAGCAGCCTACTCTCTGTTCAGGAGATACAGGGGAGGGAGGAGAGCTTTGCTACATATGAGGGAGAGAATCAAGGACACACTGCTACAGGGGCACCCAGAGGTCGAGGAAGGGCTGGAGGTGCAGTGGATCATCCTGGAGAGAGGCTACGCAGCCACTATCCATACAGTTATGGCACACAGACCCACAGGACAGGGAGAAGAGTTAGCTAAAGCACTAGGGGAAGTTGTCATGAGAATGACAAGAAAGGGTGAAGTGATGGTAATTGGTGCCTTCAGTTTGCAGACATGGAGTGGAGTCTTATAGATCCAGCTTTGGCAAGAAGCAGGGCTATCCTTGGCTCCATACAAGGGGCTTTTCTCAGACAGCTAGTCAAAGCACCCACAAGGGATAGGGCAATGTTGAACCTTGTGTGTACAACTCAGGACAGTATTTCTGATGACACAGTATGCAGTCCCCTGGGTACCAGTGATCACTGTACAGTGTGGTTTAACATTAAGAAGGGAACAGAGGTTAACCACATAAGGACAAGGGTCCTGGACATTAGGATGGTGGATTTTAAAGAAATAGAAGACTACCTCAGAAACTGCCTCATAGGGTGAAATTGACAGGGAGGGGCACAGGTATAGTGGGGAAAATAAGGGAAGGCACAATTAAGTCAACTAGCCTCTGCATGACGGGAGAATGTAAAAGCAGAAGGAAAAAGAGACCATCATGGTTCTCTGAAGAAAGTTGCCATGGTAGTTAAGGAAAAAAGGGCGATATTCATGAGGTATAAGGAAATGCAGAGGAAGGAGGACAGGGAGGTGTACCAAGAAAAACAGAGGAAAGCAGGAAAGGCAGTGAGTAGAGAAAAGGTCCAGACAGAGGAAAGGATAGGAACTCAGGGAGGTGCACAGAATCCCAGTGGCAATGTATCAACTGAGTGGGGAGGTATTAATAACCACAAAATAGGAAAGGGAGCTAGATGTACTAATTTCTGATTACCTAAAAGTAGCCAAGCAGTGTGATAAGGCAATGGGGAAGAATAGCAGAAGGCTGAGGTGCATGGGGTGGGGCGTCACCAGCAGAAGGGGTGTTATTACCCCTTTATAAATCACTGGTAAGACCCCACCTCGACTACTGTGTCCCGTTCTGGAGGCCCCATCTCCGGAAGGACATAGATAGGCTGGAGACAGTACAAAGGAGGGCTGCCAAAATGGAGCAATGCCTCCATCAAAAGCCTTATGAGGAAAGACACAAGGAACTAAATATGTACTCTCCACAAGAAAGGAGGGAAAGGGGGAATATGATAGAAATATTCAAATACATCACAGCTATTAACAAGGTATAGGAAGGTAGTCTTTTCTATAGAAAAAGATGCTCCACAACAAGAGGTCATGCTACCCAGCTGAAAAGATGATTTTATAATGATATATCATGAATTATCATTACCAGTTATGTTCAAAGATCATGTTTAAGTTTCAAAAACCATCACTGTGATCATAATTAACACTATTTAAACACTAACATTAAATGTTCACCATTCAAAAACCATGAAGTTATGGAAATGGTGATTGTAATCGATAATGATCTCATATCATCATGATTTTTTATGATTACCAATGGTCAAGATTACAGTAATATATTAAAAAAAATTAAATAAAAACAACATATCTTTCCTCTATGCGTTCAGAATTTATCTTGAATTTAGACATCTTTATTGGAATTGGAATTATCAGTTATGATACCTCTTCTGTAGAAGCCCATTGCTTTCAGTTACACTTCTCTAATACCTTACATCTTACCGGAATTAAAAAGGTTCATATTGGTTGATACAGCTCGAGTTCCTTTTAAGGTTATGGTGAGTTCCTATAAGTACCTGGTTTGTGCTTAAAACCTTTCATAATAGTCTGCAAACTAATACTGTCAATGCAAAGGTAATTTAAAAATAGAAATTACCATTGTTTTGGTCCATAAACTGTGCTTTTGAAATATGTAAATAAGGTAT
Organism: Neoceratodus forsteri; assembly: GCA_016271365.2. Lineage (NCBI taxonomy): Eukaryota > Metazoa > Chordata > Ceratodontiformes > Ceratodontidae > Neoceratodus > Neoceratodus forsteri. The sequence goes on from CM057456.1 coordinate 856,798,189, forward strand.
GCAAATATGTATTTTATATCAGATATTGCATGCACTGTTCCAGATGGGATTAAAACTTGACTTCACATGATTTACATTATAATTGCTAATTAATTTGTCTTTGCTGCTATGTGACATTCATATTTTCATAACTGTAACAAATAAAACTTTAAGTATTTCCTTCCATGACTTGCAATCTTATAATACTAGACTGATATTAAACTGTGAAAGGGGGTGCAGCGCAGGACAACAAAGATGATATAGGGGATGGAAGGCAAAACCTACAAGGATAGATTGAGGGATCTGAATTTGTACACCCTGGAGGAGAGGAGGTATTGGGGGGTATGATTGAAATGTTCAAGCAGTGAAGGGGATCAACACATTTGGCACTGATGGGTTATTTAGGCAGAGAAAGGGAAGGGACATGAGAGGCCATGAGCTAAGATTAGAAGGGGCAGATTTAGGAGAGAGATGAAGAGACATTGTTTCATGGAAAGGGTGGTGCTGAATTTGAATGCCCTACCAGAGAAGATGATAGCATGCAAGATGTGGGTAGTTTCAAAAGGTCATGGGACAGGGCATGGGGGGGTTCTGGGTGAGTAGTGCTGAGAATTTCCTGGAGGTGAAAGGAAGGGAGGGAGGGGAGGAGTGGGGTAGCTACAATCTAGGGGTGCCAGCTGAACACTCAAGCAGACTTGATAGAACATGAGGCCTGTTTCTGCGGGCAGATTTGTATGTTCGTATGTATACTGTAATCATCAATTATCATCACTTGATCACCCACAGATCATCAACAACCATCATGCTGATTTAAGCTTACAAAAATAATCAGTAATCATCAGTTGGTGATTTAAAGGTTAATGTTTGATGATTAAATCATGATCTAGATGATGATCTTAAATAATGATCTCCTTTGTTGATCTTATGGTAACATTTGATAATTAATGCTGATCAGTCATGAATGACCTTCAAAAACCATGATTGGTGATTTACCGATTCACCTGGTTATGAAGTTGAAGGGGGGGCTCAGAGGAGATGTCTGGAGATACTTCTTCACAGAGTGGATGGTGGACACCTGGAACAGCCTCCCAGCAGAGGTGGTGGGTATTAAAATGGAAACAGGATTCAAGCATGCATGGGATAAACACAAGGGGACCTTAGAAGTAAGGCAAGGGGGGAGAAGATCAGAGATTGAGTAGGATCTGCTGTGGCATAGTAGGTAGGGAATATAGGGCAGGCTAGGTGGGCCAAGAGGTCCTTATCTGCTGAAAACGTCTATGTTCCTATAGCCAAAAGGGTAGCTAAAGGAAATAAAACTTTCTTTAGGTACATGACTGAGTAAGAAGAGAAAAACAAGATGAGGGATACTGTGGATAAGGAGAGTGACCAGTAGAGACTGTGCAGAAGAAGACTAAGAAAAAGCTGCCAGCCTGAACAGGTAATTCTGCTTAGGCCTCCTGGAGGAGGGGAAGACAGACTACCAGGGAGCAGCAGGAACAAAGGGGGGTGGACACAAGTCCATTTTCAATGGAAAGAGTCCTAAAGGGACTTGCAGCTCTGAGGGTGGGTAAGGCAATAGGACTGGATGAGATATACCCAAGGGTACTAAAATAACTCAGGGAGGTGCTAGCTGCCCCACTGATGGCCTTATTCTACCATTAACTGGAAACAGACATGGTTTCAGAGTACTGGAGGAAAGCAGATGTGATCCCTCTACATAAGTAGCTTGGAAGGTGATAATGGAGAACATCGGACCACTGCTGCCTGTGCAAGAAAATGCGTAAGCTGAACAGGTGATGTGCGCGAGACATCAGTGCCTGAATCAAACATGGCACTAGTTCCTCACGATTGGGTTCTCCACAGTTAGGTGAATGTTAACTATTAGCTTGGCCTGCCCCCACACCCCCATTCTTTTTAAAGGAGGGTGTGGGGGAAAAGCCCCCCAACTCAAATAAACTAACACAAAAAAATAACAGATCTGTAGTTCTGTGAAAGTAGCGTAATGCTAAAAATACGTATGCTGGTCCGATGTTCTCCACTATCGCCGCTTGGAGGAGCTTAGCATCTATAGGCCAGTCAATCTCACTTCAGTGGTGGGGAAATTAATGAGAACCCTGCTAAAAGAAAGGGTGGTAGAGTATCTTGAATCCACTAGACTACAAGAACATAGTCAGCATGGATTCATAGGGGCAGGAGTCATGCTAGATGAATCTGATTAATTTCATCAACTGGGTGACCAGAGAAGTAGCTCTGGGGAGGGCAGTGGATGTAGACCTTAGCAAAACCTTTGATATAGTGCTGCACATGAGACTGTTTAAGAAATTGAGCAGCCTTGAGGTGGGATCCAAAGTGGTGAACTGGGATAAAAACTGGTAATAAATAGACATCAGAGGGTGGTGGTAAACAGCACTTATTCTAATGATCGGATAGTGACCAGTGGGGTGCCATGGGGCTCAGTACTAGATCAGTCCTCTTCAATATCTTCATAAGTGACACTGTAGAGGAACTAGAAGGGAGCATACCGTATGCCTTTTTGCAGATGATACCAAAATCTGTAATGGGATGGACACCCAGGAGGTGGAGGAGAGAAAGGGCAGGGATCTTAGAAAACTAGAGGAGTGTCCATGAGCATGGCAGATGGGTTCAGTTCCAAAAAATGCAAAATCATGCACCTAGGGCATAGGAACACAGCAGCTGAGTATAGGATGGGAAGGAGGTACTGAAAGTCACTAAGAAGGAAATGGACCATTGAGTTCTCATAACTGATGACCTGAAACTGGCAAGGCAATGTGACATGCTAGTGGGATGCTGGGGTGAATAGGGAGAGGTATCTCCAGCAGGAGGGGGGGGTGAAGGTGTTGCCACTGTATAGCTCACTGGTGAGACCCCACTAGAGTATTGTGTTCAGTTCTACAAGTCACACGTAAGATAGGATGTTGAAAGGGTGGAGACAGTCCAGAGGAGGGCAACTAAATTGGTGCAGAGGTTGCACCTAAAGCCCTCTGAGGAGAGACTGAGGGATCCCAAAATGTACACCCTGGAAGAGAGGAGAGTGAGAGGGATATGATAGAGACCTATAAGTACCTCACAGGGGGTGAACAGTGTGTAGAAGGGGAGTCTCTTTCAAATTAGAAGCTGGAGAGGGGTGTTTTAAGAGGGATGGGAGGAGATACTTCTTTACTGGAAGGGTGGTAGGGTGGTAGCTGCCTGTAACAGACTGCCAGTAGCAGTGGTGGAGGAAAAAACAGTGGGAGGCATCAAGCATGAATGAAATAGACATGGGGAATATTATTTTTTTGTTAAAGAAAACTTTATTACTTTTCAAAGAATAATGAGACATACAAACACATAGACCCGGAATCCCGGGCGCACACTCCAAAACTGAATGTGCAAACTATATACAACCCCTATATACAAACCCCCTGGGTACCCACTCAAAAACTTCCCCCACCAATTAAATGATAACTCAGAAAAGCTAACTTAATAGAGATTGCTACTAGTTAATACACTTCTAACCCTCAAAATCTCGCTTCCCTAATAACCCACCCTCATCTTCGAAAAGAAACAAAACAACTCAATTCAAAATCAATCCTAACCAGCCCGGTTGGGTATCCAGAGCAACCCCTGTGAGAGAGAGAGAGAGTCCCAAGCCAAGGGGATTCACCATCCCCAAACTGTCATTCCTCGTTAGATCTGCGTCCCATTCAGGTTAAATGAAAGCTCCTACTCCATCCATCCTAGTAATTCCTCCAAACTATAGGGTACCTTCTAAAGAAAACAATGTCCCAATATGCAATATACTAACCCCTTGGTACACCATCTCACTCCACAAATATAGCAAGCAGCCTCCCAGCACAGACAGGCCTCTATTCTGAGGCTCATATCCAGCTATAAATAGGCTGCCTCTAAGCTAGCCCACCTTTTAGCATAAACCTCCTGTCTACCTTCAGACATAAGATGGTTTTTGATCCTAACCAGCGACCTCAATAAATCCTTCACCCATTGCTCATATGAATATATCTGGCCATCCTTCCAATGGTTTAAAATAAACGCTTTAACTAATGATCCCATTAAAGCCAGGTGATACCTTAGGGCAGCACCCTCAACGAGGAATAGTCACCTAATACACAAATCTTCATGAATATAGTCATAATATCCCAAACTGGGGTTGAGCCCTGTCTAATCTCATTCCATAACAGGTGAATTTTTTCACAACTCCATAAGATATGTAGCAAGTCCCCCGTTACTTTCCCACATCTAAAACAAAGATCAGTCAGCCTCAGGCCCCTCGACCCGAGTTTAGCAGGTGTATAGAAAATATTATGGGCTACAAAAATCTGTGTAATTCTATACTTGGGGATAACCACATATTTAATCGCTTTCCAAGACATGGGGAATATTATTAAATAGGCAGGAGGAAAGAAGGTCACCAGAGACCACTTAGGGTAAACAGAGGAGGACTAGGCAGGGAACATCTAGGCAGACTGGGTTGTAAAAGCAGTCCTTTTTTGCCAACAAAATCTGTTTCTATGAAAAGCCAGGTCAATCTGTTTGCCACGTCTGTGCTTACTAGCACCCACTTCAGTTAACAAACTGCTCATACCATCCACAAGAGACTTTGACACACTATTTTGCATCTGTGTACAAGTGAGTATATTATCAATTAACAGAGTGTACAATGATGAAACTATGAAGCACTGAAGCAAAAATGAACTATATCCAAAGTGTGTGCAATAAGGCTCAGTCATTTCAATTTTACTCCTTGATGTGGTTTGCTCCGTTTATTAGGAGAGTTAGTTTTATACAACACCTGCTGTTGTAAATCTGTAAAAAATGAATTGTATTATCACTGTTGATGATATACCCAGCCTCCAAGACAGCAGGTTATCTTTGCTTTGGTAGGTCACAGCCAATATCTTAATGGTTGGGTACATCACAGTGGAATGCTGATCCAATCAGAGAGTAGCTTACATCACACTAACTCTGTTTACTTTTTTACACAAACAGATGATTTAAAGGTTACTGTAGAAAACTAATTTTCTGTAAACTGAATATGTGAAGGCCTAACTCAATGTATTTCAGTTTATCATTAGCTATATGGTGACGAAATGTTCTTAAAATGTAAGTAAGTAGCTGGTTACTGGATATTTCCTTAATCAATTTTTTTTTATAGTAAACCTTGACTGTTTCAGTGCCCTATGGGCACATAAATACTTAAACAATAGCTACAGATATTAGAAACATGCAGTCAGATGAGATTTTGAGGCTGTTCATTTTGCTCATTGTTGTTTTGAAGCACACCAATTCCAAAGAGGTTCCCAAGGGATGAAAGTGTTCAGCACTGTCTGGAACTTTCAGGTCTTCCCCAAAACACAGGTGCAGCTTTAATTTGTTAATTGCATATACTAGCCCATGGGAACTAACATGACTGTAATTTATTATATTAGTGAGCAACAGCTCACGGTTACAGATGTGACTTTTCTGACCATGAAAGGATGGCAAATTCTGTTGTATGTGTATATTATGCTAATGATACGCTGTAGTATGCTATATATATATTCCCAAAGCATTTATCCACCTCAACACTCTGAATACAATTTTCAGTTGCAAGGGACTGTTACAGAATTACTGTGGACTATGTTCATGACAGTGCTTTGGCTTTGACCCCCCCCCCACCAAGTGATGGTCAGAGTGGGTTTCACAGGCCTTCCATTATGGGGCTTTCCTGAACAGTGCACATCACAATGCACTGGTGCATTGAATGGGACAGGGTTAGCCTGTAAATAGCACACAGTTCCAGTCACATAGCTAAATAATCCTGTTCCATCCATTGTAGCATTTTGTAATGGCCCCCAAGTACTGCCAATAAAAGCTGGCAGGTGATGTCTGTTGAACTGCTGAACAAGTGTGCACAGATGTCAGGGGACTATGACCATTTAGGGCCATTATGGAAAATGGCCACATGTGTGAGAATTGTGCTAGGGAAGGGATACCACTGTACAGCTGGGAATGACACAGGACTGGGGTTTAAGGCAGGGGCCCACTGGAATATCAGGAAGATTGACAAGAAATGCACTGTATCAATGGAAAGATCAGTAGGTCCACAAGAGGGCATAAGGTATAGGGTGGGATGTGTACCTTCTCCAGAATAGCCCATGCATGTATGTGCATTACAGTGCACCATACATATACTGTGCATAGTTCCTGTGTGCAAAGCATGTTTGCACATACTAACAGCTATGTTCCTTCCTTTGCATGTAGTTTTCTGTGCTAGGGGCACCACCCCCGGCACAAATAAACCCTTCTAACTGTAACAAAATTTGCCACTGCAAATGTGCTCCATTTGTGCATCATTTTCTGGCCCATAATTCTGAAACAAAGAATTTGACTCATTCTTTGCATTTCTGTGCCCTCCTAACATATTTAAATCACTTTTAGGCACCAAGCAATAGTGTGCAGTGACTGTAACTGTCATGCATACTCTTTTGTGCAGATTGTAGAGATTATTTAAGCAATAAACCATGAAAGGGTGTGGGTTATGCTGGGATTTACCCATATCAGGTGTTGTTTGGTCATGAGGCAGCAGGCTGAGTGAGCAATTCACACCAGAAGTGGGTAAATCCCAGCATACTCCACACCCTGGAGTGGTTTATTGTGATTATACAATGTCTCTTTCTTGTGACAAAAACAAATAAAGAAAAATACATTTTTATTTGCATTTTAAATTATGTTTATTTCATTTATTGCTGTGTGGAAAAAAAATTGTCCTGGGGTTGCTTGGGCTTCAGTTGGGTTGCTAGGGGTTATTGCTCCCTGTCAAAACAACTTTTTTTTTAAAACTTTCTCACTAATAGTCTTTTCAGTTGCTAAGGCTTCTGTTGGGTTGTCAGGGTGTATTATTTCCTGTAGAAATAGTTTTATAAAAACATTCCATTACTTTTGTTTAAATTATGAAACAGCAGCGCCGTGCGGTTTTGCATCCTGTCTCGGACAAGTAAGCTAGTGGTACTTCAGAAAGACAGCGTGTAGCTTAGCTGTGTGTTTCTGTTATCAGCTGTGATCATACACCATGGAAACAGCTCAGTACACTACAAGAGTAGTGAGTTACCAGGCAATGCAAGGCATGTACTGTAAAATGTTTCCAAAATGACCAGAATAGAGACTACAATAGAGATAACAGATGGATACTGCGTCTTGGTTCACCGGAGCGCACTGGGAGTATATGTAATGAATACAGGGCCCATCCAAACTGGAGGGTTTGTCGAGGGGTCATCTGTAGCCGGGAAGTAGAGAAGACAAAGTCATGGTCCAACTTTGGCCTGTATTGCATTTTGGAGGTACATGACTTTTCTGGCAAATCAAGAAGTACACTATGTGTATTTTAAAAAAGAAATGTTTCTGTGGTATTGGAAATGTGTTTGGTCCACCGGGGGTCAGCAGGGGAGGAGAAGGATTGAGCGTTCGACGGACTGCTCTCCTTCTCTGGGGAGAGGGGTCCTCAGCGGTCGGCTCTTGCCTCATCCCTAGTGGAGGCTGGGGGACAGGGCATTGTGCTACAGAAGGAGGAGAAGTTGGGGCAGAAACTTGAAGGGAGCACGTGCTGAGGCATGCATGCTCTTCTCCATGGGTGTCATTGCACACCTCAACTCCTGGGGAGAAAACCAGGAAAACACAAGATACCGCAGCACAATGGTGGAGGGCACCTTGCAGGCTCTTCTTCCGGCTAGCCACAGCACTGGCCACACTGAATCTGGTCTCCGGTGGGGGTTGGGGAACCCTGCTGGCCCTGCCGGGGGGGGCACTGGGATACAGGCCAGCGCCGGATGGTAGACACTGGGGAATGGGGCTGGGGTCTCCCTCCAGATGACAGCCGGCAGCAGAAAGAAATAACTAAAAAAAAAAAACAGAAAATGGGTTTGGTGACTTGGGGGAGGCTGGTGTACTCTGGTATTATTACTTTATAATGGTAGCCCATTTTGAAATGCCCACTTTCGCATCGTGGCTCAGCAGTGGTTTAGTGAGGAGTTAAGATAGTGGTTTCTCACCTGTGAAGATCGGGGGTTGGGTGGATTTTAGAGACGTGGCTGACTGGCACCTTTTCCTATTGGTGATGCCATGATTTACAACAGGTAAATCCTGCCAGCCAACCAATAAGAGGGCAGTATTTTTCAAGCCGTTGTATAATGTTACATTTGTTATGTGTAAGTCAGCTGTAGTGAGTGATGAGCAGTGACATGGCCAGCATACTGTTGTGCCTGTTGACAGATTTGCTATACAGCTTACCTCCCCTCCCACACATACAAAATGAACTGTGTTCTGCAGCACTTTGTCTTCATTTCTGTGGCAGGTCTCCTTGGCTTCTGTGACGGCATTTTTGGATTTCTGCAGCATGATTTATTCATTTCTGTGGCAGAATGCAGTCCTGACATTGGTTAAAATATGATGTGATGTCATCAATAACATCACGTGCTGAACATGGAGGACAGGCTTCAGGATAAATGAAATGGGGAAGTGAGTTGGGCACCAATGAAAAACTGTATACTTGAATAACAATTCACCAAGAACAATGAATTCTGTGGTACTATATATATATTGTGGCATGATACAAATTTTGCAGAAAATTCTGCAGCTGCAGAATGGTAGAATTCAAGGGGACTTGCCTATGATGCTTTGCACTAGATTGTGTGCTTTAGAATGCATTCATACTGTATGCCTTAAAGAGATTTACAAAAAACAAAGACACTGAAAGTTAGCTGTCTTCTTGTAAAATCAATGCATTCTATGTACTGCCTGTTTGGTAAACTGCCTTTATGTTAAGCTGTTTCTCAGGTATGTTTTTGGCTAAGTGATGTCCACACTTTTCCAAGCATTTCAGAAAAGTGAGAACTACTGAAGATATATGCCATTCCTTTTTGTTTATGCTGAATGTGAACCAAAATTCCAAAATGTTAAAAATATTTGTTTCCAATTTTTGATCTATTGAACATGACCATGTTCCTATGAAAAATGCCTATCTGCTTAAGCACTTAAAAGAATTGCAGTGCCTTCGCACCCCACATTCCAGCATCAATCACCCCCCTAGGCTGGCCCGATGGTACTGAGGGTTGAGGCACTGGACACCAGACCCCACGCCACACTGGCGACCTGAGTTCGGGAGCGAGCTCAGGGCTCTGGGGGATGGCGGGGCAGGAGATGATTGAGCACCCACAGGTCTGCTCTCCTCCCCAGGGGGGAGGCTGGGGGATTGCTCGGCACATCAGTGGCTCCTGGTGGAGACCGGGAGTGCTGTAACTCACTGAGCAGCACATAGTTGGCATGACCTGATGCAGGCAGGGGTTGCAGTGCTCTGTGCATTGGGATGTGCACACGCAAGGGAGGTGGGGAAGCACTCACCAGAACAAGGAAAAAACTTGGTCTGTGGGGGAGGTGACGGCATCTGCCCCATGCCCATAGCCAGGTCCATCCTGCCTGGCCTTCCAGGTTCCTCCGCCCAGGCCCTCTACTACCAAGGAGTCTGTCTGTTGACAGCGCCAAAAATAGGAGGGGTGGCCCTACCCCGAAGGGGTTAAACTGGGGGTGCTGATAGTGGATAGAGGAAGGAAGAGAGAGGAGGCAGAGGCAGGAGGACTTCAGACAGGGCAGGAGCAGGCAGGATGCCTGAGAGAGGCACCGCAGACTGTGACCAGAGGGAAAAAAGATTTGAAAAAGAAAATCACCCCCGTTATCTTAAGTATGAACATATACAGTGTGTCATATACTATTTCATTCACTAGGGATTGTTCTTCTCTTTACAGTACTCATTACCCCACATTATGCACAGTAGGCATTCTTTGCAATCATGATTGTGAAATAGAAATGGTGCAGTGATCTAGAACAAATTTTAAAAAAATTGCATTTTCATAGGCTTTAGGAATTTCCTGCTTTTGCCGTGTCTTCCACTACAATTAGCCCCAGTAGATAACTTGTCAGACATAATGAAAGGCCCACAATGGGGAGTGTTATGGCTAGGGTTGGGCAAATTTGTGGATGATTGCATCTAATGTGTCTTCAAGATGACGACCGGTGTGGGTCTGCCTGAAGTAGCAGCAACATAGTAGTTTTGTTTTGTTTATTTTAGATTTAGCTCTTCATTTGTTTTAGTTATTTTAGCTAGGGATTTTATGAGTGAGTAAGATTAGTAAGGTTTGTGCACATGTTCAGGTTTTTGGGGTTTTTTAGAAGTGTAATCAAGTGTTATTGGAGCGTCCATGTTATTTGAGCCAAAGTTACCTGGATGCCACAATGCTAGCGCTTTCAACTGCCACTAGCATTTTTCAGATTTTTATATTTGGCTCATTTTATGGTGCTGTGTTTCGTGCTGTGTTTTTGTGATCACAGTATTTTTTGTGATCACCTGGTTTCATTTATTTTGTCTGGATTATTTTCCTGCTTCCTGAATAACGACTTCTGTTTTCTTGAAGTTATCAAGGAGCTCCTGCTGGACCACGACTTTCTATCTCCAGCTCTATTGAGAAGCCTAGAGGAGATCTTTTGTGAGCAGTTAAGAGAGGACTGTGGCTGAGGACTACATCAAGGACAGCCATTTTGGCAGACTGTGAAGTGGTGAGTCTGCCTGGCATCAGCATTACTGGACCTCTTCTTTTACTGAAAGTTTCATCTTAATTCAGTAATTGACTTTGCTGGGGCCCTGTTTTCCTGACTGGCAGGTGGGGGTCTGGCCTGAGTTTCCTTTGGGGGGCTGAGAGAACACTCACTGGAGGGTTAGCGCTCATGTCTGCCAGTGGGGTGATCCGGGGGTAAGCCATAGGATGACTCCCTTTCTGGGGCCCTGACCCTTGGGTGACCTGGGCTGGACTATCTGCCAACCAAGGTGTGGCTTATGGCCTCTAGCTCTGCTCTGTCCCTTGAAAGATCTGTTGTGGACAGTTTGGTCTCTGTTCTGGACTGCGGGTGCTGACTGGGGGTGGCTGCTCAGGGTGGATGACCTGCGGAGAGGCATTGAGAATTCACTGCTAGTGAGCGGTGTTGTCTCGATGGCCATGGGGTGCTCCTGAGATGGGGGCCAGTGGGCTGCGCCTTTGGGATCCCTAATTTTGGGGGGCTGTTTGCTCCGGGTTGCCACTTTCTGGGGGGCATCATATTTGTGGCTATTGATGCAGCGGCACGACAATCATATTTGGCTGTGGAAGATATTGTGGACATTCGGAGGAATGACGTAGTCATTGGGCAGTTTTGAAAGTGAATACATTTTTGACTGGTGAGGCTGTGATAGGGCCTCTGGATTCTATATTTTACTTATGTTGACTGGTATTCATAAAGAGCTCTAGTGGGAGTACAGCAGTTTTGTATTTGAACTCTCTGGTTAATGGTAAGGGTGAGAGCCCCATCCCTCCAGTATACTAGCTTTGAAGCACTGGCATGGTTAGCCACATCCCTGAATTCTAATTATCAGTGACATTGGACCTTACCTTATTTTTGGGGGTTGATTTTCTTTTTGGGGGTGTGAGGGATTGTGGGTGTAATTCTTTGTGTTTTCTTTTATATTTAGTTTTGTTGTTTATTCTTTTCTTTTGTTTTTTTGTGTACTTCTTGTTTAACTGCTGTGGTGAGTTCTTTCCAGGATGTGTTGGCAGAGATCTCTCCCAGTCAGGTGCTACTCTCCCTCTGAGTCCATGGCTTTTGGCCTTTTGACTGTCCCATTTTGCCCATTGAGGTGTATGGGCAATGTTGAGCTTTGGGGATAGTAAGAAGGAGGTGTACGGTCGGGGGTCGTGGACCTGGAGGGGGAGGGGAGCTGGGTGGGTGGATTTGGGTTGTGGGGGCTAGAAGATGTCCTGGGGTGAAATAGGTTCTCATGAGGGGTCCTCCCTGTCTGGTTCCCATACCCAAGGGCTCCTCCTTGAGAGAGCAGGTGACACTGCTGGGCCTCGGTGGCCGATCCTACCAGGATGGTGTTATGCAATGCCAGGTCTATCAGGAACAAGACAGCAGCGATTGCTGATCTTGTTGAGTCATCTGACCTGGCTTGCATCACCAAGACCTGACTGGGTGATAATGCTGGCCCAGTTCATGAGTCAGCTATTCTGGCAGGATGCTCAGTGATACACAGCTTGAGGATGGATCATAGGGGCGGGGGAGGGCCATCTGTTTTAGAATGGAATTGGGTCTTGTAGATGTGCCAGTGGGGGAGACCATGTCCTTTGAGTGTATAGTAGGCATAGGTGTGGGTTGCAGGATTTTTCTCATTTACCATCCACCCCAGGGTGATAAGCAATTGCTGTAGGAAGTCATGGATTTTGTCGTTGACACAGTGTTGGAGTCCCCCAGATGGATGGTTCTGGGGCACTTCAATGCCTGGGTCAATGACAGACACTTGCAATTTGGCCAGGACTTCCTCTAACTTATGAATTTGTTGGGCTTCACACAGGTTATTACCTCTGTGACCCATACATATGGTTACTCATTGGATCTGGTTTTCTTACTGGGTATGGAGACCTCTGATCCAGTGGTGAAGTTGGTCAGATAGTTTGACTGTCACACTATAAGGTTCAACTTTCATGTTCCCCCCATAGGCTTGCCCTATGGAGATGGTACAATACCACCCTTTAAGGGGTTTGACGCCAGATGGCCTGGTGGCAGTGCTGGACCTAGCTCAGACCCATAAAATCTGGTACAGGCCTATTATAGGGCTGTGACTGAGGCTCTAGATTCCATAGCTCCTGTCTGCATTCATCCCTTCACTCTCTGCCCTCAGTCCCCCCTGGTTTGATGGGACCATGAGGAAGTTGAGGCAAGTGGGTTGAATGCTGGAATGGTGCTGGTGGAAATCGGGCCTTGATGCCAAGAAAATTAAATTGATTACTCATTACATTGATTATCAGTTGACCATCTCCTGTAAGAAGGCAGAATTCCTGTCCAGGGAGATCACCACTGCTCAGAATCGACCAGCTCCGTTCTTCCGAACTGTTGACAGACTGTGCAAGCCAGTTTGTCTGCAGTCTCAGAGAGTGTTGTCACATGAGAAGTGTGATGAGTTTGCTCAATTATTTGCAAATAATGTTACTGAGTTCCAGTCTGAGATCTGCATGGCCCATTTTAATGGGTGCTGTGGTGGTCGGTGGGAGGTTACAGCCCCTTGGTTTGTCTGGTCTGACTTTGACCAGCTGACAATTGTGGATATTGTGAGGATCATCCAGAGTATGCAGCTGACTTGCTGTAGTTTGGACCCTGGTCCAACCTGCCTGCTAGTGGGGTGCATCGATGTTACTGGCCCAGTCCTAGCTGAGATTGTCTGGTGTTCTTTAGTGATAGATGTGTTTCTGGACACCCTAAAGGAGGTGGTGGTAACAACTTTCCTCAAGAAATCCTCTCTTGATCTGAATGGTCTCGCCAACTACAGACCTGTCTCTAACCTTCCTTTTGTGGATAAGGTTATTTAGATGGTAGTAACGCTGCAGCTGGAGGACCACCTTACCATCCACGATATCTGTGATTCTTACCAGTCTGTATTTTGGAAGCAGCATAGTACAGAGACGGCCCTAGTTCAGGTACTCAGTGATCTTCTAATAGCAAGAGATTGGAAGAGCTGTTCAATTCTGGTTTTTCTTGATCACTCTGTGGCATTTAACATCGTGAACCATGGTGTGTTATTACAGCACCTGCAGTTGACCTGTGGACTGTCTGGTACAGTCCTCAGGTGGTTCCACTCTTTCCTCACTGGCAGGTCTCAGAGAATGGTGTTGGGGATTTATTCCTCCGGCCTGGTCTCCCTGCCTTGTGGGGTGCCACAAAGCTATTTTATCACCCATGTTGTTTGCGGTGTATATGCTGCTGTTGGGAGACATTGTAAGGTGGTATGGGCTGAGTTTTCACTGCTATGCAGATGATACTCAGTTATATATATCCTTTCTGCCCGGACAGGATGGAGCTGTCTCATCATTTAAAAACTGCCTCACCAAGATCCAAGACTAGATGAGTGCCAACTGGTTGAGGTTAAACCCTGACAAGACTGAGGTGTTGGTTATGGACCCAGGTCATCAAGCAGAGGGGTTCTCAGCTGGGCAGCCTTCCAGGCTTTGGCTTGGAGGCAGCCAGCTGATGACCTCTGATTGGGTGCAAAATCTGGGTGTTATTTTTGATGATGGATTGACACTTAAATCTCAGGTGTCATCCTTCATCATGACCTCATTTTACCATCTGAGGAATATCACCCAGATTAGGCACCTGGTCCCATCTGATAACCTTCCAACATTGCTCCACACTTTTGTGACTTCCCACCTTGACTACTGCGACTCCCTTTACCTAGGGCTATCGGGGTTCGAGATACACCACTTGCAGCTGGTGCCAATTGCGGCAGCTAGGTTGTTGACTGGTTTATCTTGATCATGTCATGTCATGCCAGTGCTCCGCGGCCTGCACTGGCTGCCTGTTCAGTGGTGGATCACCTTCAAGGTCAGTTTGCTGAACTATAAAGCCCTACATGGACAGGGACCATGTTACCTGTAAGAGCTTCTTTGTCCCTACCACCCCCTATGCCCACTCCGTTTCACTGTTGAGGCATTGCTAGAGGTTCACAGGGTTCATTTGAAGACCTCAGGTGCCAGGTCATTTACATTTGTGGCTCCTACACTGTGGATCTCTCTACCTCATTGGATAAGGGAGTGTCTGACTGGAGAGTTTTAAATCAACATTAAAAACACATCTTTATAATTTTGCATTCCTGGAATTTTGAATGAATTGTTGAGATGGTTATATATTTTATTATGTATTGATATTTTAATTGCTGATTTTTTTAATTATTGTTCAAGCATTCTGATACCTGTTGAATTGCACTTTTTATAACTAAAGTTGAATTGAGTTGATTTGAGTTGAGTTGAGTTGAAATTTTCACATTATGCATGGAAAATATTTTCAAATTACACACACTTTTTGTAAGGGGCAAAGCCGATTTAGTAAAAGAACACTAACGGTGGGGTTTCAAAACTTACATCTTGATGAAGTTTTCTACTTTCTACAAATTTGGACTAAGACAAACTTGTCTCTATATCCAGTTTTAAAAGCTAGGACATGGCTAAGTCCGATTTTCAAAACTCAGACTTACAGCAGTTATGTCCAGTTTGCTGAAATTCAGATATACTGTAGCCAAGTATGGACACAACTGTCAAGTCAGGTGTAACCCAATCTACTAATCATATCTATATCTACTCTAGCTATGTTTTATTCAAATGTGTATTTAAAGTATTATAAAATAGCTTCAAATATTACAGATCAGTACTACCATTAAAATGTCTCTATTAAGATACACATGATCTAGACATACAAGTACAGTTTCTGATTTGTTTTTCTCACAAGTCATGCTTCATGTGTGCATGTGAGTTTGTGTGTGTTTGCTTGGGGGGTACATATTTCACATTTGAATGTGAAGCAAATGAAAGAAAAATCTTGGTCTGCAACTTATGGGACAAACTATTCCACCAGTGGTGAGGTATAATATGTTTTTTACTGCAAATCCCCCTACGTGAGTATGTACATGCATGTATACATGTGTGTGTGCTTAAATGCAAAACATTTGGTCTTTATATTGCAGAATATGGTCATGTGTCTCTTCAGTGGTCCCACCAACGGACTGTTGCCATTTATTTTGGTGAAAACATCTGTTTTTTCCATTCCTGTCACATGCCTATAGATGTGTCTAAATTTATTATTTTATTTTATTTAGCTTTTGTTGGCAGGAATGGAGGGCTATACAATGCTGCCTATTTTCAGCCTTGTTCCTGGGCTTTGGATGCAAACCTACTGATACTGAACCAAACTAAGCTGTTGAGAGTATTTTGTACTGAATGAGGAAAATTTGGCCAGGTCACCTGGGAAATTTCCCAACTCTTACGAAGAGGTGCTAACATCCACCTGAACAACCATCAGAAAAGGCATACAATATTGTGGCTTACTTTCTTAGCCAAATTATGTCACATTCTGACAGTATCAATTCACCCAATACTGTACTTAGATGCCAATGTTTTTACAGTATGAGTACAACCCCACTGCATGATTAGAACCCATGATATTTGGGGTCCGAGGCAGATGTGCTACCCACTGAGCCACACTGATACCTAAATCCTTCTTACATTATGGTATGGATTATTGTCTGTTTGCCAACTTTGACCTGACAATAAGTGTCTGAATTTGATAGTTGTCTAATTAATTTTGATTTACATAGAATATCTATTGAATTGATGACATTCCATCATTTTTCAGACTCAGTTTCTTTTTCTTAAAACAGAGGGTAGTCAAATATCTGCTGGAAAGTAGCACTTTTCTGTAAATATAAAATTGGTCAGCTAATACCCACTCACAGGATTTTTGTTCCTTACACTTATCACACTCTTTCATGGAATCATCAGTGATAAACTAATAATAATAACAAATTGTATTCACTGATGGTATTCTGCCTTATGCATCCCCTCCCAGCAGGTCACACCTGGTAATGAGCTCTTAGTGTATGTTATGCCTTCACACCCTCTTGCAACTTTGCAACATTTTTCTGAATTTATTTTCTGGGAAATGACTGGCTCCACTGTTTTGCTTTGTAACTGTTCTGTGCTATACCTATAAATAGGCATTGTGACTGTCTAGCATAATTACTTGGTCAATAAAAAGGTCATAATAATAATAACTATTGTGTCGCTAGTATTCTTGCTTGAGAACATTAGAGAATATATTACAGCATGCCAGCAGAGACAGTACAGAAGGAGGGTCCCAAGGGAAATCACAAAGCTTTGATTTGTATATCAAGGTGGAGCAAACAAATTTTGGTAATTCAGGAAGTCAAAAAGTATGTGTTTCCCTCAGGCAAGTAGATGCTAATACAGCAATGTCATTTTCAAAAATGGTTTCTTTATTCAATCATCTAATATGACAAGTCCCAACGTTTTGTCTATTGTTTTCTGGGGGACTACAGAATAAAAATAAATAATATTTATTACACATTCTTGAATATAGTTTATAATTCATTACATTTATTTTCAATTGGAAACAGAAAACTGCCTTAAATTGGTTAATAACTATTTAAAGCAATGTTTTTTTAAATATGACTTCATGTCCTTCATTATACTGAAGCATTTTACATTTGTTCATTTGCAATACCCCCAGCCAGCCACCTGTATTTAAATATTGTATCATAGAGATACTACTTGGCATTTCATCTGGCCTTTTGGCTCTCCTGCCTGCCTCTGCCTTGTACCACTATGTGTTGTTTCCTTCTATATCTTTGTCATGAAGGAAAAAAGTAATGTTTTATTAATGTTTGTCAAAAGCTACCAAGACCTTGTAAGGAACTTATTCTATAAACACTTATATACCTTGTTTCCTGATAATCAGGTGTGTGAAATGATATATGTTGTTAATTTCATAAAGATTCAAACCTTTGAAACAGAATTAAATTATGACAATAATTCAGTTAATTCCATATTTGAAATGGAACAACTTACAGAATTCTACACAACTGATTATTAGGAAATGTTGGGGGGCTTGTCATATCAGATGATTGAATAAAGAAATCAATTTTGAAAGTGACATTGGTATATTAGCATCTGCTTGCTTAATAGATACAGTAGTAACATAGCTGACAAAACAGGAATAAAGACAGTATGCATCATTCTTAAAAGGAACGTTGAAGAGATACTTTATCTTGTTTCCTGATAATTATGTTTTTGATCTAATTAACAAGCCAATGCTAAAACCAGTCCCCTAATAAAAGTTCATTTCCAAAGCTTATTCCATTACTCTAAAGAGAATTGTTGACTTTGTCAGTTTAGTGACTCCCACAGGGAAATGTCACAGCCATCTGCAATAAAACACTTCACAGACTTGGGTCAAAATTGTGAAAATGACTATGGCTTCCAAAGTAAAAGCACTTGTTGCTATTTGTTTATAAATGGGTTGTTATATTAATTAGTTATTTATTTATTTAACAGACTTTAGGATTACAACATTCGAGTCAGGGACTCATTCACAAAGGCTCCGCGTCAGAAAAACAAATATAAACACTTAATACATATAGACATAGAATGGCATCTAAAGGTTACAGTTCTTTTAGTTATAAAATATTGCAGAATCAAAATCAGCTATACATTGCATTGAACATGTTACCGAGAGCTGTATTTCATAGTTTTCAAGAGAACAATAAGTTTGCTGACAGAGGGAAGGAGTAACAGGTTTGATATTTACAGCGAAGTAGAGAATTAGACAGATACCTTGTGAGTGCAGCAAAAAAGGCATTGTTAATAGGTAATGTTTGGTAACCCAGTGGCGGGGTGGTCCCGTAAGATGATAGATAGATGAATTAAAAACAACATTACATATAGTATGTGTCTCCTATGATTCCTGTATGTTAACACTTCCTGTTTATTAAGTTAAATTCCCTTACCTGGTAGGGTAGATAAGTAGACATAGATTAACACCACTGCTGCTCCTGGCACACTGACAGCCAAGAGATGCCTGTGGGTAATGTGGTTGGTGAAAGGGATAAAATGCCATTGGGAAGAACCATCACACTTCATCATTGATGTTAGTGGGGACCAACAGCCCCCACATGGAAGTGAGGGGGGAGAAGCACTGAAAGATTCCTTTTAAACCTTTTGTGCCACCATGTTTCTTTAGGCTGTGGATTTATTTCATAAAACAACTTTCGCATGAATGGCAGTTGTGAGATTAAAACAGTGGATTCCTCAGTCTCATTCCAGAGACTAGCGAAAAAGTGTAAACTTGGCAAAATCATTCAGAAGCTGCAGATTGGAAAAGTAAAAAGTTTAAGGACAGATAATCAATGGAAGGGGGTCAATAAAAGTAATTTGATAGTACAGTAGTAGATTGCTAAAACATATTCAGTACCAATATTTATGAATAGAAATATGAGGTAACTGATAACAAAAATTGATAAATTAGAAATAGTTGCCAACCTGAACTCAACTGAAGTAATTGGATTAGTTAAAGCATTGTGTATAAACAATATGTCTAGTAAACATACAGTTCAAAGATTGTGAAATAATGAGAATGGACAGGAAAAACAAAAGGGGAATAATGTGCTATGTACAGAATAAGTTGAAATAAAAAAAAATAGAATGGGAGGATAAAGAGTTAGAAACATTGTGGGTTCGATTAGATATGAAAATAGCCCTTCATAGTTTAAATCTATTCATTGTGGGTGCTATCTATCATCTACCAGTGAGTGAAAATAGGAGAATGAATAATTATTTAAAAAGCACATTGAATAACACTATAACAAAATATCCAATTTCAGGAATTATTTTAATGAGAGATTTTAACAAACTACCTTGAGAATCATTGAGGAAATTGCATGGATTAAAGCAGTTGATGAAGACCCCAACAACAGGAGCCACTATTCTGTATTTGTTCCTTAAAAACTAGGAGAAGGGTATTGTACACCCCAGATATGGAATCTAATAGGCCAATCTGATCATAAATCCATAATAGCTAACCTTTTGCTTTCCCTTAAATTGTCTAGAAATAAAGCTGTTTGTTGAGAAATTGTAATCCCAAGGAAACTTGAGACAACTGATCAATAGAGGGACAGTAACTAGTTTAAATATGTGTACTTTTTGCAGAGATCAGCATATCACGCATGAAAAAAGGTAGTGGGAGAATTACTTAATATCTCAGTAGAGAATTCAGTGACTAAGCAAACTACATATGTACAAAAGGAATAAAATGTAGAATCCCTACATTTTGAAAGGTAAATGTAAAATAGGGTAAAAAAATAAAGCAGATTGGAGACTGTATATGAGCAAAGTCAATAAAGTATATAGGAGCCCAGAAAGGATATTTTGTAAGGAAAGAATACAAAATCATTTAGCAACAGATAGCAGGAAATGGGGGTATGTGGTAAAAAAGTTATTTGGTGAGAAAGAGGATTGTGGAGTAGTGAGTTTGAGCATTACAAATGCTAATGATAAAGATGAAATCCAAAGGATGTATATACTAATCATTGAGAGGTCTTGTGGATTAACATGGTTTATGGAAAAACTGATATTGCCATTTTTTAAGGATCTTTGTGTCTATGGTAGAAAAACTCAAAATGCTCTGGGTTAAAGCAAAGGGGCAGTTATAATAACTGGGTGGTTGAAATAAAGGAGCACAGAAAGATTAGCCCCAGCCCTTGCAACAGTGTTAAATACTGCAATGCAAGAAGAGATACCTAATGATTAGAAAAGGGTAAAGGTGCTTTTCTGCTGAGAAAGGGAAAAGCAGATAATATTGGGGAACTGACCGGAGGCTCAAGGCCCATAGCACTCACTTCTCTTCTGGCATAAAAAAAAAATGGAACAGTATGCGTTTGACTGAATATGAGAACAGTTGCAAGGGAAACCAAATCAGAACCATTTTGGTAACAAAAAAGTATTCCACTCTGTCCATAGTTATTAAATACCTTCATGATTTACATGCCACAGCAGAAAATGGTCAAGTTTTTGAAATAGCCTTGACTGATTGTAGTAAGGCATTTGGCCTAGTTATAATGTTATGACAAGAAAGCTATTTGACTTATATGTATAGTCAGCCCTGATTAGCCCTGATTAGGTGGGGTTGCTCCTTTCTGTACACCAGAGAACAGAGGGTTACATTTTTGGGAGATAGCTGTGTGAGTCCAGATAAAAGGGGGTTACTGCAGTGCACCAAACTGGGTCTGCTACTGTTTTAAATAATGATTAATGATCTGAATACAGTAAGCCAACATGTCATATACAGTATGTAGATGACACCATGTTGTATAGTAGTCATAGTAATGATTATTCTAGTAATCTTGAGCAGGATTTGGATTATGTTGAACATTGGGCCCTTGGAAGTACAGTGAATATCAATAATAACACGACCAAAATCATGCCAGTGTCCTTTAGGAAAGCAACTTAACAACTACAGTTTTGTATAAATAATGTGGGTTTGGATACAGCTTCAAGTGTTAAGCTATTGGGTGTAATAATCTGAGCTAACCTGAAATGGAAACTACATGTTGAGGAGATAAGTAAGAAGTAGACAAAATAATTGATTTTGTTTTTTCAGTTCTTAAAAAGGCAGGATTGTCCCAATAGGAACTCTGCTTGCTCTATAAAACAATAGTTAGATTTAATATGGAGTATGCATGTTCAGTTTGGCACTTGATGGTAACAAGCAAGGAATGGAAATGATTGAGTCCCTTCAGAGGAGAGCAACTAAAATTATGGTTAATGAGGAGTCATGTAGAAAGAGAAGTATTCTAAAGTTAGAAATGTTAGAGTAAAGAAGTCAACAGTTGATTAGAGAGTTTGTTTTATTCAGTCTAAAAACTAGATAATATGCTACAGGGATATTTTTGACTAATAAAAAAAGAAGTAATAGAATCGGAAAAAAAATAAAACACATAGGGAAAAGACAAAAGGGTATCTGACTAGCATAATAGTATGTGTGGTGTGGACATTTGGTTGAAATCATGGTTGATGGTGAATATTGGAGTAAAGCAAAAGTTTCACTAGTCCTGGCCAGTGCTATATTTATATTTAATTTAGGAATATGCTACCTCTAAGAAAAGCTATATCAACAATATGCGTACATGAATTGATACATATTTTGGGAATCTTACATCTATTGAAGTGGTGCATTTCCTCTGATATACAGTAAGTGCAATTAAGATGATATGTGTAGTTTACATATGTGCAATATGAACTGGATATGCAATGTACTAGAGAGTTTGTGCTGTATTAGACTGTGACTTTGTTTAAATAATCAATGTACAGTATATTAGGTTTGAGGTTCATTACTTGAAAATATCCTCCTTGGAATAAGGAATTAGAATATAACTGCTAGTGGGCCTGTGTTATTTTGAATATGTTATTGGTAATATTACAACTGGTGTGCATACTGTAGAAGAATATAGTATAACCTGAGTTTTAAAAAGTTTGTGTATGCCAGTGAAATTCTAAAAGAGATTATGTCTATACAGTATGTATTGTTATTGTTCATACTGTATGTATTGTAAGAATTCAGCTTTTTATGTCACTGCAATAAAATTCCCCTATGGCTATTACTACTTATCTTGGGAAGATTCCAAATGTTTTCACCAGTATTATCAAATAACATAATTACCAATCATGATTAGAATTGCCCCCCTCATTATAAAACAGTCAATGTTACACACATTCAATTCCTTTGTTCTTCTGTTCTTTGTACAGAATATCCCTAATCTGCTCCAGAGTCATTGTTGGCACTAAGCAACATAAACAGGTGGCCTGAAAATCTCTCCTACTGAAATGCATGTCTCTTTAAGATGGAGAGGATCAGTGCTGATTAACAGCATCATTACTTGAAATAAAAAGGACTTGGACAGAGTAAAATGCTATCCAGCATTATTACTCCACAGCATGTACATGCTATTTAACAAAATTTCTTTTGTCTTGCAAACAGAATTTTGTCAGTTCAAAGCTTATGTATTCTAAATACAATTTGTGAAAACAAAACATACTGAAGCCTCCTAGAATTCTAGATACCGAATTCATAAAATAATTTATTGTTTTGTTTTGCAACATAGCCACTTTCCATATAAAGCCTTTCCTTTGGTGTGCCTGGCTATTTTTGAATATTTTTTTGTGTGTGTGTGTGTGTTTGTTCTTGTTTACTGTACTTTCCCTAAATGTACATCATTTAATTTGAATACAGTGTTGGTTGCCAGAGAAAAGTAATGCAATTCATGATATTACAGACCTTATAATGTTATGACCTTGGAGGCAGTATAGTGCAGTGGTTTAGGGCTCTGAGCTGCAAATCTGAAGCTTGGGGTTTGAATCCTACAGTCCCCACTTGCATACTGTGTGATCCTGAGCAAGTCACTTAACTTCCTTGTGTCCCAGGTCACACCTGGAAACAATCTTCGGCTTAGTGTGCCTTTCCTGGATAAACAATTTCCCCTTTTCTCTTTCCTTTCCCTTATGTTGATTAGATGGGTTTGAACCTTGTTAGCAAACTTTTACAAAAATTCGTATTTTTTGATTTTATTGCCAGATTGCAACCACAAGTGGGTTGAAGTTAAATTCATGATGTAATATATCAACTACAAAATATTACAAAACCAATAATTACACACATTTATTAACAGATACTAATACCTTTTGCCTCCTCATTGATTTAAAACTAGTCACACAGGGCTGTTTTACCATTAAGCTAACCCAGATTCGTAGGATATTGTCTGCTGAATAACCTGTAGATGTCAAGATCAGTATGCAAATGGATAATGCAAATGGAACAACCACAACCAATCAGATCAGATGCACACTCTTTGTCTCCTCTAGACAGAACAAAAATCATTTATTCAGTGTAACCCTCAGAATCCAATATTGCAAGACCACACAACACAAAATTCATCAGAAACAAGAAGAAAATACTCAATGTAAGCACAAATCCCATACTGTATATTCCAACTGCACATACCACTACCTGAAAATAAATATTACACATACACTCAAATATGCATCTAAAGCATCAAGAAAATTCATTTAATCGAGGCACAGAAAGATCATCTCCTGGAGAATTAACATTTAACCCCCTCCCAAAGTACTGAACTGAAAGTTTGAACCAGTCAAGCATGTTTTTAGTAAGCAAATCAGTTCTTTCCCCATTTCAGGAAGCAGACATCCTGCAGAACTACAGCTCAGGGGGGCGTGCCATGTGTCCACAGCATATAAGAAACATTCTGGAAGAATTTTTTTAAAGCAACAGTACCATACACAACCTATATATGACTGTAACTATTCTTAACAACAATAATTATTTATTAAATCCAAACTCAGTTGATAAGTGGAATTAGGTATGCCAGATAGGGATGTTACCTCATAATATGCCATCAAGGGGGCTACAGCAACCCCTTAGTATGCTACTATGGTACAATCCTTACTTTGTCACATCTTATTCCTTACGTAATATATAAATCATTAACAACAAATATGTTAAGCCACGTTCTGCATAGCCTGACTTTATTACTGGCAACAAATGTTTAAAAGTGCATTGTGAATTGAATAATATCCTGAAAATGTCCTAATAGCCCATTGGGCAAAGTCTGTAATTCTCTATTGTCCCCATACTACTGTCCCACTTAAATGTTCATCACCTTAGGAAGTATCCTGTTTCCCACCACTCAATCAACAGGTGATGTAGAAATGCTGATTAATGGCTTAGGGGTTGTGAGCAATTTGAAAAGACTGAATGTACTCAATTGATGCAACCTAGAGAAGGATGAATGGGGCAGGGTCACAGGGTTCTGAATACTAAACAGATAGGCAGGTATTTGATCTGGTGAGGACACACAGAACTAGAGAACATGCATGCAAATCAAGTAGATGGAATATAAGTGAAAATCTCATAAAGCAAGTCTTCACACAGAGGGTGTTCATTATATGAATTTGCCTACCCAGTGGAGGTAGTGGAAATTAGATCACTCCAAATTTTCAAAGCAAGACCAGATAGATTGCTGAGAGAGAATATCTATGGGAGTAACATTCCAGCATGTACAGTAAGCTAGATTATATGTCAGTAAAGCCCACCTTAAAGGCATACCTCTTAAATGCGTAGCCCACTTTGATGCATAGATTTCCAATGTCCCAGTTCCACTTGTATCTCCTCAGTGTTAATTTGACCTGTTAATTGCATGTAAGACGTTCTTTAAACTCATAGATCTAGCTCAAGAGGGCAATGCTCTAACTGATACTTCATGACCTAATGTAACTGAGTGTTTTAAGTCATTTACAGGTGATCCCTTGTGTTAAATACAGTGTCATTTAAGCACACAATCACTGCTAACATCTTATAATAACTAACCTAAGGTAGAGAGTGGAGTCCCAGCATGCATCTTAATACAAATAACCCATATTTAAGAATATAAATACAGCCAGTTTTGTTTTTTCAATAGAACATAAACAATATTATACATATTCAATGTAAAGTATAGCCCTTTTAAATGCATACAGTACTCACAGCAGGCAAATAAGGTATGGGTTTAAGAGGGCTCCACTGTACTCAGATGTATGACACAATATACTCAGAGTGGGTAGAGGTTTAGACAAGATGAATGCATTGTCCTGGAATGCACAAACTGCCTTTGATGTATTACATTTCATGCTGTATTTGTTCTCCAGTTTGTGTATTCTGTAACAAACTTTATTCAACTCTGGATTTTGCCTATGGTTGTGAGAAAAAAATATATTATTACTTACCTTCTTATCTAAGGTCCTTTGCACCACTACAATGCCATGTTACTATATTTTGTAGCTATTTGGCAGCTACATTTTACCAAATGGCTGCGCATGTTACAATGGGCAAACCCCCAAGAAAGAATGGCTAGAATCCTAACTATGTAGTAAAAAAACGTATATGCAAATTGAAGCCTCATAATGTCACAACCTTGGTGCAACAGATGGATGTTTTGCTAGCTGTATATCAGGCAAGAAAAGCAAAATAAAAAAATAAATTCCAGATACCCTTCTTAATCTAGGCAGGGCATCACACTGTTTCTAAATATAGAGCTCATGCAAACAATTCATCAGTCTACTGCTACAGCCAGTTTCCAGCTTCAGGTTCCACTATCTAGTGCACTTGCACCCAGTGAGAAACAACACCAAAAGAATAGCAGGTAACCACTTCTTTTTGTCCTGCAGTGGGACCAGCACCATCATCAATCTTTTAGATTGCTACTTTGTGATGGTATGAAGTGTTGGATTCTTGCCATGAACACCTGCCCACTGGGAACTGGACTGAGACAGCACATTTCATTTCCTATATAAAATGAGTTATGGTGTTCTCAGTCCACTTCTCAGTGGGCAAGCATCCACATCACAAAACCATCAACACAACTGTCATTGATTGGCACCCTTGTTGGCAATCTCACATGAGATGCTGAGGATTAAATGAGCATGGAATTGAACTAACCTCTCACACACTACCACTGGTCCCTTCATGACAGTGTTGAGGCACAATGGCAGGAACATGTGGGGAAGTCTGCATTGCGATTGTCTGTTCTGTACACGTCATGTGGATAAAGGAGACTTTCAGATTCAAGTACTGTTAGTTGGGAAACTTACACAAACACTAATGTTCACAAGATGCATATTAGGTTTCAAAAGAAATAAACCATTTCACACTTCAGCTGTATTAAATAAATGTAATTGCTTATAAAAATGTTCCCAGGAGAAAATGTAATGTCTGAGCCATCTATGTAAAATTACAAAATTAAAGTGGGGATGGTACCTATGTATAGCCTGTATGCTAATGACATCATTCCAGTTAAAGAGACACTGTCAACCCCCTTAGGCCTTAAATTGTCCCTTGTTTATAAAATGCATTTTATGATTGTCAGTTAAAGGCAGATTTATCTTATACACATTATTTGGTGGATTTCTTGAAACAGTTCCTTGTTCCCACCCACTGATTTGTCAGTCTTGGAGATAGTGAAGTCTGAAGCTATACTGCTGACAAAGTAAGGGATAATGAAAAAATAAGCTGGACAAAGACATGTTGAATATTGAAGTTCTTATAGCAAAATAATCTATTATTATATGGTGTTTCGACAAGCATCTATTAGTATATGGTACTGTAAACAAGCATAAAATATAAAAATGTTTTCATGGAAACAGACTGTTGAATGTGATCTTGGGGAATAGCCTTGCCCCTTCCCCATTTTGCCACTTCCCAAAGACTATTCAAGTTTGGAGCTTTGTCATTGGACAATATTTTATGGTGGTTGGATGTTTATATTTTTGAGAGTTTGTTCTACATCCAAGGTTATTGGGGACATTTTTATTTGTCCTCTTTCCAGGTTAGGAGTGTGTGTTGCCTTTATGCCCTGGAGCCATTGATTCACTATTAGGTGGAATTGATAGTATACCTTCCACGGAGTAAGATCTACACTTGACTATTTTCTGAAGTCCTTCTCATTATACCTTTTCTGCACTTAGCACTTTTCAACAACTTTGCACAATGTGCCATTTTAAACCATCTGAATGACTTGTATATATCAAATTACACTACTTGCAAGAGTCTTTATCTATAATTTTGCACATTGCAGTATTTTGCACAATCTGAAATATTTATGTTTGAAGATTTTTTTTAAGGAAACAACTGAATTTCTAAGCCAGTCTCAGCCTTTATGAACTTGGACACGTTTATTAGAATGGACTATTATATACTGAAACTGCAACATACTGAATCTTATTTGTGGAACTCCTAATAGAATGGTGTATAGGAACCCATGATTTTGGTGCTTTACAAACCCTATACATCTTAATGAGATAGGAAGCTACTGTATATTGTGAATAACGTCCTTAAAAAGAACTATCTATTGATATGCAAGCCTTAGTTTAAAAGAACTACAATGTACAAGAGGTTGCTTGCAGAAAGTAAAACTGTATAATGGACATGAATCTACGAAATCAATGTTTTGCAAATTGTGTACATCTTAAGCAGACAGGCAACTATTTGCACCAATGCTTTTTTTAAGAAAACAGACAGCTTCAAGGTTTCATCACTGAAAATGTTTGGGATATATGTGATGTGAAACAAGCCTTTCAAGAAGAGAAACCTAAAATATTAAAAAATATTGAAAAGTATCAAGATACAATAGAGACAGGAGTTGTCAGTTTGATTTGTATGCACTAATCACATTTCTGGATGGTAAATACATAGCACTTTGAATGCAATACCAGTAGGCTATCCTACTGATTCCTAGGTGCTGGTACCAATTACAGGTGGGGTAAGTCTGAGAGTACCTGCTTTTACACATTTTATGATTGCTTATATTCTGTAAATATTACTGATGTAGCTGGTTGTAGGATTGTGACTTTTTTCTTTTTAAAAGTGAAAAACAGACTGCCAACCATACTAGTGTTACCCACACAAATGCATGTTTGTTTACATTCCTTGATCAGCTTCTACTGCATCATTCCTGGACTTGGGAACACCCCCCACAATCTAGCCACTCAAGATACTGTGGCAGGAGGGAACACTATTGCATCATGAGTGACTGCACTGTTTGGGGGTGTTCTTTATCTTCAGAATGTATGAAATAAGAGTTAATCAAGGATTCACAACAAGGTTGGCTATAATTACACTATTACCATGCATTTCAGTTCTGCTAAGAAAGGAAGCAGATAAAAGATAGCAGACTAATGAATTTTGGAGATGGCAAGCAATCATAAAATGTGGGATTTCAACTAGAAATGATTTGATATAAAAAGGGTTAACAATGCCTCTTTAAAATTTAAGGTAGAGATATAGAAAAAACTAAGTAAAATGATGTATCTATCTTTGTTTTGGAGTAAAAGTAGAATATACAGTGGGAGTCAGTCTGGTCAAGGGCTGGGCAAAATTTAACATCCAGTGGCCAGATTCAGCTGGTTACAATGCTGCAAAATTTTGTGAAGTGTCTATGCAACTTTGCAAAATTTTAATTTAAATCTCTAGCTCTAAAGGGTTCTGAGTTTTAAGCCACCAGACTTTCCGACATTTAAAAAAGAAATTTCACAAGTAGTTAAATTACAAATTTTTAAACCTCTGTAACCTTAAAACTAGAGAACATAATGTCACATATTTTGACAGGTTCATAGATCACAAAAAGTGGACTGTGTTTGTCAACTTTCTAATCTCTTGCTTCAATGAAAGCTAAATTATAAGCAGCCAAAAACTTCAACACAACATCAGTAATTAAAGAGCTACTGACACCTCAAAGAAAACTTTAAAAAGCATAATACTTAGGTTCAATTCTGCCTGCGTTCTTTTATAGTTTGTATATTTCCCCTCCCCATTACTTTTTACTAAGGAAATGTGCATGAATATTTGATCTTTATTCCTTAGAGTTTCTTTAGAGTCCATCTGCCACTATAGCTTACTCCCTACTTCAAGTCATAATCCTCTGTTGTGTCATCACAGCCTGTTGCCATGGGAGTAACTGTGATGTCACAAGCAGTGTTCTATGAGGACGTCAGGTAGGGAGAAAGCCATATCCACAAATTTTGCCCAGCCATACACTTGAACTTCCATGGAGGAGGAAAGAAAAGGCCAGGGAGAGTGGTTTTAAGGTGGCATTCATAGGGAGCTTCATAGTAAAGAGTGGTGTCCAATACCAGGTACCCTCTTGTCAATTTCTTGAGTGAACCAAAGAACCATGAAATAAAGTGAAGGCCATCCCCTTGCACTTGCCTGTCTTCTTGCAACTTGCCAGCAAACCACTAGAGCTCACAGGCTAAATGACTTATGAAGGTATACAGTTGTACAGCCTTGTTTCTATACAATGCCACCTCAGGACTCTTTACCAATCTTGCAGATAACAAGGTATAATTTTAGCATTTGATTACAGAGACACCAAGCAGCACCAAACATGACAGCTAACTGAGACTGAGACCACTGTGACAGAAGTGCCCATATATCTTTAGTCATGATGGAACATGATGCTGGGCACCAGTGTAGCAGGAGTGTTTGAAGCAGCAATGTAGGACAATGATGCTAGTGCAGGTAATGTGATTTGCCTGCTTACAGTTCAAGTCAAATGAATGCAATATATAGCTGTCATGATGGACTGCAGTTCTGCCAATAGGGAGGGGGTGCAGACATGCCAAGGGAAAGGGAAGTCAGTGGGATTTAAACTAAGGATGGGGAGGCAGCTAGTTAAGGGATAACTACTGACAGGAGTTAGATGCATGTGTTCACCAGGGATAACTACTGACAGGAGTTAGATGCATGTGTTCACCAAGGAAAGGACAGCAGACCTGCATAGAGAAATATATTATATCCCCAGATGGAGCAAGAATGCATACAGGGACAATTATTTTTTGAAAGCAGATTATATGAGAATCACACACAGCAGAATTGATTAATTCATGAGTCCAATACACCTTGAAGTCCAAGATTTAGAGGTACCCAGAGACATGGTGGGGGAAGAAAATGACTTAGGTATAAATAAGGAGAACTTCTGGCTATTCCAAAGGCATTGGGTCAGGCAGCAACAGGAGAAGATGTCTGCCTCTTTAAGGGAGGCTGTAAAAGTCAAGGAGGAACTCAGTGTGAAAAGCAATTCCACTAAGTCTATCTGGTCAAGCTTAGAGAAAAAATTGTGTGCAAATAAAACAGTCACACAGGAACAACAAGACTGTAAACAGCTCAATGCAGCTAAATTGATTCAGTGGTGATAAGCGGTTTGTGAAAGTTAAATTCCACAACTGGATTTCCAGTGTCGCTAACCATTATGCGTCCATGAATTTTTGAACACATTTTACTAGTCTTAATTAATTCTTAAGTAATTAATGTGTTGTAGTTCCTTTGTAAGTTTTAAACTACTAAAAAAATGTATCTGTCTTTGCTAAATTCCAAGACCCATGGAAATGCATGGCACATTTTATTTATTTATTTATTTTATTGTGACCTTTGAGAACAAGCTCATTACATAGGTTCCATGTTGGGTAAAATAGACAATATAACAGTAACAACAAATAATACAGTAACAACCGTTGGTAATACAGATAATAGGTACATACAGGACTGTACATACTGTGCTGAACATTTTAGGATTACACATTTTGATGTATAGCTGTAATAGCAGCAGAGACACAAAATATCGTAAATAATTAAACTGAGAAATTATGAACTATAGCAACTTAAAATTTACTAATCCACATTTGTCCACATTTAGCAATTTCTAAGAACTTTCCAGGAAGGTTATGCATTCACATTTTTTGCCTTTTGCTCCTATACTGGCCAAGTTGTAAGCATAAAAATATTTTTAGGAAAGTTCACAAAATGTACTTTAACAGATTTGAGCCAATATTATTTCAGAACTGCTTATCTCGATATCATGACAGTTGTTATCTCTTTAGGACTACTTTAACAAGTATGTGTGCCATTTTGCAGGCATGTACAGTAGTTGAAAACATTACTAATTTATGACTAAATAAATAATTTCACAACATTTCCATTACATTTTATTAAATTTGCAGAATTTCATGACAGTTCTGTAAAACTGGAATTTACTTAATTTGCCCCACCCTGAGGAGGTCTACTGTTTGGAGCACCAGGCTTGGAACTTGAAATTCACTCATTAAAACCCCACTAGAGACATATATTTACTTTGGGACCTTGGATTAGTCACATAACCTCCCAGTGCTCAAGTCTGCCTAGCTGCTGAAATGGGAAGAATTAAGATACCACAGGAAATGACATGATGCATCTCAGTTGGGCCATCCTGAGTAAATGAATGTGCAGAAGAAAAAAAAACAGATTGTGCCAATTTGATGCTCAGTTTCTTAGTTATTTTATACAGTGGCAATTTAACAAATTCTGCATTTTAATGTAGAATAATAATCAGAGATTATAACTGTGAAGTGTAAAGTGTTAATCCTCTGTAGTTCAGCAAACCATATTGAGTACTACTATGTTTATTAGTGGCTGAGATTAACTGATCAGGTTGGCTGTACAGATAGTAGTAGCCAGCCTGGAGAGCTCTTTATCTCTTAATGATACTTAGCTTATTCCCTGAGGGACAGAGTACAAGGAGACAGGGCAGCAGCCACAAGAGATCTGGCTTCAGGACAGGTTGAGGCCTGCATTCCTCAGGATACAAACTTGGACACAGAGTAAAATCAAGATGGCTTTATTCAAGAGGTTGCTAAAGTGCCTTGGCATTTGTACTGTGCTAGTGCTTCAGGTTTCTGAAGGAATGCATCATCTTGCCATCCTTGGACTTCTGCCTGTAAGTTATTTCAGTAGAACTCCAAACCTAACAGCTGGAGTTTTACCTGTTGTTCAGTTAGCTATGGAGCATGTAAACAACCATCCGACTATCCTCAGGGACTTCAAGCTCCATTTTTTTGTTAAAGGATACCCAGGTAAATGCATTTTCTGATTAATTTGGCATGGCATTGGTATGCTGCATATTTAATCTTCACTCCTACTGTATATCTATCTAGTTAGCAGTGATGACACACAGGGCTGCATTTGCAAAAGCAGTTACGTGGCTGCCCTATCAAATATTCATTATCTGTCAAACTTTGTTTTTCCGCATAGATGAACATGTGGTGAAGAACTATTGAAGAGTAAAAAATAATATTCTTTCTCCTCTCTTCAAATAGCTAGAGCACTGGGGTAGCAGTAATATTGAAAGGCAAATACAGCAAGCAGTGTATGTATTCTGAGCAATGTTTTCATTGTGGTGCTTACCATTTAAAATTCCTTCTATTTAAAATAAAGTCATATATTGTATCTTTAATGAAATACTTGAATTTTTTTTCTGTAGCCAGATGGCAGCTTTGAAATGTCTAAGGCTTGGATCTGCAGTCTGTTTCCATTGCTTAGTTTATCAAATATGCAGACTGTAGCACTGTTCCCATATGAATTATGGGGTTCAGGATAGTAAATATTTAGTGTCCTCTGTGATAACACACTAATATACTAGGCATGTAGAAAATAAGCTACAAAAATGACTGTCAAAATGTGGACTGGAGCAGATGTTGTTTTTTAAGCAATAGAATAGATAAGAAAGCCTGTCTTCAACGGTATCTAATTTTTCTAGACTCATTTAGAGTGCATTTCAAACAGTTTTTTTTGTCTTTATACTTAGTGCAAGGCAATTGTTAAATTTGTTATTTTAAGTTCAACTGGGAAGCAAACTTCAGTTTTTCAGATTCTCTTTCTTGGGCTTCAGTGTTAACTATCATATACAGCAGCACTAAAATGTTTACAAAATGCCAGTCTCCCTTGCTCCTGCTCAAATGATATGTCTGTTTGTTATAAAAAGGTCGAGTTTTAGAATAATGGATCAATGAATCATGAAACTGATGATATTCAGAAATCAAAATGTGCATTTGTGGCACACACAGAAAAAAGTTTTGATGTTTTTATCATGCATTATAAGTTCTGGAGGGATAGCTACACATATACACATTTATGCAGTAGGGGTGGACACTAATCAGTTAAAATAAATCACTGATCTCACCACAAAACAGTGAGTAGTGAGATAAATATAGGATACATGATGGGCACGAGTGTGATATGGAAAATATTTTCACTTCTTTAAAGTGACCTCTGGATATCTGGAGGTCACTGTGCAGGAGTGAAAATATTTTCCATATCACATGGATGCTCATCATGTATCCAATTTATACAATAGGAGCCCCTACTGTTGGGGGTGAATTGTGCAAAAGTAACCATTTGTGCTGAGCCATGTGGTGAATGTCATTTCTTACATTTATCACAGTCTGAGCCATGTGATAAATGTCATTTCTTACATTTATCACACTCCGGGTGAAAATAACAGGATTTATCAAACTAATTTATCATTCACCCCTATTGTATAAATATATTTATCTAAACAGCTGAGTGTATCTTTATAGTTGCTGCATCATCTCAAACCTCCTGCTTGCCATCCCTACTTCATACCCTTTCAGTTTCTATCTACTTGTAGCTAGCACCACAACACTGTCCCTGCTCACTAACTGCCTTTCTTTCACAATACTTTGCAGTTTCTCCAGTCCACGTTGTATTTACACGCTTGTTACACACTTTAACTTCTTTAATGACATACAACAAACACATTTTCTCCCTGGACTGCTGTTTTCCTACTGACCTGTGTTTCTTTCAGCACACTCACTGCAGGTCTTAGTCATCAGACTTCTCTGCCTACATATTCTGATCTCATGATGAACTTGCTGTGCCACAGTACCCCCCCCAGCTGCAATATTATCTAAAAATTCTCTGACTGCAATTTTTTTTTAGAAAGAAACAAATGCTTCAGAGCTGTAACACTGGCAGTATGTATACAATGTGGTGCTGCCAACTTCCACTGTCATTCAAACTCTGCTGAACTGTTCTTAATAAGCACCACAGCCAGTTGCTACCAAACAGCATTTAAAATAAATTCTCTGTGAAACCACAAATGGCACCTCTGCAACTTCAGTCAACTCACTGCTCAACCAATGCAGGCTGCCATCTGTTGTTAACACATGCTGCCATTGTTTCTTGAAAAATGTTCTTACCCCAGCATTCAACCAATAAGAATGGACATTACCTGGATGATATGTTTTTTGTATGACCTGTATCAGACAATGAACTGGAAGAGTTCAAAAACTATGTCAATTCTACATGTCCACGTGTATAATTCACATGTGAAACCAATAAGACTACAGTGAATTTTTTGCATCTGATTATTTTTAAAGAAGGAGATAAAGAACTGGATGTATAGGAAATCAAGCTCACCCAATACACTGTTTCATGCTGGCAGTTGCCATCCCCCTGCCTTAATGAAAAATATACCAAAATGTCAATTTCTATGCCTAAAAGAACATGCACTGATGAGACTGACTTTGAGGTAACAAGCTGTTAAATGGCACACAGATTTCAGCACAGAAAGTGCCCAAATGACCATGGAAGAGCTGAATGCAAACATGCAGAAAATACAGATAGAGAGACTATTAGTACAAGGGAAGCATGACAGACAAAAAGAAATATCTGACTGGACCCCAACATTTGTGACCCAATACAATCTTGAGGCACATAAAATTGGGGCACTAATTGAGGGACACTGGCTGATAATGGAGGTGGATTCAACACTGAAAGTTTATCAGAAAAACAACCAAGAGTAGCATTATAGGAGGGGAACAAATCTAAAGGACAGATTGGTGCATGCATTAATACTGAAAGACAGATCTACAAGTTGGTCCCCCCCCCCCCATTGGAAACTACCATTGTGGTCATTGTTGCCACTTCTCCAATTCATACAATACTGACTCCTTTGCAAACCCAAGAAGAGGAAAAAGATTCCAAATTAGACAGTTTATAAATTGCAGCTTGCCTGAGCTCATTTACAGTATATTCTGATCTGTCCTTGATGATTTTTATATGTCGGGCAAACAAAGTATGAACTTAAGGCTTGAATCAGTGAACATAAAACTGCAACACGAATGAAAAATGTTCAGTACTCTGTAACAAAATATACCATGGAAACAGGGCATAGCTCTGTTGCAAATGTATCTTCTCTGGGAATAGAAAAAGGTGAACTTGGACCCAGAGGAGGTGACTTGGTCTGAAAACTGTTACAGTGGGAGTACTTCTGGATTACATCTCTAAATATGAAGTAGCCAGCAGGTTTGAATGGCAATATCCCACTACATTCATTTCTATGATTGTTGGACTGGACTAAAGATTCTATTAGCAGGATTTTAGAATTGTGACTGAAATTGAAATTGATGTGCAATGTGTTATTAACTTTTTTCAGATATGATGAGAAATATTATGTACAATTTCTTACTAACAGGTCTTTCTTTTTTAGGATGATTGCGCTTTCTAATTTGAATATGAAGTTTTATCTATGATTAACTGCCTGTGCATAACAGCTTCTAGATTTATTTGCTTATTTGGGGTATTCAAACTGTATTCAGTATATAATGTGATAGTTACTGCAAGTTTTAACAATTTTGATAGTTTGATGGATAGCGGTATATTTAATGTGTGACTAGTACTTGTTGGTAGTAAATTGTTAAAAATGTTTTTGCAGTTATTGCTATGTCCTAATAATTGTGTCTTCTGTTTATAACATTTTGCACAGGCACCAATTCATTTCACACTTTCACTGTCATTGCACTTCTTACATTTTAAATACTGTACCTATTGGCTAATCTTTTCCTTATCATGGGTGTTGTCTAATTCTGCCTCATGATTGTCTGTGTTCCAATGGTAACCACTCTGAAGAAGACTTCATGGTATGTTATTAAAACATTATGGGCACTGGTTAGTCGGGTGCAGTTGTTAGCAAGTGGTCCATAGCAGCATGTCGGTTCACAGTTCTGGCTGAGGAGCAATGCTTAGCCAAGCTGAGAAATTTTGTTAAAAGGAGACATCTTCTTTGCAGACTGATACTTTTGGAGACCTGTTGTACCTTTTTTAAGAATATTTATGCAGCTTTACACACTTTAAAAACTTTCTGGTGGTGGTATAATGTTTTGATATGTAAAAAATAATGTTTTGGAAATATTTAAAAGAAATGAATTTTCTGAGAACAGCTTCTTGAAATCAACTTAAAATTATAGAAATGTGGGTGCTGACCTTTGCTGTTGCTGCTGTGCAACTGTTCTGATTTCTCATAACCTGAAACCCTGGTATTTGTGCACCACAAAAATGTAACTGAACTCATGAACCCAATCCTGTTTACTCAATTAGAATGGATGTTAGAGGCATCTGGGGCATCAGGGGATGCCAGAGAGCTCTTAGCGACCCCTAGCATTCAGTCCAGTAAGTGCAGCAACACACAGGCAGAGCACCAAAAAGTCCACTGTATTTTCATTAAACAAACAAACAAAAAAAAGAATGACAATTAAATCTATAAATAAGGGATAACTAATAAGGACCTGTGAAATAAATTATTTATTTTCACTGGTGCTGCTTGACTTTAGGTAACCTCACAAGTGGCATAAGCCTTGCTTTCCATGATTAACTTGTGCTTGGCACTGCTGGAAGATAGCAGCTGTTTCATCAGCTGGGTCCAGAATGTAAAAATACCAACCTATGGATTTTGTACCTCTTAATTTTACATTGTGGTGGGACTGGGACACACGAGGGGGGAAATGAGTGTTTTTGTAATGATTTCTGGACTGCGACAATGGGTGACTCAACAATGGTAACAGGAACAACAGTCATAGTATTGAGGGGCCTTTGGTAATTCTGTGACATAATCATGGTGTGAAAGCACCACAGATTCAGCAGCATCACCCTTACTTTTCATTTCAAGTTCCCATGGGGGTCCAAATCCTTATCCCAACCAAGTCTGATAACCTCCTTTTCCTGAACTCTGTCCTCATGATTTTCACTTTTTCAACACTCTCTTTCCTTCTTTTCATCCACAGTGATAGAAACATTTTAAAATGTTGTCTTTTCTGACTGTGCAACAGTCAGATCTTCCACCTCAGACTCCTGGTCAAGCTCAACACTTTCATTTAGGAATGGGACCCTATCATCCTGATCAGGCTCAGTGCCACCTCCAGCAGCAGTTATGGGGAAACCAGCAACCTCCTCCTTGACCACTGTTCCTGAGCTGGAGATTTTGCTGCCTCTTGTACTGATCCTCTTGTTGCTGTCTTCCCCAGTATCCATCAGCATGGATGCCACAGATGTGGCAGAGAATAATTTGACAACACTAATGCCACCAGTACTTACACCAACGACTCCTTTGCTACTACTACAACTGGCCATGGAGCCCATGGATGAACCTCCTGCAGAAGTAGTTTTTTTAGGTGTAACAACCTTCTGCCATACAGGACCTATGTACTTCTTGGCTGCCTCACCAGTGCCTCTACCGCTATTTAAGAATTTCCAAGTCATTTTATATATTTAGTGCTGGATATTCAGAAATGCACCAAAGAGCATCACGCAACGCCGTGCAGAACAAGTCAGTTGCACAATGGTTTGTAGTGATCTGCGATATTCAATGTCTGTGTACCGCAACATGTGCCAGCACAACACAGCTGAATATCGCAGGCACTGCACCATAGCGCAGTGAGAGGTGCACCAGGGAGCAACCAGAAATGCACCATAGTGCAACCAGGGATGTTCAAGGGGCAGAGGAAGATGCGCCAAGACATAGCAGGAACAGCCAGAGGCACAGCAGGGAGAGAGGCAAGGGGGAAGGGGTAGAACAGTGTGGGAAGGCGGGAGCACAAGGCCAGGAACACTGGCAGGGACACAGCCAGCACACAGGTCACCGCTGCACATGGAGTACAAGCATGCAGCTGGTGGCCCCCCCATGGAGGACGGAGGGCGCAGGTGGCACTGATGTACTGGGATGGGCACCCTAGTTCACCACACACCGGAGGGCATGTGACTGTCTGGCAAATGACAAGCCACACCCCAACACATGGCACCCACCACACACACATGCCACACATCCTGAACTGCCATCTCAGGGCCATGCCAAGGCACAGCCACTGACCAAGGGGCATGTCAACACCATGCATGCACCACCCAATGACACAGGCACGCCACACAGCCACCCACCACACGACTGCAGCATGGACCCACTCGCCAGCTGCAAAGCAGACATGGATACAGAAGGGTAAACAGATAACAAATGTAATAGCAGAAAGCAACACAGCTGAACAGAATACAATAAACAAAGGGGAGGGTAGGCATGGGTGAGAAGGGGTCAGGGGACAGGATCTGTACAGGTGGATGGGGCAAGGTAGGGGAAGGGAGGATAGAGGTGGGATGGGGGCTGGTGTTCTTCATGGCTGGCCATGGCCTGCTGGCACCTGGCGCCTCCCCCTGTGCTAGTCCTGGGGCAGGATCCACCTGGTCTGGTCGGCAATTTCCATAGTATGCGATGTTATAAGTATTATTTGTCACAGTAAATGACAGTAGAGCAGGAGCCTGGAAGCCCTCTGGACACCTATGGCAGAGGAAGGGACAGGTGATCAGTGCATGTCCAAAGCACCCCAGCTCCCCTGTGTACAGCGGACAGTGGGAGCACACACCCCTGGAGTGGCACCCTGGCCACCCGCAGTGGGTGGACCTATGTCTGCCACCAACCCGGCATGCCTCAGCAGTACACAGTGCTAGAATCCACTGTCCAAGGGCCACTCGACAGCACAGCAGCAGACAGGTGGCATGGTGCTGCAGTGGAACAGCAGCGGCACAAGTGGTGGCCAGACACACACCCGGCCCACCAACAGCTGCCACACACGTGCAATGGCTGCCCTGTGGCACCACACACACTGCACCATGTGCCTAACACAGCTGCCATGGCACATGGCAAAGGAGACCAAGGCCGTACCCCCACCCAGACCGCCCACCCTGCACAACAACATGGGACTGCCCAGTGCCTACCTGCTCCCCGTGGCACTCAGCATACTGGTCCTGGCACTGCATGCCCATCCAGGCCTCTTCCAGCTGCTGATTGCCCCACAGCATCCTGCTGTGGACTGCCAGGTGCCCCAGCTGCCCTGGCTGTACTCTGATCCTCAGGTCCTAGGACAGGAACACAGACAGGAACACATCAGAACACAGCCACAACATGGGCCCACTGCCCCCACCATCCATGCACAGAGTGCACCCCGGTCTGGCAGGGTCACTGGGCAGTTGAGCAGCACACACAGTGACTGGCAATGACATGCCACAGCACGCACTACAACAACCCCCCTACATGGCATACAGCCCTGCCAGCCCTATGGAACAGTGGACTTGCACAGACGCAGTCGGGGCTAACTTACCTGGCCTTGGCATGGCCCCCCTCCGGACACATGCCAGCAGGCCCTCAGCCTCTCTGAGTTCCTCCATACCAGGTCCCTGTATCGGTGATGACACTGCTCCCTGGTGTACAGCACACCAGTGGCCTGGACAAGCCCATCGGCAATATTCTGCCACACCTCTGTCCTGGGTCTAGTGAGGGGCTGCTGGTTAAACAGGCCAGCAGCATGGGGCTACACCTGGGCCACCAGGTTCACCAGCTTGACCTGACTCCAATTGCAGGCACAGGGTACTGTGCAATGCGGCATGGTCAGTCAGCACCGTAGAAGGCCAAAATGGCACACAGTAGTGCATGTGCTGAATGTGCATGGGATGCGCACCTCACATGGAGATGCACTGTCCGCAGTGATCACGCATCTTTGGGGATGCACGGCATGGGCGTGGCCACACCAGCACATGGTGCAGAGGTCTCTGGGGGCATAGGGCACAGTGGGGGTCAGGGGTCAGTACATGCAATGTGTGCTGGAGTGCTACTGGGCCCATGATGCATATTGCTCAATGGGGCCATGAGGACAGCATGCCCCAATAGTGCCCAAGTGCCATAGGCCCAATAGCACCCGAGTGCCAATAGGCCCAGTGGTGCCCAAGCACTATAGGTTGTATGATGCTTGAGTGCTATAGGGCCCATGGTGCATGGGCGTGATGGCCCCATAGCACAGGCTGCACAATAGATGGCAGCATGTGCCATTGCACATGTGCGTTGGTGAGTCTGCACTGTGCATGTCATGGCATTGTGCAATGACATACGCCAGAGCAAGTCCATTGCACAATGCGCAACAGAGCAATATTCAGCCGACATATGCAGATTAGCTTATCAGCCTATCCACGGTGCAATCAAGGCATTTGCATGTCATTATAGTTGCGCATCGGCTCATTTGCATGCGATGCGCTATAAAAGTGTCGCACAACATCACAGGCCATGGACCGGTATTGCAACCATCAGAGGTAGGATGCACTTGCTGAGGGGAGGGCCAGCACAAGTTGCTTGATGGCCAGGGTGTGCCGCTGCAGCCACTAACCACGTGTACATTTCCACAGGTAGCAACATGTCCAAGCATGAGGAGGGTGTGGAGCATGGGCCTGCCCGGAAGTGCAGGCCCAGCTTTACGAGAGCGGAGGCATATGTCCCTGTTTGAGGTATACCTCGACAGGGAGCCATTGCTGAGTGGTGCGACTGGCAAACCCCAGGCCAGGGCCATGACCTGGAAGGAGGTGGCAGAGGCAATGAACCAGCAGGGCAGCCACCAGTGGTCTGCACAGGAGTGCAAGAAAAAGGTGGACACCGACAAGTGTCAGATAAAGGAGAAGGTGGCAGTCATCTGGGCTGCCAGGTCAGCCACAGGTAGGGGCCAGGCTGCTGTGACACAACTCACACTGCAGGAGGATATTTTAGTGGGCACCATGCAGTGTAGTGCGCTTGAGGATGTGCTGAGTGGTAGCTTCCAGACTGGAGGGAGCCCATCACTGGATGGTAGGTCTGGCAGGCAGGCAGGGGAAGGGGGGCCTGTCAGGTCAGCAGCTCTAAAGCATCTGTGTTCCCTTACAGCACAGGCTCACCAGCATGCGGTTGCTGGGGCACCTGCAGCTGTTGTGGCAGCTGGCCCATCCCCGGAGGACTGGCCATCCTCCTTCATGGGCATCCTGGGGTCCAATAGACTGTGGACTGACACTGCTGTCCAGCTGGATGTCCCAGGTGTGGTGCTGGATGAGGCCCTGGCTGTGTTCCAGCAAGATACCAGCCACGGTGTGCTCTGCACGGAGACACAGATTGGGGTGGGGTCTGACATTGATGATGATCAGACCATTGTCCTGGACGGCGGTGGGTTTGTCAGAGGGGAGTCACCCATACCAAACACCAGCACTGGCTGTGCAGCTGGTGGCCAATTGGCAGCAGAACAGCTGCCCACTACTGACCCTGGTACTGCTGTGTGCACAGGCACAGTGGTGCAGGGTGGCGGGGCACCCACACAGGTGCTGGCCAATGCACAGGGGCCAGAGGAGTGGCAGCAGCAGATGGCTGGAGATGTTGGGAGGCCGGGCGTCACATCCACCGCCAGAGCACCTGACATTGCCCATCCCCATGAGGTCCATGCTGTGTGGCTTCCACCTGAGCAGGGGGCTGTGCAGTGTGGTTGTATGACACCGGTGGGTCAGCACCATGCCCATACACCCCAGGGCACCAATCCCTTGGCTGAGCACACAAGATTGCTGCGGGCATCCCTGGAGCAACAGGTGCTGCTCATGGCTAGGGTGTGGGCACTCTGTGCAGAGGTGCACCAGGCAGCTGAGCAGTGCAAGAGAGGCACTGCGCAGGTCCTGGAGGCCAGTCAACACCTGTGGGAGGACACGACCGCAGCCCTGGACTGCATTGCCAATGCGATCTCAGTCAGCCTTACCCCACTGGCTGCCACAGGGCATGTCCAATTGCCACAGGCATTGTGGAGTGCAATGTTGACCCCATGGCCCCAGTGTCAGGCGACCCCATTGATGTCGATGCCAGGCTCTGCTGTGGGCATCCCAAGCATGCCTGGTGTGGGCCTGTTTGGGAGCCTGCAGACCCCTGTGAGGACCCAGCCATAGTCCCACCCTTGGGGGTGGTCGCAGACCCTTCTGTGGCCATCACACAGCCTGCGACTGCTGGGAAGCTGCAGAGTGGCTGTCCCCATGTCTGTGGTGGTCATGTGTCTGTGTGGCAGACCTGATGTGCATGCCTCCCATCAGCTGTCTGCAGCCACCGCCCTATGTGCACTTGGACATTGTGTGTGTGCTTGGCACAGTCCTGGCAGCTGTGTGGTGTGCCACACATTGCCCGTGTGTTCACCTGCCCAGCCCCTGGCCTGTGTGGCGTGTGCATGATGATGCCATTTCAACACTGGTTGCACATGTGCACAGGTGCCCTGTGTCTGATCCATGCCACGCGCTGGTGCCTGGCCGTGTGCTTGCAGGTGCCACTGTGTGGGTGTGTGTGTGTATGTGTGTGTGTGTGTGTGTGTGTGATGCTGTGCAGTGCTGTGTGGTGTGGTGTTGCGTGTGGCTGTGTGGCATTGCTCCACCATTGCACTGCGTCTGTGTGTGCATGGCTCTGGCCATGCCCACACATGGCTGTGTGCCCTGCCACTGTGTCGGTTCTGTGCACGTATGTTTGTCCACCTACCTGCATGCACCATAGTGCTCCTGTGCTATTGTGTCTCGCCGGTGGCATGCCAGCCGCATGAGCCGGGGATCCCTCCGCCCAGGGGGGCTGCCCACCACCTCCACTGCTGTTCCTCTCATTGGCCTCGACAGCTATTCCACAATCAATGGCCATGTTGTGTAGCATGCAGTAGGCTAGGACTAGGCTGCAGGCCTTCAAGTGGCTGTATTGTAGTGCACCACCAGACCAGTCCAGGCAATGGAACCATGCCTTCAGCATTCCAAACACATGCTCAGTGATGTTCCACATGCTGGCATGTGCCTCATTGTACTGCTCTTCCACTGGGGATGCTGGGCACTGGTAGGAGATGAGCAGCCAGGGCCTGAGTGGTTAGCCACTGTCACCTGTGTGTGAGGAGAGAGGAAGAGAGAGAGAGAGGATAGGTTAGTCTGGTGACCCCTGTCACTGTGCCCCATGCCCCTCCCAGTTGCACATGGCAGTTTCCCTGCCCTGACCACCTCCCTTCCATGCCCTGCCATACCCTGCTGCCCATGGTCTCGCCATACTTACCCACTAGATGTCCTGTGGGGATGTCCCCACTCTTGAACCTGTGGCATAGTGCTGAGCTGTGCCAGATGCAGGTGTCATGTGCTCCTTCAGGGTGTGTGGCACAGACGTTGGTTATGCACCCCCTGGCATCGCACACTACCTGGAAGTTGATACTGGAGTAGCCCTTCCTGTTGATGTAGGCTACTCCCTCCATACCAGGTGGCATGCAGATGCCCACATGGGTGCAGTCAATGGCCCCATCACACCAGGCATACGTGCTACCCTGTGGAACTCCTGCATGGTTGCTGTATGTTCTGCCTGTGTGCTGGGGAAGTGGATGTGTTCAGCAGCATGTGGCAGCAGGGCATTGAGGGATTGTGTGAGGAGCCGTGACATGGCCAACTGGGTTACGCCTGTGGTGTCCCCTGTTGGTCTTTGGAAGGTGCCTGTGGTGAGCAGGCACATGACAGCTGTTACCTTTGTTTCCACTGTCAGAGCATGGCTCTGTCTAGTGGGTGCCTGCATCTCCTCACTGCACAGCTCACAGAGCTGCCTCAGAATCACCCGGGTTCAGGTGATAATGGCCCACGATCTCTGTGTCAGCATGGGTCTTGAAGCTGATGCGGGGCTGGTACCATCTGTTCCAGGCATACCGCCGATGGGCCCTTCCATGACCACGTTGCTCCACCTCCTGCCTCCTCACACCCCTCATTACAGCCTCCATCTGGAATGCTGCACTGGCCATGGCCCCTGTTGTCCTGTCACCCTGGGCGTCCTGCTCCACTGCCACCCCAGCTCCATGGGCAGTGCCTGTCGCTTAGCAGGGCCCCCCCCCGCGTACCCTGCCCCTGGCTGAGTTTTGCCTGCTGGCTCTTTTGCCCATCCCTGTGGGTGCCTGTGTCACTCCCCTTGAGTACGGTGGCTCTGTTGGGCACCCACTCTCTTCCCCTTCCTCAGTGGGCCTCCTTGTGTGGGTCTCTCTCTCTCTCTCTCTCTCTCTCTGTCGCATAATCTCTGTCTCTCTCTCTCTGTTCCACACTCTCTTTCTCTTTGTCCTTCTCCTCCTCTCCCTGTCTCCCTCTTCCCCTCTCAGACAGCCTCTCTGTCTCCCTCTGTCCTGCTCCCCTCTGGCACAAGTGCCTTCCTCCTACTTGTTCCCTGTTTTTATGGGCTCAGGTCTGATCCACGCAACTGGCAGTTGTCCCTCACTTGTGCCATTGGTTGGGGGTTGAATATCACACTGTGCCACATATTCATGGGTATGCCCCCTGCCCTTGCGCATGCATACATTACTGTTGCACATTGGCACACTGCTACTTGTGCTGTGCAGTCGCTCCTGCTGAATATCGCTCTATGGCACATCTCTGCAGTTGCACATGTGCAACTGCTTTGAATATCCATGCCTTAGATTTTTAATATTGTGAGAAAACAATAAACACTGCAGTAAAACTAA
The DNA here is from genome assembly GCA_016271365.2 of Neoceratodus forsteri. Taxonomy (NCBI): domain Eukaryota; kingdom Metazoa; phylum Chordata; order Ceratodontiformes; family Ceratodontidae; genus Neoceratodus; species Neoceratodus forsteri. The sequence goes on from CM057456.1 coordinate 856,842,606, forward strand.
ATAACCAGCAGCAGTAGACAGCACCTCACCAAGCGGATTAGCAGTGTATTCTGAATCAGAATTGCTTACTGAGCTAAAAGAAGCTACAGTAAAACTACCCAAAAAAGGTTTTTTTTTTTCTTCATTTTTTTTAACATGACAGGGATTAACTAGACACATGTGAAGGTGTAATTCAAACCAAGGTACTGTAAGTAACACTGTCACTTCAAGATGTAAACAAAATAATTGCACTCAGTATAGAAACAGACTGACAAAAATAATTCTTTTAACCTCACAAAACTGTGCTACGGAAATAAAATGACAAATAACAGACAGAAATAATTAAGAATAAAATTGATGTAAACAAATCAGACTAGTGCTCACAGGGCTGCCATGCTTGCTAGCTGAAACACCTCTCCACCTTGACATGGCACTACTTGACAAGACAAAGCAAAACCACTACTTTCAACTAAATAAATCTACAAAACTTCAAACAATGGCAATCCAGCATTACAATGCACGCTTGATACTTTTTTGTGAGTGATTTGGTTTAAAATACTCAGCTTTCAGACTAACTTTAAAGGTTTCTTGCTCAGACAAGCAGGGACATACTTCTCTCCAACTCTCTCATCATAAGACTACACTGACCACATCCTCCGCTTGGCATACAGTTCTTGTCAGTACCACGTGACCTCCAATACCATGGTACACTGCAAACTTCTACAATATGGGCCCCACTTCATCAGTGAAGTTACCAAATTCACCATTCACCAAGTTAGCTCTATACTGCTTTGATAGAGTCAGTAGGTGACCTACCACAGGTAAGGGTTTATAGTAACTTAAATATCTTATTGACTGCTTAAGACAACCAGCAACCATGTGGACAAAGCTGCTGCTAAGCAGCTGTGTCTGTAATAATGCAGGTTGTGACAACATACTCATTTTGACATCATGCTGTCTTTAGAATCTGATGTCCTTGACTGAATTGGTCAGTCTATGTTGAGACTCGCCTGCAGTCTGTGAGAGACTCACCTGGAGAGAGCCAGGACATGCTGCTGTATGTATGTACCTGAAGAGAAATGGCTTTCTGCTCAGTGGACCTGACCTAATGAAGAAAAGCAGAAGACATGCTGCCTCCATGTCATGAATTGTTTTCATTTGTTTATTTTTGTTTTTATTTTTGGTTGTTTCCTGTAAAGACTGAAAATAAACCTACACTGTTAGTGGTTTACTAGGTATCAAGGTCTGTCTATCACACACAGCCTCCTAAACATGGTGTCAGAAGTAAAAGAGAAGCTTTCATTGGATTTCGGACCCGACGTCCAGATAGACCAATGTACCGAGTGCCTCAAGAACATGTTTTAGGTGATCAGAGAAAAATGAAGATGGACACTGTCTTTGAGATAAGCATGCAGGGATTTGTGCAGGCCCTTTTTACAAAGATGCTGAACTGCACCCAGGACAATGCATGGCAGTCCATGAGTTCGACAGAGGAACTAAGGAGTGGTCAAGGCAGGCCAGAGGTGCAAGACGACTCCCAGATGGTGGAGATCCTTGTAAGACTGGTCCAGTTGCTGAGTGGTTGATGGTTTGAGGCAGAACAATGCTGTCAAGGCTCAACTCTGGTGCCAGGGGTTGATGGAGAGGTCCCAGTCAGAAGGCTCAGAGGAAGAATCAGAGGAGGACAGTTCCCAGACACAGCTGGAGGAGGAGTCCATGATGGAGCAAGACCTTCCAATATTGCCCAAGTTTCCAGTTTACTATTTGCTGGAGGATGGAGATGCCAGCATAGATGTGAGCAAGACCCCTGATGAGACTGTGATTGGGGATACAATATTTGGAGTAATGACAATTAAGAAAGGAGAGGCCTATATAAAGGCTGAAGGGACTTGTGCTTGTTTATGCCATCCATTTCTAGTCACAATAATGTTATTCAAGATATTACTTACTGGGTAGGCTTCAAACTGGAGATGCTGCTATTGGGAAATTAATGCAATATGTAAAAGCTAAAGAAAGTGTACCTGTTAATGGTGAGGTGGGTGTGAGACAGTCCTCATGGTATGAAGTACAAAGGGGTGTTCTTTACCATATGAGACCCAATCCCTGTACCCAGAGAGTAGATGCCCAGGTAGTAGGGCCACAGACCTACCAGCAGCAAGTGATGGAGATTGCGCACTCCAGTACCTGTGGAAGGCATTTAGGAAGACAAGGGGCACTGGCTAATTTGTTGCCCCACTTTTACTGGCCAGGCGTGTACAGACAGGTTTCAGCCTCCTGCAAGGCCTGTTCTGTCTGCCAGTCTGTGTTGGTGACTACCAGGTTGGTCAGGGAAAAAGTACCCCAGGGTAGAAAAGGTGCCCATACACTAACTAAGAGGATGAAGATGGCATACCCAAGGGATGAAGCCAACTGAGGAAAAGAATGGAGGCCATAGAAAATGAAAGGTAACCTTCCTCCTAGGCTGAGTGGGATATAAAAGTGAAACACTTCTTCATTAACTAAGGTTGAGAGGCTAAAATAAAAATGGAATGGCAAAGATTTATGAAACTGGTATATCGTAAATGGCAAATAGTCCAAGGTAAAATACATTAAATGTTTGTTTGTGCTTATAACAAAAACCTACATAGGAATATGTAGGTGGGAATGTTAACAGACCCTGCATTGGGGGTAACACCACTGTTTACCCTCAGGTGTCTGAAACTGTAAAAAGGAGACAAAAGATATTGTGGGTTTGCGTAGTAGGTGGAACCTAAGGAAAGGGAAAGGGCCCATACTTAGTACCAACATATCTGTGGGATGGCTAGGACAAATTAGCCTGCAAATTTGCTACATGTTGTGGGGACACATAGATTGTGTGGGGCGAGACCCTGAGTATATGTCAAATGTTTGTTTAGAAGGTTAAGGTTAGGGGTTGGTTAGAGAAAGGAAAACAAAAGCTTCCCTTATGGTTTTCCTCTTAGGCAGAGGGGATATGTGATAGTGTCAGTAGGTAACCTATTGTAGGTAAGGGTTTGCAGTAGCTAAAATATCTTATTGACTGCTTAAGACAACCAGTAACCATGTGGACAAAGCTGCTGCTAAGCAGCAGTGTCTGTAGCAATCCTGGCTGTGATGTCATACTAACTGTGACATCATGCTGTCTTTATAATCTGATATCCTTAACCGAATTGGTGAGTCTGTGTGGAGACTTACCTGACCTGAAGTCTGTGTGAAGACTCACTGGAAGTCTGTGGGAGACTCACCTGGAGGGAGCCAGGACATGCTGCTGTATGTATGCACCTGAAGAGAAATGGCTTTCTGTTCAGTGGACCTGACCTAATGAAGAGAAGCAGAATTTATGCTGCCTCCATGCCTTGAATTGTTTTCATTTGTTTATTTTAATTTTTTATTTTTTTTCTGTAAAGACTGAAAATAAACCCACACTGTTAGTGGATTACTTGGTATCAAGGGCTATCTATCACACAAGCCTCCTACAACTGCAAAATAGAACTTTGCAGGGTCGATTAACTTTGTGAATTATGGTGAATTAATGAAATAATCCATAACAAAAAGTTAGCCAGCTCCTCAAACTACTACTTTACTTATTTATTCAAAAGTTTTACCAGAAAGGCATGCTGAGCAGAGTACAGCTCAATTCCAGAAGTGTCCTGGGGGACGGGTAAGGGGGTACATATATAATAATAATACAAAGTGCAAGTCCATACAGGTAAACATACAGTCAGATCAGTGCAGTACAGAACAGTACATTTAGCCCGTGAAACAGGACAAATTCAATTCCATCAAGTCCCAGCAACACATAGCATCTAATGATCAGTGGGGGAAAGGAGCACTGCCTGCAGTGGGAACTGGCTTGGATATATGTACAGTTAGGAGAGAAGTGGGCTTTCAGCAGTGTGTTTAGGTGCTGTGAGGAGGGGGCATGTCGAATGGTCATTGGAAGGGAGTTCTACAGTTTTGGCATCTGATATTTAAAGGCTGCTTGGCCTGCAGCAGAGGTGTGTGGAATGGTCAGTTGGCAGGAGTCATGATACTTGACTGTGTAGGCTGTGGGGATGGGAGTAGTCAGTTCTACTTCAAGATCTGGGGGAAGGGACTGGTCCCAGAACTTGGAGGCCATCTTTGCACAGTGTGAGTGTCTCCAGTCTTGGAGGGATGGAAGGCCAAGCAACTGGTAAAGGTTGCAGTGGTGGGTGGTGGGTGAACATTCGAGGGTGAAATGACAGAAAGAGTGAAATAGAGGGTCCAGTCTGGCTAGGGTGGACTTGGTAGTGGCACTGTAAACCACATCACTGTAATCAAAGATAGAGAGAATCATTTGCAGCACAATTGCCCAATGAGCTGGCAGCATGATACAGTCACAGTTACAATATAGAACACCCAGTCTGGGGTGTAGCTTTTTGTGAATGGCATCAATATGAGCAGAAAAGTTGAGGTGCTGGTCAAGCCAGACCCCAAGATATCTAAAAGAGGTGCAGACCTCCATGGGGTACCCATCCAGGGTGTGGAAAGTAGGGGTGAAGGGGAGCCTAGAGAGTCTCTGCCTGGTGCCGAAGGTCAAGGAGACTGTCTTCTTGGGATTGAGAAACAGTTGGTTTGAGCAGAACCAGAGCTGAACGTTCGTGAAGTCCTGCTGGAGTCTGGACTCCACTTCAGTGGTGGTAGAGCCTGATGTATACAGGACTGTGTCGCCCGCATACATGTGAAATAGATGTGTGTGGGTAGGCAGAGGATAGGTAATTTAGGAAGATGGAGAACAAGAGCGGGCCTAGGACTGAGCCTTGGGGTACACCTGTGGAGACTTGGAGGGGGGTGGAGGTTATATTACCAGTTTTGATGGATTGGGACCTACCTATAAGGTAGGAGTGGAACCAACTGGTGGCCTCACTGGAGAGCCCAGCCTTGAGTGAGCTTGAACAGGAGGAGCGGGTGTGAGATGATATCAAATGCCTTAGCCAAATCTATAACAATGGCAGAGGTGATGAGACCTGAGTCCATGCCGGTAAGGATAGAATTTGTAAGCCTCAGGAGGGGAGTTGTGGTGGAATGTGACTTCCTAAAACCAGACTGGATAGGTGAGAAAAATGAGCAGGAGTAAAGGAAGAAGGAGACCAGAGAAAGAACAAGATGTTCCTGGAGTTTAGCAAGAATGGGGAGGAGAGAAATCAGGTTACAGTTGCCAGGGGAGGAAGTGTCACCACCTTTGGGAAGGGGGATGATGGTGGTGTGCTTCCAGTCTGATTGGACTGAAGCAAACATGAAGGAGAGGTTTAGGAGAGAGGCCAGGGGAGTGGCAATGGCAGGTGCTGTCAGGTAGACCATTTTCACATCAGTCCGGAGGGGCACTTTCCCTTGGAGGGATTTAGGGCAAGCAGGGTTTGAGTACTTCCAGTAGAGTAACCTGTCTGAAGCAGAATGTGGCATTTGAAGTGGGGACTTGGGCATGGGGAGGAGAGGGGGTAGCAGTTGACAGAGGGGGTGAAAATGTGGCCAGGAAAGCTGAGGTGCATTTAGTAAAGGAGTTGAATTCTGAGGCTACTTTGAGAGGTTCCATGATAGTGGTGCCATCAGAGCTAATGGAACGGGTGGGAGGTTGTAAAGGGAGGGAGAAAAGAGATCTCACCACTTTCCAGAATTTTGCCGGGTGGTTCATATTAGTGTGGAAAGAGGTTTTGAAGTAACTTGCTTTGGCCCAGCATATTTGTTTCATACATGCATTACGGAGTGAGCGATACTTTAGGTGATCCATGGAGGAGCCTGTGATTTTAAAGGATTTCCCAAGCCCGGTCTCTGGCTCTGAGATGAGCCAAGATGTCAGCAGAGATCCCGGGCAGGTGTGCTTCCCTCACCTGAGCCTTTCTAATTGGAGCATGTCTGTCCCAGATGGGGATGAACTTGTATGTGAAGTATTCAAAGGCAGAGTCAATAGAGGTAGCACTGGAGATAAAGGACCAGTTGGTAGTTGCCAAGTCATTGTGCAATGACGCGCTATCCAGAGATTTATAGGATCTCTTCAGGATGGTTTTGGGGGCTGGGGCCTTTGGTCTAAATATTTTTCTCACCGAGAAGATCATTTCATGAGGTGATCACTCAGGGAGTCAGGTAATAATCCTGCTGTGAGTATCCAGTGTGGGTGAGAGGTAAGGGCCCAGTCCAGGAGAGTATGGTTTTGAGATTTAGTGTTCAAGCACTAGGGTTCAGTTATCATCCGAGCAAGGTTTAGAGCAGCTACTTGGTTCTGAACATTCTTGCTAGTATTGGAGAGCCAGTTTGTGTTAAAGTCTCTGAGGATGTGAAGTTCACCCTCAACGGCATGCAATATGAGGGCTCGCTGGTGGTCTATGATAGCAGGAGGGGTGTAGTCAGGGGAGCAGTAGGAGCCAGCTATATAGACGGGCCTTGTGTGGCAGAGAGAAAGTTTGATCATCATGGCGTCGATGGATTGCTTGGGTAGTGCAGGCATGATGGGGTAAACTGAAGGGAAGATTTAATGTACAAGGCTATTCCACCTCCCCTTTTGTTACCGGGGTGATCCTAACAAATTATAATATAGCCAGGTATAGAGATTTCTTTGTCAAGGTTGTGGGGTTTTAGCCAGGTCTCCAAGATAACCATGATGTCAGGGTTTAGTGATATGACTGTTGATTGCAGTAGGGTAATTCTGAACAGAGGGCTACAGATATCTAGATGGACTAGTAGTAGTCCCTAGGGAGATATGGGGGGGGGGTGGGGTTGAGCCTGGTGGAGGATTACGGATTGGGCTGAAGGTGGGGGTAGGACTGGGGTTTGATTCTATATCCCCAGCTGGTAGAAGCAGCAGTGTGAGACATATTTTAGCTTTTGATAGATCAGACAGGAGCTCCCTGTGGTCAGCAGGTGACAGGGATATCCTCGAGGAGGTGTGCAGGACATTTATTTTTAGAGCAAGCAACCCTATATGAAAGAAGGGTGGAAGTATGGAGGGTCCAGCCACATAAATGAGGGGGGCTCCCGGGTGGCGTACCTTCTGTGGAGGTGGTGGAAAGGGGCAAGCAGGTGGCTGGGTTACTTAAGAGTGGGCAGTAGGACATCAGTGCAGGATATAGTGAGGGTGGGAGAGCAACTAGAGGCACTAGGGTAGCAGCTATTAACATGCTTAGCGGAACCATGCTTACAGCATGGATGAGAATGACTCAGTGACTGGTTTTAACATGAAAACCATGTGATCTGTATGGAGCTATTTATGGCAGAGTTTACCAAGGGTGGTGGGGGGGGGACAGCTGACGCTAAGCATCGGCAGGGCGAAACTTGGCCCCAAAACAAACAGTCTGATTGTTCTTTGTTCCTCGTGGTACATGCAGCACTCGGCTGCAGCTCAGCACACAGCTCAGGGATTTAGTGGTGGGCTAGTATCTGCTTTTAGGGATCCAACAGCAGCGCGGGGAGGGCTACCTCTAAGAGCTCTCATGACCACCTCGGGAGCTGAAGGAAAAGAAAGAAATAATAGGTAAGCTTATATTTCTGGCTGGAATGGGGGAGTGATTTAAGCCGAGTAGGCAGGGGGTGAAGGGGGCACAATGAGAACATTTTCTGCACAAACAAATGTATGGGAGTTCAAATTGTGCAAAAAGCAATGCTAGTCTGCCTAGAGAAATGAAATACAATTCAGCATAGATTAAGCAGCAGTTCCTAGCAGTACAGAAATTGAACATTAAAGCTCCTTGCAGTACAGAGTTTAAACAACATTAAAAAGCTCCTTGCAGTACGGCTACTCATAGAACAAAATTACTTGTGGCTACAAGGCTAATTGCTCTAAAAGTGACTATAGGGCTAAAACTTTGAGGTGTGGGTTCAGTGAGCTACTATGTACTACTGCACAGCTTTTAAAATGCCGAGTTAAGGAACCCTTTAAAACAGGTGAAAACCCCATGAATCGGGAAGCTAATCAATTATGGCATCCTGTGGGGCCGTACAGAAATACAGCAGGATATATTTAAAATAGAGCACAAGAAAACTATCTCCATTGGTATGCTGACATTGTGTGAGCCAGAGGCGCAAATTTGAACTTGGCACCAAAACAAACAGTCTGACTGTTCTTTGTTCCTCGCAGTACATGCAACACTCAGCCGCAGCTCAGCACACAGCTTGGGGATTTAGTGAAAGACTCGTACCTGCCTTCAGGGATCCAACACTACTCAACAACTTGTCAGTATATTTCCTTTCCTATGTGCAAAGTTTTCATGATGTAGATAAAGGTTTTAGCACTTTACAGCTTTGCAGTCAGTCAATAAATGAGACTGTGCTTAGAGGGGTGAGAGAGTTACAGAATTGTACTGTTGGAAGATCATCATTGTTCATTCTTTAAGAAAGTATGGCTGGCAATAGGAAGAGAGAGAGAGATAGATCCCTAATTAACAAGTTGCTATCCGGAGCCAGGAAAAAACAGTGGATCACACCTCTGGTTTGACTGCTTTGCCACTCTCTAAAAGGAGGGAGATACAGGAGAAAATGTAAATTGTGCATGACAGGAAGATCAATGTTCCCAGAACTACTCAGTAACTGAAGCAAAAGCTTAACAATTTGCTTCGGAGAAATTAAGATTTGCTTGAAGGCAAGGAGTTAAGGTTGATAAAGGCAATAGGAGGATGGCAATTAAAAAATGGACCAGCCAGCAGAATTAAGTGAAAATTATGTTTAAAGAATCAGTCTGGTGGTGAATTCAACAAACAACTTGTTCCATTATTTATAAACAAAATCTGCATCATGCTTCTGGGGATTTGGTTGTCTGTGCTGAAATTAGCACTAGCATGATTCTCAAGTTCCCTCACTTCTAATAGTGTACCTTTTTCTCCTCCTCAAACAGAGTAACAACAGTCTTAGATGAAGCATGCTATGCTGTGGTCTGTCTGTAGGGCCATTTACATGGCATTTTCTGCACAATTGTAAGTGTGCAGAGCTGTTACAAAGTTGCCACTGTAGTAATGTGAACACAATCTGCATTGCAGTTTCTGCATATATTGCATTTCACCATAATCCCTCATTTCTTGGCATTGCATAGTGTTGTAGGCATTTCCAGTGGCTCTCTGAACAGCTTGCACTCACAACAGTGCCAGGTGTTTTCCAGTGCTGCACTTCAGTAGAGTTCCCAGGCTGCTACATCCCCTCACACTACTGGAAAACCATTCACAATACTAGAAGCTATCCTGCAACACCTCAAAGGCCTGCTGTCTAAATGCTCTTTGAGAACATTTTGTAAACTGCAGTGGAACAGATGGGGCCGGGAGTGATGGAAATTCATGCTGCACTAACGAGGTATGTGCCACACTAGTAGATGTTTGCTTTGCATGCAAGTTGTTGGCACATCTGTGCTAGTCAGTACTTACAGAGTAGCATCAAAAAATAATTCCAAGGACGTGGATTACCACTAAAACTTAACTTTTATTTACTCAGATTAAAATGGGTAGGTAGAAAAAGCAGTGTTACAATCACAAAATCCATTGATGCATTCCAAAGAACACCTCCCAAATCAACAGGACCCCTGTCCATAATGTGTTTCACACTAAAAAGAGCTTTATCAAAGGATAGCAAGTATCTCTAGTAGTAATCCTTAAAAACACCTCTCTTAAAGAAACAGTGTACAACATCACACATATGTAAGGAGCTCAGTTCTCAGAAACCAAGACCTAAATACAGTGTTCATTTTAAAACCAACTAAAAATGTTCAAAAGAACATGAGGCTAAAAAGTGCTAGTTGTTTCCTTAACTAACCAGGTAGTAGCCATGTGTACAAAATGTACAGTGCTTAGAAGCACAGCAAGACCTGAAATCAGGGTGCTTGTATTGTATATCTTGCTATAAGTCCCTTAAAACAAATAACAAAGTGATCTTCAAAGAGGTTGGGTCAGTCACAAAATATAAAACCTGCAAAAAAAATGAAAAAAATACAGTATAATTATGAATTGCAAAGTGACTAGCATAACTTATACCCCCCAAGGCATCCAATTACAATTCAGTACTACAACACCTATTTACTATGGGCCCTGTGCACTATTGGGGTGGAGTGGCTACGCACGCATATCTGGGGCACATAGCAACTCTACCTTGTCACTTCCTGAGGGCATGCAACACTCATGCCCAATCCCCTGTCCATGTGAAGAGCAATGTTCCAGGGTGGGCGAAGGACGTGTCAGCACTATGCGCCATGCATCAAGGCACATAGTGCTGGCCACAGAGGTGCTCAGGGGGCACAGGTTATGCCAGGGAGAAATCTACTGTAAGTCCCCTATGTACCCTGTGAACACAGGGTGCATAGCCCACCCACACACCAAGGCCACTGCATACAGCTGCCCAGTGCCTCCCACTCACCCTGGCACACATCAGAACCCCCAGGACCCCCACACACAGGGGTACAGGACTTGGATGCTGCCTCTGCCCCCCAATGGCACCACCTGCCCACCCCCACTAACGGTGGGGTACAGTGCCTTCCCCCCGCACTGCCGACTGCCATCCCCCATCCTGTCCCTGTGCACCTATCTGGTGCCATTGGAGGGCCAGCGGCATTGCCCTCCACACACCACCACAGCTGCCGGCCCTCGAATATCCATGGGTCATGCTACCAACACGCACTCCCCCCCCCCGCATATGGGATCCACTGTGGGGTCCCGGTCCAGGCATCCGATTGGATGCCTGGCCAGGTCCGTGACTCTGCCCCCAGCAACCCTGCGGAGCCTGCACACTGGGGGTGGAGCCACAGACAGGTGCTGGCTGGTGGTGACTACCTGCTGGTGTGCACCTGCCCACAGGTGCGTAGCTATGTGGGCGGGGTATGCATGGTTTCTGCATACCCCCGCCTGCATAGTGCATAGGTCCCATTTGTTATCACTTATCTTTTTACTTCTTGAAGGCTGAATTTTAATCCCACTATTTTTTGAGGAAAGGACTAATTTCAATTTTGTCATTTAACCCTTTATTCTCCATTGCTCTAAGCGAGAAGATCCAATACTGATTTCTGTGGTAACTGTAAATTTTGACCTGTTGTGAAAAATACAAATCACTTTCATAACCCTGCCACAGGGAGGGATGCTTCTATTAGAGGGTTCATCACTTGATCTACCAGTGGAGTTGTATACCTAGCCCAATGTAGTTGTGGGCATTTCTAAATAGGTAAAATGAAGCGCAGCTTCAAACTAAGGTTTGGTGAACATTTGAGAGCTGTAGTGGGGAAATACATGAGAAATGCCCTTTCACTTCATGTTGCAAAATCCTGAGATGGGAGCCAGCACTCCTTCACTTTTATAGGCAATGAAAACCCGATGCTACAGTACTAGGAGGGGTGGTGACTATAACAATATATTGTAAAAGAGGGAACAGTATTGAATCTTCTTGCTTAGAACAATGGAGAATAAAGGGTTAAATGACAAAACTGAAATTAGCCCTTTCCTCAGAAAATAATTGGATTAAAATTCAACCCTCAAAAAGTAAAAAGATATGTGATAAACAATGGACCCTATGAATGAACAAACTACAGTAGTTGCCAACGTGCTGCACAGCCAAGGTGCATAGGCAACCTTACATGTGAATGCCGCGTGGTGGGGTTCTCACGAACCCCTGACAGCATACATCAAGGGTGTGCAAGTAGAGATGCAGCAAAATTAAATTCTGCTGGTGAAATTGCAGCGAAATCAGCAATTTCACCAAGTGAAATTTTTGCGAAAATGCAGCGGAATTTTGCAATTTCACCCGCAATTTTGCCAACTCACCAGTCCACCACCAGTAGTGAAATTTCACCTGCAGGAGGCAAAATTTCATCCGCGGGTGGTGAAATTTCACCAGAAGTGGCCCAAAGGTGAAATTCCGCTGGCTTGGAGGCAACATTTTGCTCACAGCCATGGATGAAATTTTTCATTTCGCCCAGCGAAATATTTCACGTATTGCGTTAATTACGTGAAATATTTTGCTGGGTGAAAAATTCCAATTTTGCACAACACTACATGCAAGGCACTTGCGCACCCACTGTCCTAGCCCCTCAGGGAGCACCGCACTGTGGGCGTGTTGGCGGTGTGCCTTCACTACATGGCATTCACTAAGCGTTGAAGTGCCAGGCACAGGTGGGGGCACCAGGTACACCATCTGGGACCAGGTGTAAACAGGTACGCACCCCCATGTTCTATGGCTGCCATGCACGGCGGACCAACACTACTGACCTCCGGGCTGCCCTAGTCCACTAGGCTGCAGGGGAGGGCTGGGGCAGCATCCCGGGTGAGTGCCCGGCAGAAGTCCATCTGGTGCTGCTTTACGTAGCCAGCTCCAATGCTGTGCACCCACTGCATGGGTGCAAGGGATCCACTGAGGGACCTGGTACATGCATCTGATTGGATGCCTGCCCGGGTCTGCGGCTCCACCCTTGACTGCCCGTACGACCCTGTGCTCTGAGTGGGCATGGCCATGGACAGGTGCTTAGTGGGTACTAGCGGTAGTACATACTGCCTACCCTGCACCTGTCCAGGGCTATGTAGGTAAACTGGTGGGATATGTGTCTCAGGCATGTATTACCCACCCCTTTGTGCACAGGTGCCATAGTAAATAGGTGTTGTAGTACTGAACTGTAATTGGATGCTGGGGGAGGGTTATCTATTGTGCTGGTCACTTTGCATTTCATAATTATACTGTGTTTTTTTATTTTTTTGCAGGTTTGTATTTTGTGCCTGACCCGACCTCTTGGGAGGTCACTTTGCTATTCGTTTTAAGGAACTTATAACAAGATATACAGTACAGACACCCAACTTCAGGTCTTTCTGTGCTTCTAAGCACTGTACCTTTTGTACACATTGCAACTACCTGGTTAGTTAAGGAAACAGCTAGCACTTTATAGCCTCATGTTCTTTTGAACCTTTTTAGTTGGTTTTAAAATGAACACTGTATTTAGGTATTGGTTTCTGAGAACTGAACTCGTTACATATGTGTGATGTACACTGTTTCTTTAAGAGGGGTGTTTTTAAGGGTTACCACTAGAGATACTTTCTGCGCTTTGATAAGGCTCTTTTTAGAGTGAAACGTGTTAGGGACAGGTGTTCTGTTGATTTGGGAGGTGTTCTTTGGAGTTTTTGGAACGCATCAATGGACTCTGTGGTTGTAACAATGCTTTTTCTACCTACTCATTTTATCTGAGGAAATAAAATCCCAGCACTTTCTCACACAGATTACTGTTTTTGGCCTTTTGGATCTGCAATGGTTTCATATCGATACCTATAAACATGTAATTCCTGAGCTCTTTGCTACATTGTTATGGTAATTTTTCATGCGCTTGTAAAGTGTTTTGTTTTATCGTATTATGACCTGTACTCATTTACTGGGATACTCTCCCAGTCGACGAGGAACCTTTGTAAAAGAGTTTATGCTCAAAAGTTATTTCTGAACCAGCTAAATAAATAAATAATTTGGAGGCAGTATAGTGCAGTGGTTTAAGGCTCTGAGCTGCAAACCTGGAGACTTGGGTTTAAATCCAAAATCCCCACTTGCATAATGTGTGACCTTGACCAAGTCACTTAACTTCCTTGTACTCCCAGGTCACATTTGTAAACAAGTTTTCAGCTCAGTGTGTCCCTTCTTGTAAAAATAACAAAATAAATAAAAAAAAGCTAAGTTGTAATGACAATCCATGTCCTTGGAATGACTTTTTGATCTCACACTGTGAGTACTGACTGGTTATATTTGTGAGTTCACAAATAAATTAAGCAGGTGCCAGCTCCTACAGACTTTGAAACTTTTAACCTTTTGGCCGAGGCACTGCAATTCCCTGGTTACGGTTAAGCTCCTTCTTGCAAATATCTAATCTAGGCCTCTGCAAATACCTTTTTCCAAATGCTCAGCCAAATATTCAGTATTTGGGCACCAGGTATTTGTTATTTGGCCAAATATTTGACATTCAGGGTTTTTTTTTAAAGGAAGAGCTACAGCCCCCCACCCTCCTTCTTAGCCCAGCTCCTTTAAATATAGAAGTGCCCCATCCCCCCTCAGCTAGCACCCAAATTCCCCCACCTCCCCCCAGCACTCACGTTTTGATAAAATTAAACTCCAGTGATGGGCAGCAGGCACAACCCACCCACCTCCATGGCCAGCTGCCAACTTTCATCAGCACTTTCTAACCATTCTTTGATTGTCCCCCCTCACTCCCTCCATTCTGGTGACAGTCACCTTCTATCAGGACACTTGTAGCAGGCTTAGCCATGATCCTCAATACACCCTCTCCCACTGCACCTGCATGCAAGAAGCGACGAAAGCAACTGAAACAGTCCACCCTTCTCAGTCCATATCCAGCCACCTTCTTCTGAATGAAGACACTCACATGCTTGATTGCATAGTAAAAACCAGCTTTGGCGGTGAATTACAAATTTGCAACAGTGCTGCATGTAGTATGATCATTCTCAAGGTGAGTCGATTTGAACATTGCATATATTGTATGCATGATCTTCAAGACCAATGCAGTAAAGCAAGACTGGTGGTGGTGGTAGTTACTATGGTGGCACTGGTGATAGGGCCAGAATGGCACTGAAGATGTTGAGGGAGGAGTATGTGGTAGTACCACTAGTTTATCTGAGACATCACAACAGCAGCAGCATGATGCAATATCATTTAAAGAAGTGCACAGTTGTTTCTTACACAACATGCAGACATGTTTGACAACATTATATAAGACATGCAATTTGGTATGGCAACACTACTACATCCCAGATATAAAGAGGTTTTCATTTCCCCTGGATGCATAGACAATATCAAACAGAAACTGTTGCATACACTTATGATGAAGCAGCAAAGACAGCTCGAAGAAGCCAACAAGAATGTGCATACAGAACATCCTGACTATTCTCTTCCTCATTCTCTTCTGCTGACTTTATGCGGTGCCAGTTCCAGAGGTCAGCATGATTAGAGATGCAGCAAAATTTCAATTCACCAGTTAAGTCAGCTCAAAGTTGGGAAATTCGCAGTTCATAACGCTTTGTGAATTTCTCAGTGGGCACAACAATTCTTCCAGTTATTTCTTTTTTTCTGTCTTTTCTTTAAAACTCAAAACATGAATAAAATCCCTCCCCACACTCACTGTGCTGAACTTCCACTCCCTACCTCTCAAATACTTTAATATGTCATAACCCCTTTCCATCCCACTGCAAGCACCCTCCTCCCCCTTCCTCCTGCAGTAGCAAATTTATGGGTTAACTTAAAATTTAAGTCTATCTAAGACACTGACAATCATTTCATATCTAATACCCTTCCTTTTACCTGTGCTCCAAAAACATTCCTTCCATCGCCTCAGCTTTCAAACTTCTATTTCACCACCTGTGCTTTTATCACTCCTCTCTGCACTCCCCACTACTCCCCCTCCCTCTTTCTCTTTCCTTCCTCCCTTCTTCCCCCTTCTCTTTCTTGCCTAGCACCCCTGCTTCAGCTCTTAAAGCCCTCCTGGCTCTCAACCCCCAGAAAGGTGGGAATCCTAATGGGCTTGATCTCAAGCTCCTACACCTCTCTGCACTGGCTATTTCCTGGTCCAGCTCCTCCCTGCTGAACTTATCATTCTCTCTTGCCTCAGTCCTGGATACCTGGAAGCATGCAACAGTCTTTCCCCTTCCAAAAGGATGTGACTCCTCCTCTCCTGGAAATTTCTGCTCAGTCTCTCTCCTCCCAACCTTATCCAAACTTCAGGTACACATAGTTCTTTATCAACTCTCTCCTTTCCTCGACTCCTCCTTTTTCACCCCCTTTCAGTCTGGCTTCCGCAAACATCACTCCACCACTTTCTCTCTCCTCAAGGCTCACAGATTACATCCATTTTGGCATGAAACAAGGCATCCTCACTGCTGCCATCTTTGTTGATCTAGCAAAAGCTTTCAACACTGCTTCCCACCCTCTTCTCCTGTACAAACTTAAATCAGTGAGTCTATCTGTCTCCGCAACCAGGTGGTTCAACTCCTGTCTTGTAGGTAGATCTCAATCAGTGAGAACTGAGACTGTCTCTCCCTCACTGTACCCATACACACTGGCATTCCCTAAGGTTCCATCTTTGGCCCTTTGCTTTTCTCCATATTCCTCAGCAACCTTCCCCTTAGCCTTCCCCTCTGCATCAATCCATCAGATGACACAGTCCTGTTTTCCTCTGGCTCTTCTCCACCAGAGTTAACATCCAGGCTTCGACTTGATTTTGACACTGTCCAGAACTGGTTGAGGGCTAATCAACTATCCCTCAATGCTAAGAAAATGGTCCCCATGTGTTTCGACACATGACAGAGGCTTTCTAGACTCCCTTCACTCCCCATCTTCCTCACCCTCAATGGGGAAAAAATTGATAACGTAACTTCATTTAAGTATCTTGGTGTCTGGCTTGACTGCCACCTTGATTTTTCATAGCACACAAATGCCATGTACAAACAACTGCACTTAAAGCTCGGTGAACTTTTTAGGAACAAAAGCTGTATCCCTATGTCTGCCCACTGGGACATCATCACTAAAATGATCCTCCCTATTTTTGATTATGGCAACTTAGTCTATGGTGCTGCACCTAAATCCACCCTGGCCAGATTGGATCCCCTCTTCCACTCCTTTTACTCTTTTGCCTTGGCCTGTCCTCCCTGAACTCACCACTGATCTCGCCCTCCCTTCCTTGAATGCCCACTGTCTCATCCACTGTGCCTCCTTCATTTCTATATTCTGGTTGGATTCGCTCCCTTCTTACCTCAGTTCTCTCCTCTCCTCTCCTCTCCTCTATGCCCCTTCCATGTACTCTCTCTGTAATTCAGGTTGTCATTCTCTTTCGCTCCCCTCTTGTAAATCCCTAGCTGGCTAGTCTGGTTTCTCCTTCTGCCTTCCTAATCTTTGCAACTACCTTCCACTAACAGTTCACTCAGGCACCTACAAATGCTCTCTTTCCACTCTTCTCCAAGGCCACACTGCCCCTCCTGTAAATGCCCTTAGCCCCAGTGCCCTACACTTCTCCTTATCTACTCCGACCTTTATGCTTATCTACACTCCACCTTATCCCTTCCTCTCCCCACTTCCCCTCCACCACTCCCTCCCACTCTCTTACTTCTTTCTCACTCCCACCCCAAGTAATCACCCTTTCTATCCTTCCTAATCCTCAACACACTATTCCCCACCCTATCCACCATAAACTGTTCTCTTCTCCTCCTCCTCTCTCTTTTACTCCCACCCCTACTTTACCTTTTCACCTCCCCTGCCTCTCTTTCTCACCTTCCTCTACTTACTCTCTCTCTCTCCTACCCTTTCCTATATTTGTGATGATATTTTCTTGTGTGGGTCGGGTACTTTACACTTCTGATGTTTAGCCTGCATTAATATTTGCTCTGATAATGTATACTATTGTACATTCTGTGTATTGTTGTATTGTTAATACTGTGCTTCTACTTGTTTGTACTAATCCCTCACTGCCTCCTCCAGGATGCATCTGGAAATGAGCTTCATGGCTCAGTTTGCCTTTCCTGGTACATCTCTTTTAAATAAATAAATAAAACATATGAGAAGATTCTAAACAGGCTCAACATGTACTCATTAGGGGATAGGAGAGAGGGGGTCATGACAGAAACTTACAAGTACATGAAGAGACACAACAGGGTTAAAACCATAGTTTATTTTAAACTACAGGTACACACGACCACCAGTGGACACACCCTAAACTACTGTGCCCATTTCAACAAGGACATTAGGAGATATTTCTTTGTGGAAAAGATTGTGGGTTAAATGGAACCGACAACCCAATGATGTGATTGATGCTAATGCTATCTTGGGGAATCAAAACCCAATGGGATAACTACAAGGGGGTAATTAGAAATAAACAGGAGGTCAGTAGCATTGGGCATGCCAAAGTGAATGAGTAAAGCAAAGTAAGACTAACAGGGCAAACTGGGTCGGCTTTTTGTCTTTATTTGTCATACACTACATGTCTATATATTTAATGGAGATGCCCAAATATGTGCCTGTGGGGCTATGGACTGGTACATTGGTATTTAGCTCTTCTCTGTGAGGTGCAGAGACAAGGCATATCCCAGAATATGTGTGTGTGTACATGTGTGCATGTGTGTATGCATGCGTGTGTGTGTCTCAGGCGTGGATTGGGTAGTAGTATTTTAGTTCTCTTGTAAATTATGTGAATAAAGGAGTGTGTGTAGAATTTAATGATTCTCAAGACACATATCCCAGTGGCCTCAAAATGTGGCAACCAGAATTTATTATTGTCCTTAATCTTTATTTTCCATCCCAAACCCCATATCACATTTCTTTTTATATGCTAAACAGCAAATAGGTTTGCAGATTTCTTTTTTCTTAAAATTTAGATACCAATTTTAGGATAAGAAATTGACAGTTCTTTCATGTTATTAATTGGGCAGAGGTCTGTAGCACAGTGAATGGTGCTAGTGATCACATGTGGTCACAACAGCCTCATCTGACATACTAAACTGGTGGTTTACAGTGGCCCCACTGTGAGTTTTAGAAAAGAAGAAAATGACCTGAAATTGTATGTATATGGAGGTAGTTATGTTTTTTTTCTCATCTGAGGGAATGGGGTTAGTGAAAAGGTTCCAGAATTATGCACATGTGTGTGTGTGTGTGTGTGTGTGTGTGTGTGTGTGTAAGGGGCAGGTACTGTAATATTATTTGGATGGTGAGGGATGGGTTGGGTCTGCCGACTTGAAAGTAGAATCTGGCCAGTGACTGTCCTTTTTGCATTTGCTTGTGCAAGGAATGTCTTGTGCTAGTAGTACATTTCAGAGGTGTGTCTGTGTTGGTGAATGCAAGGCACGGTTTAGTAGGTGTGTCCCTCATTCACTAATAAGCCAGCATGCTAGCACTCACACCAGCATTATGCAAAGTGTACACAACTTCTAAGTAAAGTGCCACTGCAATCAGAGACAAGCTCGTCATGCAGTGGCACCAATGAATCACCTCCCGATGAGTGTTTCCTGGTGAAGCAGTTAAATGAACATGGTGGTGGCTGCTGCCACCGTCTGCCACACACAATCCCCAAAAAGCTGACTTTGAGGGTGCCCAATCCCCTGTCGGCATGTTTAACACCCCCCCAAGATTGTGTGACACACTGGAAGCCCACCCCAGTGTGCTTCCCTGTGTTCGGAAGCTGATCACTGTTGCATGTTCCTGCCCCGCCCCACCCCCATTGTGTGCCACACTGGGAGCCCACCCAGTGTGGCCATCCTCACCCCCCCAATGTCATGGGGCACACTGGGAGCCCACCACACTGTGCTCAACATTTTTCCTACAACTGTAAAGAAAGAAAACTGTCTGCGGTGTTCCTTTATTTTTTTATTACCTGGAACAAAGAAAATGGTCCCTCGCTGTCGGGTTCCTTCCCCCAACCCGCACCCACCCTCTGCACACCCCACCTTCCCACACTCTCCTCACCCCATACTTACCTCCGGAGGTTGGCACCGCTATCTTCAGTGGGGTGGAAACGCATCTGCACTCTTCAAAGCCGACCGCAAACTGAAGAAATACCGGTAAGCTGTATAATGGCATAAATGGGGGGTCAACCTAGGTGGATATCTCAGTAATATTTTTGAATTTTGCCTCCAGATTTTCAATATGTGTTGCCTGGGACCCCACCTCATGAACATATGCACTGTCATCTTGTTACTCTATCCTGAAAGGTCATTTTGCAGTCACTGCGCAGAATTACCTTTTGGGACTGATTAATGAAACAACAGTGCCACCGTTCATGAGTTGGGGTCCCAAAAGCCTATATCTTGTAAATCTGGAAAAAATTCCAACAATGACTGTGTTATGAGCGTAGTTGTTAAGCCAACAAGACGTCAGAATCTCACACCTCTTTATATTTTCACCCATATTTTCAGCATTGCCATTTTTTCACACCTCCTTATGATCAATAAAGTTGTTATTTTTCACATCCTGCCCAAAATGTGTTTTCACAAATGTGGTGCACAATGGTGTGGTCTCTCTGTGAAATCAATGTTCACAACACATTAAAAAAATTGCAGTGACACTGTTCATGAGCAGAGGTCCCAAAATGCCTATGTTGAAAATTTGGTTAAAAAAATCCCCAAAATAATTGTGTTATGGGTGTGCAATTTTTTAGCACCTCCTTATGAACAGCACAACTGTCATTTTTCACATCCTGCCCAAAATGTGTTTTCGCGCATGTGGCGCACAATGGTGCAGTCACTGTGTGAAATCAACATTCAGGACAAATTAACAAAATTACAGTGACACTATTCATGAGCAAAGGTCCCAAAATGCCTATGCTGAAAATCTGGTTAAAAAAGTCCCCAAAATAATTGTGTTACGGGCATGCATTGCACAGTTTCTACGCATGATCATGACTTCACCAATTTTTCATATTTTCTCTCCAGATTTTCAACATTGCTATTTTTGTATACCTCCTTATGAACAGTACAGTTATCATTTTTCACATCCTGCCCAAAATGTGTTTTCACACATTTGGCACACAATGGCACGGTCGCTATGGGAAATCAATGTTTGAGACAGATTAACAAAATCACAGTGATGCTGTTCATGAATGAAGTTCCCAAAATGTCTATGCTGAAAATCTGGTTAAAAAAATCCCCAAAATAATTTTGTTACGGGTGTGTGTTGTGCAGTTTCTATGCACACTCGTGACTTCACCAATATTTTACATTTTCACTCCAGATTTTTAACAGTGCCATTTTTTACACCTCCTCATTAACAGTGCCACTGTCATTTTTCACATTCTGCCTAAAATGTGTTTTCACGCCTGTGGTGCCAAATGGCACAGTCGTTGTGCAAAATCACCTTTTGGCTAACAAACTCATAGTGCCACTGTTCATGAGGTGGGGTCACAAACAGCCCATGGTGAAAATTTGGAGTGAAAATACCAACACACACCTGGGACATTATGGTTTTCAACCTTAACACCCACCCCATACAGACTGACAGGTGTCAGGGGTGAGGCTTGGCATTGTCGGCTGTAATGCTCACACCATTCCACCCCCACCCTGCAGCCAGTAACAGGCAGTGAGGTGTGTCTTGGACTCTTCAGCCCCAAAGTTCACCCCATTCTCTTATACTGCACCTATCTCAGGATATTTCCTTTTGGAATGGGGTGAGTGTAAGGCCCGAAGACCCCAAGGCACACTGCAACACTTCTCGGTGTCTGCATGGTAGGGAGAGGTGAAATGGTGTGAGCATTATGACTGACACCCCAAAGGCACACACTAATGCCTGTCACTCTCTGCAGGGTGGGGCCATGGTTGGCGTCAGTTCAATATTTCACTGCCAATCCTATTCTGCATCTCTTTAAGTCCTGCACTACCAATGCTAATGCCAGCAAGCCAACATTCAGCATTGGCAAATGCTTGTTTGCTAAGAGAGACAAAGGGGGAGAAGATGGAGAGAAGATGGGGAGAAGAGAGAAAGAGTGACGGGGGAGAAGAGAGAGAGAGAGGGGGAGAAAGACAGAAATAGAGCCAGAGGGAGAGAAAGAGAGAGTCTAGGGAGTGGGATATATATATATATATATATATAGAGAGAGAGAGAGAGAGAGAGAGAAAGAGAAAGAGAGATAATGGGGAGAAGACAGAGAGGGGAAAGAGGGACCATACCTCTCAGCTTTCTCTGATTTTCAGGGTTGTCCCTGATTTTGCCTCAAAATGTTCCTGTCACTCCTAAAATGTGTGTTTCTATGACTGAACAGTGGATATATTGTAGGCTCACAATATTGTCAAACAGAGTTACAGACGTGTTCTTCTGCAGACAAAGTATTTTACACCAATACTCTTACACTGCCTGCTTCAGGGGATAGAACCAATTGTTAAACTGTGTCCCTCATTTTACTTCTTTGTCACTGATTTTTTTTAAGCCATGTCCAAGTGCCAAACACCACTGCAAATACCTGCAAGCAAATGTTTGGCATTGACAAATGTTTGTTTTACTCTGTTGAGCTGTAATAACAAAAAACATACTATGATGCGTTTAAGCTGAAAAAATGGAAACTACTGAGCTGTTGTTTAAATGGTTTGCAAGTAAACTATCTGCTATTTCATTGAGTTTGTGGATGCCAAAGCCTATGATCCCCAGTTTTGTAGTTTCTGTCAAATATAATAAATGTTTCTGCTGATCTGTAATGCATATCAGGGTAATAATCTTTTTTTCTGAGTAATTTACAGAGGGAACTGATTTTCAAGCAGCTCTATTTTATAACAAAATGGCAGTTGTATATCTTGAATCAAGAAGAATGCTGCAGTAACATTTCATAAACAGAGCATGCTTGCCAATATTTCTTCGCAGACAACATAACAACTGCACAGTTCTGCCACTTAATAGACTGATGCAGGGATCTCCTGGAAGTAATTTGAACTGAGCTACAGGCTTTCACTGGAGGACATGTTTATATGTTGCCTTTTTCATCGGTCATCAGCACTTCTCTATACTTCTATTTGCTTTACCTTTTTCATGCAGATTTTTCAAGTTCAGATTTATTTAGATAAATGCTATTTGAATTGAATCAAACATGCACATCTGCATGAATCTGGTATAAAATCAGTGTGGTGATCCTATTACAGTAGCATGTATATACTGTTGTGGGGAAGAACATGGGCATGGTTCCCACATACAGTATGTTAGCAACAATCTATTGGCAGCAGCAGTTATTAAATTACTAATCTAAAGAAAATGGAAATATTTCACACCAAGCCAAGAATTAGTTGGTGTTCTGTTTATACTGTGAGATATTCAAGCGAAAACGTCCCTCCTCTCACTCATGTTTTCTCCTGTACCTGACTGCTCCCCTTGCTGTTGGCTCTTACCCTAGGTGCTGAGGTAGCTCAAATGTCATATTTTGTTGATTGCTCATTTTGCATTGACTCCAGTTTTAATCTATGTTCTCTAATTGCATTTTTTTTTGTACCTTACCTATGTCTATGTTATGCACTGTAGTTTGTATCTCTTATTCCCCTCCCACTGGTCAACCTGGAAATGAGACTTGACTCGGTGTGCTTTTCCTGGTCACCAATCTTCACATAAAAATAAATAAATTCTACAATGTTACTTGTTTATGTAAATCTTTTCTAATATGGTGCTGTTTGTAAAATGTTTTTTGTGTTAAAAAAACAAAACATGCTTTAAAAACAGCCTACTCTACAGTAAACAAAACATTGAATTCAGAAATATTTTCCAGTTGTATTGCAAGGCACAACATCATACAATAAAGGTTCATTTAAGTTTAAGATAGCTCAAAGGAAGGCTGCATTTTGTCCCTGTGTATTTTATTCTATTTCCTTTGAAGTCATTAATTAGCAGTCTTGGGTAGGCAGATCTCATTTACAACCAACAGCAGTGCTAATAGAAGTGTTTATCTTAGCTTTAATTTATGGAGCTGAGTAACAGCAACATGGCTCAACTCACTCTAAAAAATTAATACAACATAACCTGACTAGATCACAAGATTATTCAATTCATTTTTAAAATGTAACATACTTTTTATGTCATCAAACCAGTGCATTTACTGACCTGGTAAAATTGCATCTTTAATATATGAACATGTGAATTAACCTGCAGAAGAAGGCCTTTTGATATATCAGGTTCACTCAATTGTGTAGCCCTTGAAATAGAGATTACAGTAGGTCCTTCCCTCCTTCCTTACCAAACCTGATTTCCCTTCACTCAGTCCCATCCTCTATTTATTTATTTATTCATTCATTTGTTAACTAAGTTGATGCACTGATCTGAAGACCTTTTTAAGGCATGGCCTGGGCCAGATTACTGGCACATACAGTGGTAAAACAGTCAGTACAAACAGTTTGAACCCCTCCCTTTCTATCTTTTGATTTACAACCTTATATGGGAGTTCATTCCACTCCGACACTACCCATCCTATAAAGAAATGTCTCTTGACTTCCTTCTTGAACCTTCCACTGACAGTTTATAACAGTGCCCCCATGTGGTCTTGTTTCACTGAGACAAAAAAGGTCCCCAATATCCGCCTCGGTTACATCTTTCAGGTACTTGAAGATTTCAGTCGTGTCCTTTACTCCCTCATCTCCTCCAGTAAGTACATATTGAGTTCTTTCAGTCTGTCCTTATACCCTGTCCTGCAGTCCCTGAAGCATCTTTTTTCCCTCATCTCCACTGCTTTGAGTAGCTTAATATCCTTCTTCAGGTAGAGACTCCACTATTGCATGCCATATTCCAGGTGCGCTGCTCCAAGGATACGTTCAACAGCAACCTCTCCCTTACTGCTCCTGAACCCTCTAGAATACATGTAAATGGTTTGCCTCTTATCTTTA
This sequence comes from Neoceratodus forsteri, assembly GCA_016271365.2. Lineage (NCBI taxonomy): Eukaryota > Metazoa > Chordata > Ceratodontiformes > Ceratodontidae > Neoceratodus > Neoceratodus forsteri. Next base: position 856,866,860 of record CM057456.1, read on the forward strand.
CAGGTAGAACCCAGATGGGAAACTATCAAGTTCTTTCCCAGTAGTACATGGTGTAACACAAGGATCAATATTAGGACCGTTGTTACTTCTTCTATAATTAAATGAATTTCCAAACCCCAGAAACCACTCAAGTATAAGACTATATGCCGATGATATGGTCCTAGTGGCAGAGGGAAACAACCACAGAGAGGTGGAGGATAAACTGCAACAGGACATTTTAGTAAGGCAGGAATGATTCCTCTCCTCTATTACTAAATACCAAGAAAACACAAACTATGGTTTTCAGTGCCATCCTAACTAGGCAGAGAAAAGAAGCTCCCAAGTTAGCAACGAAAACAATAGAAGGTGAAACACTAGCACAAGTTATCCGTTACAAGTATCTAGGAGTGATTTTTGATCAACACCTGTCCTTTAGTTTACATATTAAAGCACTAACCAGGAAAATTAATTCCAGAATAGTAACACTACACAGAACATCCTATTATTTGACTAAAGGAGTACAGGAGACTGTGGCAAATCCAACTAATTTTACCAGTTATAGACTATGGTAATCACATTTATGGACATGCAAATAAGGTTCAGTTATGTGGAGCAGATAGTCTGTAACAGACTGGCAAGATCTACATTTCAATGCAATTACAACACACATCACTGGGAGATATGTTAAAGGTTAAGATGGCATCCTCTGGAAAGGAGGAGAAAATGAATTTGGGCAACCCTGGTGCAAAGAATCTTAGAAAAAGATACACTCCCATGTCTAACTGAAACATTAGTCCAACCAAATCATAGTTTTTTGCTGAGAAACAAAGGCGCTAGGGACTTACTAGTTCCTAAACTAAAAAGAACAGTATGGAAAAATTGCCTTCCAATATAAGACTGCGAAAACATGGAATGAGACAGTACCAACTACAAGAGATAGAACTCCCAACAAGAACCTTCAGAACTGCTGTGCAAAAATAATTATGCTATAGATATTATTGTTATAAGTGAAATGTACTTTTTAAAGTGTTTGTATTGACCTGAAAGATGTATATGTTTTTCTTAAATTGTTTCTGCCCTTTTGTTATTTATGTGAAACCTAAGTGTACGATCAAACAGGAACACCTTGTAAATAGGGCATACAATTGCCTTAATTGCATGAATATATGTCAAGCCCTGAATGAGAAGGCTTACTACTACATATAGCCTAGCATTCTGGTTGCCTTGGCAGCTGTCTGTCTACACTGTATAGTCTGCCTTAGTTTGCTGGTAATGGCTATCCCCAAGTCCTTTACTTCCTCTAATTCTGTTACCTTGACCCCTTGGACAGTCCTCTGTTGTTGGGTTCTTTTTTCCTATGTGCATATGTACACAAGTGTAGGGATGTATACTTGAAAATATAGGATGTGACAGAGGTGAGAGTGAGATAGTAGAAATATTTTCACAAGTTATACATGACTTGTTCTGACCTCACGGGTGGCAAAGCCACAAGTGAGGTCAGAACAGGTTGAGTATAGCAAGTGAAGGTATTTCTACTGTTTAACTCTCACCCATGCCACATTTGACTTGTACAACTGGTGTTTAGGTGGTTTTGTGATAGAAATGATAAAAAGTTAAAAAAATAAAACGTACAAAATGTAAACTGTATCACTCAAAGCATCTAATGTCTGCTGGCTTCAGTGTTGCACATAGCTATTGTGATATCATCAGCATTGTTAAAGCTGCTCTCTGATTGGTTCAGTATTCCACTGTTTAATTGAAACCTTTCAACTTGCAAGATAGCACTACTATCTTTACAGCAGGCAGTAAGAGAGTGGTGATCTCTTGCAGAGTTTTAACCTACACTTATAATAATAAGGGATATGCAATGGTCTGACTTTTAAAATATGCATTTTATCTTAAGTAATGAGAAGGCAAGACCATTTCTTAAAAGTGATGTAAACTGCATATTTTTAGTCAGCCATTGTGTATTTTGCTTATACATTATACGTTTACTAGGTTTAACTGCTTTAAATCAGTTTTTTTGTGACAAATTAACTGTTTCTCTTTAATCTGAACTACTGACTTCAGTGCTGTATATGGCTACTGTGATGTTAATGGCATTGTGAAATCTGCTCTCTGATTGGGTCAGTAGTCAATTGTGATGTACACAACCTTTAAGTTAGAGATGAGACTATGCAACTTGTTACGTTATAAAGTTTGGTTCAACCTGCACAATTTATTATTTCACATGTGGAATAAAATCATATCACCAATTAGAATCCCATACATTTGTTTTAGCATAGAATCCAAAATAACAGCTGTCAGTAACTTTAGCTACTCAAACTAGTTCTGTTCCATAATTGCTTTAAAGGGCTACTGACACCTCACAGAACACTTTAAAAAGCATACTAAAGGGGCACAATTCTTATTGTATTCCATTTTTATTTTACATATTTCTCCTCCCCATTATTTATTACTAAGGAAATTTGCATGAATATATGATCTTTATTGCTTGGAGTTTCTTTAGAGTATATCTGCCTCTATAGCTTACTCCCTACTTCAAGTCATAAACTTCCATTGTGACATCACAATCTGTTGCAATGGGAATAACTGTGATATCACAGGCAATGCTCTGTGACTTCAGGTAGGGAGAAAGCAGCAGGAATAGACAAACTCTTCAGGAGTAAATATCCTCTTTTTATGCAGATGACCTCATAATTAATGGGGATGAGGAATGCAGCACTAATAAAACATACAAGCTGGACTGTGTCTCAATATTAGGTTTTGATTAAAAAAAAATCTCCTGAATGTGTCACCACATCTTTAAAGAACACAGTTCAAACATTCCAAACAAAAAGTAAATTGTGTCATTAGCAGAAAGTATCCTAACACCAATCTCAAATGCAATTAGAACTTAAAAAAAAGTAAAATAGAACTTGCACTCAGTTTAACTTGTATTCACATTCTATATTAATTAAATCTATTCTATTCAATGTTTAAGGCAATGATGTTGTACTTAACTTATGTTATTCTTATGTCTTGGAAAATGCCAGTGTGACTGCCAATGTAAAAACAAATTCTGTAGGTGTCTGATTAGTGCATTGAAGTACACGCTTAACAACACACATATAGTTTCCTTCATGCAATTTACAGGTCGACTATTGAATACAAAGGTGTTGCAACACCTTCTGTAGAAATTATTAGTAAAATACAGTACTGACTGGAATGATCATTATGGAGTTATCCCCCCTCCACAAAAAAAAAATAATAATACTTGCTAGCTATTAAAACTATAGTGTGGTAAATGATCAATAACATATCATAAAGTCAATCCAGGTCCTGCCAGTTTTCAAGAGACTGAGAATATTATATACCACATTAGAGTTCTAAATTAAACATTTAGTTTCCATTTTAAATTAAGTGTGACACATGATAATCCCATCTGATCTCCTCTGCACCACTACAGAACTAGACAGAATAACTTCTGTACTCCAGTGTACAAATACTGAGCCATCCATGGTTCTGTCTGTGCTCCTCTGCACAACTGTAGGGTCATGCATGGGTAATATAGATGCCTAGGAGGACCAGGTGGATCATATGGCCTGAGATCCCCAGAAGTCTCTGACACTATTCATTTTCTTCTCCATAGTGCCAACATCCATACCATTCACCGGCACAGCTTCCCATTAAACAATGGCTGCACCAGTTTCTCATAATATTGAATTCTGCTGCTGCATGGAAAGCAGAAGGCAAGTATTATTGGTGCTAGGTCTTTTTTTTCTCTATAAAATTTCATATGTTTCTATGTTTCATTATCAAAAACACTTTTTCAGAGAAAGAGTGGTGGACAAGTGAAACAAGCTATGGGTGGGAAGTGGTAAGGAACAAATGAGTAAGCAGTTTCAAGCGGAATAGTACAAGCATATAAGTTTAGTCAGAGAAGAGGGGACAGAGACTAAGGATCAGAATGGCCACTAGGGCCACAGCTGAGTAGTTAGATAGAGTGGATAGATTGGGTGGGCCACTAGGTCTTTATCTGCTGACAAAGTCTATGTATGTATGTATGCCTTCCTCTTTATTCCACTGTACAACTGCAGGGCCATCCACATCAATGTATGGGCTTCCCTGCAAAAAAGCAGGGCAATCCATTTCTCTTTCTGTGCTCCAGTTCATAATTATGGGACTGTTATTACTTGTTATTTGCACACTGTATGACAAAAAACATTTTCTCATATCAATCAGCTGTCCCTCATTATGAGGGATGTCCCTACCTTTATCCCTCAAAATTGTTCTGCCCCACATTCATCCCACATGGAAAAGGTGCACAGTAAACTTAGACATTACAAAATAAATTCATAGCATTCTAAGATGCTAAATAAAAACTAAACATTCCAGTAATAAAGGCATTGGTTTCCACAGTGTTCTGAGATTTATTTCCATGTCTGACGATGTGTCCCACATTGTCCTACATTTTAAGTGTCAGTGTCCCATATATCAGTGAGAAAAAGTTGAGAGGTATGTGATGGCCTAATGAAATGTTAATTGATTTATTTATTGATTGATGTCTATGTTTTATGCTCCACTGCAGAACTACAGAGCCACCAATGTCAATGGTGTGTCCCTCCTGCACAGCTAGAGATCATCCATATTCCTTCTGTGGTCCCCTGCAAAACTACTCAGTCATTCACTGCTATATGTGTGATTGAATTCACAATTGCACAGTCATGCCCAGCTCCATCACTCCTTTATTGCTTAACAACGAGACAATCTATGTCAATGTCTGTTCTCTGCTACCTAAATTTAGGGTCATCCCTTAGTATCTCCTACCATTCTTTAATGAGCAACTACAGAATGATCAGTAGGTTCATTTATGCTCCCTTGGATAACTATAGATCATTTACAGACCAACTCGACTAATATTGATTTTTATAAAGGGTAGGGATCAATGGTCAAGGCCCATTTTCAGGAGCCATCCTGTGACAATTTGTTCCACATATACTAGTGTTTACAGCACTAAAAACAAACATAAAGTATCGGCATGTGTGATTTTGTATTTTCTTGAAACTTGGCTTCCCAGCCAAATGCCCTTTGTGGCAACCCTTGCCTCAGTGTTTGCACACAGAGGTTCTTTGTCTTTTAAATAGTTTTTTTATTTTAATGTGTTCACCACAATATATCCAAGGCACACTGCCTTAAGGGTAGCTGGTCCATTCCACTGGGGTGTCAAACAGATGAGGCATACTGATGAGTCCTGGTAGGATGAAACACGTGTCTATGTCTTCTGTTAGCACCCTTTGCAAACTGTGTGAGATGCCTTTCGGCACCATGCAATTCTGCTTAAAGTTGGACCAGAATAACATTCGGTGGTGATTTGCATATACAGCCCATGATGCTTTGAATTGTGGGGGCATGTGTGATTTTGTATTTTCCATAAAGTATTGGTAACATGTAAGTACATAAATGTGGCAGTAAGTCCTTAGTGGCACTGTTAAATGTAGCATGAGAGCTTGTTCATCAAATATACACCTGAAACATGTTACATGAAGAAGCAACTATGTAAGTTAAAAGTCATTTTTTTCTGTACTCTCATGCAAAACAATTAGCATTAACAGTTTGTTCTTTCATCCTGTGCAAAACCACATGGCTAGCCATAATTCTTTCTGTGTTCTCCCTCTCAACTACATGGCTATTTATAATTTCTTTTATACTCACCCTGACAAATACAGGGTTACAATATCCAGGTTTCTTTTTTGCCTACTCTCTTAACTACAGGGTTACAGTATCCATATTTCCTCCTATGCTCCCCTGCACAACTACAGTGTTACAGTATTCACAGTTGTTTCTGTGCTTTCCTGAACAACTACAGGGCTACAGTATCCACAGTGCCTTCTGTGCTCTCCTGCATAACTACAGGGCTACAGTATCCGTAGTTCCTTCTGTGTTCCCATACACAACTACTGTACAGGGCTACAGCACAATATCCATAGTTCCTTCTTTGCTCCCCTGTAACAGGACTACAGTATCCATAGTCCCTTTTGTGCTCTGCTGCACAACTACAGGTCTACAGTCTCCATATTTCCTTCAGTGAGTAACCTTACAACTGCAGGGCTACATTATCCATAGTTTCTCTTCTTTGTAATCAATGTTTTATTTATTTTGTAAAACACAAGTTACAAAGGCATCTATATTTTTCTACAAAATATAAAAGTACAACACACTTCTGAAATTAAACACCTCGTAGGTTTCACATTAAAAACATTAAGCTAAACCACTCATACTGCTAATTTCTATATTTTGTTAATCCATTAATCCATTATTAATAGTTTCCTTTTTATAGAAAAAGTGTCGACAATTACTTCATTTCTTTTATAAACAATGATTGTTAGTTTAGGGGGGACTCACATAAATCTTTAATCAACTCCAAATTATAAGTTTATTAAGTTATAAATTCAGTAATGATGGCAGGATATTTTCTATTTCCCTCCAGGATACTTTAAAAAAGTCCCCAGGATCTGATACATCATACTGTAATCTTTAATAAGACAGTACCTTTCATCAACAACCACCATTTTTGTTCATTAAATTTTTCCAAGGATTGGGCATTCTAGTTCTCTAAGATTAATTGTTTTTAATCATTGTACTCTCTGCCAGCATATTATTTCCAGCTCTATGTAGTTTTAAATTAGTACAGCATTTGTAGTATAATCAAAAATTGGAATGTTAATTTGCTGGGGAAAGTGAGGTGCTTAACAAGCTTGTCATTTGATCCCCCCTTTAAAAAAAAAATTGGGGGAGATCCCAATGAGCAATGATAGAGATTGACTAAATTCTCCAAACACATTTGGGGGAGTCAGAACTTCTGAAAATTTCACAGTTTTACATTTCTATGAATTCAGAATTCACAGTTTCTGCCCAGCACTAAGTTAAGCCTCTTGGCCTTCTTATAAACATATGAAACTGCCAGCAGAAACAGGCCTTACAGTCCATTGAGTCTGCTCAACTGTGCAGCTAGCCCCCTCACAGAGCAGCTGCCCCTTCTTGTAGTATTAGTCCCCCAATGGGTATATTTCCTTTTATGCTACACCAACCCATCATTTATTTTATATATATATATATATATATATACTGTAAATATATATATGTATATACTGTAAAGGTAGATAAATAGATAAATAGAGAGGTAGATAGAAAGACAGATAGATAGATAGATAGAGAGAGAGAGATAGACAGACAGATAGACACATATTTATCTTTCGTACCACTATGGAGGCATTATATCTAACAGTTAGAATGCAGAGCTCTACTTACATATTAGGTCTACCTGCAAGTTATGGTTGCACATGGACTCTGATACCTACTGTAAGTACCATTAACTGGTGAATTAACTTCTGATTGCTAATCTGTTCCTTCCCTATTTGTTAGCAGATGGAACTGTCAGGTTTATCATGTTTAATAACTTAATGGGTTTGATTGTCAAATGGTGCTGCAGAGTGTGCATCAAGCCTTGAACCACAGTACTTATTTTCTGCTACTATGCCAATCCTGCATGTCACAACTGGGACTTTCTAAGTTCGGATGTAGTTGCAATAGTTTTCCCACATTATGGTAGCTTGCACCAAATCTCAGGTGCAAGCTCCATAAAGACGGTCTCCGAGACTGACGCAAGCTAGACCACAAAAAGATTCTGGGAACGTAGACACTGACTGAACCAGATAGTGTGGAAGGAGCAGAAGCAGGTTGTGTCACTGCACGCTACCCAAGCAAGGAACATCAGGGGAGCAGAAACACTGCAAAGTCTTTTTCTAGGCTGGAACAGGTATGCCACCATTCTCTGTGCCTAGAGTGCAGTGATTCTTTCCAGACTGACTTGTGTGGCTTTAATATTCACTGGGTTTATGCTGCCTCTGACTTTGTTCTCTGCACCAGGGTGCTTGGAGTACCAAGTGGAGCAGCCTGCCCCCATGAGCAAGGACTGTGGCATCCTGCGGGGAGTATTGCAGCAAACTTCTTGTATTAAAGGAAGGATTTTTTCTTTCCTGCTCTGTTTGCACTCCCTACACCTGCTTTGTTGGATTTGTAAGCAAACTTTTAAAACTTTCACAGACTTTATTTTATTGACCATACATTATTCCATGTGAGGAGATTTCTCCGAACTTTTAAACCAATCCTTTGGGGAAAACGTTTTCTACATGTGCTTAAAACCAGTAACACTATTTGTACTACTTGCACATTTTGGCTTGTGCTTCAGAATAGTTACAACTTTTGTTGTATCCCTTGGATTTCCCTTTGGTAGCTTACTTTAGGTTATAATTATTGTACACAGGTCTTTGCTGATGTGCACATGCTCTGTACATATTTATTACCTTTGCTTGCCTAAAGTTATAAATTATGGCAGAGCTACTGCTGCTGATTATCTGCTGACCACTACAGTGTTGTGTAAAAGCCATATGGAAACTGTGAGCTTATCCATAAAACTTGATATCATTCTACATGTTGATTATATCATTTAATCATTCAAAATGGTAAACAAGGATCATGGCCGAGGTCCTAGGCAATATAGTTTTGCTGCCTCGAGCAGATAATAATTTGTTATTGCCTGTTTCTTGTAACTAATTATCTGGCCAGCTCCTATTAAATAAAATCAGATAAAATCATCTATGTCACATTAATTCTTTGATCCACTACATGCTTAATTGGCTCCCATTTTGAACAACCTAATAGATAATAGGCATTTGTGAAAATTAACTCTGACCCCTATGGCAAATGGGGAACTTAATTGTGTAAGAACAGTTTGATATCCCTTGTGGAAGAGCAGCTAGTTATTAATTGATTAATTGATTGACCATTTTTCAATCTATCTTTCAATTTATTTTCAGGCATATTCATGTTAATTGAAGCAGATGTGGTGTCTATTAATTTCAATTAGCTTTGCTTTGCTTTTGGCAATATTTGCACCACATATAACAGTCAAACTTAGATTTGCCTAAAACTTCTGTCTGCTCACAACTTTCCGCACCATCTCTTTCTCTAAAGATAACAACGGCAGTCATTTTATGCTTGACCTCTTATTTTTGGAAGCAGTTTAAAAGTGTTTCATGCCACTCCACTTTTAAACACTCAGAGACACTAGCATAAATTCTGAGCCAATTTTATTGGAGCATCTTCTGGCACTATTGTATTTTTTTCTTTAATCTTGAACCCTAGCTGCAATGGATCATACGGATACAGCCCAATAAGTTAAAAGTGGTAAAACACATTTTCCATGGCATGCATACATATATACAGAATGTTATGCTGGTCCAACTTTAAGCAGAATTGCATGGTACCGAAAGGCCTCTCACACAGTTTGCAAAGGGTGCTAACAGAAAGACATAGACATGTGTTTCGTCCTACCAGGACTCATCAGTATGCCTCGTCTGTTTGACACCCCAGTGGAATGGACCAGCTACCCCTAATACCCCTGTATTTTCTTGAAACTTGGCTTCCCAGCCAAATGCCCTTTGGGGTAACCCTTGCCTCAGTGTTTACGCACAGAGGTTCTTTGTCTTTTAAATAGTTTTTTATTTTAATGGGTTCACCACAATATATCCCAGGCACACTGCCTTAGGGGTAGCTGGTCCATTCCACTGGGGTGTCAAACAGACGAGGCATACTGATGAGTCCTGGTAGGATGAAACACGTGTCTATTTCTTCTGTTAGCACCCCTTTGCAAACTGTGTGAGAGGCCTTTCAGCACCATGCAATTCTGCTTAAAGTTGGACCAGCATAACATTCTGTGGTGATTTGCATATGCAGCCCATGATGCTTTGCATTATGGGGGCATGTGTGATTTTGTATTTTCTTGAAACTTGGCTTCCCAGCCAAAATGCCCTTTGGGGTAACTCCTTGCCTCAGTGTTTATGCACAGAGGTTCTTTGTCTTTATATATATATATATATATATATATATATATATATATATTTTCATTCATCTGTATAAAACTACATACTTCTTATTTTACTTAGGCATGGTAGTACCAGAATTCTATATATTTTTACCTTTAATATCACTGCTTAAACTTGCTGGAATTTTTATTGTCTTTTTGAAATTATAATTAATGTTAACTTTTTTAAAGAGATGAAAGGAGAGAGATAAAAATTCTTCTTGGCCCCAAACTTCCATGGACTTTCACTTTGTCTCCCCAGTCCTAGGCAAGACCCAACAGCTGCCTACCACCTCTGTGCTGTAGATCACTGAGATCACTCATATATCATGGGCAGTGAGAAGGAGGACAAAACCACACCCAAAGGCACCAGACAGTGCTACAAGATCCAGAAGCACTTAGAAGTGCGTGAGGAGACTGACCTCCCTGAAATTCTGCTGATCTCCGAATAGACACGCAGAGGAACATTGCGGCCACAAGAATCTGGAAAGAGCACCAATCAACTGCTGCTTTGTAGGACTGTTGGATTTACTATATACTTGTTGATATCTAATCTGGCATTTGATTTTCCTGGGTCTTTGGAGTTCTTGTCTCTGCTTCTATATAAATTTGAAAGTTGTCCAATTTCTGCTATTTTATTGTAAATATTTTTTGGTGTTAGGGCTATAGAGAATTGTTCAGTGCCTAGACAATAGTAACCTAATGATGTTACTTTATAATATCTCTCTGAAGTTTTAACTATTGGCTAACATATTTAAAATCTATATATTTATAAGAATAATTGGATTCATGGCGAGTATATTTTATAGTCAGTCACACTTCTAGCATGTTTTTATGCCCATATAGAGTTAACACATTTTCACAGATTTCCAGATCTTGCAGAACAAGCTGCTTGAAGGTTTTATTATCAACAGCTTAATCTAAAGCTGATCTACTCAATATTTGTCTAGATTTTCTCTCTTTGAAGTACTATTTGCACTCTAGCTCTTGGGATCTTTTAGGTGTTTTTACTTAAGTATTTACCTTACTATAGCATTTGCCAACCTCTCTATCTTGGATATCTTGGTGCACTTTAAACACTTGAGTTTGAAACAGATAAGGGCAGAAATGGTATCCACTAGAAGTGGGAAAAAATGTTCAATGGAGGTGGAAGTAACTAAAGGAAATACATAAATGACTGAAAGGGGCATAAAAGAACAAAAATTAGGAGGAAGACAAGTGTGTAAATAACAATAACAAGGCAGACCTTCACCAATTAAAACTTACAGAGCTTTGGAAAAAGGATGCAAATAAATCCTCATACATATATCTTTCTACCCCTTATCCTTTTTCCCAGACCCCTCAACAGACACTGCTCCATTGGTCCCTTATATTGATCAGGTAGAACTTGAAGTAGAGACCAAACAAAATAATCCAGATGACTTGGTCAAAAGAAACATAAAAAATTCAGTGAATTCCCCTACATCTCTTCCACAGGTGGAAGGGATCTCATTGGGTACATGTGGATGGGATTATTTTTGACTCATTAGGTAATTTTTACCAACTGATCATTCTCTACATGCTTTAGTTTGTGGTGATGCATCTGAATCATATGAACCTTACAGTAGTAACAGTAAAGATGATTTTCCACAGGGAGTTTTTTCAGTAAGTAGTCCTCAAATCAATATGACAAGGATTAGAGATAGGACAACCCCCCCCCAAAATATGGACAACCCCCCCCACACACACACACAGTTAATGCCTAAAGGCAAGGAGAAAGTATCAGAAATGAATATCACAGTAAAAGAAACTGAAATGAGATCTATAACCCAAAACCTAAGAATGAGTACTGAAGGTTTAAAAAACTTGGAGAGGACCCGAGGATGACTTATTACCTGTAGATCCTCTGAAAAATATAAAACTTTTTGTACATGACTATAGGATGACTCAGACTCCTTCTGTGCTCCGTTACCCACAGCTCAGCAGAATGACAACTATAATAAAGAATTCTATACAGGGGAAGGTGATATTACCTCCTGTATCTCTCTATCCAGACAAATGTTAGAGATTATTAAAAATCTATATTTTTCCAACTTTGTCATCCTAGAAAATTTGACTGTGATTAAGGACGAGATCTCAAACATGAGGACTAATTTATTTCATAATAGAGTAATTCTCAATAAAATTGTTAAGAGCAAAAACCCTATGAATCAGTCATATGTGTACCTGAGGAAGAGAATGTACAAGGGGGGAAATAAAGCAATACAAGTTAATTTGCCATTCCCTTTTGATAAAGACAAGATATGTGAATGCTATACAAATCCTTCTGACAAGGGGAAAGAGCTATCTTCAGTTGGTGAGAGAAGGAAAAAGAAAACCAATTCCAAAATCTGTCCCCTGCAGACTCAGAAAAGGATAATCAAAGAACTATTACCTGATTTAAGGTTTCAGGGAAAGTGAAATAAAAATATTGGGGGGAAAAGAAAGAAAATATAACTACAGCCCCAAGTATGCCCAAACAATCTGAGACTCCACAGAGACAAAACGAGGGCCCCTTGATTGTGATAGAAATACCTGGAAAGGAAACTCCAATAAGGAAAAATCAGTCCAAAACAGATAAACTTATTCATTTTAATAAATCAAGCCAGAATAGAGATACCAGGAGGGAAATAGATAAGCAAGACAAAGAGAGAGAAAAAGATACATCCAAGACAAGAGGGAGGCTGAGACCACCATGATGTCACCCTTTAGTGAAACACCACCTGGTAAAACACCTCCAGTTAAAAAGGGGAAATGACATCAATAGCAGAGAATCAAACATCTCTGCTAAATGTATTAACCTTGAAGGAAAAGAGATGGAATACTTCTTAGAACTTTATGGGATACCTAAATTACAAGCAGAAACCTAAGAAAACCTAAAGGAATGGATGGTGGCCCTCTTAGACCTCTCAGAAGTGGAGGGGGAGAAAATACATATCTCCAGGCCACCTAGCAGACAATACCAGGATTGTGTATCATTGCATTCACAGTTGGGTACGGTGATTGAAGTTATTTGGGAGAAGGAAAATACATTGCAATTGATAGGTGTCACTTTGCATCCCTCTCAGGTGGTCCCTGCTCCCAAAAAAGATACAGAACAGAAATAAACACATGGACTAGAGATACAAACTCCCAGTAACAGAGAAAAGAGAGAGAGACAGTGGAACATGAGGGAAGAGGAAATTGTTGGAAAATCAACACTATCATTGGGAGAATTAGATATTATGAATCCAATTAACAGGATGTATGGTTCTGTAGATCGGTCACCATTTTAGGATGGGAAACTTCTAAATACGATAACTTAGGGACTATTGAAAATGACATTTTATCTTTCCTCACCAGAGCAACTCATATTGATATTTCTAAGAACTCAATAGAAAACATATTAAAATTTATAAGCATATTAAAAATGCATCACAAATAAACATTATATTAAAAAGTCCTTTGCTCGTACAAGCTTTACTAAATAACACATATATATTCTAGATGAGTTTGGTCTTTACATAACATCCCCATATGATTGGGTGGGCAGAGACCAAGAACCATACTAAGAACCATACTAAGAAATGAAAGAAGCAAAAGGCTATAAGCCCATAGAGCTTCACTGCTTACATATAGAATTTTAGGAGCTTTCCTGATCTCATGAAGTTGTCAAGTCTATTCTTGAAGGTAGTCTTATTATTGCTAATGATAATATTCAAAAAAAGCAGATTCCATGGTTGGACAACTCTCTGAGAAAATAAATAAGCCCTTTTCTTAGAATAACATTTATTTCTTGTAAGTTGCAGTGGTTGTCCTCTAGTGGTTACTTGAATTTGCTTAAAATCCAGACCACATTCAGTTAATAAATAAGGGTTATGAATGATGTCCCAAACAAATAGGAGATCACCTCTCAGTCTCCTATTTTTGAGCATCATTAAATTGAATTTAGCAAGTCTATCCTCATAAGAGATGGTTTTGTTGGAAATAATAGATTTAGTCACCCTTCTCTGTACCCTTTCAATTCTAGCAATGTCCCTTCTTTTGGAGGGATTCCAGATTTGAGAGATATAGTCAAAATAAGGTCTTACTTATAGGGGTAACAGAATATCAGAACTTTTTGATGTTATATTATGGCGAATAGCCCACCAGGTTTTATTTGCTTTATTTATTGTATGTGTGATATGAGTGTTTAGTCGAGAGTCAACCATATTACCCAGGTCTCTTTCACTGTCTTTACTTAACAGAGGAGAGTTATAGAGATGGTATACATATTTAGGATTGTGTTTACCAAAATGTAGAACGCTACCTTTAGATATATTAAAAAGCAAGTTCCATCTTACTGACCATGCTTCTAACCTACTTAAATCCTCTTGAATGACCATGTACTCTTCCAAATTCATATAGATGTTAGCAATTTTATAGTCATCCACATATTTTGTGATGCTACTTTGAATGTTATAGGACAGATCAGATATAAAAATCTGAAAGATTATTGAAGCTAGGACAGAATCTCATGGAACACCACTGTCTACATTTTCCAAATAGATGTATGTCCATCAATAATCACTCTCTGCTTTCTATCAGATAACCAGTTTTGTAATCCACCTGATATATAAATGATTGGTGTTGCAAAGCTAAAGCTTTTGAATTGAAGCCCAGTGAGAAGCCGAATCAAATGCTTTTTTAAAATCTAGGAGGATGATGTCACGTGATTTACCTTTATCCAACCGGTCACTTACAAAATCATAGAAGCTCACTAGGTTTGTTGAACATGATCGAGCTTTAATGAACCCATGATGAGATGGATCTAGACCTTGCACTATAGGTAACAGTTCATCTTTGATTATACGCTCTAGCAACTTATCAATAATAGAGGTTAAACTTATTGGATGAAAATTATCTGGTGAGCTTCTTGCACCCTTTTTAAACAGAGGAATCACATTCGCATGTTTCCATTTGGATGGGACAGTGCCAGTATCCAGGGATAAGAAAATAGAAATAGATGAGAAATATGAACAGGACCCCAGAAATATGGAAAGGTTTTTCTCATGAAACAAATTTGACATGTTAAGGCAAGAAGATATTAAATGACTGAAAGAATCTTATGCCACCAAAACTATAGCATCTGCTTTGTACAATAATAAAGAAACTAAGATATTATCCTGGAATATTGAAAGGACACATTTGAAGATTGCAGATGCTGAGGTTAAAACATTTCTGGAACAGTATGATATAATTTGTCTCGAGGAGACCTGGTGCATGGCAGATCGTGCCCCAGAAATTCCAGGGTATATCAGTATCTCAAACTCTGCCATTGGGGAAAAATATGGAAGAAAAAAGGTCGGCATCATGACTTATTTTAGGACTGCCCTGAATTTCAAAGCATGTAGACAAGACAGCACTACTGATATTCTGGTGTCATTGTTAGAGGACACTAACACTAATTTTAAGTTGATAATAATCAATATATATTTTCCTCTGGTAAGAAGGAGCAGGACAATACAGTATTTCAACTCAGTGAAATCTTAGATAATACAGTATTACTGACATTGAGTTTTCAGGGCCTTTAATACTTCTAGGGGACTTTAATGTAAGAATCCCTAATAATTCAACTAGCACTTAATTCCTTTCCTACATATCAGAAATAAATCCTAAAATGACTAAAGACAGAGGGTGGGATATTCAAAAGGGTTGCGCCATGCACAAGTCCGAAATTGCGGCATTCTGCGATATTCAGCAGGAGGCAGTTGCGCCACTGAAAACATGCTGAGCAACAGTGCAATGCAAATGAATGCATGCTGAACTGGAGGGGGAGGAACCATGCATAAACTGCACAGCCCAATATTCAGCCAGGCTGTGCAGAGTTGTGCAGGCGCAACCCCCAACCTGCGCCTACACAACTTTGAGCCAAAAAAAAGGAGTAAGTCGAGGGCCACCCACAGGTGAGCTGCCGCATTGCAGGGCACAACACAGCAGCTGCCACCTGTGGCTGGCCCTCAACCTACTCCCTGTGCCCCCCTGCAGCCCGATCACAGGCAAAAGCAGAAAGTCCCCCCTCCCTGACTGGCCCGATTGCAGGCATAAGCTTAAATCACCCCCCACCAGCCCGATCGTGGGCAGCAAAGTGTCCCCCCTCGAACATATCCCTGGTGGTCCAGTGGACCGCTAAGCCTAATCGTGGGCTGAAGAGGTTTAAACCCCCCCAAACATATCCCTGGTGGTCCAGTGGACGGATAAGCCCAATCGCAGGCTGATGAGGTTTGAAACCCCCCAGAACATATCCCTGGTGGTCCAGTGGACTGATAAGCCCAATCAAGGACTGCATTATGTTGTGACACCCCCCCAAGACCATATCCCTGGTGATCTAGTGTCCCCCCACCCCACCCACTCATGAAGCCCCACCACCCGCTCCCCTGGCAGCTGGCAGGTGGCAGCATCCCACCCACCTGCCGCCCCACACTGACTGACTGCCCAGTAGGTGCATGCCCATTGGTGCAGAGCAAGAGCCAATGGATGTGCAGCCCATACCATACAAGGCAGTCCAGATTTGTGAATGAATTCATTCACATATCTGGACTGCCTTAGAAGGCTGCATGCCCATTGGCTCTGTTTCTGCACCAACGGGCATGCAGCCCTACTGAGCAGTCAGTCAGTGGGTGGCAGGTGGTGGATGCTGCCGCCCGCCGCCGCCGGTGGGGAGGGGTGGGGGCTTCGTGGGTGGGTGGGGGTGGGGGGACACTAGATCACCAGGATATGGTCTTGGGTGGGGAGGTGTCGCAACATAATGCAGCCCATGATTTGGGCTTATCAGTCCACTGGACCACCAGGGATATGTTCTGGGGAGGTTAACCTTCTTCAGCCCGCGATCGGGCTTATGAGTCCACTGGACCACCAGAGATATGTTTGGGGGGAACACTTTGCTGCCAGCGATCGGGCTGGTGGGGGGGTGATTTAAGCTTATGCCCACAATTGGGCCAGTCAGGGGAGGGGGAATTTCATACACATTTGCCTGCAATTGGGCTGCAGGAGGTGTCGGTCCCCGACGGCTGCTGCCTGGCAGGGCGCCAGGTGCAAGTCCTCGGGGATCGGCGCACCTGCATGCTAACGGCATGCAAATGGGGCCATAAACAGATGCAAATGGCCCCCCACATGCCTTGCATGAATTATGGCCCTGTTTGCATGTCACCTTTTGAATATCGGAAATTTGCACATGGCGCAATGGTACTTGGGCCACCGCTAGTTGAATGCTGCACTCTGACCACTCGTGGTGGCGCAAGTTCCACTGCACCATGCACAGTTGCTGTGGCCGGGGGGGTGATATTCAAAGGAGTTGCTCAATAGCGCAACTCCTTTGAATATCACTCCGGCCACACCCCAGCACAACTATTTTGTGCAGCACAAGGGCTTGCGCCACAAAATAGAGCAGTTTGAATATCCGGCCCAGAGTCTCCATGGATCAGATAGGTAACCTTAGTGGGAAAATATTGACCCAGGTACTAGCATAAAGAAATATGATTTTACTTAATGGATGTCTCCCCGGAGACTCTATAGGAAATCTAACTTATTTGGGCCCTACGGGGTCATCAGTAATAGATCTAACATGGTGTAATCTTGAAGCATCTAAATTAATATTGGATTTAGAAATCATTGAAAGGCCAGAATCTGCACATAACCCATTACAATTAAAATGATTTCTTATACAATTGGCACATCCTGATATGGTAATTCATGCAAATGAAGCTATTGAAACAATGACTCAGAAAAGGATTAAATGGAGCACTAATACTGCTAGATTTGTTTGATGACCTATTGTACGGACCATTAAATGATATATGTACATCCATTATAGAGGAAACAGACTTTAGTAGTACCCCAACTGTTTGGATGAACATGAATACTTTGATAAAACCACATTGTACAATAAATAGTGTAAGGCCTATTAACAGACATAATAAAACATGGTTTACTTCTAGATGTAGGAGAGCAAAGAAAGCCCTAAATAAAGAAATAAGAAGGTATAAGCTAACTAAAAAATCAAAATAAAAAAGACACTCAAAAACAACTCATTAACATAAATAAAGAGTGAACAAAATATAAAATAATTTTAGAACAAGAACGTCAGCTTCATGCCAAGGCACTTTAGGAAAGACTTAGGAAGTCAGTAATCAACAAGGATAGTAGACAGTTTTGGAAACTGGTCAGTCAAGGATACAATAAATATTCAACTAGAGTAGAAGCTCACATTTTACCAGACACTTGGGTTACATATTTTTCAAACCTCTATTTCCCATCAGATGAAGAAATAATTTCAGCAGGAAATAAATCTGACACTAGACATTTGATGTACCCTCTTCCCGTTGTTATTAATAGAGATGAAATAGCCCCAGTCATTAGTCAACTTAAATCTAACAAAGCGCCAGAGCCAGACAAAATAATTGATGACATTATAAAAGTCATATTGACTGGTGGGCTCCTGTCTTTGAGAAAACATTCAACACTTTTATTCAAGGATATAACTTTTCTGTCAGCTGGCAGGCAGTGTTATATATCCTACTTTCAAGAAAGAAAACCCAAATGATCCTTGAATGTACAGACCCATCAGTATAATAGATATATCTCAAAAAATATTTACCAAAATCATTCTTGACCACCTTATTTTATGGTTAGATCAAAGCAATATTAATAGTGAAGTTCAAAATGGCTTTAGAAAAGCCAGATCTACAATTCAACATAGTTATGTTTTGAATGTCTTACTCTGAAAATGCGCAAAAGTAAAGAATGGCAACCTACAGTGTTGCTTTGTCAATTTTTCATCAGCTTTTGATAGCATAAGTAGAGCCTTATTATGGAATAAGTTACATAATCTTGGTATCCCACCAGAGCTCTTAAATATATTAATCAGATTACACAATCATACATGGGCCTCGGTTCAATATCATCAGTTTGGGCATACTACAGTGACATTTTGTACCAATCTTTGGGTATGACAAGGTTGTCTTCTGGCCCCTACTCTCTTAAATATTTACATTAATGATATTATACTGAGTCTATATAATACTGCATTTCATGCACCAAAAATAGGAGACACTATAGTAGACTGTTTGGCCTACACTGATCACCTGTTCCTTATTTCAGCTTCAGCTTTAGGATTACAAAGGAAATTGGAATACTTTGTAAAACTCTGTATTGAATGTAAACTGAACATCAATATGTCCAAAACTAAAGTAATGATATCTGGTAAATAAAATAAAATGTTTTTCAAATGTTACATTAATAAAGAAAGGTTAGAGAAAATTAACTACTATGATTATCTCAGGGTAAGATTTTCCCAAAATTGTTTATGGAGAGACCATATTAACCTTACCCTGGCAAAATTAAATACAGCTTTCAACACTTTCAGTATATTCAATTCCAAATTGGGCCGTAGTTCAGTTAAGGATATCCTGAACATTTTGAATGCTGAAATTAAGTCAGCCGCATTATATGTGGCAGAAATATGGGGTTTATCAGACCTGGGTAAAGTGGATATTATTCTCAATAAAATTAGTTGATATATCCTCTTGGTCCCACAGTCTGCATCAGCAGTAATTCTTAAATTAGAATTAGGTCAACATTTTGGAAGAGAGGAATTCGCGCCAACCTGGCTACATATGGACAGGCAGATATTAAAAGACATAGGTCTATCCCCAGAGATGTTGCTCTTTTCTAATCCAGAAGGACTACCTAATAACGTAAAGCTCACCTCAATTGATAAAACTGTAACTACTTGGTGGTCCTTTTTAACTCCTGCACAGAGAAAGGGCCAAATGAGAGCTCAAGACCAACCTATGCTGGGTAACCCTAATTTTTGTCTTGGGGGACAGATAATTAATAAACAATGGGCAGCTCCACTGATTGGTCTCAACTTAGCAGACTTTATAATTGATGTTAGGGTGGTTCTTCCATCCAGGTGTGAGGATATGAATTTTTACAAAATTTTACAGCTTACTAAGCTAGTGGAGAGGGGGCTGAGAGGATCTGGGGATCCTCAGAAACATCCATTTACCTGGGAAAAGTTAAAGGAGGTAAACTACACACTTAGCCCTCTTTCACAAGTTTATAAGGTGCTACTGGACTTTGTGAGTCCTGATTCCCCGGTGCAGACTTTATACTGGGACAAGAGTATAGCTCCTCTGAGACCTGATTAGAAAGATATATGGAAAAGTTGTAAATATATACCTTACCCAAATATAAGATTATGCAGTTTTTTATTTCTTCCAACATATATTACACTCATGTTAAACTATGTGCTTGACGCCTTAGACAGACAGACCTGTGTTTTAGATGTGGTCTGAGACCAGGGGACATTCTACACATGATGTGGGATTGTTCCAAAATACAGTTCTTGTAAGTTAATATCAAACAAAACATGGACCCCCTACTAAACTACCCAGAGTTTATAATGCCAAGGATTTGTGTTTTGGGTGACATGTCCCAGGTTTCAGGGGCTACGGTCAAATATTACCTCTCGTAAATGTCCACCCTAGTCAAATCCTTTGTTTTAAAACATTGGAAAAGTGGTCTCATCTATACTTATGATCAGTGGGTGAGAGATCTTATGAGGGTACTGGAAAGAATTATGAGACAAATGCTCATAGAGGGTAAGAAAGGGCTATATAGTAAAAGGTGGATGGTTATGGAGGCAGTTTATCCAATACAATTTGAAAGTGTTCAAATGCAGGTCTGTCTGTCAGGTTGCAATTAGCTGAGGATTAACAGCAGGAGTATAGATGTACTTTCACATAGAAAGTTCTTTCCTTTTTTTTTCTCTGTGTTTGTATTTTTTGTGAAAGGGCACTAATACTCTCCATTGTTTTTATAGTAGATTGATACTACAGGAATACAATGATCTGCCAAATGCCAGAGGGTGGGGGGACTCTCTCTCTTTTCTAGGGATGCATGTGTAAGCTCCTCCTATAGTTTGTTACTAGTCAAGGGGATATCTTAACAAGCTTTATGCAGGGGGCAATTAACTGATTATTGCTGCTTCTTATTATAGGGGTTTAGTTGCCTACCCTAAGCTATAACTTGACAAGGATATGTAATATGTAAGGATGGAGGGCATATTGCGGCTGTGTGTGTGTGTGTGTACATCATTTTTCTTGTACATAGTGACCACAGCCAATTTGGGGTTGTGGACCCCGGGTCAACCCCTGGGGTGTATGTATGTCTGTCTTCATTATTATCAAACTTAATAGAGATGACTATAAAAAAAAAAGAATTAGGTCAACATTCCTTGTCAATGCTAGTGGCTGAAAAATTCACTCAGTCCTAAAGCTGTTCCAAGTAAAGGAAGAAAGACTTCCAAGGAAATGTCTGGAGGAATAGACAAAATATTCCTCTCTGAGATATCATTCCTCCACCCTTAAAATAATTAGGAATTTACTTCTCCCTTTTGGTTTAGAACACTTTCTGTGGGATATTTATCTAAGACTCTGGAAAGATATAGTTCTCCGTGTAAAAATGAGACTCAGGGATATAGATATTGCAAATATGTTTGAAAAACTGAATAGTTTCAAATTATTTAGAGGTACAAGCAATTAAAACATGTACATAGGTTAGAACCTTACCTAATTAAGCTCTCCAATCCTAAAGTCAGACAAACACTGACTAAATTTAGGATGGAAATGTATGCTACAAATTACACATATTACAACAAAAGAGACCAGAAGTTACTTCTCCCTATTGCAAATGTGGGGAAAAAAACTAGAAGATGATCTAAAACATATGGGGCCAGATATTCAAAACTTTGCCTCGGGGCTAAATTAGCACTGCCCGGTGGGCAAACTTAGCCTGGAGCACAAAGCAAGCTATATTCAAAAGGAATAGCCCAGGGCAAACAGCTTCTGAATATAGCATGGGAAAGAGGTCGTGCAAACTGGGCTGGGAGTGCAGGGCAAACGTAGCCCTGGAATAAGACAGCACTGAATACAGCAACCAGGAAGTGCAAACCACAACAACAACACAGTGCACAGAGATGTGAGGGTAGGTAGAGAGGAACTATGTGGCCAATGTGTGTTCTGGAAAATGCAGGGACCCAGTACAGCTGCAGACAGCAGCACACATAAACAAACTGTGCTCAGAACTGTATAATATTCCCCGAAGCATTAGTGCCGTGCTATAATGTTAGCGCGACATTAGCATGGAGCTAAGCGGTTTGCCCGGTGCAAACATGTTAGCCCCACGCTAAGCTTCACCATATTCAAAAGTGACATGCAAATGAGCCTACTTAGAAAGTCTGTGGGCAAACAGCCACATTAGCATCTCATCATGCCCTGATTTGCATGCAGTTTGCACAGCATTACTGCAGGGTCCCACAGCTCCACCTGTAGGTCAGTCTGGAGGTACAGGGGCTGGCCAGGTCCGACCGCAGCTCCACCTGTAGGTCAGTCAAGCAGTGCATGATGATAGCTGCAGGCTTCATGTAAACAGTACAGCATGGCATAGCATATTGTACCCCAGGGGACAACATAGCATAGGCACAGGTGGTGGTGGTAGTGCTGCATGCAACTGTCACATTGTAGGTCATGCTACAATACACAGCAGACACTACAGTAGCAAAGAGGCCAGTAGTGTGTGGACACAGCATTGCCTATGGTGTGTAGGGCAGTGATGATGACTGCACTATACACAGTGACAGGCCCAACCTGCAGGTGTGCACTGACAGTGGACATTGCTGTTACACTATTGTGTGACCCACAGATGCTGCACCTCTGGCATGGGATGCTCACAGTGACATGTACATTTCTGGCTTTGTGTGCTGTGGCAGTTGTACAGCTGTGCAACATGTGGCTGGGGGGGCATATATTATCCAAAAGGCACGCTGGTGTTGGGGTATTCCCAATACTGGCCCATGTGCACTGCATGATGTGTCCCAGCCTTGTGGCCACACCTGGTCTGTGGCATAGCCTCGCCACCCATACACGCTCCCCTCAACATCCTCCATGCCCACAGTGCTGCATGTGTGTGCTGGCATCTGTTCGTGTCCACAGATGTGTGGTCCACAGGTGTGTGCTGTATGGCCTCACTGCCATGCTGTCCACTGGCAGCAGGGTCACCACTTACTGTCTGGCATGGCTGGGACTGGTGGCAGATGATGGGATCACTGTGATGCCATCAGTTAGCAGCATGCTTCCTCTATGTTTGGCTTTATCTATGTATCATATTTATTTGTTAGGGTCATGCAAAACCCACGCTAAACCCGAGCAAACACCTCACAAAGCCAGAGTGTCGCACAAAGCTGATTGCCCAGGGTTAAGACAAGCTTTTCCTGGGCAGTACTTTGCACAGCGCTAAGTGTCACGCTAAGTCACGCAAAACCACTTAGCACAGCGCTAGTCGCTGAATATAGCATTGCACCTGTATTCATGTCAGTTTGCCCCTTGCATACATTATAGTTTTGCCCGGCGCTAATGCAGTTTGCCCGTGCTATTTGGCCTTTTGAATATAGCAGACCTGCGCTAATCCCACGCTAAACCTGCACAAACGGTTTTTGCCCAGTGCAAAGTTTTGAATATCTGGCCCTTAGTTTTAATTTGTCCACTTTATAACTCCCAAAGAACAAAGTGGTTTGGTGACATCTTGGCTAGTCTCATCCTCCCTCCTGAAAACATGTTAAATCATTTATTCAGTTCAGATGATCAATATATTTTGGAATGATTAATAAGTTTCTTGGACACAATTCATTTATGAGGTGTATGACAATAATTATTCTATTATCAATTTAAATGTTTATTTGAATTGTATCTCTTGCTTGTAACATGCCCTATGAGTATGAAAAGTGATGTAAATATGAACATTTTATTTTTGTATTGAAATAGCTTTTAGCAGAACAATAAAATATTGAACTTGAAACTTGAACTAGACCACAAAAATATGGTCTTACTGTACTTGTGTCAATTGCCACAAGGGATGGAAAATCCTATTAGATTGCAACAAGTCAAGTGCACCATCTCATTGGTGTACCTGGAGTGTGTGGCAGTCTCTGGGCTTTGAAAATCCAGCCCTATATTTAAGCTGTTACTTGTTTGCCATTACTGTCTTTGATGTTCCAGACTAAATATCATTTTTCTCTGCAGAGCCACACCAGGGAATCGTATGCTCAGCAACAACAGGACCACAGCTCAAAAAAAGTCATGGCACTCACCCTCTGTATAGAAATAGTTGGAACGCTATATATCAGAGAGTTTCAAAACTTTCCAGTTTATTCACAGCAGAGAAAACATTCCAAACAGTGATCACACAGAAAACTCCTGAATCAGGTGAAACATTAGGAGTGTTCTGTGTGCTCAATGTTTGGGACATTTGGGATGAGGGTGAGTGCCATGACTTTTGTTAAACTAAATATCATTTTAATAGGAATTGCTGGAAATTATTTCTGTTTTTCCAAATATTTGAGATTTGTTCCCCTAAACTTGATGGAGTGGTACCAAAATGAACTACTACTACTACTCTATGGGTATTTGTGCCGGCTCAGACATGCATATTGTTTGATTAAGTTATACATTTTATATCCCTTGTATGCTAATATTACAGTACATGGAAGTGGTAGAAGCACTTGGTCCTGCAGTACCAAGTACAGTGATACAGTGTTTACATGATGAGTCTGCTGCTGTGCACCTTTATGTCGATTTAAATCTCTCTAAATAATACTGAAAAAAAGAGTGCCAGAATGTGATCTGGAGATAGATTTCAATGTCACCATTGTCAGTTAGACTTTGAGTAAGCCACATTTGTGTTTCAGTTTGTGTTGACATGTATTTCATTACTGTCTGTGCTAAATGTGACCCATTTCTGCTCACATTCACCTTCACTCAAAGCTGACAAACAGCAGGATCAACCAGATACAGCTTTTTTTAAATGGTTAAAGTAGGATCAACCAGATAGATATTAAAAATGATAATAATAATAATCAAGATAAAATGAGATGAGATAAGTCTTGCTGTAGTGATTCCTTGGTGACCAACAGCCAAGCTGCCATGTTTGTGGAACTGTTTAGCCTGCCCTCACACAGCATGAGAGCCAGTGCAGTAGTGCTCAAGCTGAGAGCATGAATGCCGTAATAACCAATCAGTTATTATGGCAAATATCAACTGGCTGAACCCCTAAGAAAAATTGTTCATGAGTTATATTACTTTAAAGGGACACTGTCAACCCACTTAGGCTTCTAAGTGTCTAGATTAAAAATCATATGTTATGATTGGTCACATTCTGTAGAGATTAACGATGTAGCTGGTAGTTTGATTCTGCCTTTTTTCTTTATAAAAGCAAAAAATAGGCTGCTCACCATACTGATATTACCATACAAATACATGTTTGTTTACTGTTCTTGATCACCCCAAACAACAGTCTAGTTACTCATAATGCAGTAGGAAGTGAGAAGACTATTGCATAACAAGTGATTACACCATTTGGGTCCATTCCGAATGTTCAGGAAGCATGCAATACAATAGGTCAAGGATCTGAATCAAAACAAGGCTGGGTATAATTATATCATTAGTGTGCATTTCAGTTCTACTAGGAAAGGAAGCAGATAAAACAACCAACAACATCAATAAATTTTAGAGAATGTAAGTAACCTGAAAATGTGGGTTTTCAACTAGAAATAATATGATGCAAAAATGGTTGACAGTGTCCATTTAACTATCCCTTCTCATTTTCTCTTGCCATGTATTTAAGTTTGTTGAGCTTTCTTTCACCTCCGTTAATCTCACTTGACCTTCCTGTGTATTTACTGGTTGCTGCAACTGTGCAAGCCTTGTAAAGTGTTTTGAGATAAGATATGCTTGAGAGAGACTAGAAAGAACAATTTCCTTTCCTGCATCTTATCTGTCCATGTGATTATCAGTTAGTAGTCTTGCCTGTCTACTTATCTTTTTATCATCTCTTTTCTGGTGTGTATATATTAAGCTATACCTGAAAACAGATGTACCTGCCAATTACAGCTAAAACCAGACTGTTACCTACATCTGTAATAAGAAGAATGAAACACTGGAATCTGAGCTATGAATACACAGGATACACATCAATAGATGTCAGTCATATATGTTGTCATGGTGATTGTTTGTGATTCCTATTCCCTCTCTCCAATCCTGTAATGCAATTTCACCAGTTTGCAGTCTTAGCCATAGTACATACAGTATCAAAGTATAACTCAATTGTTTTATGTCGACCATAATATTAGAATAACAAGCATTTGTCAATGTCGAATGTTTGCTTGCTGGTATTGGCATTGGTACTGCAAGAGTTAGAGAGCTGCATGATAGGAATGGAAGTGAAGCATTGAACCAACGCCAACCCCCATCCCCCTCCTGCAGAGACTGACAGGCATTGGGGTGTGCTTTGGGTCATTGACCATAACAATCACAACATGCCACCTCACCCCACCCTGCAGACACTGACAGGTGTCAGGGTGTGCCTTGGGGTCATCGGCCCTTACGCTCACCCTATTCCATAAGGAAATAAGCTGAGATGGGTGCAGTACAGGAGAATGGAGTGAACATTAGGGCCAAAGACCCCAAGGCA
This sequence comes from Neoceratodus forsteri, assembly GCA_016271365.2. Classification (NCBI taxonomy): domain Eukaryota; kingdom Metazoa; phylum Chordata; order Ceratodontiformes; family Ceratodontidae; genus Neoceratodus; species Neoceratodus forsteri. The sequence goes on from CM057456.1 coordinate 856,893,306, forward strand.
CATCTCAATGCCTGTCAGTGCCCAAAGGGGGGTGGAATCACATGAGCATTACAGCCGATGACCCCAAGCCACACACCCTGACCTGTCAGTCTGTGGAGGGTGAGGTGTTAAGGTTGGAAACTCTAACTCCCCAAGTGCTTGTTGGTATTTTCACTCCAAATTTTCAACATGGGCTTTTTGAGACTCCACCTCATGAACAGTGGCACTATCATTTCGTTACTCAATCCCGAAAGGTGATTTTGCACAGCAAATGTCCATTTGGTGCAACAGGTGTGAAAATACATTTTAGGCAGGATGCAAAAAATGACATCTGTACTGTTCTTGAGGAGGTGTGAAAAAAAAGGCAATGTTGAAAATCTGAAGTGAAAATCTGAAAAAGTGGTGAAGTTATGAGCATGAGTAGAAATTGCGTAACATACGATCGTAGCACAATAAGATTTTGGAATTTGTTCACCAAATTTTCATCATGCCCTTTTTGGTACTTTCCCTCATGAACAGTAGTACTGTGATTTCATTAATCTATCCCAAAAGTTGATTTCACACAGCAACTGCACCATTCTGAGCCACAGGTGTGAAAACACATTTTGGGTAGGATGCAAAAAATGACAGTTATACTGTTCATAAGGAGGTGTGAAAAAATTGAATTGTTGTAAATTTGAAGTGAAAATATTAAAAATTGGTGAGCGTGCGTATAGACTGCATAACACACACTCGTAACACGGTCATTTTTGGGAGTTTGTTCACCAAACTTGCAACATGGGCTTTTTGGGACCCCACCTCATGTATAGTGACACTGTCATTTCACTAAGTAGTCCCAAAAGGTGATTCTGTGCAGTGACCGCAAAATCACCTTTTGAGACCAAGACACAAGATTACAGTGACAGTGTTCATGAGGTGGGGTCCCAAGAACCCCATGTTGAAAATTTGGCGCCAAAACTCAAAAAAAATGGTTGAGCTATCAACCTAAGTTGAAACCCCCATTGCCTGCCATTATAAAGCTTACCTGCATTTGTTCAGTTTCTGGTTGGCTTTTGAAGAGTGCAGACATGTACCTGGTGCACAGAAGATCGCAGCACTGGACCTCCAGTGGTAAGTATGGGATGGGGGGTGCAGGGAGGTGGGGTGTGCCGACGGAGGTTGGGGATGTGGGAGGAGGCCCAGGGAGACAACGAGGGACTGTTTTCTTTTTTTCAAGTTAAAAAAAACAGCAAGTGATGGTTTTCTTCATTTACATGATAAAAATGTTTGGTACACTAGGATGCGCTCCCAGTGTGCCACAATGGTGGGGGGGATGCCAACTTGTGGTTTGGGCACCCTGATGTCGGCAGAGGGTGTTGACAGGCAGGGGGGCACATCTGAAGCTGGGAGTGGGCAACCTGGTATCAGAAAAGAAAGGGGGAATTGTTTAATCAGGAAAGACACACTAAAGGGTGGGGGGAGGGGGATGATGACATGTGGATTGGGCACCCCATGTCAGCTTATGGGGACTGTGTGGTGGGTAGCAGGAGCTGCCATATTTTGACACACTGGGGTGGGCTCCCAGTGTGCCACTTAATGAGGGTGGGGGATATGCTGACACGGGATTGAGCACCCAGATGTCAGCTTTGCCTGGGAATGTGTGGCCAGTGGCAGGAGCCACCAATTTAAATATTAAATATTTTACCAGGAAAGGCACACTGTGGCCAGGGGCACAGGGCAGCAGCCAAGAAGAAAGAAACTGTGCCCATGTGCATTACTGTGCACTGTAATGTGCATGGGTGAAGTGTCTTTTTGGCTACCTCTGAGTTCCTGGTTGCAAGGGAGGGAGGAGCTGCCACTGCAATCAGGGATGACAAAACTGTCCCTGATTGGAGTGGCACATTTCTTTTATGTCCAGCACTCTCTCTGAAACTGCCATCATCTGCAGTTTTTCTGTTGATTAGTAGCCAAGGGACGGGCCCCTGAAAGTATGGGCTGCATTGGCCGCACACTGCCACACCTCTGTAATGCTCTACTCACCTCAGTATATTTCCTGTGTGCTGCATGCACAAGCAAACATAAAAATGAGTTTACTATATCAGTGTAAAATTTGGGAAAGAATAAATTTGAAGATGAAAGTGCACCATTAAAGAGGTCAGTGAAAACAAACTGTCATATACAGTAGTCCTGCAACGTTCTAGGACTGGATTTTTAAAACCTGAAATACCTGCAGCTGCAGGAAAAAAACTAGTGCAAGTGGGTCTCCACTTGTGGGGCTACAGTTTTCCTACAGCCTCGGTGTTCTCAAAGGTGGAGCTGGTTTATGACCGACTCCATGATTTATGGCAGCTTGAGTTTATTTTTCAGTGCAGCTGTATGGAAATGGTACACCTGGTCGGACCAGGCATAACATCCCCTGCAGCTGTGCTCACTGAAAATGCAAATTTCTGTAAGTGCAGAGATTTCATTCCCTAGCAGTGGGTGTAGTGGGGAACTGAGTCCTGGAACATTTGAAAATCTAGCCCCTGGTTTATAAATTGCAGTTATTCTGTTAGTTTTTGTCTTTACAAGCACACAGACAATCATGTTCAAATTAGACTTAGGTCAACATTCTCAAAATAATAGTATTCAGAGCACAACAATTGACCAGAAAAAATGTTTTGTTAATATGTGACTTGTAGAACTGTAAAAGACTAGAACATTTAAACATGTATTCTGTTTGCTATTCACATATGGTCATATAGGGTCAGACTGGTACATGGGGCTCACTTAGAAAGTTGATACAGGGGCCTACCTGGAAAATCAGTAGATGACGGCTGGAGGACACACTGGTATTATTGTTCTACTTAAATGTGATACACTAGCTTAGTGTTTGCATCTTACATTTACTTAATCACCCACTATACACAACTAAAGAAAACAGATGATTAAAGATTTTCAGAGGTTAAAAGGTGGCCAGGTACTCAAAAGAGGAGGCCCGTGTGGAAATTTCCAGCTATCCTGGTGGTCTAGTCCAACTCTGTGGTTATAAAATGGGATGGAGAAATAGTACACCATAATTATTGGAATCTGATCATATGACCACATAATGCTTTAGCTGACCACATGGTTAAACAAACAATCTTCTGTATCTTACCAATACAAAAAGTAATAACCAAAGAGTTTTATAGAACTCTGTAGTAAAACAGCACTACAGTTCTAAAAAGATGAACAGAACAACTATACAATAGCAAAATGAACAGTGTTAGTTCACTTTTAAATTAATTTTAAAAGGTGTTCTGCTTTTTCTTAGATTTTCAGTATGAGAACATTTTATAAGTACAGTAGTATACTGAATCAGGATGTGCTTTAAGCTAACATAATTACTGGTTAGAGTTGATCACAACCTAAAACCAGTGCCTACATTTTCATTACACACACTTCATTATACATGAGTTTGTGTATTGGAGAATAGCTTTTCTCTGGTGCACAGCACCATGCCCTTCAATGATGAGCAAAAAACCTAACAACTTTTGTTTTCAAGCTCCATGCCAAGGCTAGTTCCTTCAGGCCACTGAACTGCCAAACTTTTCCATGTCAGTTTTTTTCTGTAATCAAGTAATTAATAAAACAAATTGTAAAACTATGGGCAGCAGCAAAACTCATATTTTACATACCCCTGCCAGTTATGCCAGTATAAGCTGCTTGAGCTTTTCTTTTGTGGTTTGTGTGATACCACACACCTCAGGTGTGCAAAAAAAATCACACACTGCTGCACACACATTATTCTCTATGTATAGCACTACACTTCCCTGGTGGTTATAGACACTTGGCTGTGCCTCATGCCTCTCAACACAGCTGAGCATGAAGCGATATGGCTTAATCATCACCCTGTTGTATGTTATAGCTTTCTTAGTCTACATGGGTCATTCTGTACAAATCATGTTCATGTTCTGTAAGAGATATTCAAAGATACAATATATGCAAATGAAATAAACTCAGTGCTATGCAAAAGAAAACATAATGCAAAGCAATTTCATTTTAAAACCATTCAAAATCTTTTACATCAAAACTTTGATAAAGAATGTGACAAAACTGATTGATGTAAACTCTAAGAGTTGGGGATAAGTGAAATAGGGATATATTAACACATGTTCAAAGTATGCCACTTCATGTATTTCTCCCTTTTCAGTGACTGTTTTTTTTTGTTTCTTTTTTCATTAAAATATTGCTGAATCTTAGTAATTATTTGTAAATTAAATCAAATCCACCTGGCAATGACTTGCAACATCTATGTGCTCTGTCTGATGCTGCTCCTTGACTCCATTGTGTCCCAAGCCATCAAACATCAGGTGACAGTAAAACAAGGCTGTTAGAGCCAGCTAAGTTTTGTTGCAGCAGGCTGATTGGTGAGGTTATTGCCACATGTGTGACATGCTTCCTAAAGAAGGAAGCATAGCAGCAATCTGCCATCCATAGTTTTGCCTCTGTTGTTCTTATAGTGCTGGGGGACAGTCAACAGGCATGTCTCAATTGACAGATAGTGGCTACAGATGGAGAGTTGGTTATTTTTATCAGTTGGAGACAGCAACATAATAAGGTTCAGTTACTGTAGCCTATCACAATTTCATTAACTACAGAAAGTAATTTTGGGTAGAGGAGACACAACCCTCATAATACTCTCACCCCTCAGAACTACCCCTGAGTCAAATAAAGTAATTGATTGTTACAGGGGCAAGCTAACACACTCCCTATTTGGTAAACAATATAGTTAACCAGAAATACTACCACCCCAAAAAATAAATTCCCAAAAATGAGTATATAAATGTTGATAGTAAAGTAATTTTCAGAGCTGGACATGCTCAATTTTTCATACTCTGCCTATCATAATTAAGAATACTGAAATCCCAGTATTTATTAGTATCTGCTGTTCTCTGTCAAACAGGGTATCCAGTGATTATAGTAACTGCAAATAAACGACTCTCAAAAGAGCGACTCATTTGTATTGCTACCCTGTGAAGGCGAGGGTAGAGATGAGCAAGAAAGGATTATGAGGGTGACTGGAAGGGGAGGTATATCGAGGAGGGCTTGTGTGGGGTAGTGTGGCCTGCTGCCACTGAGCATGCCATGTGGAGTGGTGGTGAGGGTGGCTAGCTTTGTTGCAGCAGGTGTTGGGTTCAGGGCTAGGGACCGGGATACATTTCTTTGAGATGGCCAAAATGTTTTTTTGGGACTGTCTCCCCCTCCTTGATATGCACCCCCCTGTAGTTGGTTATATTAAGTCAGGGGGTGTAGGGAGGCACAGCCCCCCAATTCATCCTATTTTCAGTTGCAAGATGTGGTGTCACCCACAAGTGTACTTCGTCATTGTGCTTTTTGGTGATGTACAATCGCTGTAATGGCGATCGCTGTTTAGCGATCACCATTATGACATGGAACCATCAAACAGAAAGGTATACATTCAGTTTATTACAACTTGTATTACAGGCCTTAGCCATACTTTATATATAGTGAAGTCAAAAATACTATCAAAGTTCCACTCTCCATTCAGCTGACCTAATTGCGCATGTATTTCCACTTGTGATTTGTTATGTTCTAATTCACTGTTGCATTTTTGGCTGAATGAGAAGAGAACCCCATATCCATATTATATATGAGATGCTGGGGACGCTGGGCCAAATGGAGAACCAGAACTGCAAAAAGTGTAGATTAGTCAAAACATTGAAAACTGGAATTGAAGAATTGCAAGAAAGAATTAAGGTTCAATTAGGAATAAATGAAATTTCTAGGTTTGTGCAAACAACAAAAATGTTGATTGAAAATTCGGAAAGAGAAATAATTCATAAACCGATTAATAAAGGATCAAGTGAAAAAAGGAAAGTAAGAATTGAAGAGTATAGTATGGATGAAAAAGGTGATTGGAGTGTTGTGCAAAGGGGCCCTAGAAAGCATAGACGAGATAGGGATCAACAAATAGAGTTAACTAATAGGCTTAATGAGCTAAATGATGAGTGTACTTCTCTTGATCAGGAAAATGAGACAGAGATTATACTAATAATTTAAAAATGGGTCAGAAAACTTCTGGTCCTGAAAATGTGAGAAAAAATGTACCAGGAGAGTAAAAAAATCAGGAGGGGAACATATTATCTGCAACCTCAGAAATTACTAGTCTACAGTGAGATGAACAACCAGTCATATTAGACAATCTGGGTTATACACATTGAGATGTAGTTATCATCAATGATTCAATGCTTAGGAATGTAGATAGGATAATTTGTAAAACCAAAAAAGAGCAGATTACTTTGTCTTGTTTACCAGGAGCAGGAATAGCCGATATAAAGGCATGGCTGGATAGGTTCTTTGAGAACATAATTAATCCTGTGGCTATCCTTTACATAGGTACTAACGATATTGGGAGGAGGAACTTTGCTAGTATCCAAAGAGACTTTGAAGAAGTATGAAGGGTTTTGCAAAATAGAAATATTCCCTTGATCATTTCTGAGGTCCTCCCAGTTCCAAGAGCAAACAAACAAAAAAGTATGGAGTTATTCAGATTTAATGGGTGGTTAAAAAGATGGACTCAAAAAGAAAATTTCTAACCAATGGAACATTGGCAAAGGTTCATAAATGTACCTTATTTATTCTCCCAAGATGGCCTCCACCTAAATAAATTTGGGATTCGGGTTCTGGCAGATATATTTAATACAGAAATAGGGAAAACGTTAAACTAATCACATGGGGAAGGGTAGTGACCCTTTAGTGAGAATAGTGGATAAGGAAATAAATTCTAGTGGGAAACTTGACTATTTGGCACTGTTACTTTTGAATGCTCGGAGTTTGAGAAATAAAAAAGAGGAATTGGAGGTTGTACTAAAAAAGTATGGAATCAAACTGTGTGCTGTAACAGAAACCTGGTGGCAAAAGGATGATTGGGGAACAAATATCGATGGTTTTCAGTTATTCAGATGTGATAGAGAAAATAGAAGGGGAGGAGATGTGGCTTTATATGTTCATAGCGACCTTGTAGCATATGAAATGAAAACTGTCAAGCACCCATAGTTTGAACATTTAATGGTACAGATTATTCCACCTAAGGGGAAGCAAATATTAGTGGGGGTGTATTACAGACCCCCTTCGCTTAATAGTGAAAAAACATTTGAATTAATCAAGACAATAAGTGATATGAACAAGTCCAAAAATATAATATTACTTGGAGATTTTAACTTTAATGGAATTGAATGGAATTCCTGGTCCTCTTCTTCCCCCTGTGAAGATGCATTCTTGGAGGCTATTGATTCTCTAGCATTGCAGAACTATGTGCAAGATGGAACTGGGGGATAATATCTTCGACCTGGTTATGAGTAATATGAAAGATTAAATATATGATTGTAGAGTCAGGGAGCCATTAAATGGGAGTGACCATAATGTGATTGAGGTAAAAATTTAAATGAAATGTACTATTCAGGCCGGAACAACTGTAATAAGAATTTATAATAATGTAAATTATACTAGGTTGAGTCAGAAGGTGGCAAATTGGGACTGGAAGACACTTTTTAAGGGATGTACTACAGGAGAAATGTGGTGTGAGTTTAATGGTTTTTCTATCAATTAGTTGAAGCAGAAATTCCCACTAAGAGGAAGTATAATGTCAGAGGGAAAATTCTTGCCTGGTTTAATAAAAAAATTCATAGATTAATCATTAAGAAAAACAGAGCTTATAAATAGTATAAGAGAGAAGGTACAAAGGAGTATAAGGATAAATATAAGACTAAATTAAGGGAAATAAAAAAAGAAATCATTAGAGCAAAGATAAAAAATCATGAAAAGAATTTAGTAACAAAGGTTGTAGATAACCAGAAAGCCTTTTATGGGTCTATTGCTTCCTTGAAGCAAACTAGTAATGAGGTGGGTCCCTTGTTGGAGGGACATAAAAATGTCACAAATTATAGGGAAATGCCTGTTGAGTTTAATAAATACTTTAACGGTATATACTCCAGTGGGATGATTCCTGACCCTATATCTATAAAAACCTCTGACATACCATTAGTAATTTCAGTAGAATCTGTGAAGGACAAACTGCTAAACTTGAAGATTAATACTTCCCTGGGACCTGATGTATTACATTCAAGACTTCTTAAAGAACTGGTCACAGTTATCTGTAATCCTCTTCAGGCCATCTTTCAGTCCTCTTTTGATTATAGAGAGGTCCCAGAGGACTGGAAGATGGCAAATGTGATTCCTATCCATAAGAAGGGATCTAAAACTGATTGTTCTAATTACCATCCCATAAGCTTAACTAGTATACTGAGTAAGGTAATGGAGTCTATCATCAAGGAGCATATTGAAAGTCTGCTAAGGGAAAAGGGTCATGTAGATATTACTCAGCATGGATTCACAAAGGGAAGATCATGTGTGACTAACCTGTTAGCCTTCTTTGAGTCAGTTAGTGCTGCCCTGGATAGTGGATTAACAGTGGATGTACTTTACATTGACTTTGAAAAGGCATTTGACTCTGTGTCCCACGTGAACTGCTGTGTCTTCTGGACAAGCTGGGTGTGGGCTATTATGTAGTTAGATGGATCTATGCTTGGTTGATTAATAGGATGCAACGTGTCTGTATTAAGGGTGAAAAATCAGACTGGATGGGGTGCCAAGCAGAGTTCCTCAGTGCTCTGTCTTGGGCCCCCTCCTGTTCAATGTGCTGGTTTCTTCTATTAACTGTGTTGATAAAACTTGGATGGTTAAATTTGCTGATGATATTAAACTTGGCTCAGTTATGACTAACAGACAAGAAGCTCTGAAGTTTCAGGAAAACATGATTCAATCTATAAGACAGCAGTGGGGAAGAAATTAAAATTTAATGTAGCCAAGTGCAAAGTTATGCACTTGGGAAGAAATAATCCTAAATTTGAATATCACATAAATGGAGCCCAGTTAATGGTAACCGAAGTGGAAAAGGATTTGGGAGTATGGATAAATAAAAATCTAGAGTTTGATTATCAGGTTAATGAAATAACTAAAAAATCATATAGAATTTTAGCCTTAATTATGAGAAATATAGTGAGTAGAGATAGAGAGGTCATTGTGCCGCTTTATAGGGTTCTTGTTAGACCTCATTTGGAGTATGCTGGCAGTATATGATCCCCCAGGTTTATGAAAGATATGCGAAGGCTGGAGGGGGTGCAGAGACATGTGACAAGGAATGTGTCGGGATTGGAGGGGTTGCCTTATGGGGATAGACTGAGGGAGTTGGGTTTGTATTCCTTACGATAAAGGAGATTTCGTGGAGATATGTGTCTGATTCATAAGGCGACTAGAACACCTGACTTGTGGGAATGTTTACGCTTGACAGAAAGATCTAGTCTAACCACCAATTAGGGACATCGGTATCAGTTAAAGGGAGAGCACTATAATAGGAATTTAAGAGGGTCATGGTTTTCACAATGAACAGTGGATCAATGGAACAATTTGTCCAGTCAGGTAGTGTCTAGTACAACTATAAATGAATTTAAAACTGCTCTAGATTATCATAGAAGTAGCTATCTATATGACTTGAGGATATAAATAGTGCAGGATGATAATGGCCTTTGGCTAAGTTCCTGAAATTTTCCTGTGTTTCCAATTATCAAACATGACACACCCCTCAATATTATTTCATGAGAATATTGCAAACTCAACCACAGTGATCTAATTATGTCATGAGTTCTAATCTGAGATTTGCTTTTTATCTTTTGATTATCCCAAAAAAATGTTTCCCTAGCTAGGATCAAATTTATTCCAGACATTCATTAAAGGGGACATTTATGAAAATTGCCCATCATACAGCAGCTTCATAGCCTATGAAATACTGTTTTACTATATATGAGGTATTGGGCTTACCTGTTGCTAGCAGCAGTACCGATACATTGAAGACTATTCAGCCTTATATAGATACTACATTGTAACCATTTTAATATTGTATGATAACATGTTCTACAATAAAACATTGTAGTTAAGCATAACTTCATCCTGGCTGACTTTACAAGGTTATAAAATGATGGTAATGAAGTATCAGTATAGGACAGAAGGAATCATCAGTATCACTGTACCACAGTCAGCTGTAAGTAAGCCCAGTACCATATATAAATGACCTTTCAGTAGCTTTGTATCTATTATGGGCACTGTTTATACAGGTTTTCCATCAATAACCCTTCTTGTTGGAAATTATATTAGAAACTCATTTATAGTGATTGAGTATACACTTGATACTTGATACATAGCGACATATATATTTTTGGCCATATCTTAATAATTACATATCCATTTTTGGCCAACCTAGGTATAGGCCTTTGTTAACAATACCTTGAAGGCATTTCTGTCTCAGCCATGGCTGCCTAGTTGTGCATGATTTCTAGGTTATTTACTGTGATCATCTCTGGCTGTATCTTAAATGTGACACATCTAATTGTGATTAAACTTGTTAAATACATCTGTCAATAAAAATTCTTGGGGGTATTAAAATTGGAACCATGGCAACTTAATTGTTTTGCAGACTCTGAATTGTAATTCGCTGTTTTAAATTTTGCCATATCTTGACAGCCTCTTATCAAATTGCAGACAAGTTTGCAATCAGCGGTTTATTAATATCACTTCTTGAGGATATTACAATCTTAGCCATGATGACCTTTTATGTAAGAGTGGTGACTTATGGCTTGCTGTTGCATTGTTCATTATATCTTGAAAGCACATGTCCAATTATTAACAAATTGCAGTAGAAATTCATTGCTGGATCCTCCTTAGGACATTATAATATCTGCCATGATGATATTGGTATATATGAGTTCTAACATCTGATTTACTGTTACATTTCCTTCTCATTTACTGTTACATTTCTGTCTATATCTTGAAAAACAGTTGTAAGCAATGTTTGTGTAAACCAGTATTTCTCAAGCCTGTAAACCCAGTGAGCAGTCGCTAGACTGCTCAGATGTTTCTAATACATCTAATTATAATTTTAATTTTTATTTATTTGTTTCACCAGAATAAACTTTATTGAACAGGACTCATTTTCAAGGAGGTCCTGGAAGAAATGCAAAACATAGTTTCAGTATAAGTTAGAGATGAACAAAACAGTGGCAGCTGGTAAGGGATAAAAAGTGCTACCATGTATGTAGGAAACATAATACAACGAGCAATCACTAATAATTTGTGTTGATTCTATAATTTTCAGTATCTGTTCTCGTACTAAAAAGAGTACAATGAACAGATACTGAAATGTACTCAACCAACACAAATTATTAATAATTACAATTATCACTGCAATAATTATGAATCAGAGCTCTGAAACATCCACATGTAATTTTCTCTAGCCCTCGAAGTGCATTGTAATTTGTTCCAAAGCGTTGGTGCATGACAGCCTAGTGCCATTTTATCATAGAAACATAGAAACATAGAAGTTGACGGCAGATAAGGACTGCAAGGCCCATCCAGTCTGCCCATTTCTTTTTCTACCTTATAAATGTGCCATCGGCCTTTTCTCTTCTCTGGACTGCCTCAATTTGGTTAATGTCCTTGTGAAGGTGTGGTCTCCAATACTGCACGCAGTACTCCAGATGAGGCCTAACCAATGTCTTGTACAGAGGATTATTACCTCCTCTTACGACTTGTGATACCCCTACTAATACACCCTAACACCCCTAGCCTACCTACTGCTTTAGAGGTCTGCTTGGATGATTTTAGGTCATCAGTGATGATGATGCCCAAGTCTCTTTCTTCCTTTGTGACTGCTAGCAACTCCCTCCCAGCCTATAAGTGGCTTCAGGGTTTCTCTTCCCTATGTGCATGATTTTGCACTTCTTTGCATTAAATCCCAGTTGCCACTCTTCTGACCATTTTGCTAGTTTATCCAGATCTCTTCTCATTCTGCCCACCCCATCTGGATCATCTACTCTGTTGCAGATCTTGGTGTCATCTGCAAACAGACAAGCCTTACCCTCTAGTCCATCTGAGGTCACTAATGAAGATGTTGAATAGGACTGGCCCCAGGACTGATCCCTGAGGTACCCCACTTGTGACTTGCATCTCTTCTGACTGTATACCATTTACCACCACTCTCTGTTTTCTGCCAGTCAACCAGTTTGCCACCCAGTTGACCAACTTCTGACCCACCCCGAGCCTACCTAGCTTATTTATCAGTCTTCTATGTGTCACAATATGCATGGTGTCTGGGGATTTCAAAGAACATAATTCACTAAAAATACCACCAACAGCTTAATCTGGTTTAATGTCAGTTGACATCCACCTATATCCCCTTCCCCCAGAACAAGGCTGAAAATAGACAGAATTGTCTAGTCCTTCTTTCCCGGTCAACAAAAACTAAAAACAAAAAATAGAAAACAGGAAGAAACTTACAAGTGTTTTTTGCTATACCCACTTTCTAGAACATATTCAAAATAGATAAAGGGAAATCACATTTGGTGACTTTATTAGACCAGAGATATGGACTTTTCAGCCTCCTGGTTCTTGCAAAGGTCCAATTCAAGGTTGCAATGGTGCATTCTGGCATGAAGGCCAGTTAGGAAGCATTTGGTACTAGGACAGAGGTTGTTCAGTTTAGAAAGATGAGACAGTATAGCATTCATGCAAATGAAGTCATCATAATCTAGCTGGGGTATTACAGTAAGGTAGCCTACTACAACCTTTTCTTGGTCTCATATATAAAACTGATTTTGTTCCTATACAGTAAAAAAAAGCATCATGCAAAGTATCTTGCACTGTTCTTTAATGTGCTTAGAGTAGGACATAACAATACAGAGGACACATACTTACAGGAACTTACAACTGCAAATACATCACCCAACATGATAACTAAAGATTGAGAACCAAAGATTTCACTTCATTTAGTGAGAACCTTTTTTTTGTTCTAGAAGCATTTAGAAGCAGTCTACTTCTGAGCAAATTCCTCTCTCCATAAACATTTTTCCCCATCGTTTACTTTTACAATCTTTTTAAGGGCAAGACTTTTGTTACTGACATACTTATGTTTTCTTATCATGTCAAGAAAATAGGTATAGTAGCATTCATTCTTGTATTGTCTTGCACATGCAGTAAAGCAACATTTTGTGACAGCTTCCTGGGAGTAGCAAGTTGTGGAGGTGTGGCTGTGTTGTGGCCAATGGTGCCACTGCTTTTTTGGGCTGGTCTCTGTGGTACCAATGAATGAACACACTGTCTATGACAGCCCTTGAGAAATGTGCCTCCAACTTAAAAGAGTTTTGCCACTGCAGTGAGGGAGCATCATGTCATTACAGGGTGTGCCCTGCCTGTTGAAATATTTCAATAAACATGGTGGCGGCTGTCACTGTCCACCTCTCACAATCTCCAGCAAGCTGACTTCAGGGGCACCCAGTCCCTTTGTCAGCATATTTATAACCCCCCCTCAAGACGGTGTGGTACACTGGGAGCCCACCCCAGTGTGCCTGCATGTGTTCTGAAGCTGACCGTGTCGGCATGTTCCTGCCCCCACCCCACCTCCATTATATGCTATACTGGGAGCTCACTCCAGTGTGGCCAGTATAACCCCCCCAATGTCATGGGGCACACTGGGAGCCCACCCCAGTGTGCCCAACAGTTGATTAATTTCACCTGTCCATAAAGAAAACCTTCCCACAATGTCCATTCCTGAAAGTAAGAAAACAGTCCGTTGTTGAGTCGGAGTGCCCCCTCCCCAAACATACCGCTACCCTCTGAGTACCCCACCTCACCACACCCCTCCTCACCACATACCTCCAGAGCCTGGTGTGATGATCTTTGGTGGTGTAGGACACATCTGAACTCTTCAAAAGCCTACAGTAAACTGAAGGAAATCACGGTAAGCTGTATAATGGCCTCAATGGGGGGTTCAACTTAGGTGGATATCTTGACTATTTTAGGACTTTTGGCTCCAAAATTTCAACACGTGGTTTTTGGGATCCCACCACCTCATGAACTCAGTCACTGTCATATCATTATTCGGTCCCAAAAGTTGATTTTGCGGTCACTGCAGAAATCATCTTTCTGGACTGATTAATGAAACGACAGTGTCACTGTTCATGAGGTGGACTCCCAAAAAGCCTATGTTGCAAATTTGGTGAAAAAGTTTCCCAAAATGACTGTGTTATGAGTGTGCATTGTGCAGTTGCCATGCATGCTCATAACTTTGAGAATTTTTAATATTTTCACTACAGATTTTCAGCATAGCCATTTCTTCACATCTCTTTATGAATGGTACAGCTTTCATTTTTCACATTTTGCATGAAATGTGTTTTTGCACATCTGGTGCACAATGGTGTGGTAACTGTGGGAAATCAATGTTCATGACAGATTAAAAAATCAGTGACACTGTTCATGAGTGGATGTCCCAAAATGCCTATGTTGACAATTTGTTGAAAAAATTCCACAAAATGAATGTGTTATGAGCGTGCATTGCACAGTTAACATGCACACTCGTGACTTTGAGAATTTTTAATATTTTCACTCCAGATTTTCAGCATTGCCATTTCTTCACACCTCCTTATGAATGGTACAGCTGTCATTTTTCACATCTTGCATGAAATGTGTTTTCACACATCTGGCGCAGAATGGCATGGTCACTGTGGAAAATAAGTGCTCGGGATTGATTAACGAAATCACAGTACCGCTGTTCATGAGCGGAGATCCCAAATGCTTTCATAAGGTGGGTTCATAAAAAGCCCATGTTGAAAATTTGAAGTGAAAATACCAACAAATGCCCAGGGCATTATGGTTTCGAACCATAACGTCCCACCCTGTTGAGGCTGACAGGCGTCAGGGGTGTGACTTTGGATTGTCGACTGTAATGCTCATGCCATTCCACCCCCACCCCCACCCTGCAGCCAGTGACAGGCATCAAGGTGTGGCTTGGACTCTTCAGCCCCAAAGTTCATCCCATTCTCCTATACTGCACCCATCTCAATGTATTTCCTTATGGAATGGGGTGAGCATAAGGCCCGATGGTGCCAAGGCAAAATGTGACACTTGTCATAGTATGCAGGGTAAGGTGAGGTTATGGCCAAAGACCCAAAGGCACACCTCAATGCCTGTCAGTTTCTGCAGGGTGGGGTTGGTGTCAGTTCCATACTTCACTGCCATTCCTATTATGCATCTCTCTAACTCCTGCTCTACCAATGCCAATGCCAGCAAGACAACATTCAGCATTGACAAATGCTTATTAAGAATGAAATCATTAAAGTAATCAACAGAGAATTTAATTTTAATTCCCTCTCTGTGATACTATAGAAGGTGCATTATATAAACATATGGCATCTATTGCTACCATAATGTATTGCAAGAAAGTTCATGCCCTAGTTGCTTTATTCTTTTGTCTTGCTCTTGGTTAAGGTGGTTTTCTGGATTCTTAGCTTGGCTGGTTTTCACAGAATGTTGTTTAGTATACTGACTGGCACTGTATTTTTAAATAGTGAGTGGGACTGGTTATAAAAATAGTGATGGAATATTTAACTCTTACCTGCTAACTGGTTTTCTTCTCATTTTCAACCATTTCAAGCAACCCAGCTTTTGTGATAGATGCTGATAATTACTGCTTTTGGTGCATTTGTCTTTTGGGACACTTTGGCTATTGACTTAGTTGTGGTATTGGAGGTGTGAAGATTGCCATAGTGTTTTGAGACTTCATCTATGATGGTGACTGGCTAGAATATTACCCAGCTCTTGTATGGAAATATCGAAAGCGAGCTTGGGGAAACAAAACTAGAATAGCTGTAACTGTATGGATTATTTGAAAATTTGACTCATTGGGTAGTATGTTTTCAATCAACACACTGTAGATCTTTTACATATAGTAGATATTACACTTCTTCAATTTTTGGTGTCACACAGTGTTCTTCAAGACACCCAGTGCAGAGACCTGTGTGGCCTCTAAGGCCTGTGTACCATTCATGTGCTCTGCATGATCTATGTTTGTCCAGAAAAGGTATCACACCATGCAATGAGTCAAATGAGTCTGCTGTTATACCATTTTGGGAAAAGTAATCATCTTGCTTGAATTAGTTACTGTGTCTGCATTCCTGTAAGTCTAGCAGCTGTCAATCTGGGGTCTGCTGTTATAACATTTGTGGTAATGCAATCCACTTGCTTTGAATCTTTTTAATTCATTCTGGTGAGCTTCACTGTCCTGATTCTATAGCTCTGCTTATGCCACCTTCCTATATTGTGCCATGCTGTTACCTTCCTCCTCAGCTGCTTTTCTCACCAAAGGATTAAGATTTGCATACAACATTCTTAGCCTGGTTCCCAAAATTGATCTCCTACAACCCCTCATGGTTTGATGCACCCTAGTCTGTTGTGGTGATCTCACAGTCTTGGCTTTACTCAAAGATCCCTGACTCTGCCATATCCATCCCTGGCTACTCAATTGTTTGACAGGACCAATCCAAGAGAGGAAGTGACAAAGCCATCTACGTGTCCTCTGGCAACCAGTCAGAACCTGTGCTGCCTTCTTCCTCCCTTGCCACCTATGAGCTGCTCTTCCTGAAACTCTCCCAACCCATTTCTGTTTCTGTCCACACTGCTGAAGTTTAGAGTTTACTGCTACCTGCACATATCCCCCCACCCCCGTCACTGAGCTCCTCATCACATTAAATACATAAGCTGCCTCTGGTGAGTGTCTTATTTTCAGGGATTTTAACTTCAATTGACTCTCTCCCACCCTCCCATAACAAACTTTGCCAAAATATAACATTTTCCAGCTCACCCAGCTCATCACTGTGCCTTCCAGAACCAGCCCCTACACCCTTGATCACTCCCTCATGGATTGGATCTTCTCCACCCACCCCCACTGTATTGTAGATGCTGGCACCCTCCCCGACATCCTCAGAGACCACCACATGGAATGCTGCATGTGCAAAATTCTCTGCCCTAATGTTCCCCCCACATTCATTCAGATGAGTTCCTTCTGCTTCTTGGATCTTACCACTCTACTGCAAGACCTGTCAGCAATTGACTGGTCCCCAATCCTAACTGCCAGCAACATCAACTCACCCCTCAAATTTTTCAACACCAATTTCTTGTCTGAATGGAATTTTCATGCCTTCTGTGGAAAACTCAGATTCCAGGTTCCCACCTACCCTGGATCTCTGTTGAGTTGTTTGCCTGTCACCGTGCTCGTGACCTTGCCTGGTGGTCCTATAAGTCCTCAGGCTCCCAATCTGATCTGGCTAAATATAAGTCCTTCTGCAATACCTGTACCAGTGCAAATAGACTTTTGAAGGCAAACTGCTTTGCAGCTACACTGAGCATCAACTTAAACCACCACTTCAAATTTTGGAGAGTTATCTACTCCCAATTCTCTATCACTCTCATTTCCCCCTCCTCAAGGTGGGGGACTCCACAATATCAGACCCAGCAGCAGTTGCTTTATCTTTCAACTCATTCTTTGCCACATGTGCCCTCTCTCTTCTCCCCCACCTCTTCTCCTCCTCCTCCTCCTCCACCCTCATCCTACCCCTCACCCTTCCCCCCGATTTGCCTTCTTACCTACCACCCCCTCTACAACCCTCAAAGTCCTCCTTGCCCTCAATCTGCACAAAGGAGGGAGTCTAGAAAAATTGATCCCAAACTCCTGTCTCTCTCTGCCCTTGCCATAGCCCTCCCTATTACCTACACCCTCAATAAGTTCCTTTCACTTGCATCAGTCTCTGATCTGTGGAAGCAATCCACTGTAATCCCCCTTCCTTGGAGATGAACCCTCACTCTCTAGCAATTACCATCCTGTTTCCTCTTCCCTAACCTACTGAAGCTTCAGGGACACCTGATTCTCTACCAACTCTCTCCCTTCCTTGATGACTCCTCCTTCTTCACCCCCTTACAGTCTGGCATTAGGAAAACCCATTCCACTGCCGCTTCCCTCTGAGGGATCACCGACTCAGTCCTTGGATCAGGGGCTTATCACCTCTGTCATTTTTGTCGACCTGGATAAAGTTTTCAACACAGTTGCCCACACTCTCCTCCTTTGTAAACTATCCACAACTGGGCTCTCCCTCTGTGGTCGAGTGGTTTCACTCCTGGAACCTCAGCAGTCCACATTGGTGATGCCATCTCTCTCTTTTCCCCTCCCTGTCCACTCAGGCATCCCCTAAGGCTTGTCCCTGACCCTATACTTCCCTCCATATTTCTCAATAACCTTCCACTCTCCTGTTCTTCTGTGTCCATTCACATGTACACTGATGATACTGTACTCTACACCTCTCACTGTTCTGTTTTGGACCTCTTGGCTCACCTCCAACTGTATTGTAGCAACATCCAGCACTGGCTTCAAGCCAACCAGCTATTCCTTTATGCCAAAAAGACACTCTGTATGACCTTTGGCACCAGGCAGAGACTTGCCAAGTTCTCCCACCTCCATCCATACCCTCAATGGTATTGTGATTGAAGTTGTTCCTTCCTTCAAATACCTTGGCTGGGATTGAAAGGTCACCTAGATTTCTCTACTTATGTGAACATTATCCACAGAAAGCTGCACCTCAAGCTGGGGGCACTTTACAAGAACAAATCATGTATTCTACTGCCTGCCATGGAGAGATTGTCATGAAGATGATCTTACCTGTCTTTGACTAAAGTGACATAGCTTATTGCACAGCTCCTAAGTCTGTCCTTGCCAGACTGGACCTCTTTTTCCACTCCTTGTGCCACTTTGCCATGGATTGTCACTGCAGAACTAACCACTTTTCATTGTACTCATCCCTCTCCCTTCCCCTGCCGGAGGGCAGACACCTAGCACCACTGTACCACCTTCATCTCCAAATTCTGGTTGTGCTCCCTTCCTATCTACCTCTCCTCCTTCCTGTCCTGCACTGACTCTGCCTACTTCCTTCACATCTCTGACTCCCACTTGCTCACTCTCCCGCCAGTTTAAATCCTCTAGTCTTCAAGCTGCATTCTCTTTCCACCTCCTCAAATTTTAGAACTCCATTTCCATTGCCATTGACATGGCTCCTCTCCATTCTGATTTAAATCACTCCTCCATAACTTCACTACTCACACCTGCAGTTGCCACTAACTCCTTCACTTTTAACTACCCTCTCCTAACCATTCATCCATTCCATTCCATAGGTTCTTTCTGCCTCATTAGCACCCACTGCTACCACAGCCATTGTCCATCCCTGACTGACTACTGTTTCACCTCCCATTCTGCTGTTGCTGTGTTTGCCATTACTATATTTCAATCAACTTAGGCACAGTTGTTATGATCAACTACCTCTGTATGTTTTATGTATTTATTATGCACAATGTTTCCAAGTCTATTATTATTTTGTCTGTATGATTTTTAATTTATTATGCATAATGGGCCCCATGCACTATTGGAGTGGAGTGGCTATGTGCATGTATCTGGGGAGCACAGCCACTCCACATCCTACCCGCCCCCCATGTGGGATGCACTAAGGGGGGCATGCAGGACCAGTGCACCAATTGTCCCAGGTACGTGGACCATGCAGGGGTAGGCTGTGGGCATGCCAGCACTATGCAGTATGCATGAACCTGCATAGTGCTGGCCACATAGGTGCAGAGCAAGACACAGATTATGGTGGGGGGACCCTGCCATAACTCACTGCATACCCCTTGGACACAGGCCACCAGTCGCCAGGGGACAGGACATGGCTCTCCATGCTCTCCCTGACCATTTTGAAGTAGGTGATGACAGGGGGAAGCTGCAGGGGTGAGTGCCTGTCATTGGGCAGGAGTGGTGGCTCCAGAGTGAGTGGTGCCTGTAAACAGCATGCACAGCCCCACACCCATGCATCCCTATGCAAGGGATCCACTGGAGGGCCCAGGGGAGCATCCCATTGGATGCCCACCCAGGACATCGACTCCTCCCCCAGCTGCCCTTCAGAGTCCTGCACACTGGGGGGGAGGAGCCATGGATAGGTGGCCAGCATTGGTGAATGCCAGTATGGGAGCACCTATCATGGGGTGCAGGGGCATGGATGTGGTACACGACATTTCTATGTATCCCCACCTGCTTCATGCATAGCACCCAATGTCATTATTGTTGCATGTATTATGTTCTGAATTATTGTAATTTCGACTCTTCCCCTCCCCAGGACAGATCTGAAAATGAGCTTTTAGGTCAGTATGTTCTTACTGGTGAAACCCTCAAAATAATAATTACCTGGTACAAAACTATCTTCCTTCTCTGTAAAGAAGTTCTGGATGGACTAGACACAGACACTGAGCTGCAGTTATATATGGAAGAGGAAATTCACTTCAGTTTACTGTAGCACAAAGGTGCATTCAGTGACATTATTTCTTTACTGAAGAAGGAAAACACATTTAAAATTGAATTACTTAAACATTTATTGTTAGAATGTAGTGTTGTTGTTCCATCAGGGACTTACAATATAGCTGCGCTTTTTCAGAAATTATTTTTAACTGCCTATTGATATCACTGATACAGTGAGCTAAACTTTGCAGCTAGTGTAGAGTATTTACTGCATTCTTCCAGTGTATGTAAAAATATTTATGGATAATATTTTTTGTTTTCTGCAATCCACATTTTACTAACTACTGCAGCTTGAAATCAAAGGTGTTGCTGAATAGGTCCTATGTGTGATTATTGTGTATCATGTTTATTTTCAAAATCATCAATGACTCTGTTGCAAGAAGGCTGTTTTTATGGAGGATGTTTTTCTTCAAAATAATACACAGAAATTGCACTCTCTATATCATTGGTAACTACCATGAAAGTGAGACCCCCCAAAAATGTGATAAGTTTGGCCAATTCTACATGGCCAGAGTGCCCTCCATTAGGGCTGGTATTACTCCAGGTGCCCTTTCATAGGTCAGCAGTGATTGTTAGGAAAGGCATGAGGGCACTCTGTGGGTCTGGAGGGAATTTTCACTAGTCTCTATGAGTGATGTTCTTAGGGTCTTTTTAACTCTATGTCCCATCTGCTGTAAATCAGTTTGCTGGTGAACTGCTCTGAGTTTGTGGGCATTACCCAGTGTTCCCTTTCAGAGGGTTGTTTCCCTGAGGCTGTGATCAAGCGAAGCCATCTTTGTACCCAGAGGGGGCTAGCGGTATACAAACTTATCTCAAACATTTCTTTTATGGGGAAGTTTATAGAGAAAGTTGTGTTGATGCAGCTTGAGTTGCACCTCTGGAAATGTGACATGCATGAGCCATTTTAGTCAGTTTTCTGGCCTTACCCAGAGCACAGAGACCACACCCATAACGGTGCTCAATTACCTTCTCCTGGTGACAGATGGAGTAAATAATCTATTATTGTTCTCCTCAATCTCTCATCAGTGTTTGACATCCTGGATCATGGGATGTTGATGGAATGCCTTGCAGAATACAGGGACTCGCCAGGAAAATACTGAAATGCTTTCAGTCCTTCCTGGCTGGCAAATCACAGAAGGTCATGATGGGAACTTTCTTGTCATGGCCAGTGGTCAGGTCTGTCATGCATGTTATTTGGTGTGTACATGCTACCATTGGGACAGGTCATTAGACGGTATGGTGGGAGTATTCACTGCTATACAAATGCTCTTCTGTACCTGTCTTTTACACCTGATAAGGGGGGAACTGTCTTGCTACTGGAGCAATGCATTCAGAAGATTGCAGATTCTATCTGGCTGAGTTTAAACCTGTCAAAGATGGAGTTGTTACCAGTGGAACTGGTCCTCACAGGTCAATGGCTGGAGGGGATGCCATTGTTTGGCCATCTTTGAAATGCATGGCTGGTGGCTGTGCTAGGACAGCTGCACTGGCTTCTAATCAGGTAGCACACTACCTTCAAGATCGCATTGTTAACTTACAGTGCTCTGCATGCATAGGGGTGAGGCTGCCTTAAAGATCTCTGAGCCCAGTATGCTCCTGAACATCCACTCCACTCATCTAATGGGTTATTGTTGGCCATCCCAAGGGCACATCTTAAACTTTCTGATACTAGGGTATTTTTGGTGATAGCCTCACTTATTCAGAATTCCCTATCATGCTATTTTAAGAGTTTCCCTTCAGATGAGACATTCAAAAATGGACTGAAGAGCTATTTATTCATGATAGCATATAATCTGGATACTTATGGCAATGCCTCAGTGTTTTAAATAATCATATTTATTGTCATTTAATAATTTATTGCTTTGGTGTGAGTCTTTTGTTAAGTATATTTTTGTTAATATTGGTTATGTAAAGTGTTCTGAGCCTAGTTGGATAAGAAGCTATATAGTATAAAATGTTTTGCCTTGCCCTGCTACATGGCTCTTTACCATAAAAGTGGGAAATGTGAAGACATGATCTTACGTATCCTGTCCTAATAGATCTATTCTGTATATTTTTACATAAAAACTGAGTTGACAAGCATTTTTCAGTGTAATTCAGTTTTAATTTATAAAAAGAGAATGGACTGAAGAGACCATTGATTTTTGCAATGTCGGTGGCTCTAGAGAAAATCCATTGTAAAACTATGGGCTACCTAGGGAATATGCGATAGGGGGACTGTGGGATAAATTAGTTATTTTCATGAGTCCCCAGTAACCTCAGGTGGCCTCATGATTGGTTGAGCATAGCGGAGCCATGAGTGATTTACCCAAGGTCACTGGGGAACAAGTGAAAATAACTAGTTTACCCATGGCCTCCCATCACATGTTCAATTTATGCAGTTGGGTTTTTTGAATTTTTTACGTGTTTTTGGCATGGTTTTTTTAGGTGTTTTTTTGAGGGGTTGTGTTGCAGACTATTTTATTTTTCTGGCAGTATTCTGTGTTGCTGTGGTGTTTGTTACTGAGTTGGAAGTTGTAGTTTTTTATTGGTTGTCGATTGTGAATGGAGTTACTTTGGGCAAATTTGATTGGATGGGATAACGTGGAAAAATGTATGTGATTGGTCAGAGGGTGTGGTTTGTAATTTGAGGAGAATGATTGAGTGGTATGGTGCTGTTTCTTTTTAGTTGGACATTAATGGTTGTAGGAGGAGGATCTTTAGAGTGGCATGTTGGCAACAGCTTAATCTGGTTCAAGGTCAGTTGGCATTCATCTGTATCCCCTTCCCCCGGGTCATGCCTGAAAATAGGCAGGATTTGTCTAGTGCACTTACCCGGTCAACAAAAGCTAAATAAATAAATGTTCAGTGTTGCCGTGTTTTTCATGGTTTGGGCCTGGAGAACAGTGGGAGAAGGCCTTGGAGCTGTGGAGGTGTACCAAGGTTGGGGAACGATCACCAGAGCATTGGGACCTTAGATGGTGGTTCAGAGAAGTAGAGTAGTCATCTGGGTCTTGGCGGACTGGATCAGGAATCCAAAAAAGCAGTGTTTCTGGTGTGGGTTTGAAGGAGAGTGACAGAAGCCATTGGAGGGAAGTATGTGTGTGGGAGAGGCTTGTAGAACAAGAAAGTAAAAGAAGCTAAGTGAATGCTCATTGGTGTATAAAAAAATCATTTGGGGCTCACTGTGCTTTCTGGTGAGAGCAGTTGTTTTTGGTGGCATTGCAGAGGGGTGAGATTAAAACTGACTGTCACAAGTTTTGGAATTGGCCACAGCATATATGGGGAGAAAAAGAAAACACAAAAAAGGTACATTTTTAAAATGGAAAAATAACTTTTTGGGATTAAGTGAAAGTGTTTAACAGATGGCTTCTTTGTGGTACCATTATATGGATGGAGAGCTACTGAGGGAGATGATTATGGGATGAGTGGCTGATTTAGGAAGAAAGTGAAAGTAACTAAAGTGAACTGAAGTATAGCCAGCTGGCGAGGGGTGATTGACAGCTTTATGTTTATCCCACATATGTGGGATCAATTTTGGGTGCTGAGATTTATCCCACATATGTAGAGATAGATGGATTTATGCAATGGATTTTGGCTCTACACCTATTGCATAAATGTGCATATTTGATAATCTGTCTGGCCCTCTAACATAGGCAGCAGAAAAAGGTGTGTTCTCAATGGGATAAAAATAACAACTTCAGGTGTTACCTGACTGACATCTTCTTCTTCTTAATCTTCTTCTTCTTTACAGGCATGTATGTGTGCTTCTCCTTTCTTCTTCTTCTTCTTCTTCTTCTTCTTATTATTATTATTATTCCTTACAGACATGTGCATGTTACATACAGTATGATTGCCTGTCTTAAATCAATACTTATGTATGCATCATTACAATGCCTACAGAGTGTTAATGTGGTTGCATGAAACATTCAGTAAATACATTCTACACAAAAGTACACTATTGTTTTTAGAGACAATACCACATTTCCAGAAGAGATTTGGCAGCATGAGAAGGCTAAAAATGAATCAGGCTGTTTGGATTAAAAATGCCATGATGCTTGATGGGTTTATCTAAATGGGATTGAAAATTTACAGTCAGTGCAGCTGCTTTGTCATAATCATTTCCTCCCCATATATCCAGTAGAAACACTGAAAATTTGTAATTCTGTCACCATGGGTATTGATCTGTTAAAAGGTAACATAATTGTTTTCCTCTGCCTTGTACTCTGTCATACTGAAATAAAATCCATAGTGTAGCATGTGGAAATATATGTTTGGACAAAATGTTACTTTCATTAATTTCTCATTTAGTTGTTACTATGCACAACAAAACATGACTCTTAAAATATCATCCCAGTACAACACAGGGCACTCTGATCTTGCATATTATGCTTCATCAGAAGTTCTTTTTAAAGAGACAGAGAGACGCCTCTTAAATATAATAATGCCTCTACCCAAAACAAGCACGGTTATTACAGTGAAGGTGCCATGGGGAGGGTGGTATTAACGTACTGTAGACAAAGGAATGGTAGAACATTTTTAAAGAAGAAAACAAATAATATAAATACCAATTTTCAGAGCAATTGAGATAATCTGATGATTAGGTAGGCCTCACTCACAAGGGCACAGAGTGCTTCCACTGTTTGGCTGTGCTCCCTAAACCTAAAGAAAACATTACACTAATATTATGCCATGTGATAAATTCCCATTAACCAAGTTATCCCCAATCTGGTTACATATTTAATAGCTGTTATTTTAAATTGTTAATGAATATAAAGATTTTAAATACTTTTCAAGGGCCAATTCACATAGTGTTGAATTGGGCTCATACTGCAGTTGAATCATGATTGAATACAGTACACGAATGACAGATCAGACAAAATATATTTGTCTACCCATACAAAAAAAATACATATATAAAACTTGGATTATTTTTTAATTGGAAATGCTTATTGGCCTGCCCCATCTGAAACATTAATTATATATAAAAGTTTTAATTCAATTTACATGCATGTCAGTTTCAGAAAAAAAAAATACATTTTCTATTCCACCCAGTTAGTTAGATGTTATTTATATGCTTTTTTCTATGCCTATGTCTTTTCCACCTCTACATAGCTCCTATTGATTAGCCCTGGGCAAAAGCTGCCTTTTCCACTTGAGCAGAACTTTCACAAAAGTCTGGTAACTTTCATGGAAGTTTTACAAGCTTCTGCCGAAGGCAGATCTGAAAATTGCTGCATGATTGGGGCCAGCTTTTGCCCTTTCTGCCCAGCCAATAATACTCCACCTCTGAATCCCAGGTAATAAATGATCCCTCCCCAACCCAGTGTAATGCCCCAACCCCCCAGCGGTGCCTCCCGCTCTCCCATGCGATCACCCCCCATCCTGACACATTTAAAAATAAACAACACCAAACCCTGGTGGCTAGTGGTCCCTACCCCCACCTGACCACCCACCAGCATCCCTCCCAGTATTTTTTTGTCATTTACCCACCCATCCCACTGCCATCCCCATACTCCATGTATTTTTTTCCCTGGTGGTCTAGTGGTAGATCTAAATAGTGACATCCCCTCTCTCCCTAGCCCCAAAGTCCAATCCTTTATTTTGTAACCCTTTTTCCTGGTGGTCTAGTGGTCCCCCACACCCCTCCCCATCCAACAGGTTATGTCCCACCACATTTCCCCATCCTGAAACATAGCACAGCCCTCCACTCTCCTCCTCGGTGGGTGGCCCACTGAACTGTGAATGAATGAGCACATGTGGGGGTACAGAGGGCCACTAGACCACCAGAAAATAGGTTTAAAAAATATAGGATCAGACTTCAGGGATAGGGAGGGAGGGGATGTCACTATCTATAGCTACCACTAGACAACCAGGGAAAAAAATAATATACATGGGACAGGGATGGCAGCAGAGGTAACTAACTAAAAATACTTGGAGGGACACTGATGGGTGGTCAGGTTGGACAGAGGCTGGACCAGTAGCAGTAGCAGACTAATAAAGTGGGGTGCATATCAGGTGGAATTTCCTTGTAAGTTCGGAAATTGATTTCCGAACTTTCGCGTAAGTTTTTTTTCGCATACCCCTACTTTTGATGTAAACCTCCTTAAAAGTCTTACATATTCCAATATATGTTCTTAAGAAACAAAACTAATTCTTTAGGATGACAAACTATAACTACAGTCTATAGTATTCATTTATTGTCAAAAGTGTCATTCTGCAGTCTCACAATGTATGCCAGCTTTTCCATCTTAAGAATTTATTTTTCTATTCCCCAGCATTCCTCCCTGATAGTAGCAGATTTTTTTAAACACTATCTAGTGAGATGTTTATTTGCTGTAGAAGCCAGCATGGAAACAAACATTGTATTTTTAGATAGTCAGTCCTCTGAAAAAAAGTCCCACCAGAAGATTTTCTGGTAAATTGCTCATTTCAATTCATACATTTATGCTTGTATGTTTTTTCAGCTCCATCCAATATTTTCCCTGCTCAGTACATCAAAAATACAGCCAAGGTACAGTAGTTTTATTTATATAGCATCCACTGATGAGAGCTTAGAAGATGTTATCATTAAAATAGATATAGATATAATAAACATATTCTATAGGATCCAATAAATAAATACTAAGAATATTCAAAATAAGTAGGCTGTGCAGCATCTCTTGGCCTCAGTTGTTTATAAGGACCTAAAGTCTAGGCTAAACACCTTTGCTTTCAAAGACTTCTTGAAAAGCTCCAATGAAGTGTTTGTATGGATGTGCAGTGGAGTAAGTTCCATGCTAATTCCTCAGCCAAGAGTAAAGCCCTGTCCCAGCAGACTTTCTTGAATGGGGGGAATAAGAAAATTGGCTTCAACCGAGCAAAGGGGTTGGACTAGGGCTTGTGACATTGGGAAGACCTTTAGATAGCTGAGACCCAATCTGTGTAGCACCTCAAATGTCAGCAAATAAACCATTAAGCTGATGTAACATCTCTCTGCCAGCCAGTCCAATTCATTCATATCTGGCATTATATAGTCTTAAGAACTATACTGGCAGATGCCAGCCATACTGCCACATTCTGCACCAACTTCAGGTAGAAAAATAGAAACATAGACAGCAATGGCAGAAAAGGATCAGATATTGTCCATAGGTTCCACTTAGCCGCATCGACAACCAAGTTGTTGAAATGCAGCACAGTGAGACAAACAATGTCGACAGGCAAAATTTCACCTGTCTGACATTGATTGTTATCTTTGTGGGAGGCTGCACCTCCCACACCCCTTGACTTAAAGTTAAACTCCAGGTCGGAGTTTATTTGAAGGGGAGAGACACACTTAAAATTGGCAAAATTTTGCCATCGGGTCCATTACAGCAACAACCTCAAAGTTGTCACTGTATTGGATTTCAATGTCAAAATTTCTACATTGTAATGGTATACATTGCCCATGCAGGATTCTAGCCCTCACTATCTTCTCCTGTGCCCCTCACCCTGCTGCTGCTGCCCATATCAACCACTAGCTCCATCACTTTTTTCCAGCCATGCACACATCACATCAGCTGGCAGACTGCTACATGGCTCAATCAGCCTTTTTGTAAAATAAAACTTTCTCATGTCCCTCTTGAACCTCCCTGCTGCCAGTTTTCACTCATGCCCCTATGTTCTTGAATTACTACTCATGCTAAATAGTTCATCACAGTTTACCTTGTTTATTCCTTTCAAGAAATTGGTGGTCTCTATCATATCTCCCCTCACTTGTCTGGCCTCCATTGAGTAAATGCTCAGTGTCTTGAGCCAGTCCTCACCAGATCTGTCCTGCTGGCTTTAAATCATTTTGTTTACCCTATGTAGCACTGTCTCCAGCCAGTCCTTATCTTTTCTTAGGTGAGGACACCAAAACTGTACACAATACTCCAGGTGCAGCCTCACCAGAGATCTAAAGAGAGGCAGTATCATCTCTTTTCTTCTGCTGTCAGTAACTCTTTCAGTATACCCCAGCATCATGTTTGCCTTACTGCAGGCCTTGTTACACTGCATTGATTGTTTTAGGGAGTGACTAATGATGACTCATAGGTCTCTCTCTTCAGTACCAGTGCTCAGCTTTACTTCCTCTTGTCCAGTCCTGTGTTTTTTTTCTCTTAGTGCATCACCTTGCACTTTCTGGCATTGAATGGCAATTATTCAAAAAAGTCTGTTGTGCACCATCAAATCCAGTAAATAGAATGTCCATAAAAAAATCAAGCATTTATTCAATATCAGCAACTTGCTTTAGCCACTTATACAACATCCCAAATGTTTTCTCCTATGCCCCTAGGCTTTTTCATGGGAAAGTGGTCTTAGTGTACCAAGAAATATAGGTTCATGTTAGTAATACATTTTCACAGTAAAGGTTATCCATATCATTCATTTTAGCACCAAAAAATCTAATGCAGCAAAATCTTACTGGACTTCTAACTACAAGGATTGTTCACTGGGATGCTCACCCCACTTTTTGATTGAATTGCAACTGCCAAACCTTAAACCATGTCTCTAGTCTTTTTAGATTGCTCTACATCTCCCTAATCCAACCCTCATAGTCTACTCTACCTCAGAGGTTAATGTCATCTGCAAAGAGACACATCTGGCCCTGAAGTCCTTCTTCTATGTTGCTGATGAACATATTAAAGAGGACAGGGCCCAGAATCAATCCCTGTGGCACTCCATTCGTGAACTCCCTCCCATCTGTTCTGACTCCAGTAACCATCACCCTCTGCTGTCTCCCTTCCAACCAATTGCCTACCTATATTACTATGTCTTTTGCTGCACCCAGATTATTAGATTTCTTCAGCAGTCTCCTATGAGGAACTGAGTTGAAAGCCTGGCTAAAATTGAAGTAATGTAAATCCACAGGGTGGCCCTTATCCACTACCTTCATTATCCAGTTAAAGAAACCTATTAGGTTAGTCTAACAAGACCTCCCTACCACAAATCCATGCTGTTTATCATCCTGAAGTCCATTGTCCTCTAGATTATCAACTAGGTCCTGTTTGATTAGCGTCACCATCAGTGCACCCACAATGGCAGTAAGACTGACAGGGCTGTACTGTAGTTACTCATGGTGGCTCATAAAACCTCCAGGAAGTCCTAGGTCTGGAATAGTGCAGTAGTTTAATCGAAATGTCATGGCACAAAGGCATGTTCAGTACAATGTAATCAAGTTCTCTCCTGACAGATGTGGCCTCAACCAGCAGTATTCTGCAAGTGGAAAAAGTAACAGTGTACTACACTTGTCACCTGTCATTCCATGATCAGCTTCCAGTCAAGTGTGATTCTTAGGTTTTTGGCCACATCCACAGCCTAAATGTGAATGTCAGCATGGACAGACAAGGGCTTGGTCAAATCAGCAACAACTTAATTTTGCTGGCTCATGAAGTTTGCAGCCATCCATTAATTTGTATCAGACAGGCAAGAGTTAATCACAGCATCTGAATCTGTCCTGTCAGGTGTAACTGACAGACACAACTGAGTACCATCTGCATTGCAGTGAAATTCTAAAGTGTATCATCTAAGAGTCTCAGATAAGAGGTGCATATACACTATGAACAGCATCAACCAGTGTGTAGTCTTAATTTTTTTTTGTTTGCAAATTCTGATCCAGATGCTAGCCACCCATGCCCTACTCCCCTGACTTTCCTCCAGGACATACCTTGATGCAGATGGTGTGTGGCCTTCATGCTCGATGGAGTACAGGGCTACCAAGTGGTCCATTGGAAGCTAGGAAAACCATTTTTACATTTTGTTTTCCTGAGGTAATAGGTCAGGAAGTGCCTGTACCAACTGTGCCAGCACCCTAAGTAACACATGCCCTCTTCTGAAATGAAAGGATAAATGAATGTGGAAAAAGGGCTGCACATATCTTCACAGGCATGTGTGAATATTGTAAAATGACTGCATACAAACGTTTGCAAGTTGCTGCCCACCCATGCCCCTATGAAAAGGAAACATTAGCTTGTCACATAAGTAAGCAATATCCAACAACAGGGCATGCATTTCTAGAGACTTAATGCATGATCCGGGTGAATAGGAATATATAAGGTCAACTGCTGACCACAAGTGAGTTTAAATGCATCCAGGAAATGCATATATTCTCATGAAATCCATACCCTGCAGCGAGTTATTGCAGTTATAAAATAGAAAAAAGCTTTTTTCTTTAATTTAGAAAAGGTTTTGGTTTTTTGTACAGTAGTTAAGTTGTTGTTAGGTAGAATAAGTAAGTTTGGTAACAACGTCACAAAGGCAGAGTGCCTTTGAAAGATCCCAGGAAATTCATTGATTTTGAAGAAACATATGCCCTCTTGTTGGTTTTTGCAATTAAAAAGGCAAAGATTGTTATCTTAATTGAAAAATGTTTTAGTTTCATTTAGTTAAGCTGTGTTAGACTGTTGCTAGTTTGATTAGAGTAGGTTAGTTATGAACTATGCATATACTAGAGAGTAATCAAGAGTCATGGGATATGTTTAGA
The DNA here is from genome assembly GCA_016271365.2 of Neoceratodus forsteri. Lineage (NCBI taxonomy): Eukaryota > Metazoa > Chordata > Ceratodontiformes > Ceratodontidae > Neoceratodus > Neoceratodus forsteri. The sequence goes on from CM057456.1 coordinate 856,923,974, forward strand.
CCAATAAAGTTGCTAGGATTCTGAAGAATCCTGAAGGCCATTTTAAAAGTAATTTTATTAAGGTGTGCAGATTCATAAAAAAATACGAAGGCATCAGGTAGTAAGGAATGTAACTGAGAGAGCTGGTTTGTTCTTTGAACTGAACAAAACTATACATTTGTGAGTATGTTTTATAAATAGTGCATCTTTTATTCTATACTCAGGTTAAGGAGGTGGCACAAGAATCATTTTGTTCAACACTAATAACAGATATGAACTGGTGGCATAATAGTTATGGCATAGGCCTTTCATTGCTTGAAGTCTGGGTTCAAATCTCTAGCATTACTTCAGAAAAACATTTAGGTGAGTCACACTCAGTGTGTAGATATGAGCAGAATGAATCACTGAATCACACATAATTTGGATAATTTTAAAACACAGTCTTTTATTTTGCATATCATCTTCTCCTGTTTATGTTGTATGCAATTAAATAGGAACTGCTCTAAGGAAAGAAAATATATAATATTTTTTTCTCAAAATCATTCTTGTACACATTTTTATTTTATTTATTTATTTAAACATTTTACCAGGAGAGACATACTGAACTAATAAGAGCTCATTTTGAGATGCATCCTTGGGGGAAGGGAAAGAGTAGTACAGATACACAGAGTCAAAAACAACATGTTACAACTGTAAACAGCAGAGAAATGAATACGAAAGCAACTATATACAGTAAATTGTGTACATGGATTTAACCAATGAAAATGAATAAATAGATAATCAAACAGTGTGAGAACTCGTAAACCATGTACCACTGCCTTGAAAATTATAGCTATTAAAGCTGAATGTGTGCCAGCTAGTAGTAGAACAATACATGTTACAAAGGGGTGGGGAGAAAGTAGGCTTGAGGGGGAACATAGAAATAGAGTTACAGTCAAGGACTAAGAAAAGTGGGTATGTTGTGGGGAGGAGTAGATAGATGAGCAGAGGATTAGGAATAAGGAAAGGGTTATGAGAGGAGGTGGAGGAGGAAAGGAGAGGAGAAGGGGTGGAGTAGGGAAAGGTGGGCAGAGGGGGAAGGGTTAGATAGTAGAGGGAATGGGATTGGGGAGTGGGGGATGGATAGGCTTGGGAGAGAAGGGGGAGGAGGAACAGGGAAGACGGGGTGGTATAAAGAAAGCGAAGGAGGGGAAGAGATAGGGAGAAGACAGTAGATTGGATATAGGGGAGAAGTTAGGTGAGGGTACAGGTTACAGTTGCAGGTGTGGAAGGAGAGGCTACGCAGGAGGGAGGATAGAGAGTAGGGCTAGGTGGCTGAACAGATTGTAGTTATTTAAATTAAGATTAAAAATTGCTAATAAATTAAGAGAAAATTACAGATTATAATTATTTAAATTAAGATATACAAGATACTATAAATCCTGAAAAAATCCACTTAACAGGTTTTACTTTTTCTATCTGCACAGCAACAGTCACACCTCTTAACCTTTGATCACTAAACATGTAGGACACCAACACTTGCAGTGAAGGCACTTGTGGTCACTGGCCTTCATATGAGACAGATCATCAGTTTTGGTGACACAAGCCATAACAATGCAGAACTCAGTATCTTATTTTGTGCACAGTTAAACTTTGCTTTAACAAACTAAAATGTTATTTATTTCTACTGTATAAGTCTGTCTTTACTGCAGCTACAGCACTCTGTGTAGCAGTCCCTTGTCCATTTGGGACAGATGTAGGACAGAGCACTTTAATGGAAGACAATTGCGGGGTATGGCTACAGTATATTTTCATAGTGTGCTATAGGGTCTAGAGGGACAGTTTTCTACCCTCATAGCTAGCTGGAGAGGTTTATGATTATCACTCAAGCTTTAAGCTGGCTGTGACATCTGTAGAAAAACACTGAAGAAAATGTAATACTTTATGTCCAATTCTGTTTAAATTTTATCAAAAGCCATAGGCAATTATATAATTAACTGTCTATACTGTATATCTGGATCTATAGGGAAGTATCATAGGAAATCAGATTGAAATGGATGAGGATTTTCTGTGATATATAATAATATAATACATAGTTTGTATTTTTTCCATAGCCACATAGCACCTGTCAAAAGCCATGATACCATCACTCCAATGTCAACAAATCATAATACCACTGATCTGACATCTCATCAATGGAATTATAACTGCCAATCTTGTTGTAGCTTTTGCTCACTAGAGATTCAGCTGCCATCAGTGGATTTCTGAATTTAAAGTGAGACGATGGTGAGGGATCTATGCCTATGACAATTGGGGAAATGGTAGTGTGTGAAACTGACAGCATTGGCCAGCCCATCAGCACAGCAGTACCACTAATGCTCATGACACTGGAGACCTGTGTTTGTGAATGAATGTGGCTTGTTGGGGACCAGCCAGAGGGAGGAGGATCGACTATCCCATGGGATGATCGAGCATCCCAGAGGATGCTCTCCTCCTCCAGAAAAGAGAATGTTGTCAACTCTGCTGCTCCACTGCCATGTAAGCGACCACATGTGTTAATGCAGTTGGAGAGGCATAAAGGGAGGGAGGACACAAGCTGGTGCTAAGCACAATGCACATTCACACGTGTTCTCATTCGCACCCTTGCTCCTTGAATTCTGAGGGAAAGGGAGACCCAGAACAAAAAAAAAGCTAGATCAGGTAGGATGAGCACCAGCTTCCACAGGCCCTGCACTGATGATGTGGTGGTCTTCCATCTGGGACCTGGTCCATGTGGCGAGAGGATAAGCTCACCATCCTCTGAGAGGGGTAAGTGGAGGATGGAGTCAGAAGGTGAGTCAGTGAGAAGCCAGGTGATGGGGCTGTGGAAGCCAGTGTAATGGAGGGCCTAACCAGAGAGAGTAGAAAAAAAAGAAACTGATGACATTAGCTCATCTGTTTGCTGTTGGGCAGTCTCCTGGGAATGTGAGTGTAAGATGGAGAGGAATAGATTAGTATGATGGGAAGATATTTGTTATTTAAGACATAGGGAGCCATGTATTACAAAAAACAACATATGGCTTCCTATCAGTTACGGAGCTGCTAACTCCATCCTGGGATAGCAATGACAACATTAACCCCTCGAGCTTTGCTCTCAAGGTTTGTGATGTTATTGTAATCCCTTATTGGAGTTACAGCTCTGTAACAGATAGGGAGCCATATGTTATTCTATTTTTATTCTGTATCATGCTAATGGCCACAACTGTACTGCATTTTCTATATTGTAGCTCCCCCTCTTCTTTATTATCAAGGACAGCTGCTCAAAATAGGATCCTTATCCCTCTGACTTCATTGTTGTCAGCTGCCTGTTCTCCACATCATCTTGTAACCTTCAATTTACACTGTATAAATCATATTTAATTACTATGGTAAAGATTGTGATGTCACAGTCAATAGATTATGACATCCTGTGTAGAAAAGTAGCAGATACATGTGAAGTGTAAAGGGCAAGGATCTTGTTCCCATATAAATTCATCATCTTGTATTAGGGGTGGAGCTCTCATGCAAGATGGCAAACTAGTTTGTAGCTGTATGCGCAAGTCAGGTCAGCATCCTCTCTTTCCCTCCATGGAGTAACTGGGAAGAACAAGAGTGCTATGATAATCCAGTAAAAAGTGTGTCGTATAACTTGTTATGTCAAAAAATTATCGCAGATCTAAAGAGATTGAGTCAGTCAGCAGAGAAGAGAAGCAGTTGTGGCTTGGAGAAAGTGCTGGTAAAACAGGAAGACACTCGTTGAGAGGTCGCGGTGCACTGGCTGCACAGCTTGCCTTCTCTATAGAAGGGATTAGGGAAACTCTGGAGGAATCCGGACAGTTGAAGGGATTTGCTGACTTGGGTAATAGTGTGATGCTCTCAGCAGAGAAAGAGAAGGGAAGAGAAATAACAAGGGAGGCTGGGGAACCGGAGTGCTTATCTGGGCTGTCTGAGGAGGGTTTGCTATGGAGGCAAGTAATCAATGAGGAAACTCAGGTAACGAGTGAAATTGTATTACTGAGTCAACAAGTAAGAATGAGTACTCTGCAAGAAGAAAGGGATAGTGTTGTTATATTACCTCCCGCATCCCCAATGTTCCTACTGGAAAACTTTAAACTGAGTGCAGAAATGAGCACGTTGTTTATGGACAGCAAGTTGGAAGGGGAGCGGAAGGGATTAACACAATCAGATGGTTTGGAGACCCTTAATTTTTCTATGGTGGTGGCAGATGTACAATGGCAAAAGGGAATACCATTTTTAGTAGAAATAACAAACCAAAATTGCAGCCCTGTTAGTGAACCAGCAACTTCAGGAACACGTACATCTCAAGGCCTCTGTAATGGGCAAGTATTGGAATGCTCTGGACCAAACACTTAAAAGAAAAAAAAAATAATAAATTCATCATCTTGTAACCTTCCATTTACACTGTATGAATCATATTTCATTACTATGCCAAAGATTGTGATGTCACAGTCAATAGATTATGACATCTTGTGTAAACAAGCAGCAGATATACACGAAGTCTAAAGGACAAAGATCTTGTCCCCATGTAAATTCCCTTAGTGATAGTGAAATGGAGGCACTGCAAATAAGAGATAGAGTATACAACAAGAAAATTATGAATATATTTTTACGTTTTTTCATAGGGATAACAGCCTCTTTATCTTGCAAGGCAAAAGCAGTGTTAGAATTATACTTTATCGGCTTTGAGAGCTATAGTAGCCCCTACTGTCTATGGGGCTGATTCTCAAAGGGCTGGCACAAATTGCGCCAATGGTGACTTGCGCTAAATGCCATTGCACCAGGGACACTGTGCCCAGTTCTCTAATGGGCAGGGTCCCCGTGACTAAGTCCTATGCCAACCTGAATGATACGCCAAACAGAGGGTGTATCTAAACAAGTTGCCCGCATGCCTGCGGCATTGTCCATAGACTGCTACAAGGCCCCCCACAAGCCCCAGTCTCCAATGAAATCATTGAAAAGCCCTGCTGGGCTGTCTGACCCCCCCATATGCTCCAATCCCCAATAAATATGTAGCAAGGCCCTACAGGGCTATCTGACTCCCCCACAGGCCCCATTCCCCAATAAATATGATGAAAAGCCCCACAGGGCTATCCAACTCCCCTCCCACAAGCCCCAATCCCCAATAAATATGTTGAAAATCCCCACAGGGCTATCATCACCCCCCCATCCAGAACTGGATCCCCGTGCCCTGCAGAAATAGTAGGGTGTCTGAACAATAACCTAAAAAACACCCCGTAGTCCCCTCTTAGACCTGGTAATCTAGTGGCCCCCCACCCCATGGTGCCAGACCACCCTGCTCACCCCCACCCCTACCCAGCTGGTGACTGGCACTGCCCATCTTCCACCACTGCAGCCAGCTGCTGACTGAGCAACACTGTGAGTGCATACTGGAGGTACCCAAAGACTGGAGGACAGCAGATGTAGTCCCCTTATACAAAAGTGGGAACAAAGAGGAAGCAGGGAACTACAGACCAGTCAGCCTCACCTCGGTAGTGGGAAAGATCATGGAAGCACTACTGAAGGAGAGATTGGTGGAACATCTGGTTGTCAATGGACTACAGGACCCAAGGCAGCATGGTTTCACCAGGGGGAGGTCATGTCAGACCAACCTCATTGAATTTTTTGACTGGGTGACTAGGGAGGTGGATCAGGGGAGGGCAGTGGACATGGCCTATCTGGACTTCAGCAAGGCCTTTGACACTGTGCCACATAGAAGACTATTACACAAACTGGGAATAGGGTGTGGGCGGACAGTAGTGTGGTGGGTAGGTAACTGGCTGGGTGGCAGGACACTGAGGGTGGTGTAAATGGCTGTCACTCCACAGAGGGAAGAGTAACCAGTGGGGTACCACAGGATCAGTGCTGGGACCGGTCCTATTCAACATCTTCATCAGTGACATTGCACAGGATCTAGAAGGCAGAATTTCACTGTTCGCTGATGACACAAAGCTCTGTAACAGAGTAGACACACCAGAGGGTGTAGACAGAATGAGAAGGGACCTGCAGAAACTTGAAGAATGGTCAAGGGTTTGGCAGTTGAAATTCAATGCAAAGAAGTGCAAGATAATGCATATGGGGCACAAAAACCCTGGCACAATATATCAGTTGGGGGGTGAGGATATAGCATGCACCAAGCAGGAAAGGGATCTTGGGGTTGTCATCTCTGATGACCTCAAGGTAGGAAACAGTGTGACAAGGCATCAGGTAAAGCAAATAGGATGCTGGGATGTATAGGCAGGGGCATCACCAGCAGGAAAAGGGAGGTCATAATTCCGCTATACAATACACTAGTGAGGCCCCACCTGGAGTACAGTGTACAGTTCTGGAGACCATACCTATGTAAGGACATAGACAGGGTAGAGAAGGTTCAGAGGAGGGCAACAAAGATGGTGCATGGGTTGCATCACAAGTCCTATGAAGACAGGTTGAAGGAACTGAACATGTACTCCCTGGATGAGAGGAGGGAGAGAGGGGATATGATAGAGACATACAAGTATCTTACAGGGAGGAACAGGGTGCAGGAATACACTATTTTTAAGCGAAAAAGATGTTTCAGGACTAGAGGGCATGGGATGAAGTTGGAGGGAGGACGATTCAGAGGAAACCTGAGAAAGAATTTCTTCACAGAACGGGTGGTGGACAAGTGGAACACCCTGCCAGAGGAAGTGGTGGGGGCTGAAACAATCACGGGATTTAAGAATGCATGGGATAGACATAAAGGAATTCTAGAGGGCAGGGGTAAGGGGAAACAGACTTCTAGGAAAACAAACTGAACTTACAAGCTCAAATGGGCAGACTAGGTGGGCCATAGACCCTTATCTGCCGACACTGTCTATGTATCTATGTATCTATGTATACTGTAAACAGTACATGCTCAGTGTATGACAGAGTTGTCATTCACTGAGTGCATACTATTTGCAGTACATGCTCATAGTGGAGCTCAGTTGGTGGCTGGCTATGCTGGTGAGAGGTGGGCTGTGCCAGTTCCTGGCTGGGTATGGGGGGAGCGGGGTGGTCTGACATCAGCGGGTGGGGGACCACTAGACTACCAGGACTAAGTGGGGATCACAGAGTGTTTTTTAGGTTATTATTCAGACTACCTACTATTCCTGCGGGGTGCAGGGATCCATTTCTGGATGGGGAGGGCAGTGCTGATAGCCCTGTGGGGCTTTTAATCATATTTATTGGGGATGGGGCTTGTGGAGGGTTGGATAGCCTTGCAGGGCTTTTCATCTTATTTATTGGGATCAGGGCTTGTGGGGGTCGGATAGCTGTGGGACTTTTCATCATATTTATTGGGGATCGGGGCTTGTGTGTGTGTGTGGGGCGGTTGGATAGATCATGGCTTTCCATTAATTTCATTGGGGATCAGGGCTTGTGGAGGTGGGCTACATGAACTGGGGGATGGGCCGGTGGCACATTGGAGCAACCTCTGGTGGACACAAAATACACTTACACAAGTTAATAATTGGTGTAAATGTACTTTGATGGATGTCCTCCAGGGGTTCTTTTAGAACTGCAATTTTGGTGATCTGCCAGCTGCCCTTCCAGAATAGGGTGCAACTGCTGCCAAAAAAACATTGCGCCATGTCGCAGGGGGTTTATGGTGTACTTGGTAGTGTAAGTCCACTTTGGTGCAAGCAGCCTGAGACATGACACAGGCTGCTTTTCAGAATCTCAAATGTCGCAATGCATGGCACAAAGTGCTACATGCACTATATTTGCTGGCATAAGTTACTCTGTGCCATGCATAATCTTTCTAGAATAGGGCCCCATGTCTGTAAAAGTCCTCCCTTTCTATTATAAGTCAATGGCAGAGAGGTAACAGCTATAGGGGCTCACTTCTGAGCTATTGGGGCTGGACTCTGGCAAGCCCCCCCCCCACCTCCATAATTCCTTTCCAACACTTGACAAAAGTATAAGGAATTTTAATGGTTCCGAATATTTGTGAATTAAAAAAAATGACAAGCCTATAGATTGATATGAATGAGGCCTTATCAGTGTGCCCACTGTCATGTTCAGTATGTAGCAGGCAATCTTCTGATTAGTAATAAATACTGTAATATTTCAAGCTACAATGAGACATTAGACATTGCACTGTTTGATTTGGTAGAGGCCACCCAGAAGGCATAAGGTTGCCTCCAAGGCAACATCTTCTTTTTTCACAGGTGTCTGTGTATTCTATCATCTGCTTCTGTAGTGTGGTTTTGTCATGCCTGCTATGTTTGTCTATAAATGAAAAATAAGAGATCCTGCAATTTATTGAAGTTGTGCCTTCTATAGCTGAAGAACACAGTAATATGGATCCTCCCAGTGTTATTCTAGAGATGCAGGTCATCCCTTATGACCAATTAGACAGGTACATTGTTTTACTGGAGTAGTTGCAATTAGAAATGACTCAGATTTGCTATTTATAAATTTAATATTTTTGTTTAGAGCATCAACACACAGCTTGCATTATTTTAAGAAAGCTGCCATGTCTGAGTGCTATTTAGTGAATTTTTTTTTCATACACTGTACGGACAAGATAATTTATTATATAGGGTAACTGCAATTCATGTGGTTTACTGTCCCTTGGAACCCTTTCAGAAATCAGGTGATACCCTAAAATAAGGATTTCTCACTCTGAAAAATTGTAGATTAAAATAAATATTCACATAGTTTTGAATTATGTCTGTGCATCATTCTTTATGAGTCTTGCACTGGCAAGACTGCTTACTCTGTAAACAAACTGGAGACATTAGAGAAGATGTTTTTTAAGAACCACTGTGGGCTGCCACCTTTATTATGGACTCACAGTAATCCCCTAACTAATAATAAATACAGTTGTATACTGGCCCATCTGCCCTGCAGTAGCACTACTGTTCACAATTCTGGTGACCCAGGTTTGGGAAGAAGCCCAGGTAACTGGGGGCCAGCTGGGGGACAAGGACTGGGTGCCCCCTAGGATGCTCTACTTCTCTGGAGTGGGTCGGATGCAGGCTCCACTGCAGTATCACAATATGGATGAACACAACTGCTGGTGCACTTGCAGCAGTAAAGGTTTAGTGGTCACTGGCCACCTCAAAGTGTAAGTTTGCCTTGTGTGAATGCACACTTGTTGACACCATATCCACTGAAAAGTGAGGTGAAACTGTAAAGAAAAGCCCCTGGTGATGCACAGCATGATGATGGCACATTTCTGGCTCTACCCATTTGACTTGCAGTGCTCTCCCACAAAACTGGAGGGAGAACCTGCAAAATACCACCTATCCCCAGAAAAGAGGCCATCCCAGTTGTGGGAGCTGCATCAGGCACCAAACATAGAAAAAAAGGAGAGACACACCACCCCAGACCTACAGTGTGGCTGCTTTGATGGTAAACTGCCTCAATAAATCATAGCACAAAGAAAGGCTGGCACACACAAAGTATTTAAATGTATTATTCATAAAATGTACAAATGTGGATATATTCACTCCTTTCACATGAGAAATGGTGTTCAGTAACATAGACAGCCACCTTTTCCATGTTTCATTTTACATCTGGGGACTTGCATAAAGGTGCACCTACTTTGTGTACCACCAACCTCATAACTGATGTTGAACTTCATATATTGAATCAGACCATTATGAATTTTATTTTAACAACATTAGTTAAACAGTTATCACTGGCCCGGTGATGCTGAGGGTTGAGACGCTGGATGCCACACCTCGGGCTATGCTGATGACCCAGGTTCAGGAATGAGCACAGGATGCCAGGGGTGCCTGGGGGGGGTGGGAGGATCTGGACTGAGTCACTGATTGGCAACTCTCCTCTCCTGGGGTAGGTCGGGCACTGCACCAACTAGTGGGTGGTGTTGGGTGGTGAGGGAGTCATTAGGTGAGTGGCAGAAGCTGTGCCTCACCACAGTGTACTGCTTGGATGTTGTCCTGTTCACCAGCATCCTTGGGGCTGGAGGACAGGACAAGCTAACTAATAAACATGGAAAAAAAAACCATGGCCATGTGAAATGATCCCCGATCAGGGGTGAAAGAGACCCAGATGGCGGCATACCACCACCGAGCCCTAGCCGGAGTAGGCTAAATAGACAATATAAAAAAAATGAACAGTTACAATTTTAAAGCTGCTGCTGCTTGTGCAACACTTTTCTATTTCTCTTTGATTTATACTGGTGGCTTCACTGCTGCACAGGGTTATTGTGAATGTGATGTCATCAGCTTCATGACAGCAGCTTTCACATTCATTCATTTTCCACTGGAATGTACTGTATCTAACCTTTAAGATAACAACTATATCATATACAAGAAAAGATTATAATTTATACACCAGTGGTGATACATTCTTCCTTATAAATATAGGATGTGCCACAGGCTGACTCAAATTATGCAATTTATCTTCAAGTGTGTGTTTGTGGGAGGGGCAGGACTATTACTCACAAGTGGAATGGGCAAGATTAGATACAGCACTTCTGAATGGAAAAATAGTCTGCATGAAGTGGTACTTCACTATCATGTGGACTTAGTTACTTTTCTGTCCAAAGGTCCTGTATCAAAATACAGCTTGGTTTAACACTACAGGACTGATTCAGGTCAGCCAGGGAGGTGAGCAAAAGGAAAGTGCCAGCTGCCATCTGGCAGAACTGGTTCTGGGGGAATGGGCAGGGAGCTACTGTGTGGCGGGACCACTGGACACAAGGGACATGTTCTACTGTGTCAAAGGGGATTAGATGAGGGAGGTGACCAGTAGACTACCCTAGACTGGAATGTAGAAACATACTTATCCCAATGTGGAGGAAGAGAAAAGGGGGATACCACAAGCAATTTTATATTACAGAGGATGGGGCAGGAGGGGTGGTGTTATTAGGATCAGAGATTGTATATTACAGGGGATCAGGTAAGGGTAGGGGAAGATGTTTTGTCATTATACATGCACCAGTGCTGCTGGTGTGGTGTCTCAAACCACTGTGTGTGTTTAGTGTAAGGTACTGGAACAGTACATAGCGCTGCCACAGCAGCTTTTCAGTGCTTCCAAAACCCAGTAAATATAGCATTGTGACTTGTATGCAAGTGGTTCTCCTCATTTGCATAAGCACAGCGGTATATTTAGCTCAATTGCACAAACCACTTAGCAACATGCTAAATGCACTCTTGACTATAGCAGAAGCCACACTAACAAGTTATTGACCACACTACATCCCATTTGCTTGGTGATAAGCCTTTTCAGGATATATTATGAGATCCCAAAACTCTGTTTGCTGAGTTTCAGGATCCTGTCACCAGCAAACCAAAACACATTTGCCTGATGGGCAAAGTTTTCCCATTGTGGAGTTTTTCGTAATGTTTTGGGGGGCTTTGCCCCCCACAATCTCATAATTTTTATAACTAACTCCACTGTGGGCAAAATTCATTTGTCATGTAAATGTGTTTCGGGCACATGGAGTCAGGATCCTGAAACTTGGGAAACAGAGTTTCAGGATCTCAAAATACTCCCACCTCTTCATGCCACACTAATGATTTAAGAATGGGGGTCAAAGTATTACAAAAGTCAGGGTCAATATAATGAAGGGGTTTCAGTAGTGTCATAGAAGCATAAGTCTGGGAGCATAGGCAGGCCTGGGAAGTTATAAAATTTGTAGGTAGCATCTTATTATTATAAATAACAATAAAACACAAAAACTAAAATTGTACAGGATAGCTCTTTATAAAGGCAGTACCAAAAAAAAAGTCCTCCATCTGAGACTCTCCTAGGAAAAAAAAAACATTGCTCTGGTTATATAAGATGTATTTGCCTGGTAGTTCAAACTCTACATCCTGTTGTTGTAAATTACATCTCCTGTTTGTCACAAAATGCATCAACATTTTTTCAGATTCCTTCCTAAGGCCAGCCTGAAGAGCACATATTGTCTTACAGGTGCAGCAAACTAATACATTTTGTACTGGAGCTGGTTTCCTATTGGCAATTATGTAAACAAGCTTGAGGAGGTCAAAATGGATCACAAGATCAACCACCTGTGTTCCAGATTACTTCTTTTAATAAACCCCAATACCTTTCTGCAGTCATTTTGACAATATTATTATATGCATGTGCAAACCAAGGAATCACAATTTCACATAAAGATTCACATATAATTTTCTTTAACCACAGAGAAGCACGGGGGGAGGGGGGGAGAAAGAAAAGAAACAGAAAGTGAAGAAAGGGAGATAACAGGAGGAAACTGTGGGACCATTACAGTGGCAAATTCCTAGTTACCAAAAGTAAAATGTAATTGCATAATCAAGAGATAGACAAGTAACAGAACAGGAGAAGACAAAATAGATCCTTGTTTTTAGATCTCTCTGCATAACAAATAGGACAAGATCTTACCCAGCCCTGTCAATGGTAGTCGCAAACTCATGTTCATGATTGACGAAAGAAGGGACTGCTTTCATGACATGCTTCAGCCTTATTTCATTAATATTTTAAAACATGTTTTTTACAAAAAGGGCATTAGAGAATCAACCTTAGGCCGTATACTGTTGACCACACAAGTTTCAGTCTTAAAGGGGAACATTCATTAACGATGTCCAGGACAGTTTGAAAGCTCATGAAAAGCTCTTTTAAATTAGGTATTGGGTTTATTGGTAGCTGGCAGGAATCCAGCGATGTCAATGATTAAGTCTGCCCAATATTGATATTACATTGGCACCATTTTTAGAACCTTATGATGTCATGTGCCTAATGACATTGTAGTCAACCACAGCCTTATCTTTAGTGACATTGCAATGGTCTAAAAATGGTGGCAATATAGTATCAACTTGGGGCAGACTTATTCATCAATAATTCTAAATTGCCGCCAACTACCGATAAACCCAATACCTCATTTAAAAATACATTTTTGTAGCCTTTTAAACCATAATGGGCATTGTTGACAAATGTTCCCCTTTAGCTTGTGAGATAGTATAGCGCAGTGGTCTAAGGCTCTGAGCTGCAAATCTGGTGACATATAGCAGACCAGACCTGGGTTTGAATTCCACAGCTTCCACATGCATACTGTATGACCCTGAACAAATCACTTGTGCTCCTGGGTCACTCCTGTAAAAAAAGCTTTCAGCTTAGTGTGCTATACCTGGTTAAACAACTAAATAAAAAAACTTCCAACAGATTGTCCTGTTTTTTGTTTTTTTTTTGTATGTGTCTGATTATTTTTTTTATTATAATATGCCCATACTTTTTTTGTACCAAGAAATGTGCCGGGTTTTTTTTTTTTGCTATACTCCCTGAAACCCTTTCTCTGGGTTTGCAGCACAAAAGGAGCCTCAGCTAAGTATGTCTTTCCTGGTCCCCAATTTTCAAATAAATTAATAAATGCATTTTGATGCCCAATGTCTTCTGTTCATTTTCCCAGTTTCCTGACTGCAAAGACTAACAGAAGTGGGTTTACAAGTCATAAAACCAGCTTCACATGTCATAAAAGCAGGGTCTGCTTTAATGATTAACAGCAGACTAATTTCATTAATATTATAAAAAATATTCTTTGGAATATACAGTGGCTACACCATGGACATCATGAAAATATATGATTTATTTTGAATGGCTGGTTATGACATTTATTGACCTTATAAGTGGCAGAGACACAAGTGAGGTCTGTAAAGGTACAAACCAGTCATTCAAAATAAATCATTTATTTTAATGCAGACCCTGATATGTGTGATTTATACAATGCCAAGTAGATTGACAGGTGGGGGGGTTCTAATGTAGTGCTGGCATGTTTTGACTCAATGTTAGGTACAATGGATCATTCTGCTTGGAATATTATAGAGCTAGATTGGAAATAACCATTGTTTCTTGAGCTGGAGTGGAAATAAATGATTTATTTTCACTCCAGCTCCCCTGTCCATGAAAATAAATGCATTTCTTTGTTATTTTTATATACCCCCTGGCATTTTATAAATATATATATGGAATAAGTGATGCATAACTGTGGTACACAAGGAACACACCGATCAAGGGGGCTAACCAGATCATTAAGCCATGAGCCCAAACAGTGAGGCTACTGCCCTCAATTAGCTTATTTCCAAGTATAGTGGACTTACCCATCTTTTATTTTCTAGTTAGTTAGTTTCAATCACAATTGTGTATACAGGAAAAGGGTACACAGAGACTGATTGGACCCCAAAGAAATGTTTTGCAGACTACTGTTTGCTAAATTAGGCATTTCATGTCTTGTTAGGGTTCTTTTAAGCATAGCAAAAGTCACAGGCTGATGAAAACTTCAGAATTTCTATTGCTGGACACAACCTTAAACAACTGCTTAACATCTTAACTTTTTAGACATTACCTAACTTTCATTTCTTTAACCTGTAAGTCTCACCTCCAGCTACTCTGCAATCAATCACAGTACAGCAGCAGTACAGACTACAGACATATTTGATGCTGCATATATATATTTCCTTACTGTTAGGAAATGATTTTATGAGATTTATCATTTTTCCATAAAACATTATGATAAGGTGAAAACTGATAATACTTGGCAATGACAACTCCACGTTTAGTATTATGTTGTTTTGTCAGCTTTTATTTTTAACTTTACAGCTGTATTATAAGTCATGCTATCCTTTATTATCTCTAAAGGTAACTCACACATCTCAGGTAGCGGAGTTTCCATCCTCAGCTGTGATAAATTGCCTACATTGTAAATCTCAAAGCACAATGAAGGCTGACATGCTAATCAGTCGCTGGGCCGATTATCATTATTGAGCACAGCTGATAGAATCATTTATCAGGCCACAGTACAGAAATTCATTGTGTTACTTCAGTATTTTGAGCTCTCCAAAAGGTTTTTTTAGTCATATAAAATTTTATTGGTTTCTCAATAGTTGAAATGGACTGCGATGAGACACACACATTAAACATACAGAATAAAATTCTTCGAGCACAATGCTTCAGAGAATACATATGTTAGCTGGACATAGAGAGTTGCATAAAACTTACATCAACAAAAAAACAAGCCTATGCAGCCCTACAGTGCATAAGCCAAAGAACATTAGTTATATTCCTATTAACAATATCTCCACAGGTACATAATCACTTGACGGGGAAAGTAAATACTGCTGACCATAATATGCAATGGCAATCAGAAAGGTAGATAAGAGGTGAGATAAGGAAAAGGGTACAGAGAAATGCAGCATAATTGTTAAAGCAGAAAAGGCCCCAGGTGTATAGCAACAATCAATCCATATTCCATAAGTGTCTAGCTTTCTTTAAAAATGGAGTCTCCGGGGGGGGGTCTCATTAACCAGGGGGTTACCCAAAGCAGGGAGCAGAGCCTTGCACAAAGAGGATTGGAGGTAATCTCCCCTCTCCAAAAAGTTTTAAGGGTGAAATTGTTTTGTAATTGTCTGGTACTGTATTTCAGGTGAAATAATTTTTATTTTTTATTTATTTTTTTTTTGCCAGTAAAGATACACTAAGATGAAACTTGTTTCCAAGTGTGTCCTAAGAGTACTAGGAAGTTAAGTGACTTGCTCATGGCCACACAGCATGCAACTGCAAGTGGTGGCTATTGGATTCAAACCCAGTTATTCACATTTGTAGTGCAGTGCTCTTAACCACTACTATATAATGCCTCCCTAATAAATAATACAGATATTATCAATACAGTAGCTTCCACAACACACCTACTTTAATAGGAACAGCTTGGTTTAGAATATGGCAAACAAAGATAAAATGTATCTAAATGAATTCTTTTTTTTACCTTTGTAGTTTGATATAGGCATAGTTTATTCCACAGAACCTCTCTTACACAAACACTTATACTCTGTCTCTCTCTCTCTCTCTCTCTCTCCCATTTGATTGGCCCTGATTCCATCACAGACAACCACACATTTTTTATGTTGGCTGCACTTGCCCACCCAATGTTTTGTGGCAATTATAGGGATTTCAGGGGGATGTCACTGCCAAGCCCATTCAGTTCACACGAGCAAGGACTTAGCAGTATACACCAATGACCACAGGCTGTGGTCCTGGCATCACTCTCTACTTGTTGGGCTGAAACATTGTATATTTCAAAGGACCGAAGCTGCTCTACTCAGAGAGGGCTTCAGTCCTTTGATTTGCATGAAGCCATCAGCAAACAGCTGAGAGGCTTCTAAAGGAGCTTGTCATCTTTAGTATTTTTAAACAAAACACATCCGTCGATGTCTGTTTCTGCCCACTCATAACTGCCCCTCCACACAACCCACCCTCTCAATACCCACCACCCTACACACACCCAAACATAACACTGACACTGGGGGTGCCCAGTTCCCCCAATGTCGCCACCTCATATTTTTGTTTTTTATTTTATCTATTGCCTGTTACAAAGAAACCTATCCCTTGTTGTCTGTAGCTGGGCCCCTGTAACTGCTCCCCCCACCTGACCCCTCCCTCTGAGCACCCCCCAACCAACATAACACAGTTGGTGCCCAATCCCCCAGTGTCATCCCTTCTAGTTTTTCTTTTAACTGTCCCCCCCACCAACACTCCCCTTCAGAACCCTCATCTCCCACCCCATAAACATAACACGAACACTGCAGGTGCCCAATCCCCCAGTGTCATTACCTGAAATATAGAAAACCATCCCTCATCATTTTGTTGTACTTTATTTTGTTTATTTTTGAAACCTGTAAAACAGAAAACTGTCCATTGTTATATGCTGCATCATTATTACCCCCACCCAACCTCCCACTCAGCACTTACCCCAAGCCGTTACTTATAAATAATAATAATAATCTTTATTTATTAAGCACAATTCACAATGTACAAAAGTGCTGTACAAAACTAAGATAAACTATTTAAAATCAATAAAAAATCAAGCATAGAAAAAACTCACAGCCCCTCAACTTAAATTAAGACCTATCAGAATACTTGGGGTTTAAGCTTCTTACTCCTCATCTGTTAAAATATTTCAGGGAAAGGCAAGACTAAAAAGATGTGTTTTCAAAGCTGTTTTAAAGCCTTCCACTGTCAGGCACTTTTGTATCCGATGAGTTAGAGAATTCCACAGGGTAGGGGCATCAAATGCAAATGCCTGAGCTACAGAGGTTTTTAGTCATACCCTGGGAAACTTCAGCAATCCCTCATTGGCTAAGCAGAATGATTGGAGGAGACAATAGGGATTCAGAAGATCTTGCAGATAACTCAGACCCTGCCTGTTTAGGGCTTTATAAGTCAGCAAGCTGATTTTGAAGATGTGCCCGTGTAACTGTAACTTACCCACCAGAGGTCTGATGTTGTAATCTTCCCTGGACCGCAAACACATCTTCACTATGCAGTTCAATGTATTTTGATGGGATTTTGAACATAGTATCATAACTTGGACATTTTTCTATATTTGTGCCCCAAATTTTCAACATACTTTCTTTGGGACACCTTTATCCCACGAACAATGCAAATGACATTAGGTAAATGTGTCCTGAATGATGATTTCACAGTCGCTGCATGAAATCACCTTTCAGGCAGGAGTTGAAAAGTTTATCCACCATTGTTCATGAGATGGGGTCATAAGAAGGCTATTTTGAAAATGTGGCACAAAAATATTAAAAAAACAACAAAGTTATGAGCCTACACTGAAGTTTGTAAATGCAGGCTCATAACATTGGTCATTTTTGATATTTTGCCCTCTGATTTTCAAAATTGCTATTTCTTCAAAGCACCTCATGAATGTGATAGGTGTCATTTTTCAAATGCTGGCCAAAATGTGTTTTCACATCCCATAAGGTGATTTTGAAGTCACTGTGCAAAATCACCTTTTGGGCAGGAGATGAAAATCTTCTCCACCACTGTTCATGATGTGGGGTCATAAGAAGGCTATGTTGAAAATTTGGCATAAATATATTAAAAAACAACAAAGTTATGAGCCTACGTTGAAGTTTGCGAATGCAGGCTAGTAACTTGGGTAAGTTTTAATATTTTGCCCCCAAATTTTCAAAATAGCCATTTCTTCACTGCACCTCATGAATGTGACAGCTTTCATTTTTCAAATCCTGGCCAAAATTTGTTTCCACATCCCATAAGGTGATTTCACAGTCACTAGAAAAAAATCAGTTTTTGTGCAGGAGTTGAAAATCTTCTCCACTATTGTTCATGAGGTGGAGTCACAAGAAGGCTATGTTGAACAGTTGGGGCAAAAATTTTAAAAAACAGTAGAGTTATGAGCCTATGTTGGAATTTATGAATACAGGCTCATAACTTTGGTAATTTTCAATATTTGACCCCAAACTTACAACATATCCATTTCTTCACACCAGCTCATGAATGTGACAGCTGTCATTTTTCAAATACTGGTCAAAATGTGTTTTCAAATCCTGAAAGGTGATTTTGCAGTCACTGCGTGAAATCTCCTTTTGGGCAGGAGTTGAACATTTTCCCCACTGTTGTTCATGAGGTGGTTTCTTAACAAGGCTATGTTGAAAATTTGGCATAAAAATATTAATGAACAACAAAGTTATGAGCCTAGACTGAAGTTTGCGAATGCAGCCTTGTAGCTTAGGTAAGTGTTATTATTTTGACCCCAAATTTTCAACCTAGCCATTGTTTCACAGACATTCATGAATGTGACAGCTGTCATTATTCAAATCCTGGTCAAAATGTGTTTTCGTACCTGTGGCACAAAATTATATTTTGTCGGGAATTTGAACATTTTCACCTACGGACGTTATTGGGTGGGCTAATAGGAAGGCTATGCTGAACATTTGGTGTACAAGTATGGTAAAATGCCTAGCATATGATTGAACATTACACCACTTCAATGTTCACTAATAACTTCACTCATTTTTAATATCTTGACTCCAACCTTTCAACTTAGTCATTTTTCCACATCACCTCATAAATGTGACATGTGTCATTTTTACAGTCCTGGACGAGATGTGTTTTGGCACCTCTGGTGCAAAATGACATTTTGGCCAATATACTATAAATGGCACATGGCATGTCTATAAAGCAAATCCTAAAACAAGTATCTTCAAAGTTTTTGGTCAGAATTGCAAAAAACAAATTGTTTAACAAGCAGCCAACATTCAGCATTGACAAATAGTTGTTCAAGTAACCAATGAGACTTGACAGGACATTGTTTGTCTGGGTAAATGCACATCCAGGTACATAAGGATTAAAATTAGATCAGTGGGCTGCTAAGTGCTGCTCTGGTCTGCATAAACCTTTTAATGAAACTTGAATTGTGTTTGCAATAACGCTTTGTTTCCTGACTGTGTAGAGCCCTTGTTTACTGTTAGAAGGGAACCAGGAAGAGAGCCTGTAGTTCATGGAGATATTCCAACAAACTACAGACTGTGTAGGCAGTGCTCATTTCACTTCAGGATCTCATTATAGTGTGTGCAGCACCTTATATTACACATTTGAGGAGTTGCATTTTAAAACTATTTTATTTTAAAATAACTTAGATGGGAGGTACAGTGTGACTCCTCCATTATATTTTCGGGTCAGCGTCAGCTACTAAAGCTGGTTGCTCAGTGAGCAGGACACTTAAAATGAGATCAGTGGGCTGCTAAGTGCTTCTCTGGTCTGCGTGAACCTTTTTAATGAAACTTGAATTGTGTTTGTAGTAATGTTTTTTTTCCTGACTGTGTGGAGCCCTTGTTTCCTGTTAGAAGGGAACCAGGAGGAGACCCTGTAGTTCGTGGAGATACAGTAGAAGCCACTTAATCAGGACATGGTTAATGGGGACATTCGCTTTATCGGGACATCCCGCCGGAAACCGATTAAGTGGCCATATATTCCTATGGGCAGTGTTTCTGCTTAAAGGAGATGTGGTGCTGTTTAATTGGGACGATTTGAGCCATCCTGTCCCACAATAGCTGCTGCTAATCCTCACTAATCCCCATTTATGCCTGCTTAGTGGGTTCTGGTGAAGTCCCAAAATGTCTGTCACCTACTTAACACCCTGATCTCACTCAGAGTTGGCTGAATGAAAACAAATTCAAAAGACAGAGATGAGAGCTGAAACAGAGAGATGAGTTTTTTTTAAGTAAGCAAACTTACTGCAGCTCCCGAAACAGAGAGATGAGTTTTTTTTTTAAGTAAACAGACCCTCTGCCTAGCGGCATAGAGAGACAGCTTAGATGGATGTTAGCTGAGGTGTGAGCCTGAAACAGACTCTCTGCTTTGCAGTGTTGCTTTACAGCGTGGAGAGAGACAGCGCCTGATGCACATTCACCCACAACTCCAATCTCCACGATGAGGAGTGAGCCTGAAACAGACTCTCTGCTTTGCGGCATTGCTTTCCATGATGATCTTCACTTGGACTTCACAAACAAGTTAGAAAGATGTGAGCTGAGCTGGAACAGACCCTCTGTTTTGTATGACTTTGCAGCATGGAGAGAGATGTTGGGGTTAAAGGTTAGAACTGCAGAACAGTGCACTTGAGCTTGGCTAGGAGCACGCCCCCTGTATATATCCTGCGACCAAAGCACACTCTCCCCAACGGCTTGAGTACAGCTCCAATCTCCACTCTCCACTGCACCTGAAACAGATGCTGTGTAAGAGGTAAAGCAGCATAAAACTTCATACTGTAAAAGAAATGTAATCACTGCACCTGAAATGGATGCTGTGTGAGAGGTAAAGCAGAATAAAACTTCATAAAAGAAATGTAATCACAACATACAGTAAGTCTCTGTAAATGAGTGTGTGCGAGTGTGTTTTCAGTGGTTCAGACAAATGACTAGTGAAAAAAGGCCACTTCTGATAAACAGGATGGCCATTTAAAGGCGATGAATTGTGATCCACAGAGGTGTCCCCTTTAAGTGGCTTCTATTGTATTCCAACAAACTACAGACTGTGTAGGCAGTGCTCATTTCACTTTGGGGGCTCATTATAGTGTGTACATCACCTTATATTACACATTCGAGGAGTTGCATTTTAAAACTATTGTATTTTAAAATAACTTATGTGCAAGGTACAGTGTGGCCCCTCCATTATATTTCTGGGTCAGCTGCACCTACTAAAGCCAGTTGCTCAGTGAGCAGGGCACTTCAAATTAGATCAGTGGGCTGCTAAGTGCTTCTTTGGTCTGCGTGAACCTTTTAATGAAACTTGAATTGTGTTTGCAATAATGCTTTTTTTTCCTGACTGTATGGAGCCCATGTTTCCTGTTAGAAGGGAATCTGGAAGAGAGCTTGTAGTTCATGGAGATATTCCAATGAACTACAGACTGTGTAGGCAGTGCTCATTTCAGTTCGGGGGCTCATTATAGTGTGTGCAGCACCTTATTTTACACATTTGAGGAGTTGCATTTTTTAAACTATTGTATTTTAAAATAACTTAGGAGGTGTGAGGTAAAGCGTGACCCCTCCATTATATTTCCAGGTCAGCTGCAGCTACTAAAGCTGGTTGCTTGGCAAGCCGGGCACGGGCGGTGCCACATACAAAGATGCACACAGAGACATGCGCATCTGTGCGTGTTCTGCGTGTTCAGTGGAAGCAGCGGGAGTAAGTAGTTACAACCAATTAAAGCTGTGCTCAATATAGAAAATAACTCCCTGATATTCAGTGACCTGTCCATTTGTGGGTTAGGCTCCACATTTTGTTTTGATTAAAATCATCATGATGTCTCAGTCTAGTATTTTGTCTCACATATCTGGTGGCATTCTATGTGTATCATGTCAAATGTACAGCACCACTGTGAGTGCAGAGTTAGCAAATGAGTTCACTTGCTCTAAGAGTGAAGAAAATGAGTCATTAAAGCAAGCTGCATCCTTGTTTCATGCTAGGCTGTCAGAACTCGAAGTAAGTCAAAGTCAAATGCAGGCTAGATTTATGGCACTTAAGCAAACCCCTGCCTGTGTTTCAACAGATCTCCCCTGTTCTAGTACCATGCTGTTGTCTAAATCTGACTCCATACATTTAGGTGATGGCCAAATAGATCCAATGTCTGAAACACATACTGGTAGCACTAGAAATGCCCAAGGGAAAATGACAATACAGACTGTCCTGACGATCATTGGTACAAGGTACAGTATAAAGCAGACAGGCTTACAAAAAAGATTGTAAGGCCTCTCAATTCTCCATGATTACAAGTAATAGATTCACCTTATTAAATAGACTTGAAGACCCCAGTGGGGTTTCTACCTCACCAGAGGATATGTTCTCAAACATGCCAACCACCACCCACCATAGTGACCTTTTCAATTCACTGACTAGTCGACAAAGTCCCTCGACCTTCTGCCCTCTCCCTTCAAATGTCCCATTAGTTCCACTTGATTTTTCTCCCCCTGGCTCAGTGCCTGATGCAGTACATGCCTCTGCCCCAATGGAAGTCTCTCAACCCCTCGGGGATGTCCAAAGGCAAGTGTTTGTAATAGGTGACTCCATGGTGAAACACCTGGATAGGGTTATATGTGACACGGATAAGGCAAACTGTACATGCTCTAGTTTTTGGGGTGCTAGGATTGAAAACATCTTAATTATGGTTTGTAATATGTTGGCTGATGGCGGTACTATCCCATTAGTGGTTCTCCATATAGGCACTAATGATTTTCTGCACTCCAGTATAATAGATATTAAAAAAGATCTTGTTGCCCTTTCTAATATTTTGGTGGACATTGGGTGTGAGATAGCTTTCTCTGAAGTCTTACCTGTTCCGACAGCCTCTGTCGAGTTTAATAATATAATACACAATTTCAATAATTGGCTCCATGCGAGATGTCTTAAGCAAAATCAGGCATGTCTCACACATTGGGAAGATTTTATTGGTAGATCTGACCTGTATTGTAGAGATGGACTGCATTTTAGCTGCAAGGGGAACCAGTTATTGGGTGATCATTTATTGAAATACATCAATACACATTTAAACTGCTTGATTTGAGAGACAGAATTGTCTCTTCCCCAAAGAGGTCTCTGGTTAAATTTACCAGCCCAGATATTCAAACTGCACCAGGCTGTGGTGCAAGCCTGGGCGCAGTGCAACTTGGCTGTGCAGGGGCATTGATTGGGAAATATTCAACAGAGCTGCACCATGGCACAGCATCATTGAATATCGCACCCTGGCCACCCACAGTGTGCATGGCACAATGGCACTGCACCAGCACAAGTGGCCAGAGTGGATCGGGGGGATGCGCTAGCACAAGTTCCATTGTGCTATGTGCAGCAACCATGATATTCAGAAGTGCACATGCAAATGGGGCCATAATGTATGCAAGGCACAAATGGGACCATTTGTATGTCATTATGGCCCCATTTGCATGCAGGTGCACTGATCCCCAGTGACTTGCACCTGGCACCCTGCCAGGCAGCAGCCATCAGGGACTGACACCCCCTGCACAGTGTGGCAATGTGCTCCACAGCCCGATCACGGGCTTCAGTAACTATAAATCGGGTCCAATATCCCTGGTGGTCCAGTGGACTGCTGTCAGCCAGATCACGGGCATTTGTAAAATAAATTAATTTTCTATATCCTTGGTGGTCCAGTGGACCGCTGTCAGCCCGATCATGGGCATTTGTTAAATAAATTAATTTCCTATATCCCTGGTGGTACAG
Organism: Neoceratodus forsteri; assembly: GCA_016271365.2. Taxonomy (NCBI): domain Eukaryota; kingdom Metazoa; phylum Chordata; order Ceratodontiformes; family Ceratodontidae; genus Neoceratodus; species Neoceratodus forsteri. The sequence goes on from CM057456.1 coordinate 856,947,455, forward strand.
TGGACTGCTCTCAGCCCGATCGCGGGCATCAGTATTAAAATATGTGATACCTGGAATGTGTAGTATGATATGGGCTGCATGCCCATTGGCTCACGCTGTGGACCAATGGGCATACAGCCCTTCTTATTATGTCAGTCAGTGGGCAGCAAGGTGGCAGGCGGGTGGGGTGCTGCCGCCTGCGCTGACTGGGGGCAGTGGTGGGGCTCAGTGGGTGGGTGAGTGACCACTGGACCACCAGGGATATTGGGCGTCATTTGTTTTAATACAAATGCCCATGATTGGGCTGCGAGCAGTCCACTGGACCACCAGGGATATAGGAAATTAATTTCTTTATACTTAAGCCTGCAATTGGACTGTGAGCGGTCCACTGGACCACCAGGAATTTTAGAGGATCACTTTTCTATGTATGCCGACGATCGGGCATGGTGGGGCACCACCATGTGCAGCCGGAGCTCGAGTAGCCACCTACAGGTGGCAGCTGCCGTGTTATGCCCTGCAATACAGCAGCTCACCTGTGGATGGCCAGCCATGTTCCTTTTTTTTGGCTCACCTGTGCGCAGCACAAGTAGGGGTTACGCATGCATGGACTTAGCACATCCCAGGCTGAATCGGGATGTGCAGAGTATCACATGGGCACACCCCCCCGCCGACGCCGCATACATTACTGATGTGCTCCAGAGCATCGGGATTTGTGCCAGGCACAATCCCTGTTTGAATATCATGCTGGGACACATCAGTGGGTTGTGCATGGCACAACACTGTTGTGCCTTGCACAACCCTTTTGAATATCTGGGCCATTCAGTTAAAAAATGTGCAATACTTATATTTCAATGCCAGAAGCCTTTACAGTAAACTCGATGACCTAAAGGTCATCTTAGCAACAGATAAAGTAGAAATTGTTCCTATTACTGAAACATGGGGGATGACAAATCTAGTTGGGACTTTTCTCTGCCTGCGTATACATTGTACAATTATATCAGGCAGAACAAAAAAAGAGGTGGTGTTGCCATTTTTCTAAGAAATTCTCTACAGGCAGTTGATATTATTAATAAGGTTAAAAGTTCTGTCAGTCCTTCTGAATCAATATGTATCAAATTAATGGTAAACATGAATCAGCATATCATCCTGGGTGTTTATCACCCCCCAAGCACACCAAATGAACATCTTGACATACTTATTAAGGAAATTGAAACAGCTTGTTCCTTAGGGGTTATCATTCTTACTGGAGATTTTAATTTGGGTGATATACTGACTGGACAAAGTATGTGTCTGTTTCCAGTTCTGGAAAGAAACTGGTTGACATGTGCCAGCAATGTAACCTAATTCAGGGAGTAAAACAACCCACCCGGAGAAAAAATCTACTTGACCTTGTCCTTTATAGTAGATCCCTGATGTTAAAAAATCTTTCTGTAACATCACCTATTGGGAATAGTGACCACTGCTCTATTAGTTTTGTCTTGGAACAAGTGGCCTCTTTGGTGAACAACAGTTCTAAGATTTACATGTACGAGAAGGCAGACATTCAAAACATAAAAAATAGTTTGGATAGTGTAAATTGGTCATCCATTTTAAACACTGTAGGTGTTATGGAGTATTTCAGTACATTACTTAATAAAAGTACTAATTTGGGAAATAGCCATGTTCCAACTAGGCAAAACAATGCATCCAGACAATCTAAACCAAAATGGATGACTAAGGAAATAACTGAACTTAAAAAAAAAGATAAGTGCTATGCAGCCTATCTAAAATCTCAAACTCCCACAAACTGGCATTTATATTTACAAATAAAAAAAATGTAAAAACAGTATTAAAAGGGCGAAAAAAATTGGGAGAGCAGGTTAGCTTCTAATGCATGCAAGGACAATAGCAAAACATTTTATGCCGATACAAATTCCCTAAAAGAATCTAAATGTCAGGTAGGCCCTCTTCAGGTAAATGATGCCCTAATACACATTCTTTTTTACATGGCAAACTTATTTAATACCAATTTTTGTAATATATTTCAAAAAAATCAGAAAGACATTTTAATTAATGACTCTATGGGTAGCTAAATTACTATTTCAGAATCAGATGTTCACACTAAATTAGTTGAGCTCAAAGAGAAAATCAGTGTGTCTCCTGATGACGTGCCCAGTCACTTTCTATACTTACTGGCTGACAGTCTGTCTTTGCCCCTTAAACTGCTATATGAATGCTGTATAGACCACAGTTATGTTCCTGAACGTTGGAAAACTGCACATGTAATTCCCATTCATAAAAAAGGTCCAAGGAATTATTGGGAAAACCATAGACCAATAAGCCTTACTTCCCCTATTTGTAAAATCCTGGAAAGTCTAATTAAGGATCTGATCACCTCGAATCTAGCTAACACTGACATTGAACAAAATGGTTTTAAAAAAAGGTGAAGTTGTCTTACTAATTCATTATGTTTTTATGAAGATGTCAGTTTACAATTGGATAATAGACTTCCCTACAATGTGATTTACATCGATATTAGTAAGGCCTTTGACCTTCTTCCACATTGGGCCCTGCTACAAAAACTTCACTTGTTCAATATTAACCCTATTCTTGTTAAATGAGTAGCGAATTGGTTAAGTGGACATACACAGCAAATTCTGATTAATAGATAGCTCTCTAGCATGGGGTATGTTACAAGCGGAGTGCCCCAGAGTTCTGTTTTGGGCCCCTGCCCTTTTCAGCTTTTTATAGCTTACATAACAAAAAATTGCCATTCAAATGCTATTAAATATGCTGATGATATTAAAATCAGTGGAGCAACTCTGATCAAATTATTTGATTCAGAATGATCTGGATAAAATGTCAAAATGGATTACTACCTGGGGGATGAAACTAAATCACACAAAGTGTAAGATTATGCACTTTGGGACAAATAATCCTTGCATGCTTACACATTAGATAATAAAGTATTAATTAGTACAGACACAGAGAAGGATCTGGGGGTCCTGGTATCTGATGATTTCGGTCCCAACTCACAGATCAATGAGGTTATCCTAAAGGCTAACTGGGTCATTTGGTCCATAAAGAGAAATATTAAATCGAGGCATAGTAAAGTATTATGCCTCTCTATAGAGCTTATGTTTGCCCTCACCTGGATTTCTCTTCACAACTTTGGTGTCCCTTTAAGAAACAGGACATTATGCAACTAGAAAAGGTACAAAGGGGGTTCACTAAAATAGTGAGAGGCTTGAGAAATGTCCTGTACAAAACTAGACTCAGTTCATTAAATTTGATGTCCCTTTCTACCAGATGATTAAGAGGGGATCTTCTTCTAATGTATGATGTCATCAACAATCCATACTTATTAACTAGTTTAGGTTTCTGTTTAAGGAGGGTACTTATAATTTTAGAGGCCATCCACTTCACTTACAATTTAGGAGATTTAATCTCATGCCTCGAAAATGTTTCCATACATTACGCATTATTAAACCTTGAAATACACTACCAATCAAAGTGATTATCAACAGTTCCAAATCAACATTTAAAACCTGGTTGGTCAAGTTTATCCTTTAAGGTTCTTCTCTTTCTTATTATTAGTACATAGGAGCAAATTATGAGCCTCGCGGTTGTCTAGCTTTTAACAAATCTTAGTACGAATCTTAGTATCTTATGATGAGGCATAAGGCACTTGTAGCAAGAGCCTTTAGCACCTGAAAGTACATTAACCCCAGACAACCAGTGACCTGGATTGTTCTTAAAATGGGTAAACTGAGAAACAATTAAAAAAGAAATATGCCTATTTTTATCAAAATCTTGTCATTACGTCAGTTCTGTCATTGATACCAGGGGTTTTCAAATCATCCAGCATGTAAATCCAGAAGACCTCTTGCTTCAGAAGCTTGGCATCCCAATCACCTCCTCTAGGTCACAATGCCACCCATTCTATGCCACAAAAGTTGAATGAGTGTTTGGAAGGGTCACGATTAGCAGTGTCACCTACTCTAGTATGCTTCATGCAGTGTACTGCCAAGGCATTGGAGGTGTCACCTCCTGAATGCTCCTCAAGTGTTGCCCAATATGTGTCCTAAATGGTCTATGGAGGCCTTCTGGATTTAAACACTGGGTGGTTTGAAAACCCCTGGTATCAGTGACAGAACTGATGTAATGCCTCTTATTAAGAAAAATATTCCACAAGAAAAATAATAAGAAGAGACAGCCCTGTTTCCATATGTGGTAGACTGCTGTTACAGGTTCTGTATATTCTTGTCTTTTGTGATTCCTCCTTATTCATGTATGTAAAATGTAAATATTCTATATTATCCATTAAGTTTTCTTCTTTTAAAATTTTCTATAGGTGGGTATTGATGCTTCCAGGCAGCCTTTGGGATTCATCCTATTGGGTGGTATCAAAAATGCATCCTTTTAGTTTCACCTGCAGCTTCTAAATATTTTGGTCCAGGTTATTTTTAAACTCTGGGACTTTGAGCATCATTATACTGTGGCATTGTAAACAATATGTAGCAATTTTACTATTCACACATTTGAATGTTTGTATTTTGGTAAATATGCATTGATCTAGTTATTTTGTTTTTAAATTACACACTGTCACTTTAAGCAGCTCCTTTTTAAATGTTGTCTTGTGTTAGTTATGTAATACCCTCTTGAGGACACTTTTAGTAGCTAAACTGGTAGAGGGATTGTTCTTATTTTGGCTATTGGCATTGATCTAATAAAGTCCTTTATGCACTTTATTTTCTGGTGCTGGATTTGCTTTTTGTTTTGTACTTTATGCCTCCCCTAAGATCTCCTCTCCTTCCCTTCTTGACATCATATCCTCTCAGGTCTCCCATACTACTTCTGGTGAACTCATCCTCTTGGGTGACATTAACCTAAACTGGCTGTCCCCTTCCACCAAATCCACACTCCAAAGAATAAAGTCCCTTTAACTCACCCAATTAATCTCAGAGCCAACACAACTGAACCCACACTCTTCCAATCACTCCCTGCTGTCTTGGGTACTAACCTCCCACCCCCATCACATTATAACTGCTGGCACATTGCCAGATGCTTTCAGCCATCACAGCATGAACAGCTGCATCAGAAAAAAGAAACCCACCCTTTCCACCCCCTAATATATATTGACTACATCCCTAAGATCACTCGACACTCATATCCTGGTCCAAGACCTTTCTACCTGGGACTGGTCCCCTGTCTACCATGCCCCTGACATCAGCACTGCCCTATCCTACTTCCTAACCATTTTAATCACACGTGGAATACACATGCCCCCCTCAGAAAATCAAGAGTCAAATGTGCCCACCATGCATAGGTCTCACCTAACCTATTGGCCTATGCAGATCCTGTGACCTGGACTGGGCCTGTTTCAAATCCTCCAACTCCCTACTCAGCTTCTATCCTACTGATCACGCAGAAATTAATGCACCATGGCAACCAGAGCTGCACAAGCCCTTTACTTCAAAAATAACCTCCAATCCAACCTCAACTCCCCTGCATAATTCTGGAAAGTAATCCATTCCATTTTACATAGCCCTGCCCAATCCCCCCCCTTGTCCTCTTGGTAAATGGCTCCTTAGTCTCAGACCCCACCTCATTTACTAGCTATTTCAATGATTCTTTTTAACCACCTGCACCCTCTCCTCCCCATCTAACATCCCCTTTCCCTGTCCCCCAACCACACCCCTCCATCACCCCAAATGGATACCACTTCCCTCCAGCTCCCCATGAAATGTTCATTGCTCTCACCTCCCTCAATCTCTCCAAGTCCAGCCCCAAAGAGCTTGACCCCAGGTTTCTTCATATCTTAGCCACCGCCATTGCTGCCCCCCCTTGCTCACATCATTAATCTCTCATTTTCCCACTGCATGGTTCCCCCAGGCCTGGAAAATTGCCAAGGTATGCCCCAGACATAAAGGGGGAGATCCTTCCTTAACTGGCAGCTACTGGCCTATCTCCCTCCTCCTCTCCCTTGCTAAGCTACAGGAATCCCTTGTCTGCTCCAGACTTACCAACTTCTTACACTTCTCAGACATCCTCTCACCATTCTATCCTGGCTTCAGAAACCACCACTCTGCCATATCCTCCCTCCTGCATGCTGCTGCATCCATCCTTACATAGACCAGGGCCACGTCACCTCTGCTATTTTTATCAACCTAGCCAAAGCCTTCAAATTGGTGTCTCAGTCTCTTCTCCTTAGCAAACTGTGCTCCACCAGCCTCTCTATCATAGTTGTTGATTGTTTTTTTTTTTTTTTGTATCTTTCGGCTCATCAACAGTCAGTTCAAGCGGGGGGGGCAGATTGTTCCCCCATCCCCATACTTGGTTGAGTCCCACAGGGCTCCATACTAGGGCAAGTCTCTTCTCCACATTCCTCAATGATCCCCGCTCTGTGTGTGTCTTCTCTAGCATCCATATGTATGTGGACAACACAGTTATCTACATGTCTGGCTCTATGGCCTCAGCTGTGTCTGGTCCACTCCAACAGGACTTCCATAATGTTCTATAATGGTTCCAGGATAACCAGCCTAATGTCAACACCAAAAAGACAGTGACCATGAAGTTTGGCTCTGCCGAGAAACTGGCCAGGCCATCATACCCCCCCAGCCTCACCACCCTCAATAGGACCCCTTTAGAAGTGGTCCTTGCTTTTGAATACCTAGCTGGACAGCAAGCTAGACTTTTCTATCCATAGTGATGCCATTCACTCTAGACTTCAAACCATACTGGGTGCCTTATTCAGAAATAAAGAGTGCCTCCCTGCTCATGTCCATAAAGAGCTGGCAACCAAAATGGTGCTCCTAGTTTTTGGTTACACTGATATAGTCTACAGCTTTGCCCCACTCCTCCCGCACCAGTCTAGATATCCTATTCAATGCTTTCTGCTACTTTGCCACCAACTCCCCCCCATACCCACCATTGCTCCCTTTATTCTTCCATCTCCATCCCCCTTGTCATCATGTCATCAGGCCCACTGCATGACATCCATTGTCAAATATTGGTTTGGGTCTCTGCCCTCCTACTTCTCATTCCTGCTTATCCCTGCTCTCAGCTCCTTCTACTTACTTTGGTCCAGGGATTCATGCACCTTCTCTACCCCCTCACCTTCACTATTTATCAGATATGGAGACTTTCTTCTGTCACCTCTCTTCCCTCTGGAATCAGCCCCCTTCTCTCCTCCACCAGTTCCCCTTACTTCCTGCCTTTAGATTTTACCTGAGGCAATCACCAGTGCTCTCCGGCTTCTGCTTTCCTCCCTAACTCTATACTCCTCTTCCCACTTCAGTCCTCCAAAAGCTGCCTTTTTCATACTACAATATGAATGCTTCCTGCTGCAGAACTACTCCTGTACTTACTACTCTTCACTGGCTTCTTTTCATGTCGTCTGCTGCCTCCCATGATACCCATTTCCAGAATAGCCAATCATGTCTTCCCCTGTTATCTATGACTGAAAATGAGGTCATGGAAGCATTCCAGCACCTAAAATGCAATGGTTCACCAGGTCCTGAAGGAATACATTCCAAACTAATCAGGGAATTATCTAGTGAATTATTGGGTCCTTATATCATCATTTTTAACATCTCCCTGAAAGAGGGGAAAACCATTCCCCAGTGGAATGAAGCTGTAGTGACCTCTATTTACAAATCAATCAATAAGAAACATGTTAACAATTACAGGCCTATAAGCCTTACATTTGTAATTTGTAAAACGTTAGAAAGATTACTACAGAAATGAATGGAATCGCATATAAACCTGGTGAATCTAAGAGACGTTAGCCAACATGACTTTCAATCAGGTAGATCCTGCTTGATTAATCTGATCCATTTCTTTGAATTAGTAAGTGCAGCCCTTAATGGAGGCCTTCCAGTGGATGTCATATATTTGGACTATTTTAAAGCTTTCGATACAGTGTCACATAAAGTTTTAATTGAGCACTTAATTGAATTAAAATTTCATAGTAATATCATAAATTGGATTACATCATGGTTAACTAACCGGAGACAGAGAGTTGTTTTAAGAGGACATACTTCGACTTGGGGACCAGTCTCGAGTGGAGTACCCCAGGGCTCAGTCCTGGGACCAACACTTTTTAATATCTTGATATCCTCTATGCAAACCACTGGTAAAACTTGGTCAGTCAAATATGCAGATGACTGCAAACTAGGCTGCATAGTGAATAACACAGAATCAGTCACAGATCTGCAAGATAACATAAATCAAGTTGTGCGGTGGGCTCAGAATAATAAAATGAGTTTTAATACAAACAAATGCAAGGTTATTCATCTGGGTTACCATAATAATAAAAATATTTACAAAATAAACAATATACCCTTACAAGAAACAGATAATGAAAAAGACCTGGGAGTGGTAATAGATAACAAATTAATGTGTGTCACTCATAATAGGACAGTTGTTAAAAAATGTCAGAGACTTATTAGCCATATCCCAAAAAATATCAGGAGTAGGGACTCAAAGGTTCTTATTCCTCGTTATTCAAGTCTAGTGTGTCCACACCTCGACTATTGTTTCCCACTGCATGCACCACAACTGCAATCAGAAGTAAAAACTTGGGGGGTACAAAGAAGGATGACCAGACAGATCAAGACAGTTCAACACTTAAGCTAAGACCATAGACTTGAACAATTAGGACTATACTCACTACAGTACACATTGGGAAACATTTCTGTTTTACCTACAAAGCCATAAATGACAACTATTTAATGGAAACCCTAAAGCTAGAAAGATATACTTACACCTTCTCTACCAGAATCCATAATTAAAAATAAAAGGGGAGCATTAATTGGACCAATAGATGCAATAACTGGTACACCCAAAGAATTATCTCAGCCTGGAACGCATTGCTGTCTGAAGTGGTTAATAGTGAAAGCATGTTAATTTTTAAAAACAAGCTTGACGGCTTTATGAGACAAAAAAGGTACAATATTTTAAATAAACTACTCTTTCCACCTATACATAGGTGGTGAGTTTTTTTATGGGCCTATGGCCCCTTAACTCATAATCATTCTATGATCCTAAGACTAATTCACCTGACCATGGCTGCTGCAATGATGTATCTTGTTTAAGTCCATGCCACTTTGCTACTTCCTCAGAGTTGTACCAACCCCCTATGTAAAATCTTTGATGATTTTTTTATCTGTTTTCTTTGTATACAGTACTGCAATTGCAATTTCTCCTTCTACCCCCTTCAACTGGGTCACACGTGGAAACAATTGATGAATCAGTGTTCCCATCGTGGTTAACAACTATTAAATAAATATACAGATTTTTGAGTGGTGCCTTGGACAGTGGTGACGTGGCTGGGGCAGTCTATATCAATTTACCAAAAGCATTTGATTTAACTAATCATGAAATGCTTGTTATGAGACTGTTTGATCTTGGCTTATCACAAAATGCATGTAAATGGTTCAAGGAATTTTTGACAAGCAGAATGCAGAATACAAAATTTGTCAATGTTGTCATCTCTCAGGCCTGTCAGTATTGGAGTCCCATAGGGGTCCATGTTGGGACCACTGCTTTTTAGCCTATTTTTAAATGGACATCACTCTGTTTGCCAGGACTGCAAAGCCATCATTTATGCTGACAATGTAGTCATGGGAATGAGGGGTAAAACTGTCTTTGCTACTCCAAGAAATGTTATTAGAGTACAGAACTGGTTCATTGATAGTAAATTAGTGATGAATACCACAAAAACGAAATCAATGTTATTCTGTAGCTCAAAAAAACTGAGAAATGCTAACCAACTGGAGATAAAAACTATATCTGGGAAAGTTTTATTTATTTATTTAGTTTTTGTTAACCGGGTAGGTGTACTAGCCATAAAATGACTATTTTCAGGCATGACCCAGGAGAGTACAACAAAAAGAGAACAATTGAACAACAGCAACATGGGTACAATAATACAAATAGAGGAACAGTACAGCAGTGCTACAAAAATACAATGGGTAGAAACAACAAAAAATAATGGCAAGCATTATACAGATGATGGCAGTAAGATATGTAATAAGTGCAGAAACCACGGACCCAACCTGTGGAGTGAAAGGGTTAATAAGATAGTAAGGTTATATAGAGAGAAATGTGAGGAATGTTCAAACATTACAAGAAAGACTGACAGAAGGAAGGTCAGGGGGTGGTAACTGGCAAAACAACAGTGGATGATCAGCAACAAGGTTCGAGAAGGAAGAGAGCTAGTAGTCAAGAAGTTATTTACAAAGAGAAGGAACAATATGGGGAGGGGAAGAGGAGACAGTCTTGGAGCTGGATTAGAGCAGGGGTGACATTACTGGTAAGTCTCAGGAGCTTCAGGTTTGGTCAAAGCATGTACAAGCATCAGCTAAGGATAGATAAAGACGATATTCACTTTTAAATCCAAAGTGAGACTGAGACAGCCAGACGTTGAGTGAATGATCGTTCCATAGCCTGGAAGCAGAGAATTGAAAGGCCCCTGTGCCTTTAGTCATCCGACATCTCTGAACATAGAGCAAGGATTTGTCAGCTGATTGCAGGCCATGGGAGGATGGTTGAGGGACCAGCAATGCCGCCAGCTGGGATGTTTTTTTCCCCAGATGATCGCGTCCATTAGTGATCCAAGGTAGTATTGTCTACTGGTAGAGGGTGAGAGCCAATTCAGATCCTTATAAAGAAGGCAGTGACGTTTGAGTCAAGGCGACGAAGAGGCAAATTGGCATATATTTTTATAAGGTACGTCCCATTTTAGTAGGGAGGTTTCATGGGCAGAGGTAAGAATAGAGGCAACATAAGTAAGGGGTGGGAGCAGAATACCTTGGGCAATTGCTAATTTGGCTGAAGGTGTAAGCATGTAGCTCATTTTGTAAGCTACTCCCAGTTTTGAGTTTACAGCTTTGCACGAGGACTGAATGTAAAATCCAGGGACTGGTCCAGCAGGATCCCAAGGTACTTGAAGGAAGTAACATTTTCAAGTGGAAATCTTCCTGGGTGAAGAACCTCCAGCAAACTAGAACAGGCCTTAATCTTCGGTGCGGAACCTAGGAGCATGGCTTTCATTTTCTTTTCATACATACATACATAAATAAATAAATACATACATACAAACATAAATAAATACTGTACATACATAAATAAATACATACATAGATAAATAAATACATACATAAATAAATACATACATACATACATAAATAAATAAATACATTTCACCTACGGGTCCCCAACAGCGACAATTTTGAAATTTGTAAAAATTGTCACTGTGGGGGATTTCACCATTGGGATTTTGCTCTCCAGGCGGCATACCAGTACATGTGAATAGCACATACCCAGCTTGCCATCATGCATAGGCCTCTAAAAGAGAAACATGTATCATCAAGGCATCAGAAAATGGAGTCAGTGCAGTTAATTAGTGCACTGACTTGAGAACTACTGACTTACAGTGCAACCTCGTGAATGACAGCTTAACTTCAGGCATGCCATAATTTTCAGATTCTGAACTGGGTGAAACCAGTGGCTGACTCTATGCTGCCAAGTGGTAGAGTGATACTCTAGGACGCTCCCACCACAGGTTCATTTACTGAGCCCAGGAGGCCTGAAATGGAGGCCAACAAGGAGGGCAATGAGCAGTTGTATGATCACTCTCCTCCCTCAGGGTGATTATCATGGCACAACTCCTTGTATGACTCATTGGGGTTTAGTAGTTGGGGTTATATTAGTGGCATGGATGTCCACACACCACATGGCAGCCCCCACCCCAGGCTGTGACAAGCACACCACCTCTAGGGTATCACTTACCCATGAATCTGCTCCTGATGTCTGCCTGCTCTACCCCACCACAGCTGAACTTCCTTCATTCACTTATCAAGTAAGTCTCTAGGAAGCCAGCTATAATGGTCTATCGCGCAACTGAGGGTGGTAGGGTAACATAGCGAAAGCACATTGGAACCATAGGAGGAAACTGGGGGAGTCTTACAGTAAGCAAATTGGAGCCATGGGAGGGTCTTTTCTTAGTATACAGGATCAGGAGTGTCGGGGGGGATGTAGTGATACACATATACAGTACAGTGCTAAATTTCCCTTTCCACTCTAGAAACCTGGGTCTGGATTAACAGCCGTGTCAAGGACCTGCAGTACAATGAAGCTGCACCCCTGACACACTGAAATGTTAGACCACTTTGAACGTGGCTTAAGTATCATGTACATCTGCCATGACTTGGGGCAAAACTGGAGCCCTGTAATGATGCACACATCAATATTTGGCTCATGCATCATTATTTTACTGTAAAACAGCAAAGTCCTCTCAGGAAATGTGATAATATTTTTATGTGGAGGAAAATTCCTTATAAGTGCTAGTCATCTAGAACAAACTTTTAAGTACTTCATTGTGCACTTCTTTGCAACTACCAGTGTTGATCCCTGCTGTTTAATTCAGTTTTTAAATTGGTTTACTCAGACCAGCATTTAATCTTATGTTCCCCTAATGTTTTGTGGCCTAGAGATATATATGGTTATCCCCCTTCCACCCCTTCATATTTATTTGTTTATTGATGTGTTTAAAATTTGGTAACTGGGAAAGGCACACTGAGCCAAGGCTTGTTTCCAGGTGCAACATGGGGGAAGGGCACGGAATAATCAATACAGACTGCAGAAACTAATACAGGCAGAAATAGTGCAATTGAATGCAATGTTGTGCAGATGAACAGTTTGGGACTGCTAACGGATAAATAAAATCCAGTGATAACAACTGAATAAAATCATTTCATACACTGAGGTCAGGGAGCAGCATCAGCTGAATTCTTGTTCATCTTAGTCAAAATAAAAGTGCAGCTGAGAGAAGTGACTTTAAGTGTTCTTATACAGCAGTGAATATTAATGAAAACTCTGTGGCAACCATATTCATTTTATTTAAGGATGATAAGCTTTGAGCCAATGCTCATTTACAATAATGTCCTTCAACAGATAAAAACAAAGTAGATAAAAAGGTTGGAAAATAACACTGTTAACACAGACATACATTTTTGCACATCATTAAGTAAACTTATCAGTTAATCTACAACAGGTCAGTTGGGAGATGAAGAGTTCATGTACCACAGAGAGAGATTGCAGACTTAGATTTTGATGTTTGCTTGCATGCATGCGCAAAAACACATGATGCAGCAGCTTGCTGCAGAACCAGGTTGTGGAGGTGTAGGCACTATTGTGGCCAATGGTGCCACTGCATTTTGGGGCTTGTGTGTTGGGCACCAATAAAGGAGGATGCTGTCCGTGTCACTGGTTTTAAAGCATGCCACCACCTTGAAAGTCTGGGAGCACCTCATCATAGCAGAAGCAGCCTGTCGTTTTGGCTATGCAGTTTGCCAACAGAAGCTGAGGCTGTGATGGCAGAGTGGCCCTGATTGATGTGACACAGTGTTAGTTCATTTGCCAACAGGGGAGCCCACTCCCCGTCGGCATAATGCCCCCCCCAATTGGTTGTGTGCTAAGGGGGTGCCCAATCCCCCTCAGCATCATGTGCCCCCCAACAGTCTTTCTTTGCTGACAGGAGCCCAATCACCGTCAGCTTCAGTCCTCCCTTCCCAGTTCAATTTGCTGATGGGGAGCCCACTTCCCATTGGCATAATGCCCTCCTAATTTGTTTTCTGCCGAGAGGGGTGCCCAATCCCACTCAGCTCTTCCCGCCCTGCTTCATATGTGCCGACAGGGGTGTCCAATCCCCCGTTAGCTACAGCCCCCCCCCAAACACTCAGGTGGCATGCTGGGAGCCCACCCTAGTGTGCCAAATGTCCCTGCAAAAAAAAGAAGCCTTCCCGTGATATTTTTCATTTTCTTTTTTAAACCTGTAAAACAGAAAATGGTCCCTCATTGAGTACAGTTGCCCTCCCAACCCGCCCCCACCCTCTGTGCATCCTACTCCCACACCCCTCTCACCCCATACTTACCTCCAGAGCCCAGCGCAACCATCTTCTGTGGACCGGGAACACGTCTGCACTCTTCAAAGCCAACCACGAAATGAAGAAATGCTGGTAAGCTGTATAATGGCATAAATAGGGTTTTTTCAACTTTGTTGCATATCTTGGGCATTTGGGAGAATTTTGGCACAAAATTTTCAACATGGGGTTATTGGGACCCCTCCTCATGAACTCAGTCACTGTCATGGCATAATTCGGTCCTGAAAGGTGATTTCCACGGTCACTGTGTAGAATCACCTTTCAGGACGACAACTAACGACAGTGCCACTGTTCATGAGGTGGGCTTCAAAAGTCTATGTTGCAAATTTGGTGAATAAAATCCAAAAAATTACTGTCTTACAAGTGTGCATTGTGCAGTTTGCACGCACACTCGTAACTTCGCAAATGTTTAATATTTTCACTCCAGATTTTCAACATTGCCATTTTTCCACACCTCCTTATGAGCAGTACAGTTGTCATTTTACACATCCTGGCCAAAATGTATTTTCATACTTCCAGTGCAGAATAGCGCAGTGGCTGTGGGAAAATAGTTTTCGGTATAGATTGAGAAAATGACAGTGACACTGTTCATGAGCAGAGGTCCTAAAATGTTTATGTTGAAAATTTGGTGATGAAAGTCCTTAAAATTACTGTGTTACATTGAATGCTGGCGCAGTTTCCACGCACCCTTGTAACTTCGCTAGAAATTTGTAATATTTCACGCCCAGATTTTCAACACTGGCATTTTTTCACACCTCCTTCTGAACAGTACAGCTGTCATTTTTCACATCCTGGCCAAAATGTGTTTTCGCATTTCCGGCGCAGAATAGTGCGGTCCCTTTGGGAAATCAGTGTTTGGGACAGATTAAGATTGAGCAAGTGAGACAGGGGGAGTGAGCGAGCTCAACTGAACTCTGTCAGGACTGCTGCAGATTTCTTTGTGGGTGGAAAAAGGCTTCAATGCAGGCAGGAGACCAGTACAAAAGGGCAGCCTGCAGCACCATGAGAAACAGAACAAGCGAGTGAGAGAGGGGGAGTGAGCAAGCTCAACAGAGCTCTGTTGGGACTGCTGCAGATTTCTTTGTGGGCAGAAAAAGGCGTCAGCACAGGCAGGGGTCCAGTACAAAAGGGCAGCCTGCAGTGCCGGGAGAAGCAGAACGAGTGAGTGAAAGAGGGGGAGTGAGTGACCTCAGTGGAGCTCTGTCATGTCTGCTGCAGATTTCTTTGTGGCCAGAAAAAGGCGCCAATGCAGGCAGGAGCCCAGTACAAAAGGGCAGCCTGCAGCGCTGGGAGAAACAGATTGAGTGAGTGAGTGAGGGGGAGTGAACGAGCTCAATGGAGCTCTGTTGGAACTGCTGCAGATTTCTTTTTGGCAGAAAAAGGCATCAATGCAGGCAGGAGCCCAGTACAAAAGGGCAACATGCAGTGCCGGGAGAAACAGAATGAGCGAGTGAGAGAGGGTGAGTGAGTGAGCTCAATGGAGCTCTGTTGGGACTGCTGCAGATTTGTTTGTGGGCAGAAAAGGTGCCAACACAGGCAGGAGCCCAGTACAAAAGGGTAACCAGCAGCGCCGTGAGAAACAGAATGAGCAAGAGTGAGAGGGGAGAGTGAACGAGCTCAACGGAGTTCTGTCGGGACTGCTGTGGATTTCTTTGTGGGCAGAAAATGGTGCCAACGCAAGCAGGAGCCCAGTACAAAAGGGCAGTCTGCAGTGCTGGGAGAAATAGAATGATCACGTGAGAGAGGGGGAGTGAGCGAGCTCAACAGAGCTCTGCCGGGACTTTAGAGTTGCCCACCCTCCCGCCCATGGTCCTCTGTGGTCCTATATTACAGTAGGGTCTCTGGAGTGGAGACAAAGCAATGATTGGATACTTTTAGGACTGCTGTAATAATACAGATTTAGTTGTTCTGTTTATTTCTCTAACTGAGCTAAGTACAGGGCTATACTGTTATGACTGCTGTAATAATTCATATTTATGTGTTCTGTTTATTTCTCTAACTGAGCTGAGTAATACTTGGAGTGCAATAGTATTTCTAACTGGGCTAAGTGAAACTATATGAGAGCTTAGAACAAAAAGTATGGTAGCTGAGGGGTGAAACACAGACAAGGACGCTTTAGGATTGCTACAGTAATACAGTATCTAATGGATGAGATTTGAGACTGAATTAAAACGTTCGGCAAGGTGGCAGTAGGGGGACTAGTGGAGGGGGGAACAGGAATTTGAGTAAATAGGGGCCTAACAGTTGTAGTAGGGTACAGAACCTGGGAGTAAGAGCATGTTTCATAAGATGGGGGCCAAAATGGGGCAGGTGCCACATGTCAATAGGGCAGGCATCTTTGGAAGGGTGGTGGGGTATACAGGCACTGCTCAAGTATGCAATGAGGGGGAAGAAGAAACCTCATTTAGTGTTGCATGGGGGTACAAACAACTTAGCGGGGGAGACTGCGGAAGTAGCGAGGGGAGGTTCGAGTAGTTGGGCAGGCAGGCAGTGTGAGGGGTTGGGGGAGTGGGTGGCATTCTTGGAAGTACTCCCGGTACCATGTGCAAGCATGTGGAGAAAGGGTAGGATTGAGGAGTTCAACGAGTGACTGAGGGATTGGTGCCACACCAAAAAATTATGGGTTAGTGACTAACTGGGGTAGGGTCTGGGAGAATAGTGACTTGTACACAGGGGACATTGTACATTTGAGCAGGAAGGGGAGGGGAGTATTAAAGGCAGGATTAGAGGGGTATATCTCTACTAAGGAGGATTTAAACTAGTGGGGGATGGCCAAAAGACTGAGTTTGGTAGAAAGGTCTGGACAGAGGAGCCTAATGAGCTCACCCCCTAGATATAGGTAAAGGCAGAGGTGTAGTAACCCTGGGAGGAAGTGGGCAGAGTGGTCTGAGTGAAATACAGAAGGCACCACCACCCAGTAAGAATAGGGAGGAGAAAGGGTGCAGACTACTGGGAGGAGGGACATAGGCCAAGGAGGAGAAGAGTGAGGAGAAGGAGGGGTATGGGTGGAAGGTGCTCTGACTAAATGAATAGAGAACTGGTTACAGGGGATGGTGCAGAGGAGGATGGTGGTGGTGGGGGAGCTCTCGGCACCCAGAACAGTGACAAGCAGGGTGCTGCAGGGGTCAGTGCTGGGCCCAGTGCTATTTGGACTCTTTATCTCCAATACAGCACATGGAGTGGGGAGCAGGGTTAGTCTTTTTGCACATTATGCCAAATTGGGGGCGGTGGTGGACAAAGAGGATGGATGGGAAAAACTGCAGGGGGACCTAACCAAACTAGAGACATGGTCATCGGAGTGGCAGCTAGGATTCAATGCAAAGAAGTGTAAGGTGATGTACTTCAGGGCTAAGAACCAGGAAAGGGACTATTGGTTGAGGATCACAGAGGAGAAAGACCTAGGGGTATTGGTAACTGGGAGCACGAACAACTCGGCCCAGTGCAGAAAGCAGCAGTGAAGGCAAACAGGATGCTGTGGTGCATCACAAGGGAGTTCTCATCCAGACACAGGGATTTGATACTACCTCTCTTCAGATCATTGTTCACACCACACCTAGAGTACTGTGTGCAATACTGGAAGCCATACCTGAGAAGAGATATAAAGTTACTGGGGGGTGCAAAGGAGGGCAACAAAAATGTTAAAGGGGATGAAAGGAAAGGAATATGAAGTTAGGCTGAAGGAGCTGAACTTGTACACAGTGGTGGATAGGAGGGATGGGGGGATATGATTGAAGCATTTAAATACCTGAGGGGGTAATAAACCTAGCACCAAGGGGGTGCTTAAACTGAGAAGTGGAAGAGAGATGAGAGGGCACGGACTAAGGATGGAAGGGGGGGGTTTCAAGAGGGAAATGAGGAGGCACTACTTCACTGAGAGGTGGGGTCTAGTTGGAATGCACTGCCAGAGGGGATGTTAATATGTAGGACAGTCAATAGCTTTAATGAAGAGTGGGATGAAGCAAGAGGAACAGTCGGGGGGTAGGGGCTGGGATAAGTGGGGGATGAACTGAGGGGAGGAGGCTGGGGCAGCTGCAATCTAGGGTGCTAGCTGCACACTTGGGCAAACTTACATAGACCGATTGGTGTTTTCTGCTGGCAGATTCGTATGTTCATATCTTTGTATGTATATTCATGTGTAAAATCACAGTGACTCTGTTCATGAGCAGAGGTCCTAAAATGCCTATGTTGAAAATTTGGTGACAAATGTCCATAAAATGACTGTGTTACACGTGTGCATTGTGCAGTTTCCACTCACCCTCGTAACTTTGCAAATTTGTAGTATTTTCACTCCAGATTTTCAACATTGGCATTTTTTCAGACCTCCTTATGAACAGTACAGCTGTCATTTTTCACATCTTGCCCAAAATGTGCATTTACGCATCTGGTGCAGAATAGCATGGTTGCTGTGGGAAAACAATGTTCGGGACAGATTAAGAAAATCATAGTGACAGTGTTCATGAGCAGAGGTCACAAAATGCCTTTGCTGAAAATTTGGTGAAATAATTTCACTTAATGACTATGTTATGCGCATGCGTTGCACAGTTTCCACGTACGATTGGAAAGTTTGAGCATTTTTAATATTTTCACTACAGATTTTCAACATTGCCATCTCTTCACACCTCCCTATGAATGGTACAGCTGTCATTCTTCACATCCTGCCCGATCTGTGTTTTCATACATCTGGCATACAATGGCACAGTCAATGTGGAAACTCATATTTCGGGGACACATTGACAAAATCACAGCGCCACTCTTCATGAGAAGAGGTCCCAAATGCTTTCATGAGGTGGGGGCCACAAAATGGCCATGTTGAAAATTTGTACTGCAAATATCAACAAATGCCTGGGGCTTTATGGTTTCTAACCATAATGTCCCACCCTGTACAGACTGACAGGCATCAGGGGTGTGCCTTTGGATTGCCAACTGTATTGCTCATGCCATTCCAACCCCCCCACCCTGCAGCCACTGACAGGCATCGAGCTGTGCCCTGGACTTTTCAGCCCCAGAGTTCACCCCATTCTATGCTGCACCCATTTCACTGTGTGTTCTTATGGAGTGGGGTGACTGCTAAGCTGAACACCCCAAGGCACACCTCAACACTTGTCAGTGTCTGCAGGATAGGGTGAGGTGAAATGGCATGAACGTTATGGGTGACAACCCAAATGCATACCCCAATGCCTGTCCGTCTCTGCAGGGTGGAGGTGGGGTTGGCATGAAGTTCAGTACTTCACTGCCATTCCTACTCTGCATCTATCTAACTCCTGCATTTCCAATGCTAATACGAGCAAGCAAACATTCAGCATTGACAAATGCTTGTTTTTAATGAAGAGGGCATACACAAGTTGGAAAGGAATTCCACAAGGCAAGACACAAGTAACAAAAGGTAAATTTTGTATAGGCTGTCTAAAGGTTTGGAATGCAAAACTCATGATAGAGGAAAAAAGATTTCAGAACTGTGGATGCCTCAGAATTCTAGAGGTTAAATATGTGGGAGCTAAGCCCTGTGCACATTTTAAGAAAAATCATATTTTATGTAATGTATGCCTGTTGATAAAAGAAAGCCAATTACATTTTGTACAGAGAATGAAATAATGTGTTTCGTAAGGGCAATTTAAAATGAAACCTTGCTAATCTACTGTAGGGAACATCCAATATGGACAGTAAGAGAAGTGGGAGGGAGCTGTCAGGGTTAGTGAGCACAGGAGGAGCATGAGGCTGTCAGGAGTTAGTGAGGTAGAGAAGGTGCTAGGGCTGTTATCAGTTAATGTAGTAACAGGATGCAAGAGTCATATCTATTTTTTATCATAAAAAAATATTTATTGGAGTTTTTGAATACAGAGGAACAAACAGTCCACAAAATGCTTTAGGTGATAACAGTTTCAGACTGATACACTACATAGCATCTTATTAGTTAAAATTGAACATTACAAACAATGTGCGCATATGTATGCAACAACCGAATAAGTAGGTAGGAGGACTGTATATCTGCCATTGTATTAGACCTGGTATTTGCCTAAAACTGCAAAAAGTCAGAGTAGACACTTCGGTTAAATGCAGCCTGACATAACAGTGTAGACCTATTCATAAGGATAGAAAACCTTACAGTGGTAAAAGGGTGTAGCCTATTCATAAAGGGGGGTTGCCAGGTGGTGGTGTGGGTACCGAACAAAGATGAGAGTGTAGGTACCATTCCAATTTTTTATAGTACAGATGTGTCTGGCTAGAGTTGGTGAATGAGAGATATTCAAATAGTGCCAATTTAGCCACTGCTGTGTGTCATGTGAGAAGAGAAGGAGGCCTAGTCTGACACCCTCTCATCATAACGGCTCTCTTAGCTTCCAGAAATACCGCTGCTAACCAGTTCTTAATTTGTATGGGCAGGTGGGTAGATGTGAAGTATCCCCTGGTAGGATAAGAGCAGGATCAGTGGGTACCTGGACTCGTATGACCTTGAAGCAGTCCTCCAGGATCCCAGACCAAAAGTGATTTAGAGCTGGGCACTGCCACAAAACATGCAGTAGGTTAGCATTTGGAGCTTGGCATCTCCAGCACTGCAAGTGCAGAAGGAGGTCCATGTTTTGCAGTGCTACAGGGGTGTGGTGCCATCTCAATAACAGTTTAAGTTGAATGAGCTGGCCTCTGGAATCCTTATATGCCAAGTGGGCTCCCTTCAAACAATGGTCCTATGTGGTTGAGAGATGTTTTCTTGCAGGTCTTGAGCCCACTGTGCCCTACACCTTTCTATGGTGGTTGGTTGGGAGTCTCTAAGCTGTTGATATATCTTCCCTGCAATGCCTTTGATTTTGCCTGGCTAGTGTAGTTGCCTGAGTTATTTCCTCCCCTTACCCACACCAGTCTTTTGTTTTAACGCATGTTTGGCTTCCCTGATCTGGAGATACTTCTAGAAATCTGACTTAGGGAGTTAGGACATTGTCTGGAGCTGCTGGAAAGACATCAAGACCACCGTGTCAGGCTCAGAGATGTCTGCAGTCATGTGAATTCCTCTTGTTATCCCAGAGTGCCATGAGATGACACCTCCCCCTATAATTATGTTGGGGTTGCCCCATAAATAAGTGTACCTTAGAGGGGGATTCCAAAGGGGCCTGGATACATGTGTCAGCTTCATACACCACCTCCATGATCTCCAGATTTCCCACAGTACCAGAGAAGCTGCCACCCCAGGTCTTGCATTTCCCCTTAAGAGAGTCCTCAACCAACTGACACCCATCAGTTCTGTCTCCAGTCCTAGCTAAGCCATGGTTGCTCCAGTTACTGGCAAAAACCATCTGGTAGCCTGTGCCACCCTGTAAGCTAGGTGGTATTCCTAGAACTATTGAAGACCCAGGCAACCTCCTGACCAGTGTGACCCAAGTTTGCCTTACTGAACCTAGGAGTATTCCCTTCCCATAGGAACCATGCTACCAATTGATCTAGAGCCTGGAATATTTTAGGAGGTGTTGCCACCAGAAGGTTGCAGAACAGGTAAGCTATCTTGGGCAGAGTGAACATCCACAAGGCTTCCACTTTACCCTTGAAAGATAGGTGTAACTTCAAACATCTCTGAACTTCTGCTATGAATGCGGTAATGATGGGAGTGTAGTTCACCTCTGTCAGATTCCTCTAGTTAGTTGGAATTCTGACCCCAAGATATATGAATCCCTGAGGCTCCCATACCAACGGTGCACCCTGGAGACAATCGTTAGTGTATGCTAAGTTTAATGGCGAGATTGTTTTTTTTACGGTTGATCTGAAGTCTTGAGATAGAAGCAAACTCCATCAAAATGTTAAGGAGGGGGTAAGGACCTGTCCAGATTAACTATTAGTAGAAGGAGGTCACCTGCATACATGTTCACCAAATATTGTTTCCATTTAAACTCTATGTCTTGGACCTCTTGCATCTGTAACAACTTTCTGGTTAGTGGATCCAATGCAAACAGGAACAACAATGGAAACAATGGGCACCCATGTTGAGTCTCTTTTTGCAGTACAAAGGGGGCAGAGATGTTCTGACTAGTCAAGACCCTAGCAGTGGGAGTGCTATAGAGGGTGAAAATCCATCCTTGGAAGTGGGGCCAAAAACACAGGCTCCTAGAGTGGATTGAAGATACTACCACTCCACCAAGTTGAATGTTTTGCAAAAATTCACTGCAAGAGTAGTCATTAGCATAGATGAATGTAAGGCAAACCATTTGAGGTTTCGGACCATAAGGATATTATCCGCCCATTCCACCTTTGCTGAACACTGCCTGTGATGGGTGATTATAGCTGACAAGACCAACTCTATCCTATTAGCTAGTACCTTGGTTACCACTTTTGTGTCTATGATATCAAAGAGATAGTTTGAAAGTTAGAGCAATCCAGGGGGTCCACAGGTTTTTTGGGGGAGAAGAGTAATGATGGCTTCCCTCACTGTAGGGGGAGACAACGCTGACGTTTTGCATCTTATAGTGTAGCTAAAAGTGAAGTGGAGATCTCCTCTATAAGTAGTTGCTATATCTCTGCTGACATGCCATCCGCCCCTGGAGCCTTTCCTTTTCACAATTTATTAAGAGCAACTTTACTTTTTCCAGAGAAATGGGCTTTTCCAGAACTTCCACCTCCTTGAGGCTTAATAGGGGAGCAGCAGGGAGCCCAAGAGGGCCTGTATTGCCATTTTTGAGGTGCTGTCTTTTAGGCGATTCTTGGAAGTGTACAGGGCTTAGAAGAATTGTCTAATAACCATGTTAACCTCCATGGGGTTTGTGACCATTTCTCCTGACAGAGCTCGGAGGGCAAGAATTTGGGAGCTTGCTTTTGGTTTTCTAAGGTGATATGCCAGGAGCTTACCACCCTTGTCCCCAGATTCCCAGAATCTGTGCTTAGATCTTAGTAGTTGCCATTCTGCCTTCCTTTGTAGGATAACGTTAATCCTATATTTTATCCCAGTGATATAAGATATGTGAGTAGCTGAGGGGGATGGCGTGCTTTTGAACTATAGTTCCAGGGCTGCAAGCTTCTGGCTCAGCTTACCAAGCTCTTCCCTCCTTCTGTTGTTTTGAGCAGACATATAAGATATTATACAACCCTGCAAATACACTTTAAAAGCTTCCCAGAGTGTGCCAACCCCTACCTCTCCATTGGAGTTAATTTGAAAGAAGGTTTTAGCCTGTTCCAGATCCATGTCCCAAATGCAGGGTCCTTTAACAGCAGAAGCCGTTATACCTCCACCTTGTAGAAGAGGCTGTACCCTGATTGGAAGATAGGACATGCTTATTGGAGCATGTTCTGAGATAATCATAGGCTCAATAGTGGTGTGATGCATGCCTTGTGCCGCTGTGCTCTCAGCCAAAAGTCAATTCAGCTATGGGTGCCATGTACCACTTAACAGAAAGTGAAATCCCTACCAGCTGGGCTATCCCTGTGCCAGGGGTCCATAAGCCCCCGTTCCTCCTTCAACCCCAACAGGGCCTCCTTGGCTCTGGGTTGTGATTCTGGGATGGATCTTGACTTATCTAGGAATTTGTCCTGCACCAAGTCGAAATCCCCCCCATAATGAGAGGGATATCCTCCTCATCTCCCTTTACCTCTGATATGGCTTGACTAACTTGTGGAAAAAAGTCTTCTTCATCCTGGTTAGGTGCATAGAGGTTAGATAACATCACCTTTCCCCCTGAAAAGGAACACAACACAACCACCTACCGGCCTTGTTTATCTGTTTTACCCATTCCTCCACCCATGGGCATGTCTTATGTACCAGTATAGCTACCCCTTTTGATTTTGCAGTGGCAGAGCTATGAAGTACCCTCCTAACCCACATTTTCTTGAGCCATTGCACCGCCCTGGCTGTGAGGTGTGTCTTCTGAAGCAAGGCAATGTCTGCCTTCATCAATTTAAGATGATACAGAATCTTAATGCACTTGATGGGGTGATTCAAGCCCTTCACATTCCAAGAGACACACCTCACCCACCTCCCCTAGGGCATGTTCTCCAACTACTAATGCCCAAGTTTCATTTACTTCCTGAGGACAAGTACTGAAGAGTCACCACCCTTGATAGCCGCTCTTTCAGCAATGGTGAGGAGAGCATTAAAGGTGAGCTATACAGGGCTTCTACCCAAAGTGCCTTCTGCCTTAACCTGTAAAGAGAATAGAACAAAACCAGGTGAGTAAATAACAGGAGGCAATCTGTTTAACATTCCTGTGTGTTGGCTTTAGCTAAAAAGCAAGTGTAATTTCTGACATTCCCCAGTACCTGTCTCCCTATTCTTTGCTCCATGTCAACATAAATCAAATTATTGAAAATATAATTCCTGTTTATCCTGCTTAAGCACTTCTAAATGCAGCAAATGTCAGTCAGATTCTATCAATACTATCATATTAACAGCAATATTGCTGTGACCCAAATTTATTACTATATTGGTTAGTGACAGAATGTTGACTGTGACGAGCAGTTTGTGAGACAGAGCGCAATGATTAGTACAGTATACGGTTCCTTTAGGCTACTAAACCATTATGGCAGAACAATGCGATAGTCACTATGTATTCTGACTGGCTGAGGAGAAACATTTTCAGTAAAATTTCAGAGATTAACCTACAGACTCATTATACTTCAAGTGAATAAAAGTTCTCTGAAGCCCTGAGAAAAGGTAAGATAGAAATGCACAGGTCAGAAATATTTTTAAGGGCCAGCAAGTATAACTTATTTTTCTAAACTGATTTTTTTTCTTAACAATTTCTGCTTTTAACATGTTAACATCTGATCTCAGCATCAGGCTATGCACATCATAAATGCATTGCAAGCAGCACAATTTAAATTGAACTTGCTAGTGATAATAGCCAAGGCAGGCAATAAACCTCAGGGCAGTGTTCTTAATGAGTCCTATTTGGCTGTACCATTGATATCCTTATACCAATCAAACTGGGTAAATTGCAGTATGATGAATGAACAGTCTGGCACACATGCTATAAAAGAAGGTAAGGACTCAATACTACTTGTACTGTTATGCTCATTTAGCCACTTCAAATTGTACACTGTCTTGCCATATAAGTTAGTCTTAGTAACAATGTGCAAAATACTCTTTTGCCAACCCTTACTGATGCTCTAATCAACTTTGTAACATCCTCCCATTAACCCCTTATGTTACCACCATAGACTGCACAACACCATTCTGCTAATGTCTGCCACAGTCACTGCCTTACTGTCACCTTAAGCAAGTAAACTTACCTCCTTATACTTCACCTACACCCTGTAAAATACAGTGATAGATGGATCCAACTGAAAAATGAAATATTGTAAAATTGATTTCCATACTGCCTTTTTGTTTCAGCTTTCTTAACATAAGATATTTATACAGGGTAGTACAATTAGTTTGAGGTACAAGTAAGTCCCTGTTGTTACTTTGTAAACAACATAATGGCTAATAACCAGATTCAGGTATCAAAAAGTGAGGCCAATGGAGTTCCTAATGAAATACTTAAATGACCTAAGTCATGTGTCAATTTTACTTCAATAATGATGTTAGACTTATAAACTGGGCAATATCATGATAATGTTACCTTGTTCAGAGATGTGCAAAGTAGATATTAGTTATTGGACTCTAGATAGAAATGAAGTTTGATGAAGTGGTACTATTCCAGAAGCTATTCAATAGATGAGATGTTTTTGTATGGGGTTTAACAGTTGTCTCAATAACACTTTAGTATATTACAGTGGAGCCCTGTTATAAGCACAACATAAACGCTAAGCAAAAAAATGTTCTTCTAACCTGGATGTTCTACAAGAAGGCTTCATTGGAAACAGTGAAAATCCATCTTAAATCTCATCTATGGTTAACATAATGACAGTGGGCTCAAAGTAGTTTTAGAGAACCTATTATTCAAAGCAGTATAAAATAGCTTTTTAAAAGAGCATTTGCCCAACCAGAGTATTGTGGTAAAGTTCATTCGTGTGTCACAGCTAACCATGATGGAATGTGTTTGGCCTTCTTCAAAGCTATCTTTCAGACATCCACTCACTACTTAAATGCCCTTTTACATGAAGGGCTCTGCGCCACATTGATCAGTGCAGATCAACTACAGCATTGCTTTTTTGTGTATACAGGCAACCTGAACCAAATCCAAATCTAGTGCGTGCTGAAACAGTATTCCCTCTTTTCCTGGGTACGCCATTTCTGCCAAACATTGTGGAATGCTTCAGGCTGCCATGTAAACAAACAGGAAGGCTCACATCTCCCCTGGAGAAAATCTTGCAAGACTCTCCAGGATCCCATGGTGATTTCCTATGTAATACCTCCCCATACTTGTTGTCAGTGTACTGTACCCGAGTTCAGCTAAACCAATCTTCTGATGCTATAAGAAAACTGAACTCAGGAAATTAAGTACTTTCATGAATTGAGCACTACAAAGTACCATAAAAGCACTCTGAAAGTGGAACCATGATACTGGGCATGCGCTAATGCATATTCATATTCATATTCATATCTGGGATATAAATATGCATTAGCACATGCCCAGTATCATGGTTGTACTTTTGGAGTGCCTTTATGGTAGTTTTTAGCCCTCAGTTCAAGAAAGTACTTAGTTTTCTGAGTTCAGCTTTTTTTATAGCATTAGAAGATTTGTTTAGCTGATCTCTGTCTGGACAAGGATGTCTCAGTGTCTCAGAAGCTGGAAATGTGGCTGAAATGCCATAACAGCCCAGACACCGATGTGAGGGCTGGAATGTAAAAAGAAACTGCTGTGGTGCAGAATGAGCTGGAACAAGTGCAGCAAACCATTATGGTGTAAGTAGGGCACCATGTGAAAGTGCCATAAGTTACCAATAGTGAGGAAACTAAATTCCGATTCACCCCAAACTTAATGCACTCGGAGGTGACAATGACCACATCTACCACTACATAGGGGAAAAAAAAAATGTTCTTATAAACAGTGTTTCATGCCATTGAAAATGATAGGCAAAAATCAGGACATCCAAAAAATGTTTTTATAAATGGAATGGTCTTGTGTCTGATATTTTTATAAGTGGGATTTATTGTTTTTAAAAGTTGTGTAAATTACAGAAAAAAAGTGTTGTTGAGTATTAAAATATCTGTTACTAGATATTATATATCTAACTACACTATTTATGTACTGAATCCTATACAAGTTAAAAATGTTGTTAAAAGTTCTCCAGAAAGAAGGGTCTTTGTCTCTTTGTCTTATTCTTTAATGTCTTTTTGGAATATTCTGTTCAATTCAAATAAGAGCTTGTAGAAGCCATTGCGCAATCACCTAGAAGAAAAAAAAATGTCACAGTTAAGCTCTGGAGAGCTACAAGTGGGTGGGTGGGAACCCAGGAAAACATACTGTAAATACATACAGTAACAGTAATTTAAGGTTATACTGACTCTAGGTTCAACAAGTCTGGCCCCAACTCACTTCACAAACAGGAACCCTCAAATATGCTGTAGAAACACATTCTAATTTATAAGGACTCCCACCTGCCCAAGCATAAGGGTTCCCAGTGAGTCCCTTGGTAAGCAAAAATGTGTTCAGTCTTACCTTGCAAACCTAAACTGCATTTATGTCCAGTGTTTCTGCTGGTAGGGTAAGCCATTCCACAGAAGTGCTTCCTTGCAATACCCATGAATTTACCACCTCTGAGATTCAGGACATATCCTAGCATCCTGGTGTAGTACACCAGATCAAGCAACTTCTGTTTGAGATTGCTGAGCCTGATACCATGCACCAATCAGCCTTCAATTTTCTAGGGTGATCATGATAAAGGCCTCTAATATCTTTTAATAGCTTTAACCCCCATACCCCTAATCATGTTGGTGGCATGCATTGTACAGTCCAGACTAACTCATTGTCCTTTCTGTATTGGAGAGCCAAGACCTATATGCAGCATTCATTCTGGGGCCTGACCAGGGACTTGTAAAGTAGCAGGTTACTACTACTGCTCTGCTGGTCAGTCCCTTTTCAATGCACCCCCGACATTCTGCCAGCTTTCTTGATAGCAGTTGTGCACTACATTTCATTCTCTAGCTCTTTTCCTCAAATAGTGCAGCATGTGAAGCCCCCCACTGTGTGTAGATCACCCCTGTCTTTTTCCACCTGATGGGTAGAAGCTTGAATTTTGCTATACTGAGTCTTAGACTCCCAAAGTCTGGCCTGCCATGCATCATGTTCAGGACCTCCCAATTATCACCAGTGAACTAAAGCAACGTGATGGAGATTTCAGTATTTCAGTCCTTGATGGCAATGTTGAATAGCAGTGGCCACAGCAATGTTCATGAGGGACACAGCTGAGTACCCATCTCTACTCAGACTAGTGTCCATCGACCAAAACCCTCTATTTCCTGCCACAAGCCAGTTAGCATTTTATCTTGTGCATGTGTGATATATACTGCACTGCTGTACTTTGATTACAAGTGTACCATGCAGTACCATGTCAAAGAACTTTCTAAAGTCCAAATAGATATTATCTTTGGCCCTATCTCTATTCATCTCTCAAAGAAGTTAATTTGCTGGTTTGGCAGATCTGTCCCTCATAAAGATATTTTGAGAGGGGTGAGAAATGTGGCCTCAAGTAAGCATCCTATCATTATCTTCCAACACTTTTGCAGGCAACACCTGCAAAAGTGAGATAGAATTGATACTGTTGGGGGAAGGGGTAGACAGACTGGAATGTTCACCACACAATTTAAAGCATGATATAAATGTTAATGAACATTATAGTTATAGCAATACAAATTAAATTATGGGGATTAATACCAACATTCAGAAACGGTGCAAAAAATTATTTTTTTTTACATTTTCTTTTAAACCATCATGAAATTGTCCATGTTGATATGAAAACAGTATATAGATATGCTTCATCATTGTAGAAAAGCATATTGTTAACATTTACTGTATTTTATAAAAAAACACCTCTGTTATGATGTAAAGATATATATCTTGAGAAAGCCTGCTTTTTCTATACTGATAGCATAAATACTGCTGTTAAATGAAAATTATTTGATATTGGCAGACTTTCTTAACTGCTGGACTCAAAGCTTTCATTAAAAAAGAAAGCTTCTAGCCCCAACTGTTCCAGAGTAAAACCTTTTGGAAGATATTTTCTTTAAAATGTGATAACTTTGGAACCTTTAGAGCTGGGGACTTCATTTTTTTAAAATGAAAGTTTGGAGTCTAAGTAGAACTATCATTAGGAAATCAGTAGAGCAACCATATATTGATATTACAAAAACATAAAATAGTTCATAGTGATATAAAAAGGTTCACTAAGTATTTAAAGACCTGCCAATTTTAACAATGTATTATATTGGCATGTATATGCACGTAGCCATGCAAAAGAACTGTATCATTAGAGTTTATTCATGTTGCTTGGACTCCAAGCTTTCATTTGAAAATAACATTTTTATGATTAAAGGTTCAAATGTTACAGCTTTCAAAAGATAGTTTCAAGCATTATACAAATATCACAATAAATTAATTCTGGAAATGGTTGGAAGATCCTAGTGGTTGTTCTGTCTAAGAATAAAGAATGTAAAATCTGGGCACCCTTGAAGTTAGTAATAAGTCCACACTCACTGCATATATGAAAAAATACTTTTATTGTGTCAGATATCATGGATAAAATATAGCACGTCACACCTCTAACACTAACACCATTTCATGCCTAAAACAGGCACTTTATCAAGCTTGATAAAGTGCCTGTTTAAGGTATGAAACATTGGTATTGGTTTTAGAGGTGTGCTGTGCTGTATTTTATCCATGAAATCTGACACAAAAGTTTTATATATATATATATATGCAGTAAATATGGACTTAATTACTGACTTCATGGGTTCCCAGCTTTTATGGTCTTTGTTTGTAATGCAACTTCCATGCTGACAGCACCATAACTGGGGTTTCTGAGCTATCTTTTTGTTTTTCTGTCTAAGAATAAGCACATTATTTTCTAGTTCTATTCTTGATAAGGGCTTCCAGGACCTTGCCCTGTACTGATGGCAGGCTGACCAGCTTGTGTTTGACTGGATTGGACCTTGCCCCTGTTTCCTGAAAGCAGAGTGCACACTTTTCACTTCACTGTCAATTAGCACCACACCTGCACACCTGGTGAATGCTGCAGGGGTGAACAGGTCCCCTCTTCAGGAGGGTGGAAGCAGCCAGGTATTTAAACACCCCGTGCTGACCAACCAAGCAGTGCTGACACAGCCTGTGATAGCAGTTGGGTACCTTCTTTCTGAAACAGAGAAAAGGTGCAGTCATGGTGACCCAGATCACTGGGGTGGAGGATTGGGGAGAGCAAACCTACAAGAAAAGCAAAATCAAAAAGGGCTTGAAAAAGGGAAGACATTACCTACAGTATAGCCATGCATTTAGTTCTTTGAGCTCTAGGAGAGCTCACCTCTTTGAAGAAAATAAGAATTCTTCAGAGTTTTTAAATGACAGAGTTGGCAGGGAGCAATATTTAGAAAATGTAATTGGGGGACAAAAAGGGTTGGAGGTATATTTTGGACAAAGTTAGGAGTAAAGCCACAGAAACTTTAATAAGATGTTAATCTGTGGTAAAGAATATACTGCCACCTGTATACATTAGAGCTGGACTTGTTGTTGTAAAAGCATATAAGGAGCCACGCAAGGAATGTGCCTGATCTTTGAATGAGTTTCAGCACATGGTGTGTTTTATTGTCACAAAGATATTTTTGAAGTGTAGTGCAATAACTTTGCACTTCTGACTACTGGCAAAAGATTGATTGTTTTTCAAAGAGATTGCAACATTTAGTAGGATTGCAGTTTTATTGTGCCCACTCAATTGTACAGTAGTCAGTATTAAACGTTAAAGCAAAATCACTGAGACTAAGTTGATGACTCTTAAGCTCAATTCTCAAAGCTCTTGGCATGGCACAAGGGGCTTGTGCCACAAAGAATAGTGCAAAGTGCTCTTTGCACCAAAAGATGCACTGGGAGCGATTCTCAAAGGCAGCGTGCATCAACTGCAGGCTGCTAGCACCACCAGTGCATGGTAAACTGGACTTAGACATGGTGCTAGGGGGGTTGTGGCAGACACAGGCTGCTATATCCCCCATTGCAGCATTCTCAAAACCCTCTCAGAAAGCAAAAATCTAAGTAGCCTTAGACCAGCCATGGCTAGTCTAAGAGTACTTAGAAATGTCCTCATGCAGGGTTAAGAAGGCTGTGCCAATGTGCTGTGCCCCCCACCCTGATCCCCATCAGCATTGTAATAATCACCCTGGTTGTCTAGAGGACTCCGCCATCCCATGTGTCACCTCTAATGTTTGATATTAATATTCCCTTCCCTGGTGGTGTAGTGGACTTCCCCTCCCTGATCCCCAGTGTCACCCATAATGTTAAATATGAATAACCACTTCCCAAGTGTTGTAGTGGCCCTCTCCCTTATCCCTGATGTCACCAGTAATATTAATAATGTATATCCCATTCCCTGGTTGTGTAGTGGATGCCCATCCCTGATCCTCAATGTCTCCTGTAATGGTAGAAACAAAATATCCCCTTCCCTAGAGGACTAGTGGACCCCAGTGCCTCCCAACCTGTCAGGCAGTGTCTCACCATCCCACTCCCCCATCCTGAAACCTAGCGAGTGACTGGCATAGCCCACTGCTCACCATCATGTCTGGTCGCCTACTGAGTTCTCAATGAGTGCTGTGCAGTATTCAGTACATACTCATTGATTGTCATTAATGAGCACACACTGAATACTGTACAGCACTCATTGAGAGCTCAGTCAGTGACTGGCCGTGGTAGTGAGCAGTGGGCTATGCCAGTCACTGGCTAGGTTTCAGGATGGGGGAGTGGGATAGTGAGACACTGCCTGCTGGGGTGGGGAGGTGGGGGTCCACTAGACCACCAGGGAAGGGGATATTTCATGTCTACCATTACAGACAACATAAGGGAACAGGGAAAGGGGTCCACTACACCACCAGGGAAGGGGATATTGATATTTAACATTACTGATGACATTGGAGATTGGAGAGGGGGTCCACTACACCACCAGAGAAGGTGATATTAATATTAATGATTATGGGCGACATTGGGGCTTGGGAAGGGGGGTGCCACTATTCACCAGGGACATGCTGGAGTGATGCACAGCCACCCCACAGCTTGTGGCAAACCGTCTGGATGTTTCACCTGTTTGGTGCTTGGCCAGGGTTGCCGCAAGCTATGGGACTTTGCCACCAGGACCCTGCCTGATTGAGAATCCGACACAAGATCCCTGATGCACTGGGCAGTGACACAAGCTGCCTTTTGCTACAGCTTGCATAAATCTAAGTGCCTTTTGAAAATCAGGCTCTTGGTTTGAACTGAATAGCAATGAGTCTTAAACATAGCGTTTAGTGAATTTTCCAGTCAGGGATGCAAACAGTTGCTTGCCTTTTTGCCTCAGTTTTTTTTCTGCTATACTTAAAATGCATAAACATTCCTACATTACATAATATACAAATTCGACTCTAAAAATATTCATAATTTAAATACAGAACAACCAAAAAATAACTCATTAAATAAAGAGATAGCAACTTATTACAATTAAAGTTGAATGCTGACTGCACTGCAGTTCTGTAATTTTAATTAACATCAGCCATAAATTTTGTTCAACAAATTCAGAAGTCTGCTGCCCATGTCTTGAGGCAGCATGAAACCCTTTTTTACCCCTCTGTTCAATGATCGCTTGAACTGCTGTTAATTACTGTCCTGTAAAACTGGTAGTCTTCTAAAACTAATCATTAGGGTAGCCCCTGACAGAATACTGTTGGAGATCAGGCTCCTTCACTATATGACCCAAGACACTGAAACTGTATCCCTGTTCTTTCTAACAATACAAAACAATACAATTATTTAGGGGCTTAATTCTAGCTTACATTTTATCTTGTTAATATTGCTTATCATAGCTAATACTTTATACTTCTTGGATGTCATTTTTGTCAGGAATTATATCACATTTTGAGATTAGAAAGATATTTTGGAAGAAGTGGAATGGAGTAGGTTGTTTATTGCAAAAAACATGGATTTTTGAAGGCAATAAAACATGACAGGGTGTGCATTATGGTTATAATCACACCATGCAGGAGCATTATTAGTCATGAGGTACAGCCAAGTACTGTTAAATGCACCTGAGATCGATCATTACATCATCATAACGGCACATACTGGAGAATGTTATTGTACTTATAAAATGATATTTAAATAGTTGACTTGCAAAGAATAAAAATAAGAAGAAATTATTTTAACAAAATACAAAATAGGACCTTCAATTGAAATATGCTTCCATCTTTACTTTGAAGACCAAAGAAAAGTCCATATCCTGGTAATGGGGTGGTAAAAGCAATAAACAGTGAAAACCAAGTGTGGTATGCACGTTTATAAATTAAAACAAATAGGTTACCTTATTTGCATTTGAAATCAAAAGAGGTATTTTAATGGAAATGTGTCCAAAACATTTGAAACTACCGGATTTTGTTGTGGGAGGGGACAGATTTTTCCTGAAAACACCCATGTATGATTCAAAGGTACAGTATTTACTTAATAAACAATAGACATTTATGTAAACAGCTCTGGTCTGCCTCTGTCTGTGTAACTGTGTTTTCCCACTTTTTCTCTATATATAGTACTATTGCCTACTTTCCACATCCTTTATCTTTGGTCTCTGTCTTTTCCCCACATTCAGCATTTGGAATGTTTACCATGAAATACAAGAATTCAAAATTCTGCACAATTCCACTAAGACAATGGTCCTCTCCCAACAAACTGCACACACACACACAAACACACACACAATAAAAGCCTCATTTGGAGCGAGAGCCTCAGTTTTATCTCTGTCAGGGTAAGTAGCAGATATTTTCCTGGTGAGTAGGTAAAGATAGGAAGAACATTTTTCACTGTCAGCCAAGAAACACTACTAAGGAAACTATGAACAGTACTTAATGTTTCTAATTTGTTCATGAGTGTAAAGAGAGTGTAATGATCAGGGGAAACAACACTTAATTTGCTTTACATTCTATTTAAGGTAGTTTTATTTTTAGTCTGACACCTTAAAGAAAACTCTGAAACACATAATATTTAGGTACAATTTAACTTGCATTCCATAGGTATTTGTTAGATTTCTCTGCCCCATTACTCATTACTGAGACATTTGTATAGACACATTCTCTATATCCCTTAGATTTCATCTGCCTCTTTAGCTTTCTCCCTACTTCATGTCATAGTCCTGTGTTGTGACATCACAGTCTGTTGACATGGGCATAATTTTGATGTCACAAGTAGAGCATTATGACCTCAGATAGGGAGAAAACAACAGGAATAGATAAACTCTTCAGAAGCAAATTTTCATGCACATGGCCTCTGTAATAAATAATGGGGAGGAGAAATACAGAACTGTGAAATACAAGCTGAACTGTGTCTTAGTATTATGTTTTGTTAAAGTTGTTCGAATGGCATCAGCTGCTGTTTAAGTAAAGGCAGCAACCATGTTTGTGGTGGAAGGTCAGTTCTGGTTGTATGAGATTGGTTTTCTCATTGTGTGGTGTGGCTACTAACAAATCTGTTCAGGTTTAGGATCAGGATGACTGTGCATTATGCTACAATAATCCATGGTCACCTGACTGGGTTTTCCTTATTAAATTTATTTGATTTTTAAACAATTGTTACAGTTTTTTTATATGGGTTTGGTTTTATTGAAGAATTATATCTTAGAGTATTGTAGGCATTCTAAGATGAATCTATATAGAGCTGCCTTTGGACCAGGTACATGGAGTGGTTGGCCTTGGCAATCTTGAAGTTGAATTAGAAGCATACACTGAAATGGTTAGTTTGATGAGCTGTGTGGCAAGACCCATACTATTTTCTTGAATATACTGAAACTTTTGTGGATATTTTGTAATTTGGTCTTGGGACACTATTTTTAAAACAGTAATTAAACTAATGAATAAGTCATGTTTGGTTCTAACATAGTGTGTGCTAACAAAGGTGATGAATCCATTGGCAGCTGCTTAGAATTTTCAATATGCAGTGTCCTTCTTAAGCAGATAAACTTGAGGCTTGAACTTGTGATGACCCCTCAGGCTCCAAACAAAGGACTCTATCAATGAAGCTGCAGGAGACACTCCCTTAGTCCCCTGCTGATAGACCCATGTGTTTCTAGGTTAGACTTCAAACTTCCCTCTTGTAAATATAACAGCTCATCATACACTGACTGAAATGTTCGGCTGATTTCATTTTTTAAATCATGACCCTACTGGCTAGGTTACAGTAGATAGCAAGAATCTGGATACTCCTAGTGTGTACCTCTAATTCAAGAGGATACATTACAATAAAACTTTTAGGGTGCAGATAGTTTGTAAATACCTTGCAGCACTCTTATGCACCTAAGAAACCTGATGTCCCTCTACATCTTCAGAGCTTTGTATTTGGATCATATAACAGTTGTGCTGCAACAGCTGCACTGATTCCTGAATCGGTGGTGTACCACCTTCAAGATCTTTTTGTTAGCTTATAATGTCCTACACGGGTCAGGGCCTGACTACCTTAAAGACCTCTTAGCCTGGTATGCTCCTGATTGACCCCTCCACTCCAACAATGGCATGTTTATGGTCATTCCAAGGGCTTGTTTGAAGTTGTCTGGAGAGACAGCCTTTGTGGTGGTGGCCCAATGCTCATGGAACTTCCAGCCATATCAGTTGAGGACTTCCTTCCTCAGTAGAGAGTATTGAAGCAGGGCAGAAAACCCATTTATTTAAGTTAGCTTATAATCTACATATTTAGAATCAACACATCTGCTGCTTTATAAATGTTATTCATTTATATTAAATTACATTGTCATGTTGTGGATGTATTTATTATGAATATATTTAATATTGTGAAGTGCTTTGAGCCATCTGGATGGGGCAATATATCAAAATAAATACCTTACCCTTATATTATATTTTAATAGATACTCTTTTACCACTAACTGTGATAATGTCAGCTGGGGTGCATGTACTGTAATAGCCTTTCACCTGTCAGGTAATGAGATGAGCATAGTGCTGTATATTTACAAAAAAACAATTATGCCATTCTCATAGAATAACATTATTTTATTATTTCCACCAGTCAACAGAATTATATACAGAGACAAGTATCTTTATGCCATTACATCTTCTCAGTCACCCGAATGATATATGTGTACAAACACATGCATACATGTACTCAAAGCGCATGTTGAGTGTGGCAATCAACAATGACACTTACCAACACTCCAAAAGAGATTATAGTACACATGACTTACATAAGAACATAAGAATGTGACAGCAGATGGGGATCGCATGATCCATCTAGTCTGCCCATGTTTTTTAATAGGGATGCTGTTAATCAGGATGCCTTGGTTACTCAAGAAGTCTCAGTTGGAACCAATTTTTACCCCATTAGTTCCTATGTTACCTACAACCTTTTAATGGGGACTAAAACAGCTGGTTAATTAAGATGGTCAGAGTGCAAACTAATATGTTAGAGGCCCTTGAGATTCCTCATTTTTGCTAGTTGCGGCTTGTATATTTAACAATTAGTGCCATAAATCTCTAGCAAGATTAAAAGTTAGAGCAGTTACTACTTAAAAGCTTTCTAGAGAGCAAGTAGTTGGGGTTAGGTTCAACATGGCAGTACAGTATATACTATACAAGATTTAATAAAGACAAGTTAAATAAATTTAATTCAGTACCTAGTGTTACTAAAGAATAAAGCACATTAGCACATTCATGAGATGATTGATGCTCATTTTCTGTATCACATGGGTGAACTCCTTTTAAAAGGGACACTTGCTTAAATGGGACAATACTAAATCCACCAAGGTGTCCCCGTTAAGAGACATGCACTGTATTTTGGCAAACAAACACTTTAGGAGAGGCAACCATTATTCAGCCCCTGATGTACATGGCATAAATTTAACTGAACCACTTTAAGACAGAACACGTTTATGAAATATACCATATCTAGGAAGACCACATTTTAGATCCAGGTATTTTGGGTTATATTCTGTTTTTTATTTTGGCTAAAAAGAATAACCTTCACTGTGAGGCCAACATTCCCATGAAAACTGTCTGTGAAATAGTAAAAACTTATTCCAGTAGAAGAATAATAATCACTGCCATTCCATTTTAAAGTTTGTTTTCATTCATAGTAACACATGAGGTCAGTGTTAATACCTTCACAAATCTACCTGTAGTAGCACACTTTAAATAAAAAAATGTTGTTGGCTAACATATATGGCTGGCAATAACAAGCCTTAGGGTTTAATTATGATCCTGTGATTTAACTGAACAATTGAAGTTCAGTCGAACAGGGAAATCTGTGCTGTCTTCCTCTGTACAAACCCCTACTCCCATGAAGTTCAACCAGATGCAAATTATATCCCTAGAAATTGTAGGTTCCTCAACAACAGAGCACAGAGTGAAAAATGTACTCACTTGATGAGCTGATTTTTCTGCTTGAAGATGAAGCCACCTCAACCTATTGACTGAATACGTGAAGAAGCAGAGCATGTACTGCAGATCCTAAGCTAAGTAAAAAGGTTTAACATGTTTCTTGTTTTGGCTTTTATTTGACAGAAAAAGCATTACTTTTTTTGTCCAGATAATCTACTGTGAAAATATTTTTTTGCAGTTATTTTCAAACCTTACACATTTCTAAAATCTGTTTAGCTTGTTTTCATGGACATATGGTCCTTTGGAATACTTGTAAAATAATCCACTCAACAATATATGTGAATAATTATTAGTGTAGACATCTGCAATTTGGGAAACATCATGGTAATCAAATTCAGTTTATTACTTTGCTACTAGGATTCAGGGGCATTAGTTTTAATAAAAAAAAAAATTTCTAAAAAGCATCTCATTTTTAATTGAATTGTTTTTGGCTAGTAGGGAAAACCCCTTTGAGATATATCATCTAATTTGTTCTGAGACTTCAGGGGACAGCAGTAGCAGATAACAAGACTTAGCAAAATTGCCCCAAAGAGTTTCCCACAAATGTATCAACAAGTAGCACCACTAATGTTTACTGCTACGTAAGGCTAACATATAACAGAGTTTTGAAATATTCACTTGTTGAAGTCCTGTAATCCATTGCCAAGCCTACATCAGGAGATGCTTAGGGATTGTCATGAACTATTCACTTCAGTTTGATCCCCCATAGAACCCATATACTTGCAGGAGGCAGTGCAGCTTAGTACTGCAGTTAGATTACAGACCTGAAAAACAAAAGATTCAGGGTCAAATCCTTCCAAAGTCATACCCTCATCATGTGAACTTGAGTAGCTACCCAATCTCCCAGTACTTCAGTCACCCCACCTAGAGTATTGTGTCCAGTTTTGGAGGCCACACCTCAGAAACAATATAAACAGGGTGGTAGCAGTCCAGAGAAGGGCAACTAAAATGGTGCAGGGGGTTGCACAAAAGCCCATGAGGAGGGACTGATGGATCTTAACATGTACACCTTGGTGGAGAGGAGAGGAGAGGAGAGGAGAGGAGAGGTGAGATGATAGAAACCTACAAGTACCTTATGGGGGTGAATGAGGTGCAGGAAAGGAGTCTCTTTCAAATGCAGAAGACTACCAGGAACAGAAGGCATGTAAATAAGCTGGAGAGGGCAGTTTAAGAGAGCTGTGAGGAAGTATTGCTTCACAGAAAGAGTTGGTGGATGCCTGGAATAGACTGCCAGTAGAAGTGGTGGAGCCAGAACAGTAAGGGGCTTCAAACATGCATGGGATAGACATAGGGGAATATTAGTAGATAGGTAAGAAGGAAGAAGGGTCATCAGAGATCAGTTAGAGTCTGTGGAGACTAGGCAGGTACCATCCGGGCAGTCTTGGTGGGCTAATTGGTCCTTTTCTGTCAACAAATTCTGTGTTCTGTGTTTCAGACTTGGATAGAGGCAGAACCCCATTGAAAGTATTGCAAGGCCCCTGGAATTCTGCAGTTCTGCGGTTGCAGAATTTGCTGCAGAATTTGCATCATGCTGCAGAATATATATAGTGCCACAGAATTCATTGTTTTTGGTGAATTTTCATATAAATATACTGTTTTTCCATAGTGTCAGGCTTTCTTTCCCACCTCGTTTATACTGAAGCCCCTCCTTTATGCTCAGCATATGATGTCATTGATGACATCACATCATATTTAGCCAATGACAGGACTACATTCTGCCAGAGAAATGAATAAATCATGCTGCAGAAATCAGAAAATTCTGCCACAGAACACCAGGGGCCCCGATTATAAGTGACTGTACCTCAGCTGTGCTAGCCTGGTAAACTGTTAAACTAATGCTGTATATAAGACAAAACATATCTAACTGGCATAATGAGAGAATGCTTGTATAGTGAATCTACTTATTACCCTCCAATATTGGTGTGAAGATATTTTGAGGGATAATAGAGGTTGGTGGATAACAGAAGTATACATTTTCCTATAGGTCAGTCACGACAGAACAAAATGTTAAAGCATTCACTGGTTTGTTTTCATTTAAATTTTAAATAGATTAAATATGCATAAAACATTGCTGTATATTGCTCTTGTACTTTGTTATCTTATTTGACTTTAATCTGTTAAATTCCTTTGTTTTGCTTTTGTAGACTTTATCTGTTTAACTTTGTTGTTCAATTTTAGGTACAGTTTAATATCACCTTCATCTGTGTGTTCATTTGTTTAAAAAAATTACATCAATGTCTATCACTTGGTTAACATCAACAGCAGATGCTGGGAATTCTGGCATCTCTTCTGTGCTTTCTAACACTGTCTAAGGTATAGTCTGGTGGTTGTCCTTTCACAGAGGGAATGATATAATCATCTGTTATCAAACAATTCACAGTCTCTCTCTCTAATGTTACGAGGTCTTCAGCACTGATCTGACTGGCATACTCAATATTTCCTAAAACACTTTTACCAATCACAAGTGGCCTCATTTCTTCAAAACCACATGCATTGCAACATAGCAGCATGCTTTCAAATGCTGAAGTCAGACATGATGCTGCCATAATCCTGAGAATGCCACCAAGCTCACCCTG
Organism: Neoceratodus forsteri; assembly: GCA_016271365.2. NCBI lineage: Eukaryota > Metazoa > Chordata > Ceratodontiformes > Ceratodontidae > Neoceratodus > Neoceratodus forsteri. The sequence goes on from CM057456.1 coordinate 856,987,390, forward strand.
TATACCATCAGCACATGCAGTTGTATCAAGCTGATAGATTGATGAATGAAACTATTACAGACATTAAAAGAAAAATGAATACATGACTGCACCACTGTAAACAGTACAAAAAGTAAGCATGCACATACTGCTGGCAGATGAAAGAAGGAGATTAACACACTGTACCTATGCTGTGTGCAAAGACAACCTCTGGAAGATGACAGGAAGTTAATCATGTCAGATAACTGAGGGAATTTACATTACAGGTAACTAGGATACAGGTAAGCATTGGCAGATAGAGAAGGGTGTATAATTGAAGGTACTGTACATGGTGCATCTGAAGTTGGAACACAATAGCATTTCATGGCTTCCTGGTTAAATTGACAGACACTAACATTTTTACATTTTGGCTTTGTGGCATTGCTTTACTGGTGTGCCTTGTTATTTGAAAGAATGGCTTTATCATGTATGGTACAGATTCTTTCAGCTACATATATACATTATGTAGTGTAGTACTATTTTGCCCATCTAGTTAAGTTGTGTGACCAGCTTCAGTTGTTACTTTTTCCTTAAACTATGAAAATCTTTTGTAAATATTCTTGAAACTTGTGGTTTCTATTGGAAACATTGTCACTGATCACATAAGCTTTTATAAACATGGTGTCCCTTACTACAATTAGATATTCTTCAGGAATTATTTAAAAGAGATTAAAGCAAAGTTTTTTTTTTCTCTTTTAGATAATTCCTGAAGAAAACCTAATGTTGAAACATTGATTTTAACTCTATTTCTTATTTTCAGCATGAACTTAAAAACATTTTGTTTTGTTTTCAGACCACACACTGATGCAGCACCTTGTTTTTTTTGTTTTTAACCTAGTCAGCTATGGATTTTAAATGCCGTACAGTATCTGCATGTTTCACTGAACTTAAATGAAACATTAAGTCTTTGTAATTCTTTAAAAAAAAAAGCAATTGAATTTAGAACACCCGTGGTATATCCCATTGGTTCTAGGTCAAAACCGTGTTTCAATAATAACACAGTCAAAATCTGCAGAGGGACAAATGCAGCACACATAGCAGCGCTGAGCAAAAACATTACGTGTACAGATAGTGCTGTGACTGGGATGCATAGATGTCAGTGGGTGGATGGACTGCAGAAAGGTACTGGGAGCTGCACCAAGTAAGATGGGACACCACACCACAGGAACGTTGGGTGGAAGGGAGAAATTCGGGTTGGTAGAGCCCAGAGATGTGGCAAAGTAAAACTTCGCTGGTGAAGTCTGCACAAAGTGATGACATTTGCCACTTCACAGAGCTTCGCAAAATCACCCAAGGTGTGTTGGACAATGTTAGGTGAGGGGCTTCACCTTCGTACTATAATTATACATCCACCGAGACTGCATTAATTCAGGGAAAGAAAAAAAAGTAGTAAAGAAAGAGTTCCACCCTGGGATTGAACTGCGGTAGGGTGTACCTCATGCAGTTACAGCTTGTTCATCCAACCCCAATGCCACTAAGCCAGCACACTGACACTCTACACGCTAATTCATTCATCCTGCTCAGCACAAGTGAAAACAGTTACAGATGGAGCGCAATAATGTCTGCGTTATTATTCACCCATAGCTGTTTTCACTTTTGCTCTTTTCACTGCATGCATTTTACCGCACTCATATTGAAACATGCTTTTGACCGGCAACCTATCTCATTTGGTGTCTAAGAATTATAAACTGTTATAGGGAAGCCTTGTTTACAAGTTATAATATCTACAGTCCTCCATCCTGGCAGTATACTTTCCATTTCTCAGTGCATTCCACATCTTCACAAGATGATTTTTCCTCCTTAGTCAGGAAATTCTTCAGGGTCTTCTGTCAGCTCACATTCATGAAACCGTGATCTCTGATCACATGCCAGTTCTTATTACTCATACTCTAGATAGGGCAACTGACCATGATATTCTGTGGAGACTTAATAACCAGATTTTACTTAATTCTGATACTGTAGAACAGGTTAGAGGTTTCCTTAAGGATTTCTTCTACAGAACAAGGGATTAGTTGCAGACCTAGATGTATTATAGGGAGCAGCCAAATGTGCCATAAGAGGAGAACTCATTAAATTGGGGATGATTAGAAAGAAAAAATATACTCAGACACTGACTCACCTGCTGTAAGATATTAGGGAATTAGAGCATGGTATTTCTACTGACTCCCCAAAGGAGACATGGATGAGGCTTAATGAGTTGAAGGCACATTATCTCACTTTACTTACTCAAAAAGCGGAGCTTGCCTTGCAGCAAGATAAATTTGGGTACCTTGAGATGGGGTGGGCAGGTAAACTTCTGGATCTTTGCTTGAAGCAACTTGATGTGGCCAGGGGAATTTTTAGGCTTCATTCAGCTGAGAACAGGGAGATAGAGGTGCATCCAAGGAAGATTGTATAGATTTTCTGTAAGTTCTACTCTGTTTTATACTCAGATGAGCCTTCTGTAGTCTCCAATTCAGCAGAAATTCCTGTGTACCTAGATTCTTTGCCTTACAGGTTTTAGACCCATCTTTGAAGAGCTTATTAGATTTGTTCTATCTCACTTCAGGAGGTGCAAAATGCTATTCAGCAGCTCCCTTTGGATAAGGCCCCGGGCCCAGATGGCTTTAGCAACAATTTTTATATTACTTTTGCTCTTGAATTAGCCCCTTTCTTAACTAGAAACTATAATTTCTGGTATTAGTCCAGTATCTTGGATCCCTTAGTATTTGAGGCCTTAATTACATTAATTAAGAAACCGGACAAGGGTGAGCTGCTACCAACCAGTTATCATCCAATTTTATTAATAAACTCTGACCTCAAAGTTCTCTCCAAAATTTTAGCTGCCAGGCTCTCGGAGGTTCTCAACTCTCTTATTGGCATGGCACTGGTTGGATTTATGAAGGGCAGAGTTTTGAGTGACCATCTATGAAAGCTATATCATCTTATGGCTGTGTCCAGGGAGGGCAGGGTCCCTGCAGCTCTGGTCTCCCTGGACGCAGACAAGGTTTTTGATCAGATTTCATGACCTTTTCTCTTTGCTGTCTTAAAAAAACTTGGGCTTCCCAGGGAGATTATTAGATGGGTCAATCTTTTGTATTCTAGTCGTACAGTGCAGCTATGGTCTAACAGTATACTTTCCATTCCTTTTCCCCATGTTGCAGCACATGTCAAGACTGTCTCCTCTCTCCATTGCTTTTTAATTTGTATCTTGAACTGCTATTACATAGTCTTCAGGGTGCTCATAGTCATGCTGGCATCCTTGTGCCCGGGATACAATATCTATTATCATCGTATGCTGATGACCTTCTTTTACACCTTGAAAACTCTGCTCTCACCTTACCAGCTGTCTTAGCTGACATAAGTCAGTTCTCTAAGTTCTCAGCCTACAAACTTAATGTCACCAGTATGAATGTGTTGCCATGAAATAGGGTTGCTCTCAAACATGATATTGTAGATCTCAGTCTTTCATGGCAGCCTAAGCTCCTACTATACCCAGGCATCTATTTAGCATGGTCTGTCTCAGTAATACTTAAGGAAAACCTCACTTGTTTACTTCAACAGATTAAACTTGACTTGGATAGTTGGTCTTCCCTCCCCCTTTCTTTGTGGGGTAGGATAAGTGTAACTAAGATGAACATTTTATCCCACCTGCTTTACCTTCTGGGGATGTTGGGTATCTTTTTGCCAAAGTCTTGGTTTCTTTATCTTCAAATGATATTGAATTCATTTTTGTGGAAAAGAAAGGCAGTGTGGCACTCTTATTTCAGTCTGACTGTTCCTAAGATTAACAGTGGTTTATCTCTCCCCAACTTCATTTTGTATTACTGTGCATTGCATGCACACAAATTTTTCCAATGAGGTGTATTGACTGATACAGTTCAGACTCCCAGTTACATACCATAGTGACTAGAAATTTAAGTTTCATTGCTTTGAAGCCATGGTCTTATGCTTTCTAGCCTATTGTTTATAAAATTCAGTATGCTCCCTAACAACTTACGTTTCTCACCATTGGGTTGGTCTATCAAAGCTAAGATGCAGATTGAATGTTATTTTCTATGGGAGTGATCGCAGGTGCTGATGCAGCTTGTTTTAGGCAACTTAAACTTTAAGAGTGCCCTATCCCACCCTCCTTCTTACTGTAGATGAAAGGAATGGTCTTAGTATAGTTGCTAGTGGGCGAGAAAGTGCTCCCGTTTCAGGCTGCTAAACAATTTTTCTCACTCCCAGAATGCTGTTATTTGAAATTTTTCCAAATTACCCATGCCATACTCTCCATGCTTGGCCCCAAACTGTAGAAAGTTTCAGACAGCTCCTCATTGATTGTTTCCCAACCCCATCCAGTTGCAGCCTTTTATAAATCATTTCAGGTGTTGGATACTGCTGTTCCTTCAGGTGTGTGTTATTACTGGACACAGGCGCTAGGGATCCCTGCATACTCTAAGACTTGACATATAATCTGCAAAAATCTTAACAAATAAATAAAACAGGACAGGCTTAGGTTGATGCAATTTCAAATTCTGCATAACCTTTATTATTCTCCTTATAATTATTTACCATGGTGAAACTCGCTTCTCCTATGTACACTCGATGCCATCAATCAGAAGGGAATCTCTATTACACGTTAAGGCAATGTGTTAAAATTGCCCCTTTTTGGGCAACAATCAGAAATTCTCTAGACCCACTCCTTGGCCTGGAGGAGCTCTTTCTTACTAGCATTTGTTTGGTAGAACATTTTCCAGTGGGACTCATTAGTATTCCTAAGGCCAACATCACTCTTATAGCTGCGGTAGCTAAACTGGTCATCTTAAGACACTGGCTGGATGATTTGACTCCAACTAATAGGGAATGGCATGATGAGATAATGAATGCCCTCATGCTGGAAAAGCATATTGCCAATCATAGGAAGCGGCCACACACACATAACTCAAGATGGGAACCTCTCTTCACTCTTTTATCGTTAGGACCGGGGCAAGTATAACATTGATGTGGTTTGCCCCCTTTGAAACATAGAAACATAGAAACATAGAATTTGATGGTAGATAAGGACCGCTTGGCCCACCCAGTCTGCCCATTTCACTACCTAATGGATAAGCTGCAGATCCTAGTTAACCAGTAGCCTACCTCTTCCTACCCCCACCCCTTAGAATTGCCTTATGACTGTCCCATGCATGCTTGAATTCAACCACTGTTTTTGACCCCACAACCTCCTCCGGAAGGCCGTTCCATGCATCCACAACCCTCTCTGTGAAAAAATACTTCCTTAAATTACCTCTGAGCAGCCCCCCATCTTCAAATTGTGCCCTCTTGTTCTTGCACATCTCTTTTTTTGAAAGATGCTACCCTCTTGGACTTTGTTGATTCCCTTGAGGTACTTGAAAGTTTCTATCATGTTCCCCCTCTCCCTCCTTTCCTCGAGGCTATACATATTAAGCTCCTTAAGTCTCTCTTCATATGTCTTCCAGTGCAGACCCTGCACCATTTTAGTTGCCCTCCTCTGGACAGCTTCCATCCTGTCTATGTCCCAAGTGAAGCCTTAAGGCCCCTATGCTTTGCATTCAGAGTTGTGTTGCTGGGCTGTATGGACTGGTTGGGGTGGGTAGGAGTTGGGATGGATCACCTTCATTAATAGTTTCTAGTGTAGCAGTTGCTCTTGTCTTAGAGTGGCAGTAATGTTGCTGCTTGTTATTGTTGTATTTGTCTGTCTTTCTTGTTCTATTGTATATCTGTTTGCTAATTAAAAATGTCAATAAAGTGTATTGAATTTTTAAAAGAGTTATATCTGCAACAGATTGTTGTCAAGTCTGAGTGGTCTTGACTTTCACCAATGCAAGAACAATGTGCTGTATATTTATTAAAAATATTTTTTAATGACATAAATTTACTGATGTGCTAGGATACCTGGTGTGCAGATTTCAGCAGTGCTGTTGTTTATTCTAGGCTTATTGGCATTGTAGAAGAAAGTTTTTCCCATAAATACATTCTTGTATTTTTAGAAGGCTGCTTTAGAAAAGAAAAAATAATTGTTTAAAATGGAGATTCAAGTCTTAATGAAAATGGCCATTAAGGCCATTAGATTTTGGTTCTTTAAAGCAGGTGAAAGTAACATAATGCTTCATATTTTAACTGCGTTTGAAAATGTTCCACAGTATTCTTTTGTCAAATAACAAAGGAGGGTTCTCTGCCATCTCACTGCTTTTGTTGACTAGGCATACTGTATGCTATAAGTCACAAAATCAGTCCCCAGCCAAGCCACAATGAGCTTGGTTTAGAATCAGGCCATGTGTAGGTGGGTGGGGGAAGGTGATTTTGCACTGTTCTTTCCCATCATTTTCACCATTTTCCACATTTTGTATCCCCCCTCCGTCCTTTGATCAGATTGGGACTTGAAAGGGTTAGGCAAATTAGCCTTCTCAACTCATTCAGTATTGTTTCTTTGACTGGTCAGCAGGCAATGTTGTGATATAGTAGTTCTTTCAGCAGATGGTAGTTTAGCAGGAGCACGATCAAGAGAATAGCCCCATTCTAGGGATGTGAAATGTCTCACTAAAAACAATGTATGTTTTAGTGCCCTAACCCTTCAAATATTGAACAGCTTAAGAATGCAAGGTTCTCCCAACCTTAAGCTCATTTGTGTAGAATCACATGGAATATATTCTTAGGCCACATCTTTCCTTAGTGGGAAGGGGTCATTAACTGTAGTGAGTAGCTTTCATGTGATATGTCATTGCAAGAACATGAACTTATTGTCTGCAGTTGCAGCTTGCCTGGTCCCAGTCTAACTGCATAGTAGTTAGGTAGGGGGGCCTACTGGATGGCCTGAAAAGAGCCTTTTTTGCTGCCTGCATATATGCACCTATGCTTGGATTTACGTGTTTAGAGTTGGGATCTCATGCCCTTCACAGTCAGCAATAAGAACACAAACACTGTTGCATTTGATCTCACAACAAATTGGCCTATATTAATGAACAGTAAGTATTCATTAAGCACTTAGGCCCCAATATTTAGAAGGCTAGCATGGTGCTAACACGAATAGCGCCATGACAATTGGATATAGCCACAATAAACAAAAGTTGTGGCACTCACCACCAAGTAAAAATCCACAGTCTGAGGAAATGGTACTCAAATCCTTTTATTCAAGTATCTCAGGTACAAAAATGTTTAAAAACCTCCACTTCAACAGTTGCCTGACAAATTTTCACATGATCATTGGGCTTCATCAAAGGCACAGCACCGAAGTACTGACGTAATAAACAGTGGTCCTTTTAAAGGGATGGTGTCTATATATTCAAAGCTGTCAAACCATGGGGCCAAGTCTGATTGCTTTGAATGTGTGGACATTGTCCCTTTGACATGAAGCTATGATTAGGCAGTTTTGAATGTGTGGAAACTGTCCCTTTAACATGATCACTATTTACTGCATCAGAACTTAGGCGGCATGCCTTTGATAAAGCCCAATAATTGTGTGAAATGCATCAGGCAACTACTCCAGTGGTGGTTTTTAAATGTTTCTGTACCTGTGACAGTTGAATAAATGGATTTCACCACTATTTCCTCAGCCTGTGGATTTTTCCTCTGTGGTGAGTGCAATGACTTCTGTTTGCTGTGATTTCATTTCTCTCGGCAGCAGATGTTTCACAGTGCAGTATCTCTCTCTGTGTTGCTGACTGGAAATAGCACATCTGAATGGGGTGAAGGCCATATTCAAAGGTTCCCCTGCATGGTGTGCAGTGCATAGCAAGGTCACACTAAATACATCACTGCACCCATACAAATGCGGGAACCCTCATGCATACAAGGCACTGTGGTATATTTAGGGGATTTTAGAAGTGGTAAAAGGCTATAGTAGCAACACTATTTACTGCTTCCAAAACTCTGTCCTTAGCAGTGTGCACTGTGGTGCTCAACCCCCATGCCTGTCCAACACTGGTGACATCAGCATCTTCCCCCTCCGGCCCAGTCCTCATGGAAATAATGTTGACTGCTCTGACAGTCAAGTGGTATCTCACTCCTGCCTCAACCCCATCATAATGAACAGAAGCATGCCAAGCCCTCAGTGGTAGTCCCTGGTAGTCTAGTAGTCCTCCTCTTCTGACCTGATTCCCATGGGAAGTAACTAAATTATGGCTAATCCTTCCTTGAAGTCTTGCAGTCCCCCTCCCTCCCTCACCCAATCCCTACTGGAATTAAATGAACTATGGCATGACCAAACTGATAGTCTAGTGGACATTTCTCCTTCACTTGATCCCTGTTTGGCATATCTACAGCATGCCTAACCCACATTGGTAGCTAGTGGTTCTTCAAGACACCAGTCAATTGGGCAAGTATCTTTGAAAATTAAAAATATACCTGGGTGTAGTCTTGTGATCAAAGTGTGACCATAGCATGGTCTACAGTATAATCATATCTACGGGTATTGATGAGAGGTTCTATGTCATAATAGTGAATGCAGAATGGTGATCGCTATTATGGCAAGTGTACATCACCAAAAAGCAAGTCAGAAATACACACTTACTGGCGAACTAGCACGTAGCAATCTAGGGTGTTTCTGTGGGGGGCTGCACCCTCCTCCCATGAGGGGGCTTTGCCCCCCACACTCTCCTTACTAAGAATTCTAACTCCGGAAGGGGTGCATGTTGGGGAGGGAGCACAAATTTGGCAAAAACAACAAAAAATAAGTCTGGAGCTGCAGGCAGCAGCAAAATTTACACCCTCCCATCCCCAGCCCTAAACCCAGTACCTGCTATGCCACAGCCAGCCTCCTTCACCACCACACCACACCACATGGCTGTCTCAGCGGCAGCAGGTGCAGTCCCTTCCAATAACCCTCTTCCTTTTTTATCCTCTTCCCCTCATCAATCCCCTGTTCCAGTTGCCTTCCCCTACCATCATGGTAGTCCTAGTTGCTACCCTTGCAGGTAGCCCTTCCCAGCAGTGCTGAATATTGTGTCACTGTTTTAACAGATGCCCATATTCAGTCACTATGATCACTGGACACCTGATGAGAGTGATTGCACCAGAGGTCATTGATCATAGCATTTTTTTTTTTGTGTCACTAATGTCCATTGCTGGCATGTCTCCAATACAATATTTACATCTCTGCTATTTGTTGTAACTCATTTTCAGAAAACAAAATAATTTATTCCTGCCCAGATCATTAGGTCTGGGCTTAACTTTCTGAACCGGTGTTTAACTGAACTCTTCATATTTCCTTAGAATTATTCTGTTGAGCAAGGTATTTCTCCAAGGAATGTAATTAATTACCCTTAGAGTAAACATTTACTGTCATTAGCATCCTTCCACAGTAATGTGTGTTATCTTCTCCATCTTATAAATCCCATTCACCATGCTCTCCATAGCATGCTTTTTTTGTTTTCTTTAATTCATGCTGACATCTGAGTACAGTATATCAACCCTGATTAGTTTTTTTCTGGGATGTAGTGATAAAGGTTCTTGTCAAGAACACCTGGCCCCAGGATTTTTGGTCAGCATGGTTTTATAGTTCTGTTTGTTTACGAGGGTACAGTGTCTTGTGATGTCAGTGCAACAGTGTATACTACCATCAGGGTGACAGTGATAGCTCAATAGAATATTCTCATTACTGTATGTACATAAAACCACCTATTCATTTAACATGTAACTGAGGAGGTAGGGTCATTTATCCTTTTTCCTATTCTTAATTTAAGGCAAATGAAGAAAAAATCAAAAGGGGACAGATCTAGAGAGGGGGGTGAAATGGTTATAAAAGTCTTGAAAGAGTTTAAATGGTATACAGTCAGAAGAGATGCAAGTCACAACTGGGGTACCTCAGGGGTCAGTCCTGGGGCTAGTCCTCTTCAATACCTTCATCAGTGACATTGCAGATGGACTGGAGGGTAAGGTTTGTCTGTTTGCAGATGACACCAAGATCTGCAACAGAGTAGATGATCCAGATGGGGTGGGCAGAATGTGAAGAGATCTGGATAAACTGGCAAAAGTGTCGGAAGAGTGGTGACTGAGGTTTAACTCAAAGAAGTGCAAGATCATGCCCATAGGGAAGAGAAACCCTGAAGCTACCTATAGGTTCGGAGGGGAGTTGCTGGCAATCACAAGGGAAGAAAGAGGCTTGGGCATCATCATCACAGATGACCTGAAATCATCCAAGCAGGCCACTAAAACTGTAGGTAAGGCTAGAGGGATGTTGGTGTGTATTAGTAGGGGTATCACAAGTCATAAGAAGGAGGTAATAATCCCTCTTTACAAGTCACTGGTTAGGCCACATCTGGAGTACTGTGTGCAGTACTGGAGGCTGTACCTGCACAAGGACATTAACAAAATGGAGGCAGTTCAGAGAAGGGCAACCAAAATGGTGCAGGGACTGCATCAGAAAACATATGAGGACAAATTAACTGAGCTCAATATGTATACCCTAGAGCAAAGGAGGAAGAGAGGTGATATGATCGAAACATTCAAATATCTAAAGGGCATTAACAAGTTGAAAGAGTCTAACATGTTTCAATATAAGAAAAATAACAGGACAAGAGGACACAGCATGAGATTAGAGGGAGGCCAATTAAGGGGCAATGTGAGGAAGTTCTTTTTCACAGAAAGGGTGCTGGATGCATGGAACAGCCTACCTCAGGAAGTGGTGGGTATGAATACAGTGTAGGGCTTCAAACAGGCATGGGATAGGGATAATGGAGCAATACAGATGATTATGAATAGATAGGCCATTGACAGAGTAAAGGCCTATGGCACATTCATAAGGTAGAAAAAATGGGCAGACTGGATGGGCCTTGCGGTCCTTATCTGCTGTCAACTTCTATGTTTCTTATACCATTTATGAAGATTATTTATTAATGTGGAATGCAATCAAAAATCTTGGGGTCCTTATCTTCAAAATAATTTTCCATTAGGTACAGAATGGGAGGGACCCCTTTAAAAATAAGGCCTAATCTTCCCCCTGGAGAGTTTTCCCTTCTTTGCATTAGTTTTGTTTCCAAATGCATCAGGGTAAAGATAACTGATTCTGTATGTCTCCTAAAAACTCTTTCACCTGTAAGAGTAAAATGTCAATCTCTGAAACACAGAAACATAGACTGTGATAACAGACAAAGACCAATGGTCCATCCAGTCTGCCAATGGGTCTTTATAGAATCCCGTGATCTGGCATCAATCGGGGTTGTACCCCTCCCCAGTGGTTGACCTACTCCTTCCCCATCCTAGTTGATACCAATGATGACTATCCCCCTTCATTCTTTCCCAAGCATGTTTGAATCCACCCACAGTTTCTACTGCCACCACCATGGCCAGCAGGTTGTTCCACAGTTCTACCACCCGTTCCATAAAGTAATACTTTCTCACATCCCTCCTGAACATTCTTACTGTTTCCAGTCATGCCCCCATGTTGTCAAGCTGGTGTTCCTTTTAAACAGTTCCCCAGAGTCCACCTTGTTCATTCCTTTTAGGAAGTGGGATGCCTCCATCATATTCCCCCTCTTTCTTCTAGCCTCCAATGAATACATATTCAGCACCCTAAGTCATTCCTCATAGGACTTTCCTTGCTGGACCTGAATCATCTTCATCACCCTGCGCTGTACCACCTCCAGCTTATCTTTGTCTTTTCCAAGGGAGAGGGCTCCCGAACTGGACAAAGTTTTCCAGATATGGTCTCACCAGAGGTTTACAGAGGGGGAGTATCACCTCATTCCTTCTACTGTCAAGACCCAGTAAAAGTAAGTGTTCAGTACCAAGACTGGGTAAAGTGGGGAATTATAGACCAGTCAGCTTAATATCAACTGTAGGCAAGCTAATGGAAACCTAAAGGAAAGATTGGTCAAGTTCCTTGTAGCAAACTGGCTCCAGGGTAGCAAGCAACATGGAACTATGGCAGGGAGGTCATGCCAAACAATTCTAATCAGCTTCTTCAATTGGGTCCCTAAGGCAGTATACTGGGGCTGGCCAGAAGACATACTGTACCATGACTTCAGCAAGGCATATGATTCAGTCTTCTGAAAGCATTTGATCAAAAGGTTGGCATACATGGGGACAGAGAAGAAACTGACTATGTGGGAGGCAAAAAGGCTGACATGGAGAAAGCAGCATGTGGTGGTATGGTGGGAGTACTCAGGGAAGAGGAAAGTTATTATCGGGTTTCTGCAGGGGTCAGTGCTTGGTTCAGTCCCATTCAGTGTGTTCAATAAAGACATTACAGACAACATCATAGGCAAGATATGACTTTCTGTGGATGACACGAAGCCAAAGCTCTGTGGGAGGATGGACACCGTGGAGGGCATCAGGGATCTGAGGGAGGACTTGGTAAGGTTGAAAAGATGTTCTGAAATCTGGCAACTGGAATTCAGTGAAAGGAAGTGAAAGATAATACTCATGGGGCTGGATATTCAGACTGTGCCTGTCAATGGTGCAAGGGGAGGCACAGCGCAACTGAGATGCGTCGGGGCCAGACAGGGGGGATATTCAAAGATGATGCACCATGATGCATCACCTTTGAATATAGCACAGAATTTGCATGATGCATATGCAATGCGCCGGTGCCTCCCAGGCAGGGAGGACTGGGAATGCTCCAGCACAACTGTAGTTGCGCATGGGTGCATTCCCAAGATATTCAGACTTGGGCGTGCAAATGGGGCCATAATGTATGCAAGGCACACACGGGGACATTTGCATGTCATTATGGTGCCATTTGCATAAGCTGAGCAGGGCAGCCAGGTGAAATGTGTCTGGCGCCCTGCACAGCAAGTTGTGCAGACAGAGGGGTCCTGGGGCACCCCCACCCTGTAGCCCAATCGCAGGCAATAGTAAAATGTATACAAGCCCTGGCAGTCCAGTGATAGCCCCCTTCCCTCCTCTTAGCTCGATCTCAGGTAAGATGTAATAAACAAAAATGCCCTGGTAGTCTGGTGGTAACCCCCCACTCTCCCATAACCCTGACCGTGTGTACAATGAACTATATATACCCTCTGGTGATCCAGTGCCCCCACCCTCCCAATGTATGGATTGCTGGTACTCCGTATAGTAATACAACCTAGTGGTCAGTGACAACCCCCATAGCCGCGATCACGGTCACATGGAACACATCCCAGGCTTACTGGTCTAGTGCACCCCCACCCCCACCTACACAGGATCCCTGGCCACCCAGCACACCCGTCATCGGCGGGCAGTCCCAACCCACCCACATACCACTCGGCTGCCCACCAAATGACAACTTACAGTATGCGCTGTAAGCTGTCTTTCAGCAGGCGGCCAGGCGAAATGTGGGTGGGTTGCACTGCCCGCCTATGACAGCGGGTGCTGGTTGTACAGGGGGTCCTGTGTGGTTGGGGGGGTAGGGGTCCACTACAGTCCAGTGACAATTATTGGTACAATCTGATCCTACATCTGGAATAAATAACATTATTGTAAAATGTTGGTTACAGTACTGTACTCTATGGACATGAAGTGCAGCAGATTTGCCAATTGTATTGCAAAGTATGTTTGTCTACACTACAATAGACCTACTTACAGAATCAACTATCAAAGCACCATAATCAATGACAGGCACAAGAATATGTTGTTCTACAAGTGCTGGGTCTCACTGACTAAACATTTACTCGATCTGCACAGTTGTCCTGAGTTCTGGTGCATGTCACACTTGTGACATACATGGATCTCAGACCAATAGGCTGAGAGCTATACTGGTGAGGCACAGTACCATGGGGCATTGCAGAACTGCAACTGATATAGCCAATCCCCCCCAGCCTTGGAGCATGGGAGCAGCAATGATGTAAACAGTAAAGTCCCAAGTCCCTGCCAGACCTGGGGACTCAGCAGCAGCAGGTTCACAAGTAAAGTCCCCACTGGGTATGGGGAACACAGACCAGTATGGAGCCACATAAGAAAGGTTCTCCCCTGGCCCAGAAGACATGAAGTGGCAGAGCCACAAGATGAACTGTTCCTCAGGGACTAGGGGACATGAAGCAGAAGAGTCACATAGAATGAGAGGCCCTGACCTGGCCAGTGGATATAGAAAGACAGAGCAGCTTGAAACAAGACCCAGTATGGTCCATGGGACTTTGAACAGCCCAGAGCTACGACATGGAAATATGCTGCCAGGTCTAGAGGGACCAGATTGGCACAGCCAAATAATGGTAAGTCCCTGCTGGGCCTGAGGAACACAGTGTGACACATCTGCAATGGGGAGGTCCCCGGTTGGCCCAGAGGGCACATAGCAGCATTGCCACTGTAGGAGATGGTCACCACCTGGCCACACAGATATGGAGCAACACAGCTGCATCAAGGAAAGCCACCACTGGGTCTTGAGCAGTAATGCTGCAGAATGGGACATCCCTGCCAAGCTCAGATAACATGCAGCAGTGACACTGCAAAGGTGTAGATCCCTGCCTGGACTGGGAGTGGCATAGAGTTTTGCTTTTCACTTGCTACATGGCACTCTGCCCCAAAGTTGAGTTACACTATTAAAACTACCTGACACTAGTGACTAGAGTACCAGGGATTGTCCATTTATGACCATTGCCCATGATTGGGCTATGGGGAGGAAGGGGGGTACCACTAGATTACCAGAGTCCATATAGGTGCTTGCGGACGGTTGGCAGCTGGCCACCCATGGCTGGTGGCTGCTGTTTTGTGCCCTGCAGGACAGCAGCCACCTGGGGGTTGCTTGCATTTGAGCCTTCTTTTCCTGGCTCAACTTTGTGCCTCGGTATGCGGTGCATCTGGGGTTGTGCCAGCAGATGTGCCACACATCCCTGGCTGAATATCAGGATGTGCTGCATAAGCATGGGCATGTCCCCTTCAGATGTGCTGCATACATTGCCACTGTGCCCTGGCACATTGGGATTTGCACTGCACAAGTCCCCCTTTTAAATATCGCACCAGGGCACATTACGGGGTTGCGCTGGTGCAACCCCTTTGAATATATATCCCATGGGGTGCAAGAACCCCTAAGCCAAGTACAGACTTAGGGTTGTAATGATCACAGTCTCAGAGGAGGAGGAGAAGGACTTGGGGATACAATCACAAGCAACCTGAAGTATCAATGCAAGCAGACATTAAGAAAGGCAAACAGGATACTGGGTTGCATATCTAGGAGTTTCAGCAGCTGGAGGAAAGAGGTAATTTTGCCCCTGTGCAGATGCATGGTAGAATCACATCTGAAGTACTGTGTGCAGTACTGTAGCCCCTACCCCAATAAGGGCATACATTAGCTGGTGGCAGTGCAGGGAAGGGCTACTAAGATGATCCCAAGGTAACAGGATGCCCCATCTGAACAGAAACTAATGTACCTGAGCATGTACTCAACTGAGGAGAGAAGACGGGACATGCTCAAGTCCTTCAAATACCTTAAAGACAAAAACAAAGTTGACTTTGGGAACCTTTTTCACAGAACCAAAAACCAACACCCCCACCCCCATGGGCACAACTACAAATTGGCAGGGAGATGGTACAAGAAGGAGGCCAGGAGACACTTCTTTATAGAAGGAGTAGTGACAGGGTGAAACTCACAACCAGAGGGGGTAATCAATCACAGATCAGTCGGGGGTTTTAAAAAGGGAGTTGAATAAGGTCAAGTGGAAGGTTAGGGTGACGGGTTGTGCAAAGCAATATTAAGCAAATGTGCATGAGCTATGCAATGAACAAACTCGATAGACCATTTGGGCCCTCTCCGCTGGCATTTTTATATATTCGTATGTTCATAAGCTGTAATTCTTCCATAGTGTTTTCCTAAAAAAAAGTGATTTCACAGTCTTACAGTTCTTCAAAAATATTTAAAACCTTTTGTATTTGAAAACATAAAATTTGAGTCCGTTTTTGCCACAAATTCATTAATTTATGTGTGTTGGGAGGGTGCCACTAATTGAGATGCTGACATTTTTTGTTTTAATATCTATGCAACTTGGTCATTTTGTATCTTGTACCTCCCACAACCAAAGGAGAAGCCTCAGTTACAGTGTGTCAGACGCTTTCTTCTAAATGTAGGATTGCAGATTTTTGTCAATATGTTTATATGTACAGTTACTGTTTCTATCATGGTTATAGAGTGCATTCTCAAGGTCTTTGAGTAAGAAAACTGTGAAGCACAGCTGAGCACTTTTGGCGCGCAAAAGACTAGAGAAGTAACTCATATCCATAACAGACACATGAACTGTACATATAAACATGTTATAAATCATGCAAAACACTGTTGTTTAAAAATAAAATTGAATTTTAATTTAAAATCTAAATGTTGTATTTTGTAGAACATTAGAGAATCCCCTTTGTTGGAAATGGACTGTGCCAACTGAACACAGAACTTAAGAATTTTAGAACTATGTGAATGAGACTCCCTCATATGGTTATAACAGTACATGGAATGTTTAGTAGTAAATACACTGGATTGACTAAGAATGATGTCATTATTTCTTATACACCTCAAAGATTTACTAAAAGAATAGTCCCAAAGTCCTATATTTTGTTATTGCTTCACCAACTTTACACATTTGTGGGAATTTTTGGATCTTTTCGCTATAGTCTGCAAAGCTGTTCAAACACAAATGCCACAAAGTTCATACAGGCCTGTTCCATTGTATTGCCTAATACAATTTAACCCTAATGATTTACCAAGACAGCTGAGGCATAAGGATGAGCTTCTGCTGAATTTGTATTCAGTTAATGTGCTGAAATTCAGCACTTTTATCTTTGACTAGGCTCAGCCGTTCTTTTAGGTCACTACGGGAACACCTTGATCTTTGGCTAGTTAATTAAAAAAAAACAGTCAACCCTTTCCAGATGGCCAGGTCTCATCCCATGAGTCCCTCTTCATCCACCCTGAAGATTTCCCACTGTCCTTCTCTGTTGCCAGACATTTATTGAAATAAAAATCTGATTCCTGGGACTGTGCCAGGTGCTGACTTTTTTTTAAAATCTTACTGAAAAACCAGGGAAGGGTAGAAGAGATTTGGATTGATAGGAGTGGGTGAGAGGAGGTGGTCAGGTGCCACATACCCTTCTTTATATCATGCTCAACACCAATACCAAGGACCAGAAAAGCCTTTGGTCAAAGTGTTAAAGCCAAACCATACACCTCAGGATACCTCAGGGAGGACCTTACCAATCAAGGAGGTAGGTGATTCTGCCTCTCTATAGATCCCTGGTGAGGCCACACTTGGAGTACGTTGTCCAGTTCTGTGCCTCTCATCTTCACAAAGTGAGAGACAAGCTGGAATCAGTTCAGAGGAGGGTGAAAAAGATGATTGACAGTCTTCAAGATAGCAAATATAATGAAAGGTTACAGATTCTGAATATGTTCTCCCTGAAGACCACGAGGGAGAGAGGGCATGTGAAAGAAACATACCAGTTTCTACATGAGTTAACGGGTGAACAGAACTGAGGTATTTACAGTGTAGGCGACCACAGCTACTAAAGGGCACAACTACAAGTTGACAGGGTATAAGTTCTAGAAGGACATGATGATGTATTTCTTCAAGGAGAGGGTGGTGGAGAGATAGACTTGCACATCCAGTGAGGTGGTAAATTCTGGCACTGTAGGTGTTCATGCAAGATGGGGTGGAACAGATTGAAGGGGTATTAGTAGTTTCATGGAAAACCTGCCCAGAGTAGCTGACTGGTGTTTGGTTCACTAGGTTGATTTCTGGACAGACTAGATGTGCCCTGGGCCTTTATCTGTTCTCACCATTCAGTGTTTCTATGTTTCTAAGAGAAGTGCAGGATACATAAAGTTAAGGAGATGTGTAGTGCACCTTGGGAAAACAAAGGACAGAAATGTGGTTCCTATATAGCATCTTTCATACAAATCTCAAACACTTTACAATCCAGGCAAGGGAGAGGAGAGAATGTTGCAGATATTAGGTGAATAGGAAGATGTAAACAGCACAGGGAAAGAAAAGAGAGAGTTTCCAGAGAGATCAAGCATACAGAGGTGAAGGGACTTCCTCAGGGTCACAAAGTGAACATGTGGCTGCTGATGGATTCAGTCCTTGGTCTCCAGGTCTACAGCACAAGACACTAGGCCAAGTTGCCTCACTAGACATAGTGCGAAGTACCTAAAAATAAAAGAGTTCCACAATGTGCCTAAAAAGAAGGAGGCATTCAGGGCACACAGAGACAAGGAGCTGTGCAAGGCATCTGGAAACAAGCAGCAGATTAGGGCACCTGGAAACAAGCAGCAATGCAGGATTCCTGGAAATAAGGAACAGAGAAAGGTGTCTGGTGATAAAGTGCAGTGCAGAGTGCCTGGCTAAAATGAGTACTACAGGGTGCCCGGAGATAGGGAGCAGCACAGTATGCTCAGTGATATGGAGTAATGCACACTGCCTGTAGATAAGAAGCAGTGTAGGGTACCTGGAGCTACAAAGCAGTGCGGGGCAACTAGAGACAGGAAGCATATGGGGGGGGCACTTGGTGATAAGGAACAGTACAGAACACCTGGTGAGAAACAGCAGTGCAGGGAACCTGAAGATACTGTATATAATGATGCAGGGTGCCTGTACATAATAAGCAGTACAGTGTAACCAGAAACACAAAGCAATACAACGTGTCTGGAGAAAAATATATGCGCATGGTGTCTGGAGGGAAAGAGCAGTATGGAACACTTGGAGATAATTATTAGTGCTAAATACTTGGAGATAAGGAGCAGGGCAGAGAATCTACAAACATACAAAAATTGCCAGCAGAAGGCCCAGTAGTCTATCAAGTTTGCTCATGCTGCTGAATCCTCAGTGACAACTAAGGGCTCACCTCCCACCTCAATCACTACCCTCCCCTTATGTTCACCTACCTACTGACATTGACCTTCCCATTTACCCTATCCCACCCCACCCTCTTTTGAAGCCTTCCACCATCTCTAGTGAGACCGCTCTTCAGAGAGTTCATTCTGCCCTGCGGCCACCCTCACCAGGAAGAAATGCCTTCTGAACTTTCTCCTGAACCTTCCTCCCTCCAGTTTAAGGCTATGCCCCATTCTAGTTTTGATTCCACTGAGACATAAGAGGCCCTCTATTCACCTTGAGGATGCCCATCATGTACTTAAAAGTTTCAATCATGTCCCCTATTTCCATCCTCTCCTGCAGGGAGTGCGTGCTTAGGTCCTCAAGCCTCATCTTGGACATCCCTCCCTGCTGACCTTTAACCATTTTTGTCACCCTCCTCTGGATTGCATCTAGTAGGTTAATGTTATTTTTCCAGTAGCGACACCTGTACTGCACACTGTACTCCAGGTGCAGCCACACTAGTGATCCATACAGTGGTGATATGTCTTCCTCCCACCTGCTAGTGATTCCTCAGGCAATGCAGCCCAGCATTTTATTGGCTTTAACCACCGCCTTTCTGCAGTGTGAGGAGTGTATATGTCACCAGTGCTATTCACCCGCAAGTCTTTTTCTTCCTCAGATTCAGTTACTGGGACCCTTCCCCAGGCAGTATGTCATCCTTGGGTTCTTATCTCCTATGTGCAGGACCTTCCACTTCTTTGCATTGAACCCAAGCTGCTATATTCCTTACCACCTCTCAAGCTTGGCTAGATATTCCTCTAGGTTCTGTATCCCTTCTGCTGTATCCACCATCCTACAGAGCATAATGTCATCTGCAAATAGGAAAATATTACCTTTTATGCCATCTCCAATGTTATTAATGAATACATTAAACAACACCAACCCAAGCACTGAGCCCTGTGGGACCCAGCTGGTGACTTCCCTAGAACCTGAGAGCTCTCCCCCTGATTACTACCCTCTGTGTCCTGTCCTTAAGCCAATATTCCACCCATCCAGTGAGTTTCTCCCCTAACCACAGATCCTCCAGTTTTCTGATCAACCTTCTGTGGGGCACAGAGTTAAAGGCCTTGCTGAAGTGCATGTAAAGGATACCAACCACCTGACCCTTGTTCACTGTTTTCATCACCTGGTCCAAGAAATTAATAAGGTTTGTTTGGCAGCATCTCCCAGCCATGAACCCATGCTTCCTCTCATCCTGGAGACATTATCCTTCAGGAAATCTACTAGCCTTTCCTTAAGGATTGCTTCCATGAGCTTACCCATGATTGAGGCAAGTTGACTGGTCTGTAGTTGCCCGGGCTATCTCTGGGTCCACTTTTATGGAGCAGCACCACTTGTACCATTCTCCAGTCCAGGGGCAATACCCTTGATTCCAATAAACTATTAAACAGGTCCTTAGGCATCCTGCTAGTTCTGCCTCTAGCTTCTTCAGAACCCTGGGATGGATACCATCTGGGCATGGGGATTTATCAACTTTGAGGGTCAGTAATCTTTTTTCTACCCTTTCCTCTTTGATCCTTTCATCTGTTCTCCCTCATCCTCCCCAGTTCCTCCTCCTCACTTGCAGTACCAGACCATCCATCTCCTATGCAATGACAGAGAAGTATGCATTCGATACCTCTGTCTTTTCCCCACTATCTTCCACCCACCACTCTCTTCTCCCTAGCCATGCAATACTATCTGTCTTGCTCCTTTTTTCTCTAATGTACCAAAAGAAAGTTTTCTTCCCTTTTTTATTCTCTTTCACTAACTGCAATTCCTTCCAGGCCTTGGCCAGCTGGACTGCTTTCCTCACCTTTTTGGCTTTATTGTGGTACCTCTCTGTGTCCTCTTCCTTCTAAGTCCTTTGGAACTTCCTATAAGTTGTCTTCTTATCACTGACTGCCTGAACTACCTGTCTGCTAAACCAACTGGGTGATTGGCCCTGGAGTTTTTCCCCTTTAACCTGATACACTCATTAATGGCTGCCACTATCTCTTCTTTGATGATGGACCAGAACCTTGTGGAAGGAGCAGAGCAGGGTGCATGGAGATGTGGAGCAGTGCAAGGTGCCTGGAGTTAAACAACAGTACAGGGGGCCTGGAGAAGCACAGTAGTGTTGGGTGCCAGGAGAAAAGGAGCAGTGCTGGGTCCCTTGAGATAAGGTACAAGCAGTGCAGGGTCCCTTGAAATAAGGAGCAGTACAGAGTGCTGGAGGTGAGCTATGCAAGGTACCTTGAGTTAAGCAGAAGTGTTGGGTGCCTGGAGAATGGAGCAGTGCAGGTTTCCTACCGATAAGGATCAGGGCAGGGAGTCAGGCAGTAAGGAGCAATGTAGGGTGCTTAGAGATAAGGAGCATTTCTCGGTGCCTGAAAATAAGGAGCAGTGCAGGGTTGCTGGAGATATGGAGCAATGCATGTATTTGGAGATAAGGAGCAGTGCAGGGTATATGTGAAGATAAGGAGCAGTGCAGAATGCCTGGAGATAATGACCAGTAAATGTTGCCTGTAGGTAATTAGCAGTATGAGGTAATTTGAGATAAGGATCTAGAAGGTAAGGAGCAGAGCAGGGTACTTGGAAATAATGAGTAGTACAGGGTGTCTAGAGATATGGAACAGTGCCATGCATCTGGAGATAATGCACAGTTTTGAGTGCCTGGAGATAGGGAACAGTGTATAGTGCCTGGAGACAAGTAGCAGTTTATGGCACCTGGAGATAAACAACAGTACAGAGTATATTAAAATAAGGAGCAGATATATTGATGATGTGCTCTTTTTGTGGTGAGGCACAACAGACGAGTTAGACAACTTCATAATGTATTTGTACAACACTAATAGCAACTTGAAATTTCAGATGCAATCAAGAAAGCATAAATTACTTAGACATTACATGCTTTAAAAGTGAGACTGGGGAACTGGGCACTGATTTGTATAGAAAAGAGGTGGCTGGCAGCACGCTATTGGTGGCCTCTAGTTGCCATCCACCACATGTCACTCAAAATGTTCCAAAGGGCCAGTTCCTGAGGGTGAAACAGAATTGCAGCACGGAGGGGGTGTTCTAAAGAGGAGTGAAGGATTTAACATCCAGACTACTGGACGGATGGTACAGTATTTGGAATATTATAAATGTGAAAACACAAATAGCATGAGTAGACAGATCTATACTTTGGACAACAGTTTTAGGGGGGAGAACAGCATGAGTTGATATAACTTTGTTGAAACTTTTTCAGCCCATGCTCATTTGCTGGAAAAAATCATTAAACAGCACTGGAGCAATTTAGCAAGTGATCCAGGTCTTCAAACACTTACACAACAACCCCCACATGTCTTATAGAAGGGTTCAGACCCAAAAATATATGTTAGTACATAGTCGTTTTATTGAAAAGAAGCCCCAGACATGGTTGGAACAAAAGAAGGGTTGCTTTAGATATAAAAACTGCATGTATTGCAAACACTTTAAGACATACGAACATACGAAATTTGCCAGCAGATAAAGGCCTAGAGGTCTATCAAGTCTGCTCGAATGTGCAGCTAGCACCCCTTATTCTGCAGCTGCCCCTCCCTTCCAGCCTTCCCCTTCATTGAGCCTCCTCCTTGTCCTGTCCCATCCCCTTTTGAAGTAGTTCACTGTTCTACTGGATACCACTTCTGCAGGTAACGCATTCCACCCAGTCACCACCCTCTCTGTAAAAAAGTGTCTCCTCATCTCCCTCCTGAACCTTCCTCCCTCCAGTCTCATATCATGGCCCCTGGTGTCCCTCCCCTCCCTTACTTTGAACAACCCCACTGTACCTGTCTTGTTTATTCCTTTCATGTACTTAAAGGTTTGAATCATGTCCCCCCATCCCTCCTCTCCTCCTGTGAGTACATGTTCAACTCCCTCAGCCTCCTCTCATATGATAAGTCCCTTAGCCCCTTGATCATCTTTGTCACCCTGCGCTGCACTCCCTTCAGTAACTTAATGTCCCTCTTCAGATATGGGCGCCAGTACTGCACGCAGTACTCCAGGTGCGGTCTAACTAATGACCTATACAGTGGCAGAATCACCTCCTCCCTCATCGAGGATATACCCCTTGCAATACAACCCAGCATTTTGTTGGCCTTTGCAGCTGCCTTCCTACATTGTGCTGAGTTGTTCATTGACCCTGTAATGAGCACTCCAAGATCCTTCTGCTCCTATGTCTGGGCTAGCTATACTCCCCCCCAGCTGGTAACTCCTCCTTGGGTTCTTCATCCCAAAATGCAGCACCTTGCACTTTTTGGCATTAAACCCCAGTTGCCAGGTGTCTGACCAGGTTTCAAGCTTTGCCAGATCATCCTGCAACCCCTGCCATTCCCTTAGGTCATCCACCACCACTCCTACCTTGGTATCATCAGCAAACAGAATGATCTTGCTCTTGATGTCCAATGATATGTCTGCAATGAATATCCCAAACAACACTGGTCCCAACACTGAGCCCTGTGGAACACTGCTCATCACTACCCTTGGGTGTGAGAGCTTCCCACCCAACACCACTCTCTGTTGCCTTCCCTGCAGCCAGTTCCCTACCCATCTCACCAGCTTTGCACCTGCCCCTGTGCCTTCTAACTTACTTCCCAGACTTCCATGCAGCACTGAGTTGAATGCCTTACTGAAGTCCAGATGCAGGACATCCACTGCATGTCCCCTGTCCAGTTGCCTGGTTACCCAGTCATAGAACTCCACCAGGTTGGTTTGGCAGGATCTGTCATGTATAAAGCCATGCTGTCTGCTGTCCTGTAGTCCTTTGGCCTCTAGGAGGGCCACCAGCCTCTCCTTCAGGATAGTCTCCATTAGCTTACCCATGATGGATGTGAGGCTCACTTGTCTGTAGTTTCCCGGTTCATCCTTGGGGCCAGTCTTGTGGAGGGGCACCACATGAGCCATCCTCCAGTCCTGAGGTACACACCCCAAATGTAGTGAGGCATTAAATAGGTCTGCCAAAGGTCCTGCAAGGACCTCTGCCAGCTCCTTCAGTACCGTGAGGTGGATGCCATCTGGGCCTGGTGCCTTATCCACCCTCAGTGCCTTCAAACCCTCCTGAACTCTGCCTTCCATGATTTCCCCATCTGTCACCCCCCCCCTGTTTCTGCCATTCTTCCCCCCTTGGGTGTCACCCCCTCTTCTCCTTAGTAAATACTGAGCAGAAGTAATCATTTAGTGCTTCTGCCTTATCGCACCCTGCTTCCACCCAACCCTCCTCCTTCCTAATCCTTACTATGTGGTCCTTACAGCTCCTTTTCTCCCTGATGTACCTAAAGAAGTCCTTCTCCCCCTTCTTAATGCCTTGTGCCAGCCTGAGTTCCGTAGATGCCTTGGCTTTCCTTACTGTCCTTGTCACCTCCTTTGATTCCGTCAAGTACTCTTCGCTGTCCTCCCCCTCCCTGTTTTCTTGTACCTCCTAAAGGCAGCTCTTTTCCTCCTTACCTTTTCCATGATATCCTTGCTCAACTAGCTCAGTTTCCTAGCCCTAGCCTTCTTGCTCTGGGCCATGCAGCAGGTTTTGGTTGCCTCCACTATCCCCAGCTTTATGAGCTCCCACCTCTGGTTAGTGTCCATACTAGATTGAATTCTGGCCAGTACCTTTTTACCACTTCCCCCATCCTCCCAAAGTTGGCCCTCCTGAAGTCCAGCACTCTTGTGCCAGATTCCACTCCCTCCTTGCCCATATCCAATGTGAGCCATACTGAGTGGTGGTCACTCCCTGACAGTGGTTCCTCCACTGTAAGTTCTCTCACAAAGTCCCCATTTGCCAACACAAGGTCAAAGGTATTCCCTAACCTGGTTGGTTCACTGACTATTTGCAGCAGGAAGCTGTCCTGGAAGGCATTCAGCAGTACCTGCTCCCTTCTGTTCCTGGTTGTTGGGGTACTCCAGTCCACTCCTGGCATGTTGAAGTCCCCCACAATCACCACACTACTCTTCTCGCAGGTCCTCCTCATCTGTTCCGCTAGTTCCCTATCTAACTCCTCCGTCTGAGATTGTGGCCTGTACACCACTCCCATTCCTCATTCTGAGAATCCTATTTTTGGAATCCTGGATTTGCATCCAAAGTGACTCCGTACTACCCTCCTTCCCTTCCTCCCATACACACTTCAGTCCTTCCTTCACATATAGTGCCACACCCCCTCCTTTCCCAATCACCCTGTCCCTATGAAATAACCTGTACCCTGGTACAGACAAGTCCCAGTCATTGTATTGGGTGGCCCATGTTTCTGTGATGGCTGCAATGTCCACCTCTCCCTCTGCCATGAGCAGCTGTAACTCTGCAGTTTTTCTTCCAAGGCTCCTAGCATTAAGGGTAACCACCTTCCACCCCCACCATCCTGCCCTCCTTTACTAGCATCACCAATAGTACTTGCCATTTGTCCTTTGTCACTGTTATGGGGGGTAAGTTCATATAGTTTCCCAACCTGTGGTCTCTGCATGTCTCTTGCCCAATTGCCACCCCCGCTCCTAGTTTAAATTCCCAACTTCCTCTATGTACTCCTCCATCCTCTGTTTCAACACTTTCTTTCCTCCTCACTCAAGTGTAGTCTGTCCTTGTCATAGAGACTACTGCCGCCCCAGGTCCCTCCCACCCCCAACAGCCCATACCCTTTAGCACAACTCCAGGTTCTTAGCCATCCATTAAATTCTCATTCTCAGCTTTTGTTGTGCTTGCCTTGGGCACTGGAAGTATCTCTGAAAAGTTACTGATCTTCCTGCCTCCCTCACATAATTGTCCTAGTTCCTCAAACCTCCTCTGACTATATCTACTGTCTTGTCAGCCAGGTCATTCGTCCCAAGATGTATAATTAAATGAGGCTTGTCCCTACCCCTTCTGGCATATTTCAGAACAGATTGTCCCACCCTTTCCACTGTCATTCCTGGCATGGCCTCCACCTAAATGCAACTATGCCTCTCCCCTTTGCTACCCCACCTGACTCCTCTTAGCATTGAGTCCCCCAGCACTAAGATTCCACCCCTCTTACTCCCTGCTTGCTTCCATTCATCTCCCTCTCTCATTTCTGGCTCCTCTTCTTCCTCCTGCACATTATTTCCCCCTTTTGCCCCTGTTGCAATTCCCCCGGCAGAATTTCCCCCCACTCTGGTTTGGTCCAGGCATTTATCAATTACTCCTCCAATGTCATCATTTCCCTCCTCCTCCTTCTTCCTCTCTAGCAGTGCAAAACTATTTTCTGAAGACCCTTCACAAATGCCCGCTCCCTCTCTCTTCATAGTAACCTGTTCTCTCCTTTCCACTCCATGACTTTTGCCACTTCCTCGCCTCCCCTCACAAGTCCCTATCTCCTCCTTCCATTTGTCTTTTGTCTCCTGACCTGGTTTCCCTGGCAATTGTTCGTCCTGACCTGGGCACCTTTGTCTCTGTTTTCCTTCTTCTGACCCTCTCCTCACCACTGTTGTCTCAAATCACCCTTCCTCATCTCCCCTCCTCCCTCCCTCCAGTATTGGGCTAACCCCCCCCAGTCTGCCTTGCCTGTCTTAGTTCCTCCTGCAGACCCTTGATCTCCTTTCTGAGTTTTTCTATGTGGTTGCACACTAAACATCCCCCCACACTCCAGGCAATTTTCAGAAGATTGGTGCACTGCAGTTGTTGCAGCCTACCACCCTACCATTGCTGCCGTTGCCCACCACCCACTCCCCACCTTCCAGATGCAGGATACCAAACACTTCAAGTCTCCCCTCTCCCCCCTCTATCAGTGCAAAACATTATTTTCTTTATTTCCCTTACCTCCTTTGTTGCACACGTTTTGATAGATTGAGCAACAACTTTTTATATTCCTATCCTTCCTATCCACATCCAAAAAGAGACTTTAAGTAGCTATTGCACAACCTTCTTCAAACTCCTACTCCTCCTTTTCACAATGCAATAGAAATGCAAAGAAGTAACAATGAAAGCTCCTTGATTTGCAGTTACTTCCCTTCCACTGAGATAGCAGTCACCTCTTCACTCGCTGCTGTTCCTTTCTTGGATTTCTGCTTCTGCTATGACAGGTGCATATCCTTTGCCCATTTGAGGAAGTGATGTCAGAACCCCTGGTATAAAGGAAATAATGGACCACCACTAATCCCTGTAATATGATGCCTGCACTTATAGGCCAGAGAGCAACATTTAAACACACAATCACCAATTTGTCTACTAGAATACCTTAATCCTGCCCAGACCGAATTTTAAAGCACAAAAAAGGCAGTTAGGAACAGACCTCAAATACAGTGTCCAACACACAGAAATGGCAGCTAAAAAACTACTTTAAATCAACTTACAAACACACTCAGCAGCTAAAGCACACATGCAACACCTTTCCTAGTGTGAATACTCCAAAAACATTAGCGATTAGGCAGTTGACCACTTGCAACACGGCAGGGGTTATCTATTTAGCGCAATGCTCCTGTGAGGTTTTCTGTGTTGGAAAAATGACACATCCTTCTAATCAAAGACTCAGAGAACATATGAGGGCCTTAGAACATGGATATGTACTATATGTCATGGCTGCACATATACAGGAATCTAGAAACTGACAAGATCAGAGGTTCTCCTTTACTATCATAGACAGAGTTAGCCATAATCCAAGAGGTGGCAATTTTAACAACTTATTATTGTGGAGAGAGACTTTCTGA
This sequence comes from Neoceratodus forsteri, assembly GCA_016271365.2. Taxonomy (NCBI): domain Eukaryota; kingdom Metazoa; phylum Chordata; order Ceratodontiformes; family Ceratodontidae; genus Neoceratodus; species Neoceratodus forsteri. The sequence goes on from CM057456.1 coordinate 857,014,770, forward strand.
ATCATTAAACTCAGAGTCATGACAGAACTGGGTCTCAATACAGCTTTAAAAGTAGGCCCATATTTGGAAAACAAGTGACCTGATATCTGGGTTTACATTAAAATTGTAGAATGTTTACATCAGTTTAATATACATTTTTATGTGTGGGATGATGTGAAGTTTATCAACTGCCTTTTTAATAGTATGTATTAATTGCTACATTGTCTTTATGTGTTTCCAGTCCTCACCCCCCCCATCTGTTCTTGTTTACAATACTATTCTGCCTTTGCTGTTGTTTGCACCTTAAATGGAATCCAGTAAGAGGATGTAGTATCTGTTTGTTTTTATTAGCCACCTATCATAGAGGTGATTGTATGTGGTGTCATTTACTGATCAGCTGAGGTTTGTACTATAAATGTAGTTGCTTTTCATTTGTGCACTAGTCTTTGATAAAGGATTATTTAATCCAAAATGTGTTAGGCATGCACAGAATGTACTGAGTGTCTGAAATGGTTATTAACTAATAAATGTTTTTGGTCTATATCATGGAAGCTGTGTAGTCCTAATTTCATCAGCTTGTAAGTGTCTGATCATCATGTGTTTGTGCTTTCCCCACCTCTTTAGCTTTACTATGGTGCTTCTCCATGTCCTCATCCTTCTAAGTCTGTTGGAACTTCCTGTAAATGACCCTCTTAACCCTGACTTCCTGGACTTCCTCTTTGCTAGATTAACTGGGATTCTTTGTCTTGGGGTTTTTTAAGCAATAATGAATGACAGGGGTTATGTTAATGTTCTAGTTAATCACCCCCTCGGGGTGTAATGTGGCACGAGGAACAGCTGAGTGCCATAGTGCCCCCTGGGGGTTATTAACTTGAACATTAATGTAACCCCTGGAGTTCATTATTGCTATTATTATAATTGGGTTACAAGTTACTGTAGTTTGAATATTTTCTGAATATTTTGTTGCTTATTGTTTTGTGAAATGAACATAAAATAGTCCCTCTGCCATGCTAAATTGCATAGGATTTGGTTTGTTTGTTGTGATCTAGATCAATGTGGTCTAAATGGAATAGGGTAGAGTAATAAATACCATGACATCACCCAATTACTGTTTTAAATTTGTTTCGGGATTGATGTTGCTGACTTGTTAAAAGCAAAAGCTAAGTGTTAAAAAAAGGTATCTTCACTATTCACAAGACTACCAGTGGCTCAGTTCTGCACTAAAGCAGACAGTTCCATGTCTTGTGAAGCATTTTTTAAGTAACTGCTCCCTTGTCATTATTCTTGTAAAAATAGCTCTACATAATGCCCAAAGCCAGCCAGCCTTTGCTACTGTAGTTATTTTTCTGAAGTTAAACATGTCTGTCCCAAAGGAGATGTGCTGTAACTGTTCTTTTTAAATCTGTCATTCTTCAGGTACAGTACAGAAATGCTGTGAAATCCAAGTTATGGGAAACAGGAGCAGTGCTACAGAGACAGGTGTCTTACTGCATTCAGTCAGAAGTTTTATTTATTTATTGAAATGTTTCACCAGAAAGGCATGCTGAGCAACAAGTTGCTCTTCTCCTGGTGTGACCTGGGGGGTAGGGAACAATGGGATAGAATACAGAGAAATGTTACAATGTTGGAAAACAATTTGCTTACTTGCATACAATGAGAGCAGGAGGGATTACAGGTGGATAACATTGGCTAACAATGCAACAGTTAAGTACTGTTGATGTGAAGACACATATAACAAACTGGCAACAGTTGGTGACAGTTGGTAACACTGGAAGACATGTAATAACTTGGCAACAGTATGTAGCACTAGATAGTATGGTGACCCAATAGTAATTGGTAGCTATTAGTGTAACATAGATATTCAAGATTTACAGTGATTGGAGTAAAGAGAGGAAAAATGGAAGGAGGGAACGAAATATTACAGATGGTAGAATGGAAGAAGAGAAAGGAAATTTACAGAGAGACAAAGGCAGAACATGATTTTTGAGGGAAACAGAGACAACAGTGTGAAGTAACGTGCATATAGGAGGGCTATAGGGGTAGGTATAAGTGCTTAATTGACTGTAGGGGTAGGCCAGTGTTAGGCTATGTTAACCAGAAGGGGGTATGAGGAGAGGAGAGGAGAGCAGAGAAGAAGATAGGAGAGGAGAGGAGAGGAGAGGAGGAGGAGGAGTGGAGAGGAGAGGAGAGGAGAGGAGAGGAGAGAGGGTGGAGAGGAGAGGAGAGGAGAGGAGTGGAGGAGTGGAGAGGAGAGGAGAGAGAGGTACAGTGTGGCAGGGCGATGAGAAAGAAGTATTGTAGGTGTGGTGGTATCCTGGGGAAGGGGAGTTGAAATTCAACAGTGTCCTGTTATCCCTATCTGGGCAGGGCAGTGGACAGCCCTACTGGTAGGACACCGTTACAGTTGATGGGAGTTATTTATATATAGTGATGTGAGAGAGGGGGGTGTTGGGGGAGGGATGTTGTGGGAGGGGGTAGCAGAGGTGAACTATAGTAGGGGGGTGTAGTACCCCACCAATGTGCTGGGTGACCCTGCCTACACAAGGCAGTGATCTAGCAGTGACTGAGGGGGTACAGTAAAAAGAGAAATGGGGGAAAGGGGGAAAGTTGTTGCCCACCATGCACTATGGATCCTACCTGCACAAGGCAGTGATCGAGATCACAGGAGGGATATAGATTAAGTGTAGAGAAAGAAGGGGAAGGAACACTTTAGGAGGAGGAAGAGTAAGGGACATGGAATAGCATGATAAGAAGGAAATAGGAGTGGTGGAGAGTAGGCATATGAACCTGAGCAGAGGTCAACTATAGTGGGGGTGGTAGTACCCCACCAGTGTGCTGGGTGACCCTGCCTGCACGAGGCAGTGATCTAGCAGTGACTGAGGGGATGCAGTAAAAGGAGAAATAGGGGAAAGGGGGTAAAGTTGTTGCCCACTGTGCACAATGGATCCTGTCTGCACAAGTCAGTGATCAAGCTCACAGAAGGGAGCTAGATTAAGGGTAGAGAAAGAAGGGGGGTGAACACTTTAGGAGGAGGGAGAGTAGGGGACAAGGAGGAGGAGCATGATCAGAGGGAAATAGGAGTGGTGGGGAGTAGGCATATGGTAATATGGTAATATGGGCTATGGGGATATAGTGGGGGATTAGGGAGGGGTCATTGCAAGCACAGGAAGGGGCAAGCAAGGAAGTTATTGAGGGCAGAGTTAATGAAGCAGCAAGAGGATGAGTGGCAAATCTGAGGGAAAGCAACCTCAGATTTTTGGGAGGCAGCCAAGAATAACCCTGGAGCAGGGCCAATAAGGGCAGAGTGGCATGGGACCACCATGGTTCATGAGTCAGTAGATCTTAGGGAGTGGAAAGGGGGGGGTGGTTGTAAAGACAGGGGAGAGATAGGAGGGAAGTTCACCCAGCCAGTGCTTGGAGGTGAATTTTTCGCAGTAAGAGAGATGTTGGTTTGTCAGGGAAGGGAAGGATAAGGCATGGTAGAGATCATAACGATAAGTGAGGAGGGAGGTGTCAAGGGTAAAATGCCAAAAGGAGTTGAAGAGGGTATCTAGTCTGGCCAGGGAGGACTTAGAGACAGCACCGTAGACTACGTCACAGTAGTCGAATTTAGGTAGGATCATCTTCTGAACAATCTCACGCCTAGTTGTAGGTGGGATGCAGGCATGGTTCCTGAATAAGGCACCAAGCTTGAGACGCAATGTTTTCTGAATGGCGTCAACATGATCAGAGAAGTTCAGGTGTTGGTCCAGCCAGACACCTAAATACCTGAAGGAGGATGTGTCCTTGAGTAAAGTCCCATCAAGGGTGTGGAAAGAGGATAGAGAGAGAAACCTGGTAAGTCTTTACCTGGTGCTGAAGGTCATGGAGACTGTTTTTTGGTGCTGAGAGATAGTTGGTGGGTAGCAAACCAATGCTGAACTTTATCGAAGTCATGCTGCAAGTTGGATGCAACCTCAGTGGGGCAGGAGCCAGATGCATACAAGACTGTATCATCAGTGTAAATGTGAATGGAGGAGAATGGAGAGCAGGTGGATAGGAGATTGTTTAGAAAAACAGAAAATAATGAGGGACCTAACCCTGGAGGATGCCAGTTCTTGCCCGGAGGGGTGGGAAAATTGCATCAGAGATCTTGACTGATTGGGTTCTGCCACTGAGATATGCCTTGAACCAGTCTGTGGCTAAGGGGGATAGCCCAGCCTGTTAATAGGGTGTCAAGGAGAAGGGAGTAGGAGACTGTGTCAAAGGCTTTGGCCAGATTGACAAAAATGGCTGAGGTGATTTGGCCATTGTCCATTCCCACAGTGAGCCAAAGAAGGGAGGTGGTGGTGGAGTGATTTTTCCTGAAGCCAGATTGATAGGGGGTGAAGAAGGAGGAGGAGTCATTTAGGAAGTGTAGGGAGCATGACAGCAAGAGATCAGTAAGCAGGAGAAAGCAGGAAAAATCAACAAAGCATAGAACTAGGAGAAGGGCTGAGAAGCAAGGAGAAACTGGAGCAGCTTTATAGAGGGAGGTGTTTGGCTAGTTCATTCAGTCGAGGTGGGGGTGTGACATCAAGAAAACAGCGATCCTGCAGCAACCTGTCACCTCGGCTTGTCTTCCCTTCTGTAAAAAAAACTACATTAAGTTATATATTAAGTCACATATGTCATTTCTATGGAACATTTAGTAGGATCTGCTCTGTTTTAGCCAGGATTGATCTGATCCACAGCCCCCCATACGCTCTCATGGCTGCAAGTTTGACTTTAGTAGCTTTTAACATAGTAGTGGTTTTCCCATAGATTTCTTTGTTTATTGTTTTTCTTTGACTAATTGGCAGGCAGGATTTTCCTTTAGCATTTTATAAATACTGTTTCATCATCCCCTGCCTGCCACCTGTGACTCACTCCAGCTGTCATTAAGGCCACTCCACTGCTCACAGATTTAAATAATTATTCCAGAAATACTTAAAATGTTTTGTCTGGCCAGTACCTGTCTCCCACTCTGCTCATGCTTGCTCATCTCTCACCTAGAAAACAAAAGGTACTTTTAACTTTCCGTCAGTCTCAGTGAGGAGCGACAAGTTGTTAGTGTGTAGTGGCATCCATTGCTGAGGACTGCTGAACGTGATGGAGATGGTGGAAACCTAGCTTTTGCATGGACATTGTAAGTGTTGGAAGCAGGGGAAAAATTGTAAAGTGATGTCTCTAGAGTCAGTAAGAGTTTGATCCAGTTACAGAATAAAACTTTTTTTAAATGTTCAGGATAAGGTAGAGGTTGTGGCTGTGTTTGATACAGGTGTCTACCACTGTTACTAGGAGTTAGGAGTGACCAGGTATAGGTTCAGTGTGGACAAAAAAAGCAGAGTCTGTTTTATTTTTAAAATCAAGGCTGCGTGAGGAGCACAATGTTACCAAATCAATTTTGTTTGCATTTCTTTTAAAGAAAAACATTTACACAGAATTAGATCCCCTTTGAGTCTGAACACTTAAAATATCAGTGTGTTTATTGGCTCGATCAGCCTTACTCTAATGGCATCCATAGATTCCAAACACAGAAAGCTGGAAAGGTAATTAGGATCTTAATTTTTAAAATCTATGCTCATGTTATCAGGCTCTGGAGGTATATTAATAAGGAGATTAATGTGAGGGTCTCCAAAAGCTAACAACCAATCAAAGTGCAGTATTCCTGAGACCCTTATAATTATCCCCTTTAACCTGACACATTCATTAGTGGCTGCCACTATCCCTTCTTTGATGATGGACCACAACCTTGTGGAAGGAGCAGAGCAGGGTGCATGGAGATGCTGAGCAGTACAGGGTGCCTGGAGTTAAAGAGCAGTGCAGGATGCCTGGAGATGCAGAGCAGTGCAGGGTGTCTAGAGATAAGGAGCAGTGCAGGGTGTCTAGAGATAAGAAGCAAGCAGTTCCAGGTCCCTTGAGATAAGGAGCAGTACAGGGTGCCTGGAGATAAGCTGTGCAGGGTGCCTTGAGTTAAGCAGAAGTACTGGGTACCTGGAGAATGGAGCAGTGCAGGATGCCTAGTGATAAGGAACAGGGCAGGGTGCCTGGCAGTACGTTGCAGTGCAGGGTGCCTAGAGATAAGGAGCATTTCTGGGTCCCTGAATATGAGGAGCAGTGCAGGGTGGCTGGAGGTATGGAGTAGTGCAGCATGCCTGGAGAAATGGAGCAATGCATGTATTTGGTGATAAGGAGCAGTGTAGGGCATATTTATTTATTTATTTGAGTTTTGGTGACTGGGTAAGTCCACTGAGACAATACAGTCCCTTTTTCTGGGTCAACCCAGGGTCTTGGTAAAATAGCAGAGAGACAATTGCAAGAAGACATTGGTACAAAATGCAATGGCAGATAAGGAGCTATAGCAAGTACAATGGCAGATATTGAGGTACAGCATAAACAATGGCAAAAAATATAAAGATACGACATACAGATATTTACAAAAATTAGTCAAACAAGGAGTAAGTACTTCAAAAACAATTAAAATGTCAGAGGTATACACAATAAACTTAGAGTAGCAACTAAGAGCTAAAGGAAGAAGGGGAGGTGGGGAAGGGGAGTAGGGGAAGGGAGGGGACAGACAATGAGGAAAAGTGGATGCAGGGCAGAATTCATGGATATAGGGCAGAATGCATGGATATAGGGCAGAATGCATGGATGTAGCTGGTGGAGAAGCACAGAGTTCAGTGAGGGGCAGGGTTAAAGGGGGAAGGGAAGGGTGAATCATCAGCGGAAGCAGGAGCTGATACAGTGACTGAGAGCGAAGCATACAGATTGAATTGAAATGTGGAGAGAGAGGAGCAGAAGAGGACAGAGGTGGGGAGGGAATTCCAGTCTGATGTCACCACAAAAGGGAAAGACTTACGGGCAGTAGCCAGACGTAGTTTCGGAGTAACTAGAAGAGGGAGTGAGGCAGATCTTAGGACGCGGGGAGCTTGTCTTAGACGTATAGTCTCATGGAGGCAAGGGGGTATGAATTTATGGACAAGCTTGAACAAGAAGCTCAAGGAGGAATATTTCAGTTTTGCCTCATAGGGTAGCCAGCCCAGAGAGGAGAGGATGTCGCAGTGGTGAGAGTGGGCATTTACCCCCAGGGCAAACCTCCCCACCCTATGATAAGCCTGGGTGAGAAGGGTCAGGGAGGAGGAATTTGCAGAGAGTAGTAATGGAGCACCATACATTAGGAGTGGCAGGAGGGATGCAGTAGCTATCTTAAGGCAGAGGAAGGGAAGGGATGGATATGATAAAGGAGACCAAGTTTCTGGTACAAGGATTTGGCAACACAAGAGACATGCAGGCTAAAGGTGAGAGCGATGTCCAACTGGATACCCAACTATTTGAAGGACTGGACACACTCCAGCATATCACCATTGTTCGAGGTAATGCTAAGAGAGGGGAAGAGGAGACCTGATGGAGGGTCAATAAGTAAATAGCATGCTTTTAGTTTTTTTCATATTAAGAATGAGGTGATTGCAGCTGAACCAGTCCTCAAGGGGAGCAAAGTCGGATGCAAGTTCTCTGCTAATTAGATCAATATCAGGGTAGGAGTGATAGATGATTGCATCATCTGCATAGAGGTGCACAGAAGCCCCTCTGCAAAAATTGGGCAGGTCGTTAATCAAAAGAGAGTATAATAGAGGACCCAAAATGGATCCCTGAGGAACACCATGAGTGATGGGACTTAGGTCAGAGACTGATCCAGCCCATTTAACCCTTTAAGAAGGATAGGACAAATAGTTATTAACTCAGTTTAAAGCACGAAGTTGAGGCCAAGGACATGTAGCTGTTGAAGGAGAAGACCATGACTGACCAGGTCAAATGCTTTCATGAGGTAAACAAATATGGCACCGGTAACAACACCTTGATCCATCACATGGTATATATCAGTGGTAACTTTTATCAGGGCCGTTAGGATGCTGTGATTCCTCCAGAAGCCATGTTGACATATGCAAAGTAGATTGTGATATTCCTGACAGTCCTGAAGGTGGTAATGCACTATTCACTCTTGAATTTTGGCTAACGGGCAGAGGATGGAACTCAGTCTGTAGTTTTGTACTGCATTGTTGGGCCCTCCTTTGTGCACCGGAATGACCATTGCCACTTTCCACTTATCAGGAATTGTACAAGAGAGGAATGATTGATTGAACAAGTCATGGACAGGACAAGTGAGCACAGGGACACCTAGTTTAAGAAATGTTGGCTTAAGCATGTCATGTCCAGGGGAATGCTCTAATTTTAAGTTGGATAGAAGCTTCCGCACCTCTTTGAGGGAGGCCAATTTCAGATGGAAAGCAGGCCGAGCACCAATGAAGCTTGGTGGTGTTTGGTTAGGGGTAGCAAAAGGGGGGTTATGGAAGAGCGAGGTATACTTGTGAAGATCCATAAAACATTGTTAAATCCAGAGGGGGGTTATGGAAAAGGAAGGTATACTTGTGAAGATCTGTAAAAAAAATAGTTTAATCTGGATGCGATGGACATGGGGTCAGCAAGAGTGGCACCATTGACAATTATGGAGAAAGGGAAATCTGCAGACTTTCCTTTTACCAGGGAGTTAACTTACCTCCAGAATTCCTTCAGGTTGCAAAAGTACTCTGTTTGAAAGGATTGGTAATGGAGACGTTTGGCTTTATGGAGAGAAGTTTTGCTCTTGTTTCTGAATTGCCTGTAGACTTGCCAGTCGTGAGGGAGTCCACCCTTTTTATAGGTCCGCCAGGCTTTGTCACGGAGGAACATAAGCATTCTAATATCCTTAGTGAGCCATGGAGCTTTCACTCCCTTTGAGCTACATCTTTTCAATGGGGTATGGTAATTAATAATTTGAGAGAGGGTCGAGACAAAGAAATCCAGGGCTAGATTTACATCAGGAAAGGTATGAATGGGGCAGATAAGGAGCAGTGCAGGATGCCTGAATGGAAGGACCAGTGCTTGGCACCTGTAGGAAATTAGCAGTATGAGGTAATTTGAGATAAGGAGCACTGCAAGGTGCTAGGAGGTAAGGAGCAGCACAAGGTACTTAGAGATAATGAGTAGTACAGTGTGTCTGGAAATATGGAACAATGCCATGCATCTGGAGATTTTGAGCAGTGCTGAGTGTCTGGAGATAAGGAGCAGTTCATGGCACCTGGCAATAAAAAAACAGTGCAGAGTATCTTAAAATAAGGAGCAGTGTGGGGTATGTAGTGATATGAAGCAGTGTAGCATGCCTGAAGACAAGTCTTGTACAGGGTACCCGGAGACAGTATAGTGCAGTGGTTTAAGGCTCTGAGCTGCAAATATGGAGACCTGGGTTTGAATCCCACAGCCCCGACTTGCTTACTGTGTGACCCTGAGCAAATCACTTAACTTCTCTGTGCTCCCAGGTTGCACCTGTAAACAGGCTATCAGCTTAGTGTGTCTCACCTGGTTAAACAGCTGGGAAAAAAAATATGGAGTAATGCAAAATGTCTGAAGAGTAGGAACAGTGCAAGGCATCTGGAAGTAAGAAGCAGTGCATGGCATTTTTAGATAAAGAGCAGTAAATATTACAGTCAGGTAAGGAGCAGTGCATTTTGCCTGGAGTTAAGTAGTAGAAGCCCAACTGTTGGTCTGGAGGAGCACTGTATTCATTGAAGTGGATTTTGTTACAACTTCAGTAAAGCTTACTGCTAATAAAAACAATATCAACTTTATTTGTAATGAGATGCACAATGGTAGGAATTAAATGTACACTCTAAATAAAGATTATATCAAAAAAGCACAAAAGAAAACAAATGAGCAGAGAGAACAAAACAAGTATAAAGAGACACAATGACCTAAGGTAAACATAGGTACTAAATATTAGCCAATTATTTATCAAAATGTAACACAATGGCGCCGTCCCGTTGGCACTGAAGGCTGAGGCACTGGATGCCTTACCTCATGCCACACTGGTGACCCGGGTTCAGGAACGAGCCCGGGCTGTTGGAGGATGGCACAGGGAGGAAGGGAGGTGCTGGATGGAGCTGCCTACAGGCAAGCTCTCCTCTCTAGAGAGGTGTAAGGGCTTCCTTTGGCTGATAGCTGCCACCTGGTGGAGGCTGGGGAGAGCATGGGCTAGGAGGAGCCAGGCACTAGGACTGGGGTGGGAGGAAAGTGGCTGTTACCGGGGCTATGGGACTAATGCATGCCTCCATGCACATGCCTACCCACTCCTGGGGCCCCTGGGCTTAAATCGAGGAAGAAAATCGCCGGTGGCAGGATGGCAACTGACTCCCCATAGACTCCGCTCCGGGCCAGGCATAAGGTAAGCCCGGGTAATTCCGGGTGATGGGGCTTGGGGGGGGGGTCAGTTGGCGGGCACAAAAAGTGTTAAATGATAAAAGAAATGTAACACAATGGCAATCTTAAAATGCTGTATAAAAATCATTTGTAGTCAAATTGTTTGCTTCCTACCAAGTCTATTGTACCATTGTCTATCATTTAATTTACTGTCTGTATATTGTTCAGGGTCACCCATTAAAATGAGCATTCATGCTGTAGGGTATTACCCAGTTACCAAAACAAACAAACAAACAAACAAACAAGCAAACCAACAAAAAAAAGATTAAAGAAAGAAAGACTTTTTTTCAGAAAGTAGTCTGTTCCAGTGTTCAGGTACTGGACAAATGACTCACTCATCATGATAAAAAATTACATAACAATTTGTTTAAGGTGGCATGGCCAAGAATCCTGTGCTACCTATTTCCTCAGCAGTATTTTGGAGTGTTCTTTGACCCCTTCGGGTGGTCAGGTCACATTTGTGGTTTGCCATATCCTCAATAAAGTAACCTTTAACACATTCATTTATTTTTCTTTCATTCAATATAGGAGTAAAAGCCTTTCTGCTTCAGTGGTGTTCTGTGTTCTGGCTCTGGAACATACATCTCTTATAGAATCCACATAAAAAAGCAATGAACAAATGAGGTTGCAATTACATTTCTGAGAGAGTGATGAACCACAGATATAACGTGTCTACCCTGAGGAAGGGGTCACTGGGCACCCCAAAATGTTGGTGGGAAAATGGGCATCATATCGCAGTGCGCTATGCCATAATAAAAGTTAATTTGTAAATGCTATATCATGGTGATTTAGTCATTTGTCCAGTGTATTCCAGTTCTATGTAGCAATTCTTCATCTCCACCTTGACCTGTCCACCTCTGAAAGACATTGCTTGCTCATTGAAATAAAAAGAAATAGTAGATGAGAGTAATTTAAATGAAAGAGTAGCTTCACATGTTATACTGCATAAATATGACCTCTGGTATATACCTCTCAGTTTGTATCAGCAGCATAAAAACTACCTTAAAGAGACAGGACTAGCCTGAGGGGACAGCAGACTACGCAATACTGCATATTTGAGTAACTACTGTAGAGAATAGATGATGAAAGACTGTGTCCATGCATCAGAACAGTATACAAACAATCACATTTTAACATTTCTCAAGTGTACTCAGTTATGTAAGATGCCTGTAATTATCTTTTACATTCCAGTATACATTAGATGTTCTGTTATCAAAACAAAATCACAAAAAACCATGGATTGCATTTGGTGATCCAGTCATCCAGGCATGGGGGAGGCGAGGGTAATTAGCACCATGCAGTTTAATGAATGGTTGAAAAAATGGTGCGGAGCACAGGGGTTTGGCTTCATTTGGGACTGGGGTTCCACTTGAAGGGACACCAGCCTATACTGGCAGGATGGTCTGCATCTGTCCAGGAAGGGAACAAGTCTTTTGAGCAATCGGTTTAAATGCTTCATTGGCAAGCTTTAAACTAGTCAAAGGGAGGCACTTGACAAGCAGCAGGAAATCCCAGCCTCCCTACAAAACAGCAGGTACTAAAATGAGAAAAAGACAGAGGTAAGACGGTCAGTGGGGGATGCTGCAACAGAAGGTAAAGCCATCAAAAAATGGAGAGCAATGAGTACCAATGCCCATAGTCTGGGTAACAAACTTCCTGAATTAGTGGCATTGATGGAGGAGGAACATCTGGATATTGTGGCAGTCACAGAAACATGGTACACACAAAACCATGACTGGGACGAAACATACCAGGATACACTATCTACAGGAGGGACAGGAGGGTAAAAGAGGAGGAGGAGTAGCTCTTACATAAGGGAAGGAATAAAAGCAACAGAACAAAAGGGTAAACAGGGAGGAGGAGAAGAAGCACTGTGGGTAAATTTGGAGACAGGCAATGGCACCACAATCCGCACAGGGGTTGTATACAGACCCCCTTCTCAGAAGGACGAAATGGACAAGGAAATGATAGAAAGTATACTTAGAATGGCAGAAAAAGGGGAGATATTGCTGATGGGTGATCTGAATATGCCAGATGTTAACTGGAGTGCAGTTGCAGCTGCCACTTCGAAGAGTGGAGTTATTCTAGATGCCCTACAGGGGGCATGCCTTAGACAACTAGTATTGGAGCCCACTGGAGAGGGAGCAATATTAGACTTGATTCTCTCAAATGGAGATGGAGAGAGGATCACAGATGTAGAAGTGGGTAGCCATCTGGGAACTAGTGACCATCAAACAGTATGGTTCTACAAAAACACAGCAATAGGGTCAAGCCATACAAAGACAAAAGTACTGGACTTTAGGAGGGCTGACTTTGCCAAAATGGGTGAGTGCCTAAGGATTGACTAGCAAATGGGCAGGAAGGAGGGTGGAAGAACAATGGGGAATAATAAAACTGCCATCACAGAGGTAACAAGCCTTGTGTGTAGCAAATAAACAAAACAAAACAATGTAAGAAACCACTATGGTTTTCAAAGGAAGTGGCAGTGAAGGTTCAAGAGAAAAGAAAGCATTCAGGAAGTACAAGGAATCGCAGAAGGAGCAGGACAGAGACCTGTATCAGTTAAAGCAAAAGGAGGCTGGGAAGGCAGTCAGAACAGCAAAGGCCCAAACCGAGGAAAAGATAGCCAACTCAGTTAAGAAGGGGGATAAAACCTTTTATAGGTACATCAGGGAGCGAAGGAAGACCAAGGGAGGGATAGTGAGACTTAAAAAGGGGAGGAGGGTGGGCAGAGGGAGACTGTGAAAAGGCAGAGATACTAAAACAAATATTTTTGCTCAGTATTTACAAATGAAGAGGAGGTACATAAAACAAACAGTAGAAACACTCTGGATACAGAAGTTGATACCAGCCCATTTACAGAAGAAAGGGTTCTGAAAGAACTCTTAAAACTGAAGGTGGACAAAGCAATGGGGCCTGATGGGATTCATCCCAGAGTTCTAAAAAGAACTAAGGGTAGAACTAGTGACACCACTGACTACTCTTTTAACAAATCATGGGAGGATGGGGTGGTACCCAAGGACTGGAGGAGGGCAGATGTGATTCCCTTCACAAAAGTGGGAGCAAGGCAGAAGCAGGAAACTACAGACCTGTTAGTTTAACCTCAGTGATAGGGAAAATGATGGAATCACTCTGAAGGAAAGAATTGTCGAGTATCTAGAGGCCAGAGGGGCAGAGGACCCTAGGCAGCATGGATTCACAGCGGGAAGGTCATGCCAGACGAATCTGATAGATTTCTTTGACTGGGTGACCAAAGTAGTAGATCAGGGAGGGACTGTGGACGTGGCCTACCTAGACTTTAGCAAGGCATTTGACACAGTCCCACACAAAAGATTAATATACAAGTTAGCCAGCCTGGGAGTGGGTCCCAAGATGACAGCCTGGGTAAAGAATTGGCTGGAGAATAGGACACAGAGAGTAATACTAAATGGAGTCCACTCAGAAGAAAGGAGGGTTACTAGTGGGTAACGCCAGGGTTCAGTATTAGACAGGTATAATGTCTTTTTTTTTTTGTAATTAACATTTTTATTAGTTTTAACCAAACAACAACATCAAGTCGACAAATAATGAAGTGTTACACTGAAAGCACAGGGCCATGACCCTTAGATTCAATATTACATTTACCGCATTTTCTGTTGTGACAATAACAAAGGAGAAACACAAAACAAACTCCCCTCCCCCCACCTCCAACCCCTAAAGTTATGAGCAATTAGGACAATAGAAAAATAAGGAATTAATCCAACCAATTCAAAGGCTACTTAATTTTACGGCTTCCAAGTCATCAAAAAGGACTCTAAAGGACCCCATAGAAATTTATAATACTCATGTTTACCCGCATATAAGCAATATGTTTCTGAGCTGTAATGCTAGGTACATTCCTGTGCCACTCTAATAGTGTTGGAGAATTGTCAGACGACCAGTGTCTTAAGATTAACAACTTCATAACTGCTGAGACAAGAGAGACACATGCCCTCCAAACCCTAGGAGTGGTCATTGGGAAAGCATACAATAGACAAATCTCGGGAACATCCAAATTATTTGAGCCAAGGATAGGGTCTAAGAGTCTGCTAATGGCTCTCCAGAGAGTCCGAATCACTGGGCACAACCATAACAGGTGATACAAAGTACCCTCCTCCTTCTTGCACTTCCAACAGAGAGATGAACTAAGTGCTCCCCACCTGAATAGATGAGTAGGAGTCAAGTAGAGGTGATGCATGACATTGAAATGCACCATTCTTAGCCTATCTTGTTTAATGTACCTATACGCAGTCATCCAGAGTGATTTCCAAACTTCCGGGGAGTCCCGTAGATTTAGTTCTTTTACCCAATAATAACATATGCCTGAGGGAAGCCTATGGTCCCATTCCAGGAGGAGCTCATAAACTTGGAAACTGCATGTGATTGTTCATGGACTTCAAAGAGTGTCAATATTTTTCGTCCCCTGACTGAGTAAGGAGACCGACGAGAATGCTTGGGCTAAAGCTTTACTAAGCTGCAGCCACTTGAAAAAATAGGAGTCTGTGAATCCATGAAGTCTTTTTAAGAGGTCAAATGAGAATGGGCTACCTTGGTCCCAAAAATCAGCTACAGCAAGATGGCTTATCTGTGGCCAAAATGCTGTGGGTATCGGAGTTCCACCTATTTTGATTTGTAGATTTTCAAATATAGGTTGGGAATCTGATAGCCACCAGCTAACCCCTAAATAACGTTGCAGTTGGTGATAAGCTCTGAGTGACCACCCTATAGGATTATTCTTAAGAAGTTTGGGGGTAAAGGTATAATGTCTTTATAAGCGACATTGCAGAAGGACTGGAAGGAAAAGTATGTCTCTTTGCAGATGACACAAAGATCTGCAACAGAGTTGATGCACAGGGTGGGGTGGAAAGGATGAGAAGGGACTTGGCAAGGTTAGAGGAATGGTCAAACGTATGGCAGCTTAGATTCAATGCTAAGAAGTGCAAGGTAATGCACCTGGGAAACAAAAACCCAGGGGAAGAGTACACAATGGGGGGTGAGATACTAACAACAACAAAAATGGAAAGGGACCTGGGGGTAGTCATATCAGATGACCTAAAGGTGGGCAAGCAATGTGAGAGGGCAGCAAGGAGGGCTGGGGGGTTACTGGGATGCATACGGAGAGGCATCATCAGTAGAAAACAGGAAGTTATTATCCCTCTGTACAGACAGCTGGTGAGACCCCATCTGGAGTACTGTGCAGTTCTGGAGACCCAATCTCCGCAAAGACATAGACAGGATGGAAGCTGTCCAGAGAGGGCAACTAAATGGTGCAGGGTCTGCACTGGAAGACATATGAAGAGGCAGAAAGGAGCTTAATATGTATAGCCTCGAGAAAGAGACATGATAGAAGCGTTCAAGTACTGAGGAATCAACAAGTCCAAGAGGGTAGCATCTTTCAAAAAGAGGTGCAAGAACAAGAGGGCACAATTTGAAGATGGGGGAGCCAGAGGAATTTAAGGAAGTATTTTTCACAGAAGGGTTGTGATGCATGGAACGGCCTTCCGGAGGAGGTTGTGGAGTCAAAATCAGTGGTGGAATTCAAGCATGCATGGGACAGTCATAAGGCAATTCTAGGGGGTGGGGGTAGGAAGAAGTAGGCTGCTGGTTAACTAGGATCTGCAGCTTATCCAGTAGGTAGGGAAATGGGCAGACTGGGTGGGCCAAGCGGTCCTTATCTGCCGTCAAATTCTATGTTTCTATGTTTCTATCAAGAAAGTAGTTTTAGAATCCTACAAAGACAATTGGCATATATTGCAAGTCAGCTAAAAATGATCACAAGATCCAAATGATATATTCTTAACTACTCTACTTGTAAAGTCAAGCAATGCAAATCACAATGGGTTATAAAATATTTTAGAAATCTCTTCCAATGCCATAGTGTCAAGGGTTTAATGAATTAATCCATCCATTCTAGTCATTCATAAAGAAAGCTGCAGGGAATATTATCATAATCTAACTGCTCTGTTATGCATTCATCTATTATAACACTGATGTAAAAAAAATTTGTTCAGCTGTGCCTTTCACTTGTTCTATATTGTTTTACTTTTTTACACTTTATCTGTATCTGTACCCCCTTCCCCAGGTCTTACCTGGAAATGAGCTTCACTCATGATACCTTTCCTGGTCATCAAATTTAAAAAAAATAAATTATTTACGCTTGCAGAAGCATGTGGTGATTTTAGGATTACCCAAAGGGAAATGAGGATTTTATGTTTACCAATTAGATCACTCTGGCAACAACATTTTCTTTTTTTTTTCTTTTTTTTATTACATTCAGAAAGGTTCACATTCCGGTAAGTTACCAATGAAAAAGATCAAAAATAAAATATTTACACGTGTATTACATATGCAGTACTGCATCTAAATAAATTCATTTACCAAGACTTTCCGAATCACTTTTCTTAAAAAATTAAAAAAATGATATTGAGACTTAAATCAGTTCTCAGGGGTTACAAATTAATGGCAATATTTTGTTAAACAGGAAAAAACAGGTATAAGTAATTAATGCAGACTACCAATAGCATGTGAGATATCCAAGTCATACAGAGATAATCTTTAAAGCATTCCTATAGGAATATGCAGGGGCAGAAGCAAGAAAGTAGAAATTAGCCACATAGATAAGTATAAAACCCAGAATGGACTACAATCATCATTTTAAATTTCTAGTTGTGTACATTATTTACATTTTTGTGGGGAGAGACATGGTATTCTGTTGCTATTACCCTTAATATGCAAAGAGAAAACAGATAACTTTTGATAATTAGAATTTTAGAAAGGAAGCAAGCAAAAAAGAATGAAGGGAAATTAAATTCAAAGTCTATTATTATTATAATATACCATTAAAATACATTTTCATAACAAAATTCATACCATGTTGTTTGTTTTCCATGTCTATGACTGCAAAAACCTGAAAATGTGAAGAAAATGTCTTTTGAAATAAAAAAAAGAAAACATATTAGCATCTATACATTCCCAGTATATTGCTGCAACACAAGTGTGTTTACAGTGTGTATTGGTACGCGTTGATCCAAGCTTTCATTTAAAAAGCTTTGTTTCTAGCCTAAATGGTTCAAATTCTAGTCCTTTCTAATGAAAGCAAGCACAGTTTTCAAACATAAGAATGCTGATGTAAGGGCTAATTTTCCCCTGCATCAGTGTCCTCCCTTTTGCACCAAACCTTGAGCACCATATTTTCAAAGCAGCTTGAGTTTTTGCAATAGTTTTCATCATATACAACTGCCTGCATGAACAAACTGATGCATGAGTCATTTTAATTTGCAAGCGTCACCATATTAAACACAGTTTCAAAAAACTGAAGCATCAGTTTGGATGCAATTAGAGCACTTTCTATATGGTCATACAAGTGCTTGAAATAGGCACAATAATATCAAAACTGGCATGCCTGCTTTGAACATCTGGCCCTATGTTTTAACAAGGGCTGACTTTTGCACTGCAATATCCAGGAACCTAATTTGTGGGTTTTTTGGCTCCTCTCTTCACCCCCAGTCCTGCCACTCCTTCTGACTGCTCATCATCCCATTCTGCAGGCTAGTTCACCCTTTGCTGCCTCTTTCTGCCACCTGAGTCCCCAAACTATCCCTGTATCCTCAGAAGGTCTGGTGTATCACTACTGTGGGCCCCCCCTTCCCATGGGAGGAGAGAGGAGCAGTATTCCTTGAGTATCCTCTGAGGCATGCATGGCTGGGCGGGCAGGAGCAGTGTGCTGGGGGACTGTTGGTATGGGGGGACTAGGCAACCTTCATCCAGCAAGCTGAGCCAGGTGCTGTTTCCATTTTCTGGGCCCCTCCTCATACCCCAGTGTCTCGCACCATGGCACCGCACTGAAGGTGGAGCCAGCTGACATGTGGTCACCCCCACTGACAAGGCTCCACACACCACTTGGTATCACTCTCCAAGTGGTGCTCTGTAGCACCTTCCTCCAGGAGGAGAGAGTCTGTGTGGGCAATCTATCACCCTTCCTGCCAGCCTCCGTTCCTCCTAATTTGTTTTGAAATGAAACCTTGAGACAGGTCAATATATTTACAGCCTGTTAGTACACATTTGATGTATTGATACACCTCAATCAATATAGTACAAACAAATTACATTTTTACTATACTGATATAATGAAAGTAGATTTTCAGAATAATTGATAAATTGAAAGTTTATCAACAGGACTTATCCATGTTACCCTGACTCCAAGTTTTTTTTTTAGTTTTACATACTAAGTTTCTAGCTCTAATGTTCAAATGAGGGACATTTCTGATAACAGTTCCTTTAAGAAGGTCGGTCTTTAGAACCATAGGGGAAAAAACTTACTTTTTTCATTTAAAACTTGAAGTCAGGTCAAAAAGATTGTATCCTTTTTATGCTGTTTCAATGTGTAGAGGCACACTGATATATATCAATACAGTTATAACCATATGTTATTTCATTTAAAATGAGTCAGCACACTTTACATGTACACAGCTGGGTTTAAGACTACACATTCTAGAATTTCTGCTGTGATGAGGGTCTTGGACAATATCAATATGGCTGTCAACTCAAGCAAGTTAATAGGGGCACTCTTTGTTGACTTGTCCAAGGCCTTTGACATCTACAACATGGTTTGCTGATAGACAGACTAGCTAGCCTGAACCGAAATGCCTGGAGGTCCATTAGGAATTCTCTAGGCCCAGTTCTTGACTTGTTCTCTTCTCTCTCTCTTTCTGTCTGTCTCTCTCACTCTCTCTCTCTCTCTCTCTATCTATCTCAGTAGGAACTATTTGGAGGAGAATACTTTATGCTGATGAAGTGGTGATTTATCATTTTGATGACCAATTACTGTATTAGCTCTCTCCTTCAGGACAGCTTTAATAAACCTTAATTTTGTTTCTGTCATTCTAATCTTCTACTTAATATTGACAAAACCAAGCTTATGTGTTTTGGCTTGCCAGCTAAATTGAAGAATATGCCTCCACTTCACAAATGTAATTATTTATTTATTTGTTTGTTTGTTGATTTATGTGTTTATTCATTTTCTGTTAATCAGATTAGTACACTAAATCAATGGCCTGCTTTAAGGGATGACCCAAAGTTTAACTGTACATAAGTAAAAATGATAAAACCAGTAATTACCCCATAATTAAATGGAAAATAAAAAAAAACAGTAGTGTATATTAAAATGATCGGGAAACAAAATCCAGTAACATCACAGTTACATACTCCTGAGCAAGTACTGTAGGTACTTCTTTAGTTTGGTCCAGAAACTATAATGTGTTTCAGACTGTCTTACATTAATAGGCAAACCATTCCAGAAGTGTGGGCTTAATAAGAGTACCCATGTGTTCCATGTTTCTAATAAAAAGGTCTCATTCAATAAGTTATTGTTAGTGCAGTACAATAAATGCAGAAATTGGACAGGTTCAATATGCTGTAGGTAGCCAAGCACTAGGATACTTTATTATGAATGATATTAAAAATGAAACATCATCTTCTCCAGGCCTAACAGTTGCCTTTCTAGATCTAGGCTGGAGTTAGTTAACTTTTTTAAAATATTTGAACTTCTGGCTACATCCCACTACCTCTGATGATGTTCATGCTCAGCATCTTTTAGAAAACCTGGAGTGGCTGCAGTTTATCCCTCATGGATATAGTGGCAGAGATTTTACCACTACTCCTACATGCCAAAAAAACTATAACTCCTCAATATGTGAGCATGCACCCCCCAGAAAAGCACACGTTTCAATTTCAAAACACACGTGCACGGTCACAGTGGATGTGCCATTAGTGCTAAACAAACCAGTTCATTTTCAAATTTGCATCTGTCAAAACAGCAGCAATGTTAAAGAGCTAGTGTACTCCCTAAAACTAATATTTCTTTTTAAAAGCAGTCAGCCATTACCTTTCATATCAGATGTATTTTTTTGTTTTCCCTTTGGTTAATTAGAAGACTGTTTACCTGATGTTAGTGGGTGTGATGTGTGGAATAGCACTCTGTCTGGCAGCTGATTACAGAAGCAGCATTGTGATCTCACTGATGGTGACATCACAGCTTATCAGAAAGAGCCACTCAGCAGCCGATAGGTCAGGAACCTGTGAAATCACAGTGCTAATGATGAGGCGGGTGAAATATAACTAGATACGTCAGCTACCAGACTAAGAGCTGTTCCACACATCCAGCACAATATTATCACATAGAAAACTTTCTAATGGGTGAAAGGAAACAGAAAAAATACTTTAGAAATAAAACATTATAACTGACTACTTCATAAAATTTGTTTAATCTTCCTGTGTGCCTGTTTTGGTTCCACTAGCTCTTCAAAGCTGGCATGTTAGTCTTATAATCTGACTCAAGAATTCCCCAGAATACAGTTAGATATTGGAAGCCATCATATTATAGTAAGGATGAGCTGGTTATGATTTTACATTCACTGAACATGCTGAAATTCAGTGTTTTGGACACCAGTGAAGCAGGTCTGAAGGAATTCCATTTCCCTTTGGCATTTCAGCACTTCAATATCATGACATTGCATTTTTTACAGAGAGCACACACTCAGAATGTTGGAGTTGTTGGCAGACTAAATGTCCTGCAGCAGCCAGTTAGCAAGCTGAAGATTAAAAACTCTGAATGCTGCACACATCTCAATGCAGGCTTGAACTCTCTCTTACACAGAAGAAGGACTTGTTGCAAGATGGAGCTCCTTTTATGTTAAAAACTGTGACTTTTTTGATAAGACTTTTTAGAAATCATAAGAGAATCATGCATTCTCATACCAGCTAGTTAACTGTGACTATATTTAACTATAGTTTCAGACAGGCAGGCTACTGAAATCATGCTAAAGAGAAGAGAAGAGAAGAAGGTGCATATTGTCAGCCTGCACTGGCAGCTGTAGGTATGCCTGCATCAAGTACAGGGCAGAATACAGAGCATTTAGCATTCAGAGAAAAAGGTATAGGGGAGATTTTTGAAGCACAAACACATTTTTTAAAGATTTCTTTGACACATTTTTTACTGAGTGCTGCTGGAGTAAAAGGCATAGCAATCCATGTTTATTTTTATTTCAGATCATTTTCCACCTGCAGAAGATGCAGGACAGATTAAAGCTAGCAACCTGGGAGATTTTGAAGGATTTACATGGCGTATATTTTTACCTGATTACTGGTGTTGGAGCAAGACAGAGAAATCCATTTTTTTTTGCCTGTATGTGTGTGTGAGCCTGCCAGCCAGTCAGTGCGTGAAAAGTAAAGCAGGCAGCTCTGTAAGACACAAGTGAGACTCAAGGACACAAGTTCTGACAGGGGACACAGTGCTGCCTGTCAATCAAGGCATGTCCTGGTGGTGTCGCTCTCTCCTATCACCTTGTGGCATTGAAGCATGTTTGTGCACTGGGTGAGTGTGTGTCATGTCAGCATCCAGGAATCATTGACAACTATTGTAAGTCATCTTTGTTAACATCTGAGAGCAGCTGCATAATGACAGCATCTGTCATGTGCATGTTGTCAGTACATTTAGACTCAAGAGAAGAACAGGAGACAGGGATGCAGGATGAGGAAAGGAGCACATAAATGTCCCTTCATGCCAGTTCTACCAGGTACAAGTTTAGCAAGCAGTGGTAGTGGAGATGGTGGTTGTCATGGTGGAACATGGACTGAGAGTCATGGTCATGGGGCTGTGGCTTATGCCACTCATGAGGTTACCCGAGGTCAGACAGCACTTGTGTAGATAAATCATTTATCTGACAGCTCACCATTGTATATCATATATATATAAATATACATATATATAAATATATATATATATATTCTTTGCAAAAAACTGCGTTAATGTTTTTTTTAGAGTGACAAAAGCGAGGAAATTTGCCATTAGGGTTACCACCCCTTGCACCCCAAGACCACCCCGCCCCCAACAACAGGCATCGGGATATGCATTGGGGTCATTGGTTCTTTCTCGGTGCCAGAACCTTGGTGCAGTAACCGGGACACGCAACAGGCTGGAGAATGCTGAGTCTTAGCCCCTTTGTTTCTCACATGGGATACAATGCAAGCTACCCCTGGAGACCTAAGACTTTAGATCTGCAATTTTGTTTTGGGACTGCAATGCAGGGGCTTTTCAACCTGTTTTCAGTTACTGCATTGTTGCAGTTGTGCTATGAGGGGGAACCTCAAGTGGTAATCAGTTGAATTACAGGGTGTCTACTAACCCCTTTTTTTCTTTAGTTCTGGGTTGCTTATTAAAGTGTTTTATTCCTTACAGTGGGACTTGCCTATGTCTCTAATATGCCACATGAACTACTGGTGCATGACATTATGAGAGACTGGAACTGGATGTCGTATGTGTTTGGGCGGGGGGTTCATGAAGCATGTATTTTGAATGTTTTTGAACTGTTGCACGTTACCACCATTCTGAATTTATAAGAATTATAGAAGTATTTTAGAGGAGTTAAATAGCTAATTTCTATGGGCTTGTTACTGATTGAATTAAGTCGGGTGGATGGGGGAGTGTGGATGATCAGTATGCTGATCATTGCGGGCCATAGAGAGTGTTGCTGGTGAGGGGGGTACAAGTACGAATCTAGCCTTTGGCCTATGATCTGGGTGCTTATGGGTACCAGGAGGATGTACAGCTGGAAGTTGTGCTTCGGGGAGTGGCTTGGGGGGGAGGTGAGAGGGGCAGGAGTTTTTGGGTTTGGGGGGAAGGGCTTCAGGGGTATAAGGAGGTGGACAGACGGTGCCTATGGTGCCTAATAGAACATTGGAGGGTACACAGGCACACAATAGTGTTATGTTACGGCAACATGTCAGGGCAAGCACAGTCATGGATGCTTAAATATGGCATCACCAATTAAGCTTTTTTCATGGAATGTTAAGGGGGTTACTCAACAGATGAAAAGGATGAAAGTGATCAAACATCTGGGACACCTGTAAGGGTATATTATAATGCTCAAGGAGACCAACTTACTAGAACGTGAAGCCAATCTATTGCAGAGACATCATGTGGGGCAAGTTTTTGCAGATGGAGACAGCACAGCAAGTAGGGGGTTGGCTATTTTATTAGCACGCTCCCTTCCCTTCATTTGCAACCAGTGTATTAGGGATACACAGGGGCGTTATGTTTTGATTAGGAGGAAGATTTTAAACACAGAGTTGGTACTGGGATGTTTTTACGGTCCTAACTCTGACTCACCATCATTTTTTATGGACATACATAAGCTACTATCACCCTTCCTATCCCTCCCAATTATATTGGGGGGAGACTGGAATCTCCCTTTTGACCCCACCCTAGACAAGTCAGTAGGGAGGAGAGAATCAGGCCTGTCTCCAGCTCAGAGAGCCTTAAGAGAGCTAATGGACCATGTAGGTATGTGTGACCCATTCTCCTATTTGCGGTACGTCCTCATGAATTGACTATTTTCCTTTGAGTCAGTCACTTCGGGGGGGGGGGCTTTTGGACGGCAGAATGGAACATGGGGCCAGATCTGATCACTCTGTGGTAGGCTGTCAAATTTTTCTCTCTGTCATTCAACCTGTGGATAAAGTTTGGAGACTGAACAACCAGATTTTGAAAGAAAAGGGTATCACTGCACAGACTGTAGAGAGCTTAGAGAACTTTAAGAAAGAGAACTGGGGGAAAAGGCTGGACGTCTGTTAGCTCTTATGCTGAAAAAACAGGAATCCTCAAGGTTTATTGCAGCTATACAGGTAGAATCAGATGGTTGCCTTAAAATTAATGCCAGGGACATATTTAAAGAATTTGAGGCCTATTACAGAAGTTTGTACAGTCATGTGCCAAACAGGCCTCAACAAAAAGAGGTAGACTGGTATTTAGCCCATATTCCCCTACCTAACCTGTTGACGGCTCAGGCTAAGAAGTTAGTGGCCCCCTTTACAGAGGAAGATATTATCAGGGTGATAAAAATCTTTCCATGGACAAGTCCACGGGCCCTGATGGGTTCTCATCCAATTTTTACAAAATGTTTGCAAAGCAGTTGTCTCTG
The DNA here is from genome assembly GCA_016271365.2 of Neoceratodus forsteri. NCBI lineage: Eukaryota > Metazoa > Chordata > Ceratodontiformes > Ceratodontidae > Neoceratodus > Neoceratodus forsteri. The sequence continues at coordinate 857,039,036 of CM057456.1, forward strand.
TGGTTACTTGTGGTTTTCCATACTATGTTAATGGGAGAATAGGTGGATCCAAGGCTATTGGAAGCAATGATAATTGTTCTTCCCAAGCCAGGGAGAGATCCAACCTCGGTGACTAGTTATAGGCCCATTTCTCTTCTTAATTATGATATTAAAATCTTATTGAAGCTGCTTGCAGAGAGAGTGGAGGAAGTTCTCTCCTATCTCATTGGTCCTGACCAAGTGGGCAGATCTTCAGTGGATCACTTCTGTAGATTACCTTATGTTTTCTCCATGTCCAGTGATGCCCTTTAAGCTATGACACTGGTCTCCCTGTACAAAGAGAAAGTTTTTGATAGAGTGGATTGGCTGTTCTTGTTTAGTTCGTTGCACAGATTTGGATTTCCACCCAGTTTTGTGACATGGAATAAGTCTCTATATACCAACCCAGTTGCTCGTATTTATTGTAATGGAGTAATTTCGCCTTGGTTCTCTCTACAAGCAGGTACAAGACAGAGTTGCCCGCTCTCCCCCTTATTATGTAATCTTTATTTGGCACCCCTTATTATTTCCATAAAGAGATCCCCATGGGTTCATGGTATATCACTAGGCAACAGGGAAGTGAAAATTGCAGTTTATGCAGACAATATTCTACTGCATCTACCCGAACCAGGAAATTCCATCCCAGGGGTTCTGAAACTGATTGATGAGTATAGTTCTCTATCCAACTACAAACTCAATGCGGCCAAAACATCCATTTATTCCCCTTAGTTAAAGATTGACTAAACAAGAGGTTACAAGAATGAGACTCAACTGATCACCTAAATCCCTGAAGTATTTAGGAATACAGTTAGCCAGAAGTGAGGCCCAGATGAAGAAACTAACCCTGGACACCCTACTTTAAACAATACAACAGGACTTAAAGCATTGGCATAGTCTCTCACTATCTCTATAGGGACAGGTAAATATTGTTAAGATGAATATCCTCCTGAGACTTTTTTACCCTATTAATCTTATGAATCTGTGGTTACCTAAATCTTGGTTCAAAGTAATTCATACATATGTCTTGGATTTCATCTGACTGGGGAAATCTCCAAGGAGAGCATTCCATAAGCTAGCTGCCCCTAAGGGCCTGGGAAGTCTGAAACTACCCCATTTCGGCCTTTACCACTAGGCCAGTCAGACAAGCAACTATCTGAAGTTGACCACACCACAGGAGGGCCTAGAGTCCTCCCCATATGTTCCCCTCTTGATTAGAGTGGAGCAAGAATTGTTGGAGGCTGAAGGTATCTCTCTGACCTCAATGGTTTACAGTAAAGTGGATGTGCTGCCTGCAGATTTTTGCCAGTCAGTAATTGGTACTTCTGTGCACATCCACTTCCAGCTGTGTGCCTCTCTGAAATACGTAAATACGAGGGATCTGACACAACCCTTAGTCAGGAATCCCAATTTCAGAATTGCCAGGAAAATGTTTCCTGTTAACTGGCTCCCACAGTTGAATGAGATCAGGGTGGAGGAGCTGGTTAAAGGGGAAGGGGGCTGGATGTCCACTGTGGAGATCCTGCTTAAGTACGGGATTTAACACAAACTGGCTTTCAAAGTATATCAAGTCAGACACATGCATTTTCAATACTTCAAACATTTGATGGTATCCCCTCAATTGAGCAACCCAATTAAAGAGTGTAGTGCTTTAGCAGCTGCCCCACATGCTGTTTCCAATATTTATGCCAGCTTATATACCAAAGTGTTCCCGAAAATAGATGGGATTCTGAGATATTGGGTGGACTTTTACCCTCAATCTGAAACCCGGTGGGGGAAAATCTGGGAAAGTTGTCACCAATATACTACCTAAGACCGGATAAGGCTAATGCAACTACAGATTCTTAACTACATGTACATGACACCTTATAAGATGCACAAGATGGGAAGAAAAAGTACACCTTTGTGCAGTTGGAATAATGTGGATGTAGATACTCTTCAATACATGTTTTGGGAGAGCTGCAAAGTCACTCCCCTATGGGACATGATCAAGAATAAAATAGACCCTCTGCTGGGACTACAAGACTATTTCACTCCAGATGTATGCCTGGTGAGGGACTTTAATGGGTTTCCAGACGTGGTTCATAGATACCATATATCACTATAATTGCCCTCTCAGTGAAGAAGTTTGTTATTCGGCACTGGCTGGATTCATTGCCTATTTCCTGCCTAGAATGGGTTCAGGAGTTACTTTCCAATCTACGTACAGAAAGGATGATCTCCAGTCTATATAATTGTATAGGCAAATACAAGAAGATATGGGAAAAGCTTCTTGTTCTTTACTCACTTTAAAGCAGTGGTTGTATGTTACCTGTGATCAGTTTATTATTGCTCTTCTTGAAGAGAACATTGAGGCTCTATAGTTTCCTCCTGTATACTGAGAACTGTACTGTATTGATGGCACCTTGGGGAGGTGAGGGAGAAAGGGGGTGGTGGGGAGGGGGGTGGGGGGAATGGATAACTATACTGTCATTGTACTCTTTGTTACTCCGAGGTGTATATGTAAACTCAATAAACTTTTAAGTAAAAAAAAAAGACTACTGAGCTGCAGACCTCAGGAACTGGGTTTGACTCTCACAGCCACTTCTTGCAGACTGTGTGATCGTGAGCAAGTCATATAACTAACTTCCCTGTGTTCCTGGGATGCACCTGGAAACAATCCTCAGCTTAGTGTGTCTTTCCTGGCCAAAAATTGTAAAAATAAAAAATAATACCAACCTGTAGGTTCAGCCCTGTGCTTAGCAGGTTGTCTGTTCATGTAGCCACAGGGCCCATCATGGGGCAAGCTACAGATCTGCCAATGTGCCCAGTGGATCTCTACTTCCAGTAAGGCTCACAAGGCCCTTTGCAAAGCAAGCTACAGATGTGGGACTGTGCCCAGTGGATCTCTGCTTCCCACTGGGCCCACAAGGCTCTTCAAAAAAAAGCTACAGAGGCCAGATATTTGCAAGTTTTCCTGGGCAGAAATCTGAGTTTGCCACGTAAACCGGGTTTTGGCGGATGTGCTATATTGAAAAGCCCGGTTAGCATAGGCAAACAGGGTTTGCGACTGAGCAATATTCAGAAGTGGGCATAATGTAAAAGAAGGGGCAAGACCTAAATATTGGCACAGTCCAATTTTCAGAGCATTTGCACTACGTAAGGCTGTTTTGCATGGTCCCTTTTCATGGCGCAGATACCGCCAACCTACAACACGACTTACTCCTGTGCAACCCTTGAGGTTGGCAGAGGAAGTGCATTGACCTTCTCGACCCCCAACTCAGTAGTCCTTGGTGGTAGTAATCCCCCCCTCTGCTGATCGCCATCCCAAATCTATGACAAATTAAACTTTTCCAGGTGTCTAGTGGTCCCTCCCCCCACCGATCACCAGCCCTTTGGTAAAAATTCAACTTTCCCTGGTGTCGTGTCCCCACGCCACCTGATCTGAAAAATGTAACTTTCTCTGGTATCTAGTGCTCCCCCGCCCCACTGATCACCATCACACTGTTAATAATCCAACCTTCTCTGTTATCTAGTGGTCCCCGTGCCAAGCACTGGCCCAATGGTAAAAACTAAACTGTCCCTGGTGTCCAGTGGTCCCTCCCCTCACTGATTGCAAGCCCAATCTAAAAAAGTAAACTGTCCCTGGTGTCTAGTGGTCCCTCCCCCCACCAGTACCCATGACTGATCAATACATAATATTCCCTGGTGTCTAGAAGTCCCCGCACCCATGTCCAATCAATATATAATATTCCCTGGTGTCTAATGGTCCCTCCTCCCCACATGCCCCCATGCCCCAATCAATACATAATATTCCCTGGTGTCCAGTGATCCCTCCCCCCACCTGCACCCATGCCTGATCAATAAATAGCATTCCCTGGTATCCAGTGGTCCCCCCATTCTGATTCCCTGTATTGTAAAAAAATACCATTTCCTGGTGTCCAGTGTTTCCCCCTCCCTCAACCTGATCACCTGTAAAATGTTTAGTGGACCCCACCCCCCAACCCTGGCAGGTAGTGCCCCACCACCACGCTCACTCCATCCTGACCCCAAGCAGGCGACCAGCACAGCCTTCCGCTCTCCAACACAGCCGCCACCACCTGAACTGTCAGTGAGCACATACTATGTAGTAGGATAACCCTTTGATACCACATGAAAAAAATCCTGTGTCACTAGAGCTTTTGCTTTCTCACTGCTTACTTCTCACAACATGAATTTGTTTTGTACATCTGTTGTGACAAGCACCATCTTCTGTCTGAACTGAAAAACATGGAAAATACATAACAAGTGTCTTATTTAAAAAAAAACTGAGCCTAGCTAAATTGGAGCTATTCAGCTAGATGCTACCATTTGTGTTTTTTAAAACACCTCCAAAAGTAGCTTTTCTGGGCACCCCAAAATCCAGGTTGCACAGCTTAGCAAGAGAAGCCATTCTTCCGCGTTCTCTGTATGAGAATAGTAGGACCTATCTTGATTCCTGTAGCCACAGATGGAGGGCTGCTGCTAGCTTGAGTGCCAGCACTGAACTGGCGATCACTTGATTTCTGTCTCTGTCTCTTTCTCTGTCTGCCTGCCTGCCTGTCTGTCTGTCTATCTATCAATCTATCTTTTATTCCCTCCCACCAGCTAAGCCAGACCTCCCTCCCTCCTCCTTCCCTGAAATATTTTCAAATAATTAATAAAGTGGACTGGGGTGTCTATCCCTGGTACAATTTATTTCTCTTCCCTCACCTCCAGGTTGCCTCTCCCCATAGGTGGTGGACCAAGGTGACACAACCCCCAGTGTCACAGAAGATCATCCTGACACTGGGGTGGCCAATCCCCAGTGTCTGCTACAGTCTGGGTCCCCCTGTAAATAAAGAAAACAGTCCCTCATTGATTTTTTTCTTTTTTGACTAACCTGCCCTAATGCCACATTTCCCTACTTTTGTTGTGTTAAGTTGAACCCTAAATGGTGCACTAATGTAGTTTTGAAAAGAATGTATATATATATATATAGTTATATATAATTTTATTTTTATTTATTTATTTATTTAAATGTTTGGTAACCGGGAAAACACAATGAGCTGAGACCCATTTTTAGGTGTAACCAGTGGTGAGGGGAAGGGAGTTTACAACAGTATAAAATACATAAATAGTTACATGAGAGTTTATATACAGTCACATAAGATTTGTTTTTTTACAAAGGAGTTATTACATTCAGTTGAATATATGCAATAATAATATACAGCTCAGAGGATTGTATTTTCAAATCGTGAGCTTTTGGCTCAAGGCAGGACCTGGGGCCAGCTAATTGCAGGTACAGGTGGGAAGAGGGAGTTGATGAAATTGATATTTGATGGAGTTGTGAGAGGGTGAGTTTCTGAGGGCCAGAGAAAGCTGGTACCATAGAGAGGGGAGTCTGGGTGTACCAACCGCACAGTGACACCATTATAACGAAGTCCATTACAGCAACAACTTTGATGGTGTTGCTGTAATGGATTTCAAAGGTGAAATTTTGTCATTTTGCCATTATGCCCCCCTACAAACAAACTATGACTCAGAGTTTGTATGTAAAAGTAGGGGGGGGGGGTGCAAAGCCCACTGCAGAAAAACACTCAATGTCGAAAGGCGAAATTTCATCTTTCGATATTGAGTGTGTTGCTGTGCCGCACTTCAACAACATAGTTGTCAATGCAGCAAGGTACATCCAGGAGTCTGTAGGAGAAGGTGGATTTGCCTGAGGAAGTAGATGGTTTGGGGAGGGTGAAAGAGCAGGAGTTCCTAGAGCACAGCAAGTAAGAAGAATCGGCGGCAGGGGTTAGCTTCTCAGCTAAGTAGGGTGGCAGCAGGTCAAACCAAAATTTGGAAATCAAAGAAATGGAATGGCTAAAATGGTAATGGGAGAGGGGTGGTATCCAAAGGGAAGAAAATAGCGTGCAATGGTGTATTCTGAGAGGGGAGTTTGTGGCAGCACAGCAAAAAGTGTGGAATAAGGAGTCGAGCCTGGATAGTGAGGTGGAGGGGGAGGTGCTGTACACTATGCCAGTGTAATCAAAGATGGGAGTGATCATTTTTGTTAGCAATGCATGTCTAACCAGTAATAGAAGGGAGTCTCTGTTTCTGTAAAGAAGACTGAGCTTTGAGTGGAGCTTCAATGTGATGGTATCAATGTGGACTGGGTAGTTTAACTGGGGGTCTAGCCATACTCCTAGACATTTATAGGAAGAGATGGCATTTAGTAGGTTTCCATCAAGGGCTGTGATTACAAGAGGACTGCGTGTTCTTGCCAGTTTTAGGGCTGACATGAAAGTCATGGAAACAGTTTTGGAAGAATTTATTCTGAGTTTTTTTCCAAGAAAGCAAGATTGCATGTTGTTGCAGTCATGTTGTAGTAGTGAGTGGATGTCACTTAGAACAGGGCCGGAAGTGAAAAGTATAGTGTCATCTGCATATGTATAGATGAGGGATCTTGAACAGACTGTGGGGAGGTCTTTGATAAATAGGGAGAATAAAATGGGGCTTAGGATTGACCCTTGGGGGACACAAGCGAGGATGGGGGGGTGGAATTTGCAGTCCTGACTGACTGTTGCCTATGTTTTGAGACCCGTGAAATTCTTTCTATTTTTTAGAATTTTTATTTTTACTTTTCTGGAATTTCTTGTTATTTCTTTTTATTCATTGAAAATTTAGTTTTATTTCTTGTTATTACATTTGCATTCATAAACTACCTCAAAATGACCTTATACACACTAGAAATCACATTCCTAATATACTACATTGTATTAAGCAGCATTATGCTATGGTCTTGAAAGGTTTTATGAATGAAACTATTCTGTTGTCCCTTCCTTGAGGATCATATCTATGGTAACAACAGAACCAAAACAACTGCTGCAAGCATTTATTTAGTTTTAGCAACCCAAAAAGCAATTTTTTTCACTTTATTCATGTTTTGTTTTTTGTTTTATTCTTTTTACATGTTGAATTTCTTGTTATTTCTTTTTATTCCTTGAATTCTTGTTATTTCTTATATTTTAAGAGAAACACAGGTCCCTACCTATTTTCAAGGTACGAACTGAACCAATGTACTGCTGGGATGGCGAGTTTGGTTACCTTGAGCTTATCAAGGGGCATGGGGTGGAGGACAGAGTTGAAAACCTTAGCCAAATTGAGAAAAATAGCAGCAGTAAGTTGGTCTTGGTCAGTGGCGGATTGGATACGTCCAGTGATGCAGAGGAAGGAGGCTACTGTGGAGTGGTACTTCCTGAACCCAGATTGATATGGGGAGAGGTAATTTGTGGACCTGAGAAAGTTTGTCAGTCTGGTCTGGACAACAACTTCTTGCAGCTTGGCAAGAGAGGGGATGAGGGAGACAGGACAGTACTTTAAGCTTGGGGAACCTTGCCAGATTCCAAGGACACATTTAGTAGATAAGTGAGAGGAACAGCTATAACTGGTGCAGAAATATGTAGAAGCTTATAGTGGATGCCATCTGGGCTGGATTTTGTGATGTTTAAGGAATAGAGGGCATTTAAGACTTCTTCTGGTGAAGTGGGAGTTTGGATGACATTGCTTTGGGCAGGGTATAGGGGGTACGGGCAGAGAACTGGGGAGACAAGGCTGGTCAGGAAGGGCGCATGTGGTGAAAACGTTGTTAAGGGTTTCTACTAGTTTAATAAGGGTCAGAGGTGCTCTTGTAATTAAGCTTAAGGATAGGGGTGGTGGTCTGAGAGGACGGTTTATAAGGGAGTGGACCACCTTCCAAAAGGAGGAAGATTGTGCGGTATTTAGGTGTGACAAATGAATCAGCCTTGGCCTGTCTTATTGCCTTGGTGCAGGCCTTTCTTGCAGTGTTATAAGCCTGTCTGGCCTGGGGGGACAGTGTGGTCCTGCAGAGGGCAATTAGGGTTCTGGAGAGCCATTGGTGGTGGCGCTTTTTAACCCTAGCTTTAACCAGGGGATGTGGGAGTCCCAGACCTGTGTAAACATCTGCAGGAAACTGGACAGTGCTGAATTAACATCAGCTGTGGAGTAGACAGGGTCCCAGTCTGCAAATTGTAGGTCATGCAGGAAGGAGCTGGTGTTCAGTGAGTTTAGTGGGCAGGTATTAATGTATTTTGGGGCTGATTTTGGCAGTTGAACTTTTCAATAGAGTATATATATATATATATATATATATATATATATATATATATATATATATATATTTATTTATTTTAGGTAAGAAAAATTCTGCTGTACCATTGGTGCAAACACATCACATGACCATGCATTATTCCACAATGACCACATGCCAGCACTTTTTTTCATGTGTTTTTCCCCCATGCATATTAGTATTTTTTCAGTTTTATAAGTGTGATAACACACTTTAGGGTGTGCAGTCACTGCCTGATGTATACCCATCTTGGGTGTTTGAAAGCAGTCAGCTTTGCCTCATACCTTACAACACACCCAAGGCATGCATATATCAGAACACAACCTCCTATGCAATTTATCTTCATGTGGGAGGGGACTGGACCAAAACTCATAAGTGATGATAAAATGCATATTGTGATCCAGACCATTACTTATTTGATTTATACATCAGTTTACTAGTTATAGCTTTCAAATCAGTGGGTTGCATAAAAATGCTGCTGTTCTTCTTTGACTTCAATTGCTAGTTTTAGTGTTGCACATGGCCATTGTGATGTCATGCACATTGTGAAAGCTTCTGTCTGATTGTGATATGCCCAACTTTGCAAGATAATTTCAACTTGTTATGCTGGGTCAAGATAACACTTTTTTATCCTGCTATTCATCAGTACACAACCACACATGCACAAGTTGGAAATGCACTTCTGGGTCCAGCACTGCTGCTGAACTCCATATAGTCAAACCACAGGCAGAAACCACACAGAAGAAGAGCTATGTTGCACTGATAAAATGAAAGGCTCAAGAAAGGAGAGTGCTGTTAAGTGTATTTACCTTATTCCATTAATACATTCAGACAAATCTGAAGGAAAGCTCACTACCCCAGCACTTCATCCCACTTTATGTTTTTTCATGGGGTGGAGTCTAAGCCAGGAAGTTCATCCATTTAAGGAGCAGTCTTAAAACAACAGTGTACTATTGCCTTTGTTACACAATGATATCATGGTGTATTTAGAACAGCCAAAAATATATCAAAAAAAAAAATCCACTGATTGTAATGAGGTAATTACTAGGTTTATGAGGAGCAAGGTTACAGTGTTCACTGTTTGGTTTGGCAAAAGGTCCAACAGTGGATAGTAGCCAAATCATTGATTTGGTAGACACAAGTGCAAAATATAGGAAGTGCCATAATTAGATGTAGGGGTTCAAATAAGGACCTACCAGGTAATTTAAAAGTAAGTACCTCTCTAAGCAAAATGAGCTATGCTCCCTAAAATTATTGCTACTATTCACAACCTCAAATAGTTAACTCCAAATGCAAACAAGCATTTATCAATGCCGAATGTTGTCTTGCTGACATTGGCATTGGTAGTGCACAAGTTAGACAGATGCATAAAAGGAATGGCAGTAAAGTACGGAAGTGACGGCAACCCCAAACCACCCTGAAGAGACTGACAGGCACTGAGGTGTGCTTTTGAGTGTCGGCCATAACACTCATGCAATTTCACCTCACCCTACCCTGCAGAGTCAACAAGTATCGTGTTCTGCCTTGGGGTCCTCAGGCCTTACACTCACCCCATTCCATATGGAAATATGTTGAGATGGGTGTAGTATAGGAGAATGGGTGAACTTTGGAGCTGAAGAGTGCAAGGCACAGTTTGATGCCTGTCAGTGGCTGCACGGTGGGGGTGGGGGTGGAATGGCGTGAGCATTAGAACTGACAGTCTAAAGTCACACCCCAGACACTGGTTAGGCTCTACAGGGTGGGACATTATGGTTAGAAACCCCAATGCAGCAGGCATTTGTTGGTATTTGCACTCCAAATTTTCAACAAGGGCTTTTTATCACCCCAATCATGAAAGCATTTGGGACCTCAGCTCCTGAACAGTGGCACTGTGATTTTGTTAATTTGTACTGAACGTTGATGTCCCAAAGTGATTGCAACATTCTGCGCCCGTAGCTTGGAACCACATTTTGGGTAGGATGTGAGAAATGACAACTGTACTGTTCTTAAGGAGGTGTGCAAAAATGGCAATGTTGAAAATCTGGAGTGAAAATATTAATTCTCAAACTTACGAGTGTGCATGGAAACTGTACAATGCACACTCATAAAATAGGCACTTTGTGAAATTTTGTCACCAAATTTTCAACATATGCATTTTAGGACCTCTGCTTATGGACAGTGTCACTGTGATTTAATTAATCTGTCCAGAACAGTGATTTCACACACTGACTGTGCCATTGTGCACCACATGTGCGAAAACATATTTTGGGCAAGATGTGAAAAATGACAGCTGTACTGTTCATAAGGAGGTGTGGTAAAATGGCAATGTTGAAAATCTGGAGTGAAAATATTAAAAATTCTCAAAGTTATGAGTGTGCATAGGAACTGCACAACTCAGACTCATAATGCAGTAATTTGGGGAAATTTTCCACCAAATTTGCAACATAGGGTTTTTGGCAGCCTACCTCATGAACTGTGACACTGTCATTTCATTAATCAGTCCCGAAAGGTGGTTGCGTACAGTGACTGTGAAATCACCTTTTGGGATGGAATAACAAAATGGCAGTGACTGAGTTCATGAGTTCTTCCCAAGAACCCCATTTTGAAAATTTGGTGAAAAAATTCCAAAAAATGGGCAAGATATCCACCAAAGTTGAAAAAACCCTATTTATGCCATTATACAGCTTACCGGCATTTCTTCAGTTCGTGGTCGGCTTTGAAGAATGCAGACGTGCTCCCGGTCCACCGAAGATCGTCGCGCCAGCCTCCGGAGGTAAGCATGGGGTGAGATGGGGTGTGGAGAGGTGGGTGTGGGTTGGGGGGGCATGAGATACCATGAGAGACTGTTTTCTGTTTTTACAGGGGGAAAAAAATGGCAATGTGGGACACTTTGGGCATGCTGGAGTGGGCTCCCAATGTGCCAGCATACCTGGGTGTTTCTTTGGGGGGCTCTGGAGCCAACAGGGTTTGGGCACCCCATCAGCTGGGGTGGGCTCCCAGGGTGCCACCTGGCTTTTTGTTTGGGGGAGGAGCTGGAGCCAACGGGAACTGGGCACCCCCATCAGATGCAGGGTGCACTTTTGGGGAGGGTAGCATGAGCTGAGGGGGATTGTGCACCCCCTCAGCTCACAACAGATTTTTTTGTGGGGGGGACATTATGTCAACGGGGATTGGGCTACCACATAGGCAAATGAACTGGCAAAGGCAAATGCCAACAGGGGGATTGGGCACCCCCAGTGTCAGCTGTTATGGGAACAGTGAGAGGCAGATGGCTCCACCATGTTTATTGAAATGTTACACCAGGGAAGGCACGCCCTGCAATAAGGGGGCACTCCCTCATTGCAGTGGCCAAATCCTTTCAAGGTGGTGGCATGCTTTTGCACTGCTATCATAGACAGCATGCAATCTAATTCATGCCACAGATCCCAGCCCAAAAAAGCAGTGGCACCACTGGCCACTACAGGACCGCACTTCCAAAACCTGCTATTCCAAGTTACGGCAATATGTTTCTTGTGCAAGCACAAGACAACATAATAAGTATCTCAAGGACATCCATTTGAAGGACAATCTTAAAGCTACCGTGCACAATTATATTTGATGCTCAGGGATATAATGGTGAATTTAAAAGAGTCAAAAAGATAAGTAAAAAATAACTCCATTGATTGTAATATGTTAACTACTAAGTATAAGAGGAGCAAGTGTACAGAGTGCACTGTTTGTTTTGGCAAATATGCTAAAAGTGGTTAGTAGTGAAATTATCAATTTGGTAGCTGTAGGTGCATAATACAGGAAGTTGCAAAAATAGAACAAGGGGTTCAAATTATTACCTATCGAGCAATTTAAGGGTAAATCCCCCTCTAACCAGAAGGAGCAATATCCCCTTAGATAGATTCTAAACAATATTAGAAAATGGGCTTTAAAAATAAATAAACCTCATTGGCTGGCATGGGGTACATTAACTTACAGTATGATCCCAGTAAGTTAAAAGTTTCAACCATGCCAACCCATCAAAGTATCATATAGCCCACCCTGCTTTCTGACTGGCAAAACTCCCTAATGAGAATAGCAACTGTCCGCCATTTTTTTTTCCCTCACTAAGTGAGAGATGCTGGCCCCCAGAGCTCCTCTATCAACCAAGCACCAGGTCGCACTTTTCAAGAGGCCCAAAATAAAAACAGCAGTAGTAACAGAAATTCGCAACACAGTGAGTGATATTTACATTTTTCCATCTTAGAAAAAAAGGCTTCTACAACTGAAAGTACTGGCGCTAGCACGGCCACGTCACCTGCTCAGTACTACTCCAAAGAAGCCCAGCTCTCATCCACTCTAGTCCCACTTATCCAGAACACACAAACAAAATAAACACAAGAATGTGTGCTCTTTTTTTTTTTTCAGAATCACTTTCTTTGATTGACTGCACACCGTGTGTCCCTGCCATATTCACTATGATCCACTCCCATATGTTCCCTGGCATCTTCCAACTGTGGCTTACAGTTTCAGCTACAGTGATCCTTACCTCACATCAATCGCGCTTAGCTGGTGATCCTTCTACAGATCGCTAGAACAGTAACCAACATACAATAAATCTCACCCTTTAAAAATTAAAAAATAAACCTTACCACAGTAACACTTCTGCCTTACTTCTGGGTGTCCTATACTGATTGCAATTTAAAAAGGTGGAAAAACTACCAGAAACAAATATCTGGCAAACAGTGCAGAGCCCTGTACTGGCCAATACAGTAGTTACTGGGACTACTTTACCAGCAAAGGACTAAAAGTGTAGTTCTAGTCATTTCTTATAGAATTACATTACGTTTTTCTGTAATCCTATAACAAATGACACCTGTAGCCCATTTTCTAAGTGCAATAATACCCTCCAGGGAGGGTGGTATGTTTAATACCGGATCTTCTAGGGGCTATAAGGTCCTCCGCCTGTGGCATCGGGCCTCATTACTCCTCTGGGCAGTCCGGTGTTGCCCAATACCGCCCACTCTGTCGGGTATTATTGCTTGCTTAATCATTTTGGTGCACTACCTAGTGAACATCCCCCAACTGGCTGGTACAATTGTAAACAGCAACAGAAAAGTGAATGGGTGTTACAAGTGGAAAAATCTGCCTGCCTCTAGTGTGAAATGTTCAGATGCAGTTACTGTACTTTAAGTTGTTACCAGATAAATACAATGCTGATGTACTTTTATATTAAGTGGGAAACTGGTTAAATGCATTGGATGCACAGTGCAAGGTTATCGGACTGCACACCACTTTTCAGTTATGATCTCAGATTAAGAGGCAGTACACCATCTTTGCTGAATTTGATGGATTATGTTCCCATAATGTACACGCGCTAAATCTAAATCTTAAATCTGGGAAGATTCAAGAAATTCATAACAGTAGGAACCCAAAGGCTGTAAAATTTGGGACTAAATTATTTTGCCTATAACTGATGCTTTGGCTACGCAAGAGAGGATAAATTTCCAAGTTAATCTTTATGCTGCATGGTAGCACAGTCAGAAGCAGATTAGAACATGGAAAATAACTCTCATTGCTCAGAAAAGGCACACAGAATGAATCATGCGCAGTTCTGCTGCTATATTCTATTCTATAGTGCTCAGTATTTTTCCAATCTATAGGAATGGGAGGGACCTTAGCAAAAAGAAGGAACCACTTTTCATTAGTACATGTTTGCACAGCATACTTACCTGCAGATATGATGGACCTAAATAATATCTGACTTTATATTACAATGGTATTATAGTACGTTAAGCTAGTGATTGAATTCTGCATTATGTACAGTATAACAAATAAGGATCCTGTTGTACTCTCACGGGTCATGCCAGAACATAGGCATTATATTGTCTACCGCACCGACCCAGTAAAGAAAAAATGAAATAAATTAAAGAGAGTAAATGGCACCATACTTTCTTTCATGACTGAATGATTAATTCAGATAAATATTCAGAATATCAGAGTACTACTGCGTGGGACGTAAATGCAACATTTCTTGGGCATTTCAAGAGAATGTGTTGGGATTCAGAAACAGATACTGTAGATTGTCAGTATAATGGAGTCAATTTACACCATTAACTGACTGGTTAAAATAATACTTCTACAATGTGTGGGGTTTTGTCCTGTCAGTAAAATGAAGCCCTCTAAAATGAATACTCAACAAAAAGAATAGACCTGTCAAAAGAATAAAAAGCGTACACTCAGGATGGTAAAATGTGAAGGCACTGACATGTGCTGAAATAATTGACCTATTAAATGAATAAATGTGTTGATCACCAGTTGTTGCCAGTGCTGTATGGCCAGTATGTCTCTCTCAAATAAATAACAGACAAACAAATAATGCTGATAAATGGATATATTAGCAGTGTGGTGAGGTGAGAAGTGTTCAGTGGGGACTCAATTGTAATTATTTGTGAATGGGAAAAGGGCAGAATTTCATGAATAATATCTTGACCTTGAGGGTTGTGTTTCCATTTCCATCACTTCCCTTGGAACACTGAAACCCTTCATTTTGATGTGTTTTGGATATTGTACTTCACACCTTTACTTTTTCAAGAGGTGGGTATGGTGTCCAAATTACACTTACTATACCTAATTTCCATTAGTTCTGGAAGGGGACAGGCCCTGTAGAAAGACAGGGGATGGTAGATCTAGGAAGGGTCTCAAATCATGACGGTAAGTAAGATAGTGGAGGATGCATAGAGGAAAATGCTGGCAGAGAGCTGTCCATTGACTGAGCAGTAGAGGTGACAGGAAGAAACAAACAGTGCTGGATTACTGAAATAAAGAGGCAATGCCTGTAGGAAAATGTCATTCTATGCTATTTGGATGAGAGAAGCAGCATCGAGTGCTTGACAGAAAGGAACAGTACAGGGTTCTTGGAAGAGGGAGATACAGTAGTTCAAGGTGCATGAAGTAAACAGTTTTATGAATGGTATTTGAAGGAGAGTGCTAGTCATGAATATCGACATACACACATATGAACATGCCAGCAGATAAAGGCCTTACCGTCTATTGAATCTGATTAAGTGTGCAGTCCCCAAAGTGTTTACAGAGGGAACTGCACTCTCCTCTTTTTCGTTCCATCCTCCCTCAACTTCCCCCTCTGCTCCACACTCACAGTCCTTCTACTCTCAACTTTCCCTTTAACCCTGTCCCATCTCTTTTTGAAGCTGTCCACTATTTTTAAGGCTACCATATCATCTGGCAGCTCATTCCACTTGGCCACCACCCTCTCAGTGAAAATGGGCTTCCTCATCTACCTTCTGGACCTTCACCTCCAACAGCTTTAGGCTATGCCCTCTGATTGTCTTGTTCTCGCTAAGGCTGAAGAGGCACTCAGTACTCACTCTGTTTATACCTTCAAGGTACTTGAAGGTCTCAATCATGTCTCCCCCTCTCCCTTCTTTCCTCTAGGGAGTACATGTTGAGCCCGCTGAGCCTCTCCTCATAGATGTTGCCCTGCTCTCCCTAGATCATCTTGGTTGCCCATCTCTGGACCATCTACAGCAATGACATCTTTAATATTTGAGCACCAATATGTTATGCTGCACTCCAGGTGTGGTCTTACCAGTAACTACTACTGTGGCAGAATAACCTCCACCTTCCTGGTGGTAATTCACCGAGTTATGCAGCCCAGCATATGATTCGCTTTCACTGTTGCTTTCCTTCAATGTGCAGAGTGTCTTTCAATTGTTTAACCAGGACAGACACACTAAGCTGAAAGCTTGTTTACAGGTGCAACCTGGGAGCACAGGGAAGTTAAGTGACTTGCTCAGGGTCACACAGTATGCAAGTGGGGGCTGTGGGATTCAAACCCAGGTCTCCAGATTTTCAGCTCAGAGCCTTAAACCACTGTACTATACTGCCTCCCATGTGTATCAGTTCATTTATGGTTATTGCTCCTAGGTTCTTTTCTTCCTGTGATCTGACTACCTGCACACCACTCAACCAGTATTTGGTCACTGGATTCATCCCCCACAAGTGCATTACTTTATACCTTTTAGCATTGAACTCAAGCTTCCAAATGCCAGACCACTTTTCTAGCCTAGCCGAGTCTTCACTGAGTTCCTGTCTTTTCCCTTTCATATCCACCATACCACAGAGCTTGGTGTTGTCCATGAAAAAGCAGATTTTACCAGTGATCCCATCTGTGATGTCACTTATGAAGATGTTAACACTGGACCAAGCAATCAGCCCTGTGGGACCTCACTGGTCACAGTCCTAACTCCTAAGAATTCTCCCTCAACTACCACCTTTTGGCTTCTGTCCTGCAACCAGCTTCATACCATCCCATGAGTTTGACCCATACCCACAGGTCTTCTAGCTTCCTGACCAGTGTCCTATGAGTGACCAAGCTGAAGGCCAAGGACATCAGCCATCTGGCCCTTGTCCACTGTCATTGTGACCCAACTGAAGCAGTCAATTATGTTAGTTTAGCGGGCTCTACCTGATATAAACCCATGTTGCCTCATGTCCTGGAGCCCATTTTCCTCCAGAAAGCCATCCAGTCTCTCTTTTAGGATGGTCTCCATAAACTAACCCACTACTGAGGTAAGGCTGACTGGCCTGTAGTTCCTTAGTTCATCTTTCGGTCCACTTTTATGGAGGGACATCATGTGCTGTTCTCCAGTTCTGGGGCATGTTTCCTGACTAAAGAGAGGTGTTAAACAGGTCTACTAGAACCTCTGCCCCTGTGTCTGAAGGAATGGAGTGTGGTGGTATATGAATGAAATGAGCAATTGGGGTTGGAGGATGGAGCAGTGCAGTGTCTTAACCAGTTAACTGTTGGGGTAGCTTGCATAACATGACACCATTTATACCAATGAGAATTCAGCTATGAAAGAAGGAGATTTCAGCAATCAGAGTTCAGCCATCACATCGACACAGAGATCCACTTCTTCATTTGCAGTTGCAGCAATTAACATGGTTGGATATTTTCTGAAATTTCTGTGATGTCTCTAGAGACAGCAGTACCACAGTAATGCCACCAGAGAAACTCTTTTTAAAACTATAGGAAATACTGTATATGGAAATCTCTGACCATGTCTATTTTAGCAAATGTGTA
Organism: Neoceratodus forsteri; assembly: GCA_016271365.2. NCBI lineage: Eukaryota > Metazoa > Chordata > Ceratodontiformes > Ceratodontidae > Neoceratodus > Neoceratodus forsteri. The sequence goes on from CM057456.1 coordinate 857,056,216, forward strand.
TGGAATTTGGTATATTTGTATGCTTACGCACTATAGTAAAAATAAGGAATGGTAGGTTAATATAACTGCATTACTAGAGATGGGGAGCTAAGATTGCAAAATAGCAACAGCCATGTTCCTGAAACTCTGCACCAACCCAGAGAATTTGAACATCTATATAGTGTTATTGGTAACCTGCCTGCTTTACTTCCAGTAAAATAATGCCCTCAAGTTTTCAAGCTTCTGGATGCAAAGTTTAAATAGACAAACATTCAAAGAAAATATGAATGGCAGATGGGTTTGTTTCACTGTGGTCAGCACTGCACTTCCAGCAGATACACCTGGCAAGCCTGCTCCCAGAAAATGGAGGTAGGGGAGCTCACTATGTGCCATCCACCCAATTGCCTACCACTACAGTGACCTCTTATCTGGTGATAAAATCCAAACAGCTCTCCACTATGATGCAGCACTCACAAGGTGCTGGTGTTGAAGCATACTTACTGCAAAGTCAGTCTTCCCCACTTCATGGCAAAAAGTACATTGGATTCACTGGGGAGAGCCATTGATAGATTGATTGAACAGAAAACTGTGACCCGAAGTCGACGCATTAAATCAAAAGAACTTTAGCAACTAAAGGTAAAGAGGGATGCAGAGAAGAAAAAGCTCAATGAACATATAGCAAAAAATGAAAAAAATGAAAATAACGTTAAAGCTCTGGAGGCTACATTACACGGGATCATAGTGGAAAACCATAATATGTCATGAAAATCAGAAACAAATGAAAATCTGCTATGATAGAACATCAGATTAGTTGGAATTTCTGATACTGTTGATGCTGATTGTTCAAACATTAGTAAAAGAAACACTTGTCTCTACATTCAGAGTCCCTCAGGATAATCCCCCATTACTGATTTGCATATTCAAGGTGCCAAAAAGATCTAGGAAAGTAACATAGCAACAAAAACAACTGTCCTGGCAACTTTTGCTTTTGACTCAGAACAGGACAATATCTTTAAATTAGGAAAACGTTGTGGAACATTGCAATATAAAAACAACAGCTACTATATATTCCCTTACTTTTGTTTCAAGACCCAGCTGAGATATCATAAGTTCCTGGATTACTGATGAGGTGTTGGAGATCGGAGAACGGTTCTCCCTGCTGCTTCCATTTAAGATTAAAATCATAAAAGATGGAAAAGCAAATATATTTTTAGAGGTTGATGAGTTGGTGGCATTTCTCCACACTCATTATTCACAGCAAGAAGTATCTGTCTCACCTATTGGATTGGACTTGGATATGATGCATAATATCGAGATGGACTTGTGAATGGTGATGAGTGACTTTTGGTCATTGCATAATTTCTTATAATTTTTTGTTCAAAATTGCTGCAGTATGGATTTGTCTTTTTTTTCTTATGATATAAAAATTGGGTTATTATCTGCATAAAGTTGGGAGGTACAATTTTGGAGAAGGTTTGATAATATGAAACTTGCAGTTGCTAGACTGTGGCAGCTTAAAAATATATTTTATTTTAATTGATTTCATGCCTCCTCCTCATTGATATGGTCTTTTTAATTACCCATATGTTTTATTCCTAACTTCTGTATATGATCCTGCTGGCTAGATCTAATTTCTTGCTATAATGTATTTCATAGTGGGTTCCAATCTAAATGTATGGTTCCATGTGATGATAGCAATCACTGAATGGCGATCCCTATTACAGCGAGTACATTATCACCAAAAAGCAATTCGATGATATGCACTTGCAGGTGACTGGACACACACAGTACTGTAAGTGTGTATGTGGGGGACTGTGCCCTCCTGCACTCCCCTGATTATGGATCCTCAACTCCAGGAGGGTGCATGTCAGGGAGGGGGCATAGCCTGGTTTAAAAGAAAATTGTGTCCCACAGCCATGGGAACAAGCAAAATGTTCGTGGTCCCCAACCCAGAACCTGTGACCTTCTCCATCAGAGCCAGCCGCACTACCCACCACACCACATGGTTGGCTAAGTAGAGCAGGCGCACTAGAAGGTAATAACCCTCTTACCTATCCCTCCAATTCCCCTTGCTATATTACCTTTCCTCTCACCCTTCCCTCTCCTCACAGTCGCACTCCTGGGTATTCCAGCAGGTCACTCATGATAATAACGCTCTCATATGGGTCGCCGTTTTGATGGTTGCCCATATGCCAGCACTATTGTCACAGTATACCAAATGTATTTTGTTGAAATGGAGCATTTTATTTGTAAACATATTATACAATCCTGACAAAAAACATTTAAATAACTGCATTACTTAGTCTCATACTCTGGTCTGAAAATATCTCCCACTGTTTTGCATTTGCTTTGTGTAGCTTTCTGTAGGTCTTCAAACTGTTGTTTAAATGAGGTCATGGCAGGATAAACATGTAAAGCCATGTTTATACTAATGTGATGTTTTGTTGCCATTTTAGCTTTCAAGTGTATTATGTTACATTGCAGCAGTTTGGGGCACATTCATTCACAGGAGCTCATCACTCCTGCAAGCAGTCATATACAGTAGGCAAAGAGGAATTTTTTTTTTCTGTCAGCACTTCAGGCAATGTTGTGGGGGGGGGCATCCACACAGGGGCAGAAAATACTCTTGCATTTTAGCTTACCACCACTAAAGTAGCTCATTAATTCAGTACTACCAACCTGGATCAGCTCCAGGTCCATTCATACTGCTCTGCCTGTTACAGAGCTACTATTATGCGCTGCACACAGTGAAGAAACAATTAAGTGTAAACATGTCTTTTAAGCAGCAGTGCAGGATAGCAGTAAGAATTGTGACCTCTTTTTTATTCTATTTTGGATTGCCCCTTATCTCCAGATTTGTATGATATCCTTTTTCCCTATTTGGAGTCTGCTTCACCACTGTTTTTTTTTTTCAGCTGAAATTGTAAAAGGAGTGCTCCTTTAAATATGGTTCAGACCAGGTTTTCATCAGTATTCTCAGGTGCTTTTAAATACTCATTGTTTAAGATCTCTTGTCTTGTGATTATAATGAACAAGCATTGTTACAACACAAAAATGGAGCACTCACCACCTAAATAACCATCTGATGTGTTTTGGATCCACCCAACCATTTATCAAAACCATTGATAAAGGACTGGGTGGATCCGAAACGCATCAGGCAAGCAAGTCTGTCCAGTACTGTCCAGTGAACTGATTGTCAATAAATGATAATGTAGAAATCAAACATTGATGCTTGGCATTCATTTTTATTTAGGTGGTGAGTGCTTGACTTTTGTGTTGTAGCCAGTTACCTTTTTGTTGTATTCACACCACCAGCCCTGTGCAAGATTTATTGTGTTTTAATGAACCAATATGCAGCAGATACTGCTCCCTGACCTCATGGGATAATAGGTGCACAAAAACACCCCTGTTCTTGGAATGAAAAAAATATTTAACTATCAGACCTAATTCCCTTGGGCTGTCTTCTTTTCTGTGCAAGTTGGACACCATTGACGTGGTACCAGTTGTCAGGCATAATCAACAAGCTACAGTTTTCTTGGACAAGGATCCATCCCTGTAAGGCACATATTCATTCTGAGTAGGGGATGCATTGCAAGTGGGGTGTGCTGGATGTCAACAAATAGAAATCTGTTAGACACAGATTATATAACAGGCAATTTTACAAGTGATGAATTTCTGCTATGGTCCTTCCAACAGGAGTAGTTGCTGCAGAGGAAAGGGCTTGCCCCTGTGCTATAGAAGCCTACATTGTAGTCTGACACCTCTCTAACTCCTAAGCTAGCCCTTCTAGCTTGCCATTCCTACCAGCACATCTATTGGCAGCTATCTTTGGCTTTTGCAGGGTGTCATGCTCCTCCCATCTCTCCACCAATGGATCATTGTGTGACTTCTGTGGCAACAAATGCCAAACACTGTGCTGTGCTAGAGCAATCCCAGCATACCTCTGGCCTGGGGGAGGGGCCAGATCCTTTTCTAGGCTTCCTCTAGCCTTTTCCAGTCCTGGGAACAGCCACAAAATGGCCAGCCTATAAGGGGGGGGCCTGCCCCTCCTCTGTCCTTCTGCCCTCTAACAACCCACCACCTCCAGGCCAGAAGAGGGGACCTACAGTATACCGTGCTGCCACCCATTTGATCAATCTCCCTCCACCCCTAGGTCCTCCAGCTTTTTTACCAGCCTCCAATGCACCATAGAGTAAAAAAAAAGCAAATTTACTGTCTGCCCTTCATCTAATACCTTAATGACCCAGTCAAAAAAATACAATTAGGTTGTTCTGACACAAAATTCCTGCCATAAAACTATGTTGCATGATGTCCTGCAGCCTGTTTTCTTCCAAGTATTTTACTAGGTTTCTATCACTATTGCTTTGATAGGCTTGCACACAATGGAGGTAAAGCTGACCGGCCTATAGTTATTTGGATCATCCTTGTCCCCTTCCTTGTGTATTGGGACTACATCTGCTAATCTGCAATCCCCTGGCACTGCCCCAGACTGCAATGAGTTATTAAAAAGTTGAGTCAAGGCTCAGCTAGTTCTGATGGTAGTTCCTTCAGAACTCTTGGGGGTAGTCCATCTTGGTCCAGTGTCTTATTCACCTTTAGGGCATCTAACCCTTTTCTCACTCTTTCAGCTTTGGGCCCTCTAACCCTTTTTCTTATTCTTTCAGCTTTAGGGCCTCTAACCCTTTTCTCACTGTTTTAGCTGTGATACCAACCCCATTAATTTTCTGTGCCCCTCAAGTTGCTTTAATCCCACTTTCCAGTAATGGACCACTGTGCTCAGCTGTGAACACTGAACTGTACTAGTTCTTTTGCTCATCATCCTCCACTACTCCACCTCCCTCTGCTAACCTGACAATCTCACTCCTACTCTTCTTTTTTCCCCTAATAATTCTAAAAACTCCTCCCCTCCCTTCACACTCTCTGCAATCCAGGGGTCTGTATCAGCCTTTACCTTTTTACTTCCACCTTCACTTCCTTCATTTTGGAGTGATACTCATCCTATTCCTTCTCCCTTTAGTCAATATATCTTATAAAGGACCTTCTTTTTTTCCTTTACAACTTTGTATAACCTCCATGTGAACCAGGTCAGTCTCTTACTTTTACTATGTTTGATGACTTTTTGGCACATGAATCAGTTGCCACCAGAATCAGCCTTTTAATCAATCCCTACTTCCTTTCAGCTACTTTGGTCTGGTCTATTTCCAATTATTTTTCTTTGACACTTTCCCTCATCTGGTTAAAATCTGCATATTTTAGGTCTATTACTACTGCCCTCAATGGAGGGAGATAGGTTACCCCTTAAAAGGTGAAATCACACAGTATTATGATTACTGGCCCCTAATGGTTCCTTGAGTATAACTTTACCATCTACATTTGAGTTAGTAATTATAGATCCAGGTAGTGCTCCTGACCAATCAAACTGCTCCTTTCTTCTGTGCATGAAGCACACATTCTGTGAACAGTGTCTCGTGTACAGCTGTCCTAGAAATGGACACATCTGAGTAAGGTTTAAAAACAAATAATATATTATTCATTGAGTTTGATCAATACTATATTAATACCACCACTGACACCCCTCTTACAGTTGTAAGACTGGTCTCACTTAGATACTTTTGAGTATTAGAATGACTTACCTTAGATTCATGGTTCTCATAACCTAAGAATGCCCATGAGACTACTCTTACAACTGTAAGAGTGGTCTTGGCAGCGGTATTAACATAAAGTATTAGGTCTAGCATGTTATCCTGCCTTGTAGATTCCCTGACTTGTTGAACCAACAAACAGTCTTGCAACATGTCAAGCACAGCTTGACTCTTAGTGCTTCTAGCTCCTGAGATATCTCAATTAATGTCCATCACATTATGGTCCCTGACTATAACTTCTTTCTCTTTTTCTACTCCCATCCTAATCTCGTCACATAATCCTCAGTCTCTCTTTCTTTCATCCTTGTTGCTGCTACACCACCCAAAATTCACATTTTACCTGCAGCCATAGTTAACTGCATCCAAAGTGACTCAACTCCCTCTCCTAATGTAATGACATTCATTAGGGGAGTGAACAAAAGCCTCATTGTGCCACCACCAGAAATGTATAGTCACAGACATCTGAGTTAGTCGCTGGGGTGAAGGAGAAGTTTCTCTGTCCTTTAAGTCACTATGCAGATCTGTCATTCATACTGTATATTAGTGCAGTAGGTGCACACATTGTACATACTAACATGCTGAATTACATCACCCACAGAGTTCTGCCGATGGTAGTGCCAGAGCACCTGGGGTTGGAGGCCTCCAATTTGGTGGTGAAACCTGTTGGATGGTCCAACCATCACATCATCAAGTTCAACTTCTTGGCTTCCCACTGTAGGTTGGCCCCTGTGGAGATGGTCCGATACTGCCCTTTACGGGGTTTGACCCCTGATGGCCTTATGGCAGTGTTGGACCTATCTGGAATTCCAGAGACAAGTGAGGGTCCAGAGAACCTTCTCCAGGCTTTTAATCGAGCAGTGGGGGGAGCTCTGGATGTCCTCGCTCCTTTCCCTTACTCTCTGCCCTCGGTCTCCATGGTTTGATGGGACCTTGAGGGAGATGAGGCAGGTAGGACAAAGGCTAGAGTGTGCTTGGCATAGATCTGGCTTAGATACTGACAAGCTTAGACTGATGGAACATTTTAAACTCTATCAGTCATCAATCTCAGTAAGAAGTCATAATTCCTGTCCAGGGAGTTTGCTTCCGCACAGAACTGATCAGCTCAGCTATTCCAAACTAGGGACAGACTGTGCAATCCAGCCTGTCTACGTGTTTGGAAAGCCTTGTCACAAGTGGAGTGCGATGAGTTTGCTCATTTCTTTGCTGATAAGGTTGCCGACATCAGGTCAGAGATTCGCTTATTGTGCTCTATGGGGGTTATTGGTGGTCGGAGTGAGGCCACGGCTCTGCCGTTTTGTTGGGCCAATTTTGACCAACCAGCAATCGAGGATATCATGTGGCTTCTCCAGAGTATGAGTCCAACTTGCTGTAGTTTAGACCCAGGCCCTACTTGCCTTTTAATAGGGTGTGTAGCTGTGATCAGCCTGGTCCTAGCAGATTTAATTTGGTGTTCATTGGAGTCGGGGGAGTTTACCAGCTCTCTGAAGGAGGCTGTGGTTACCCTGTCTTCTCAAGAAACCATCTCTTGACCCAGATTTTCCTGCAAACTACAGACCTATCTCTAACCTTCCCTTTATAGGGAAAGTTTTTGAGAAAGTTGTTGCACAACAGTTGGAGAACCATCTTACTATCCATGCTATCCATGATCCTCTCCAATCTGGTTTCCATAAGAGACATAGTACTGAGACTGCTCTGGTTCAGGTACTCAGTGATCTCCTGATGGCTAGAGATCAGAAGTGCCGTTCCATTTTTGCCCTTCTGGATCTCTCTCTTCAGCTTTTGACACCATGGACCATGGGGTACTTCTCAATCACCTGCAGTTCACTTGTGGCCTGTCAGGTACAGTCCTCAGATGGTTCCATTCCTTTCTCACTGGCAGGTTACAGAGGGTAGTATCAGGGCTTTTTTCCTCTGATGCCTACTCCCTGCCTTGTGGGGTCCTGCAGGGTTCAGTGTTGTCTCCCATGTTGTTTGCGGTGTATATGCTTCCACAGGGAGACATTGTAAGGTGGTATGGATTTTGAGTTTTCACTGCTATGCAGATGATACACAGCTGTACCTGTCTTTTGTGCCTGACTAGGATAGTGCGCTCTCTGTTTTTTCTGTCTCAGTGAAATCCAAGACTGGATGAATTCCAGTTGGCTGAAATTGAATCCCAACAAGACAGAGGTGTTAGTAGTGCACCCAGGCTGCCTGACAGAGGGGTCGGTTGCTGGGCGGCCATCCGGACTTTGGCTTGGGGGCTCCCAGCTACTGACCTCTGAATGGGTATGGAATCAGGGGATGATATTTGACGATGGGCTGACACTTCATTCTCGGGTGTCAGCTGTGGTCAAATCCTCTTTTTATTATCTGAGGAATATTGCCTGGATTAGACACCTTGTTCTTTCTGACAACCTTCCAACTTTGTTCCATGCTTTTGTGACCTTGTGTCTTGACAACTGTAACTCCCTATACCTAGGGCTTTCTGGGGTTGATATCTGCCACTTGAAGCTAGTGCAGAATGCTGAGGCCAGGTTAGTGTCTAGGACAGGTCGATCCAGTCATATTTCACCTGTGATGTGTGCTCTGCACTGGCTGCCTGTTCAGTGGCAGATCACCTTTAAAGTTGGCTTGTTGACTTTTAGAGCCCTACACGGTCTAGGTCCAAGTTACCTACAAGTGCTTCTGAGTCCCTACTGTCCCCTCAGACCGCTCTGCTCAACTGACGAGGGATTGCTAGAGACTCCCAGGGTGCGTTTGAAGACCTCAGGGGCTCAGGCTTTTGCATTTGCTGCTCCCTCCATGTGGAATACTCTACCTCATTGGGTACGAGAGTGTGAGACAGTGGAGAGCTTCAAAACTTTGTTAAAAACATATTTATTTGAGCCAGCCCAGTGGCACTGAGGGTTGAGGTGCTGGACGCCACACCTCGGGACATGCCGGTGACCCGGGTTCGGGAACGATCCCGGGTTGCTGGAGGTCGGCAGGAGAGGGAGACTATTGAGCATCTGGAGGACAACTCTCCTCTCCCAGGCAGGGACAGGGATTCCTGTTCGTCACTCAGCTGACCTCTGGCGGAAGCTGGAGACACAGCAAGTGCTGAGCGTAGTGAAGTGGCAGGGAGTGGCAGACGTTGGTAGCAATGCCTTGACGTCAGAGCACCAGCTACTCCCCAGAACAGGGGAAAATGCCCTTCAGCTCTGGCAGAGATGGAGCACCAGAGCTTGCCCACAATATGCGGCCACCCACCTGACACCCTCCCGACCGATGCTGCCAGAGGAATTTGAAATGTTGGGGCCCACCTTGTCCCAACCCAGGGGGTAAACCGAGGCTATATGGGTGATAAAGGACTGACCAGGCAGGAGCGGACCACAGTGGGATGACTTCTAGGTGCTCCCGAGGAAGACCGGAGCTGATGGGAGAAGAAGGAAAAAAATGGAAGTATAAAAAAAAAAAATGTTTATTTTAATGTGCCTTTCCTGATTTTTAGTAATTGTAACTGTATATTTTAATTATTTTAACTGTCTTATTTGTGGATGTTTGTTTTATAAATTGTACAGCGCTTTGATAGATTCTGATATTGAGCTATATAAATAAATTTATTAATATTACATGCAGCTATGCCATTGTCAGAACTCATCAGAAGCAGAACTGTCACCATAGTGCAAGCACCATATACCCAGCCCTTATCTTTTGACCTGTTATGGGCTTTGAAGATTTTAATTTTTCATCTTGCTCACCATCAATCCCTGATGGTTCAGTAGATTATCTCCACCATCTCATTTCACCCCAATATCTCCCTGCCATCCAGCAGAAACACCTCCTTATCCCCTTTCCCTACTGCTGCATGTCCTTCTGTCAAGTCATTCACATATCACATTCCATTACCAGCACCACTGCAACAAGTAGTAGCTTTGCAACACTCTTTCTACCTATTGGCAGTACAGATTGGTGAAGTTGCTGAAATTCACTTCACAAAGTAATCCACAAAGTTTGTAGAATTCAGAGTATGAATTTGCAAAGTTTGCACTTCATCAAGTGGCCAGGATTCACCCACAAAGTGGCTAGTTCATGGAAAGAAACAGCTTCTTTGCAGTGGAACTTTGTGAATTTTGGCAAAGTCAAAGTTGCTGAGACCAATGGAAACTCTATGAAACTTTGCGAAGGCAAATTTAGGTCACTTCTTGATATTTTCTCTAACAAAGATTCAACTGGCTCTACCTCTAGTCAGCAGTTATACAGGCAGTGAGCATCACACAACTCTGTATCTACCTGAGCAGGATGACTATACTTCAGGCATGTAAGAGCCATTTGCATGATGGATCCCCCTTCCCTCCCATGGTCAAAATGTTATTAGTGGTCATACTGTACATTGATGAGCTTGCAATACATTTGTGCTTAGCACAAAGGTTGCTTGTAAGGGACTTTAGCCAAGTCATCACTGTAACCACATAGTGACAGCAGTTTTCAACAGTATATGAGGCCTCAAGCATCTCTGTCTCAGTGTAGTACAAAAACAGAAGATGGTACAGGGCCAGCAGGGGAAGACATATGAGCAAAGACTGGTTAGTTGAAACATGTATTTGCTGGAGGCCAAGAGGGAGAAGAGCAGCAAGATTAAGACATTTAGATGCATAAAAGGCATAAATAAAGTGGACTCAAGTGAACTGTTTGAACAATGGCAATACGACCACTAGGGGGAGCAGCAGCAAATTAGAAGCGGTAGGTTCATGAGGGTTGCTAGGAAGTACTATTTTATGGAAAGAGTGGTGGAGAGGTACAGTAAGCTCCCAGAGATGCTAGTTAATACAAACATTGTGGAGAGCTTCAAAAAGGGATAAGGCAGGCATAAAGGGCTAGTGAGGGGAGAAGGGGAGAGGTTGAACATAAACCTATAAAAGGCATGTACCTCCATGGTGGCAGACTTGATAGACAGCAAGGCCTTCTGCTGCTGGCACATAGAAACATAAAAATTGTCAGCAGATAAGGCCTGCTTGGCCCATCCAGTCTGCTCATTTTTTCCCTGCCTTTACTTTCTCCACAGACCCTACCTGATATAACATCCCCCTAGTTTCCCAACTAAGATTCCCTTGTATTTATCCCATGCATGCCTGAAGTCTACCACTATTTTCACCATCACTCCCTCCACTGGAAGATCGTTCTAAGCATCTACCACTCTTCGAGTAAGGAAGTACTTCCTCACAACCCTTCCAAATTTTCCCCTTCCAGCTTCATTGCATGTCACCTTATTCTTGTACATCTCCCCCTATTAAAAATACTCCTCTTCTGTGCCTCATTCAACCCAGTAAGGTATTCAAAGGTATCTATCATATCTCCCTCTCCCTCCTTTCTTCTAGGATGTAGATAATGAGATCCTTTAGTTTCTCCTCATAGGGCTTATGGTGAAGCATCTGCACCATTTTTGTTGCTCTCTTCTGGACAGCCTCCACCCTGTCTATGACCTTCTTGAGAGGTGGTCTCCAGAACTGGATGCAGTACTCCAGGTGTGGTGTCACCAATGATCTATACAGTGGCAATATCACCTCCCTCCTTGTACTGGCCCTACCTAGTGCCCTGTCACACTGTTTTGCCACCTCGTGGTCATCAGATATGACTACTCACAGGTTTCTTTACTGTTTGGTGACCATCAGTACCTCTCCCCCCATATTATACTCTGTCTCTGTGTTTCTGGGCCCTTGATGCATTATTTCGCATTTTTTCACATTGAAACCCAGTTGCTATACCCTTGATCACACCTCTAGTTTTTCCAGGTCTCTGCATACTCTCTCAACCTGCTCTGGGGTGTCAACCCAATTGCAGATGTTGGTGTCATCTGCAAAGCAGCATATCTACCCTTCCAGCTGTTCTGAAGTGTCACTTATAAAACATTAAAATGGACTAACCCAGTACTGAACCCTGAGTTAGCTCAATAGTTACTCTCCCCTCCCCAGAGTGAGTGCCATTTACCACCACCCTCTGTCACCTATCAACCAATTATGTACTCAATTTACCTTCTTAGCACCCACTCCCACACTACCCTATTTTCTAATGAACCTTCTATGTGGTATGGTGTGGAAGGCCTTGCTGAAGTCTAAGTAGGCCATGTCCACCACCCAATCCTGATCTATTTCCCTGGTATCCCAATCAAAGAACTCTATCTGGTTCATCTTAAATTACCTCTCTTCAGTAAATCCATGCTCCCTTGGGTCTTATTACTCCACAATCCTTTCCTTCAAAAGTGACTCCATTAGCTTCCACTAATGTCAGATGGACTGGACTATAGTAGATAACCTCCTCTCCTTGCTACCACTTGTATAAAGTGGTGCTGCATATGCCCTCCTCCAGGCCTCTGAAACCACACCTGTTTCCAGTGAGTTGTTGAATAGGGCTGTCAGAGTTGCAGCCAGTACCTCCCTAAGTTATTTCAACACTGTTGTATGTATCCCATCTAGCACCATAGCTTTGCCCTTATTCAAATTTGCAAGTCATTTCAGTACTCTGTCCTCTGTAAATGGGCTTTTGTCTGCCTCCCTCCCCGAAGTGTTCTTTCTCCCTTAATGTGGTCCTTCTCCTTTCCCTTCCACCAGTAAGAACAAACAGAAATATCTGTTCAGGATACCTGCTTTTTTCTGATCCTCCTCTGCACAGTCCTCCCTGCCCTCTTTAATCTCACAATCCCTCCCTTCTCTTCCACTTCTCACTTATGTACCTAAAAAGGATCTTGTCCCCTTTAGTTACCACTTAGGCTATCCTTTCCTCAGTGTGTGCCTTTGCACTCCTCACTGTTCTCACATCTTCCCTCTACCTTTTCTGGTACACTTCCCTGTCCTCTCCCCTCTGCATCTCTTTGTACCTTCTGAATGCTACCCTTCTAGCCTTAACCTTTTTAGCTACTTCCCTCGAGAACCATAGCAGTCTGTTTTTATGTTTGCTTGCACACATGTGCAAGAAACATAGTGCCACCATGCGAGAATTCATAGGTGCCTCCCCCACTTCCAATGTCCTGCTGCTTTTTGCAGGTGCAGCCACACCCCACCAATGAATGTTGGAGCTGTCTATGACAGCCCTTCAGATTACAGCTGTATGTATACAGTTGAGGCAAAAACACTGCAATCAACGGTGGTATCGTGAGTAATTTGCATACTGCCACCGGGTAGTATGCAAAGTGCCTACATGTCAGCACTGCATTGAATCAGCTGTCATAGACAGCTCCATCCCCATAACAAGTAGCACACTGGGAGCCCACCCCAGTGTGCTCATGCACTCCCCCCCCGCCACACACACACACACACACTGTACGGCTGACGGGGGTGCCCAATTCCCCCTGTCGGCTCTGCTGTGCTCCCCCAACAGAGTTCCGGGTGACATGCTGGGAGCCCACCCCAGCATGGCAACAGTTCCGTAAGGCCGACAGGGGTGCCCAATCCCCATCATCTTCACAGTATCCCCCTCTCAACAGACTTCCAGGTGCCACACTGGGAGCCCACCCCAGCATGGCAACAGTCCGTATGGCCGACAGGGGTGCCCAATCCCCATTGGTGCCACTGCCCCTGAAGCAGCCTTCCTGCTGCCATGCTGGGAGCCCACCCCAGTGTGGCAAAAGTCCTGCATCATCTTGAAAAAAAAACATGCCCAGTAAGAAAAAACGGTCCTCGCTGCCTGTCTTGACACCCCACCCGGCTCACCCTCTGCGCACCCCACCTCCCCCACACCCCCCACCTCGCCCCATAGTTACCTCCAGAGGTTGGTGCAATGATCTTCAGTGGATTGGGGACACGTCTGCACTCTTCAAAGTTAACCGTGAACTGAGGAAATGCCGGTAAGCTGTATAATGGAATAAATAGGGTTTTTTCAACTTTGATACATATCTCAGGCATTTTTGGGAATTTTTTCACCAAATTTTCAACATGGGGTTCTTGGGACCCCACCTTATGAATTCTGGCACTGTCATTTTGTTATTCAGTCCCAAAAGGTGATTTCGTGGTCACTGTGTGGAACCACCTTTCGGGACCGATTTACGAAACGACAGTGTCACAGTTCATGAGGTAGGCCAACAAAAACCCTGTGTTGAAAATGTGGTGAAAAAATTCCCAAAAATGACTGTTTTACAAGTGTGCATTGCGCAGTTACTACGCATGCTCGTAAGTTCGCAAATTTTTTATATTTTCACTCCAGATTTTCAACACTGTCATTTTACCACACCTCCTTATGAGCAGTACAGCTGCCATTTTTCACGTCTCACTCAAAATGTGTTTCCATGCATGTAGTGCACAATGGTGCAGTCGGTGTGCGAAATCAATGTTTGGGACAGATTAAGAAAATCACTGTGACACTGTTCATGAGCAGAGGTCTTAAAATGGCTATGTTAAAAATTTGGTGACAAAAGTCCTTAAAATGACTGTGTTATGAGCGAGCATTGCGCAGTTTCCACACACCCTTGTAAGTTCATGAATTTGTAATATTTTCAGTCCAGATTTTCACCACTGGCATTTTTCTACACTTCCTTATGAACAGTACAGCTGTCATTTTTCACACCATGACCGAAATGTGTTTTCGCACTTCCAGCACAGAAATGCATGGTCGTTGTGGGAAATCACTGTTTGGGACATATTAACAAAATCACAGTGACACTGTTCATGAATGGAGCTCCCAAAATCCCTGTGCTGACAATCAGCTGTAAAAATTCCCCAAACTAATTACATTATGGGTGTGCGCTGCGCATTTTCTATGCACGCTCATGACTTCACCAGTTTTTTTAGTATTTTCACTGCAGATTTTCAACGTTGCCATTTTTTACACCTCCCCATGAACAGTACAGCTGATATTTTTCACATCCTGTTCGAAATGTGTTTTCACACCTGTGGTGCCAAATGGCGTAGTCGCTGTGCAAAATCAGCTTCCGGCTAATGAACTGATATTGCCACTGTTGATAAGGTGTGGGGGGGGTCACAAAAGACTCATGTTGAAAATTTGGAGTGAAAATACCAATGAATGCCTGAGGCTTTAGGGTTTACGACCATAACACCCCACCCTGTAGAGACTGACAGGCATTGGGGTGTGACTTGGGATTGTCGCCTGTAATGCTCATACCATTCCACCCCCACCCACACCCTGCAGCCAGTGAGAGGCATCAAGGTGCGCCTTGGACTCTTCTGCCCCAAAGTTCTCCCCATTCTCCTATACTGCATCCATCTCACTGTATTTCCTGATGGAATGGGGTGAACATAAGGGCCAAAGACCCCAAGGCACACCGTGACACTTGTCAGTGTCTACAGGGTAGGGTGTGGTGAAATGGTGTGGCCGTTATGCCTGATGATCCAAAGGCACACCCCAATGCCTATCACTCTCTGAAGGGTGGTGGTTGGGTTGGCTTTAGTTCAATACATCACTGCCATTCCTATTATGCAGCTCTGTAACTCCTACACTACCAATGCCAATGCCAGCAAGCAAACATTCTGCATTGACAAATGCTTGTTTTTGTTTGTTTTTGCTCACATAGAGGTTTGTTGCCTGCACTATGCTTTCACATGTCTATGTTTCAAGTAGGAACAGACAAAAATCAGTTTGTGTGAAGAAATCATCAAAAAATAGCTAATGTCAGTGACAAGGAGGGAGAGTGAGAAGACAGAGGGAGAGAGCTGAACAAATGGAAGAGAAGCAAGAAAAAAAGGAAATAAAAAAGCAGCCTTATCTAAAGGACTAGAACCGGCAGATTATGTCTTGGGGCAATAGGCAGGAAAGTAAAAAAAAAATTCTAATTATTTTAAAGACTTTTTTGCTGTGAGGTGTTATGATAAAGAGGGACTGTAATGGTCCTGTATGAAGTCAAGGAATTCTAAAACATTTTCTGCCTATGTGCATGATATGGAGCTGTGGCTCTCCTGACTTCTTATTCTGCATTTAAGTTAGCTTTATTAATAATCAGAACTAATAAGAATCAAAGCAACCTCTTTGCTGATGTGAGTTCTTATAGGAGAACGGCACTGAACCTGTATGCCATTTTTCCATGTAAAAGTCAATTTTTAAACACTGGCTTAAATTTTTGTACTGCTAAATTTTTACAGAGTATTTAATTATTCTAATGGGTATTTCCAAGTCATGCATAAGTATTAAATACCATTTTAGAACTGCGTGATGTAGTTTATGTCCCTTAATCAGCTCTTCCATCGTTGGCACAATGCAACTATGTTCTATTGTACAATGGGCTTTCAAGTTGAAGAATCTGATTGACTGGAACCTTTCTGGCATTGTAAATCATAGAAAGACCAGTGCAAAAGGTGCCAGTTAGCCACATCTGCAATCACCCGGTTTTTTAAATCAATCCAACCCCCCAAACATCAAAGCTGTAAAACCACCATATTGACTCCCCACTAAACCACTGAACAGCAGGAAAATGAAAGTCTCCCCCAAAACTACCTGCTAGCAAAAACAAGTCTTATTTGTACTTTGTTTAAAAACTCAATTTTCTCCCTTTGACTTTCTTAAGCTTCACATACAAATGGACAACCGGAGACGCAGTCATGCAGTAGCGGACACACTAAATCACTTCTACTTGGCCAGTGAGAGGCAGTCACAGAAGAGAGCAGCTTATTAATTACGCCACCAGATGTTGCCTTGACCAGGTATAGGATGGCGAAGAGAACGGCGAGTAGAAGAACCAGCAGATATACTAATGTAGACCTTATGTTGGCCGTCCTTGCTGCAGTGTCTGTCTGAAGCTGAACTCTCAACTCTCAGCAGCAGGAAAAAAAAATAATTTAAACTGACTACCGAAAAAAAATTTAAGTGACTATTTGAAAAACTTGACAGTTGGAAAACTAGACAATTTTTTCCTGGTGTAAGAATACATTAAATAAAACTAATTTAAAATGCCAAAAAACTGTTTTTTCTTTATTTGTGATACAAAAAGTGAAAAGAAACATTGTATAAGTGCAATAAAACACTCCAGGGTGTGGGTTATTCTGGGATTAACTCCCTTCTGGTGTGGTTTGGTCACAAGGCTGCAAACTACACCAGGCATGTTTAAATCCCAGTATAACTCACACCCTATCTTGGTTTATTGCTTAATTTTAGAACTCTGTGGCTAAGAAGGACATAAAGTACATCATATAGTTCCAAATGGCACTTAACATCACAGTCCAAGTCAGAAACACCAACTGTGTTCACTAAAAGGACTTTATGGAGGGAACAATAATAGAATTAGAATCAGTACTTAAAAAAAACAGCTGCCACTTGGGGGAAATGGTTTACAAGTTCAGTATGGTTCGCCTTTAATAGTCAGAATCAGAACCTTCTTTGCTACTGCCAGTCTTAGGGTCTAACACTACTGCTATCCAGAACCGCTAAGGCACTCTTGGAAACTAGACAGTAATGTACATCAAATGAAGCTATCACTGTGTGAAAATTTCTGTATAAATAAGTGAAACTGAGTCTGTAGCTGTGTGATATTACTATAACATTTTTGGTTGAGACAGTAAAGCAAAACAAAAGAATTTGGTTTAGTGCATTTCATAAGCACTGTAATCCCATGCACTTTACAAGTAATGAACAGTTGCAACAAATGGATTTTCAACAGGCTAAATGCAGATGCAAATGTATGCTCTGCTTGCATCTGCATCCACCTGATGGCATCCAGGCAGTCCTGCTGCTATTTTCAAAATTTGAATCTATTTATGACAAAAGTAACAATCTGTGGTAAAAATGTATATAGTTGTGAGTTGTGTCCTGTTTGGATGCACATGTGTCTTGTTTTGGATGTGCAGGAAGTCTTCAGCTATTAGTTAGTGCTTAGAAAAAATACTTTTTGAAGAATTGCACCAATGTTTCTGAAATTTTGCACAATTTTTCAGATTAAAACAATGTGTTGAAAATGGGTGATTCAGGGAAATTACACATATTTTAATAGTACATTTAAAAAAATGTGCAGTTTAGAAATATTGCACTATTTGCTGAAATGGCCATTTTTAACCACTCATATTTTTTTAAATGAGCAATTTGGGACACAGTAGCACTAATTGAATACAAAATCATTGGAAAAATAACACCAGATTTTGGCATAATCTTGAAAAATTCAAGTGATTATGAAATCATCAATTTATTGTAATTTTTCAAGTGTAATACTAATTTCACCCAGCACTAATGCAGGTTGATCATCTAATTGCTAGTCTAACTGTCTGGACATGTGTCTGTTTCATTAATAGCAGTGGGCATATGTTGGACAGATCCCTTTGCCCAAGGTGCATATGCACAGAGAGGATATGTTGAGATTTAGAACAGTTATGAGAAGCACAGAGACATTAAGTACAAAGGTACTGAAGAGTGGTAGTCACGGGTCAGCACAGGGAGGTTAAGCAATGTGCTCCAGGCTACCAAGTGAGTAAGTGAATGTAGTTGCTTTCAAACTTTAGATGCCTGTATAATTTAAGGTATCTTCTGGATGCCTGACAATGGCAAGTTTAGGGCAGGAGTGTTCTTTTTTTCTAGAGCAGATGAGATATCTGTGTCATTATTCTGATAAATTATCCCAGACTATATGAACAACATGATTAATTATCTGGAGTTATCCTTTGAGATTGTAATTGCTCAGACAGTTTATTAACTGCAGTGTCCAACCTCAAGTAGAATCCTCAGTTACCCAGAAGTTGACCTTGTCCTGGGGAGATCCAATCCAGAGAATATTTCAGTATAATTTTGGGCCTATTTAGAATTGATTATCTGCTATCTGGGTTTTGTTTGTTTCAGCCAAATGGGCCACTAATAAGTTACATTGATTGTTATGAGCTGAATTTAGTGGTAAAGTAGCAACAAAAGTATGTGCTGTCACACGATGGTTAGGGTTGACAGGGCAGTTAACAGGTACTGTATCTCAGGTAAGGGTAGTACTGTACTATAGTAGGACGAGAATTTGCCACCAGTGTAGCTTTGTTATCAGAAAAAGCTGCATGGAAGGAGGAGTAACAGATTTCACAAAGAGGAGGAGGATGAAAAGTATTTGTTGAGCACAGCTATGGTGCACCCAGAGTCCTTCAGAAATAAAGTCTATAACTGATCCTTCCTTATTGGAAATCACACATCAACAAATTCAGATAGTATATGTGCTGTGAACTCATGAAATGCATCATTAGAGACAAAAGAGACGTAGTAAAGGTTTGTGGCACAAACATTTAACACTTTCATAAAAAACAGTATGATGCAAACATGGTGGTGATTAGTTTATTTATGTTATTAAAATTCATGTTTGTATTTATTCCTGTTTTTAATATTATTGTTTATATTAGTATATCATTTTGGTATTCACTAGTAGAGATGCAGTGAATTTAAATTCCGTTGGTGAAGTGAACACAAAGTGGGCACTTCACATTGCTACTCCGCTACATGGAGTGGGCAATGCAAAGTGCTCACTCCACCTTGTCATTACCACTTCACGGTAAGGCAGAATGGCAATGCGAAGTAAGGCAAAGTCATTGCTTTTAATGGACTTTGCGTTCCTCATTATGATTCTAAGTGATCCACTTGGTGTTTCAGATTTGGCAGCCCCCCCTCAACACATCACCTGGCTTACAGTACTGTAAGTCACATGCTCTTTAGCTAGGCAGGAAGGAAGTGAGTCATACAAACAGACACTTTTACTTTCTCCTGTGCAGACGGAGAGAGAGGGGTGTGTTTTGTGACTGCTGATACTTTGAGATCAGAGCGAGGAGGAGATTTAAACTTTGATTTAGACCCAACAGCTTTTATAAAAGCTACATTTTTTGTCTTTTCTGTACTGTTTTTTATTTAATTTGTTCTTTCTGTAAATTTAATTTTTCTTACCTTTATAAGTAGTTAGTTGTTTGTCCCCCCACCCAGAAGCAGGACCAGCACCACCTCCTGTCCTGACACTGAGGCAGTTGAACCACCACCACCACCACCACTAAGTCCAGCACCAGGTCCTTTGGAGCAGGATGTGCCTGTTTCCGCAGGCCAAGGTGTGGATTCCATCCCTGTTCAGCACCATGACCAGTCAGCTGCCAGTTCATCTGGCCCTCCCCTGCCTGTGCCAGTCCTCCTCGCACCTCCTTTGTTTGGTAGTTTTTTGACTATGTCGGGGGGACAGCAGTGTGGTCAAGTGCCGCCTATGTGAGGTGGAGGTGCACCGTGGCCCCAGGGGACTCACCTGGGGACTGGGGGCCAGCACACCCATATGCTCAATCACCACCAGTTGGAGTGGCAGGCTGCCACAGAATGGACCATGCCTGCACCTGTTGGCCATTCTGTGGCAGAGGATGCAGCTGTGCATGGTGGCATCCCTAAGAAGAGGAGGGCCACAACAGCACCTGCTGCTCCACCAGCACCCCCACCACCACCATCACCACCAGCAGGTCAGCTTGTAGAATGTGTGGACACCAGAGAACTGCATATAACACAGGCTGACTTGACAGCTCTCTGGAGTGCTGTTGAGGAGAACAATGAGAGGGTGAGTGCTGTGGAGCAGCAGCTGGATCGCATAGAGGGACATCAGTTGCAAATTATGTCCAATGCTGGAACTGCTGCTGAATCATAATAGGATCCCACATTAGTTTTTTTTTCCTCACACCATGTGCCCCACACACCTTCCTTGCTGTGTTATAAAACGTATTCCTCCACCATCCCCAACCCTTGCATGTAATTATGCCCTTTTTTGTTGTCTTCCATATGCGTGACACTTTGTATTCTGAGCAGTGCAAGTATACTGTGCTAAACTGCATGTGTGCAGTCAGTCTTCTTTCCAGTCTGTGTATGTACTGCAGACACTGTCCAAATCCCTGACTTAAAAACACTTATTAATGAGTACAATGGTGTTAAGGTGAAGCCTGGAGAGATACTACAAAACAGGCTTACAATACATCCAAGTAACTAGTAAAAAAATTAATAGTCAAAAACAAGTAAAATTACTCAGACTTGCACCTGGGAGCTGTGCTCGGCATAAAACAAGTAACATATAAAACATTAGATTGCCAGCACCAGCTTAATACTGCCACTCTCCACACTGTAAAGTCAATCTGGAGTAGCCATAAGTGGAAAAAGGAAGCACATACAACTGCATAAAGTGCTAAAAGTGCTTCATTTTATTCCTGCACATAAATGCACCCTGCTTCCATCCACGCTGTCTCCAAATGAAACAGTGCAGTCCCTAATGCGTTTCACACCCCCTGGCACTTCATCATAGGAATAGCAAGTCAGAGCAGATTGTCTCCTACAGCTTCATACACACACTACCCCAAACTGAGGCTGTGCAGAACAATCTAGAGCCCACGTGACCTGAAATCCCATGAATTACTGCAAAATTCACCTTTGGAGCTTAAAAACAAGGCAAAGTGAGGCAGAGTACATTGTTTTCAATGTACTTCGCCTTAAGAATTGGTGGAGTAGTGGTTTGGGAAGGCAGAGTAATGCAAAGTCATTGTTTTCAATGGACTTTGCGTTACCCATTATAACGTGATGTTCTCTGCTTCGTGTTGCGCAGCACACCGCAAATTCACCTTCACTCCGCGAATCACTTCACGGAGCGAATTGGGGCCACTTCGCCCACCACTATTCACTAGTAGCATGAATGTGACCACATGTGACCACATAATTGATATATTAAAGCATTTTACCAGGGAAAAAGTATTCTGAGCACTAAATAGATCATTTCCAGATGTGTCCTCGGGGAAAGGGGAGAGGAAAACATAAGAACATTCTAAAAAGATATATACAATTGCACAGGCTGACATACAGAAAATATAATAAGTACAGAGGTGGATTAAATATACAGAATGTAACAGAAATATGTAGGTTTATACAAAAAGTGCAATATACAGTGGTAGCAGTTTGGTAACATGATTCATACAATGTTCAAGTATCTGAATACAATAAGTGCAAAATACAGTCACAGTAGTTATGACAAGTGGTTGAAGAAAACAATAATGTAGTAGGGGCCCCAGTGAAGAACACTGTAACAGTGAAGAAGACATGGATTGTGTCATGCTATGACAGTTGACTGAAGTGTGTAATGACTCAGTATAGTTACAGTGAAGTATGAAATTACATATCTTCCTGAACTGGGACTAACACTGTCTGCTCATGTAAAAACATTAATCAAAATCTGGGAGTTGTTTACAGATTGAACAACTATTTTTCATTTGAAACTCATAAAGCCATTGCTACTGGTTCCTTGTTACCACATTTTGTTTTGGTTTTAGTGCAAAGGAGTGTAAGAGTGTAACAATATATTAGTTGTTTATAATATGTGTTGCTTTGTTTTATTGGCTGAACAGTGCACCCATCACTGTTTGTTATATTCTAAGTTAGGCTAGCTGTCTGCTACCCTGAGGACTGAGTATGTTTTTGGATGTCAAGTTTTCAAAACTGTTTTCTCACCTGTCCTCTCTGCATTGTTGGATTTAATTGCTATTGGGAAAAATCTTGTTAGTTTACATTCACTGCATGGCATCCTGGTCCAAAAGAAACTTCATGAGACAAATGCTGGGGCATGTGCTTTTTCAGTTTCTCCTCCCTCTCTTTGGAATAATGAATCAGAGTCTCTTCACATATCTTGCTACTCTGCTGTTTTAAAAATAATTTTAAGCAATATCCTCATACTCAATATCAGTGCAAATGTATACCTTAAGCCTAGCCTCAGATCAGCAGAAGGATTAGAATATGTAGTGCCCAGATTTAATACTGAACTAGAGAGGGGTTATTTTATACATAAGCGGCCAGTGACTTGGAATAAACTATGAATCTGTTTTAGATTAGCTGATAAAAAGTCCAGGTGGAAAAAATATAAAAGCATGTGACTAATGCCCGTAAAGTAATGAGCAGTGTGAGTTTAGATTAGCTTAGTGTGCACTTTATGGGCTAATGAATTTTTATTGTATGCATTGTACAAATATATAAATTGTATGTATTGTATAAATTAACAAACCTCTATGTATGTCATGGTAAATATTGAGTCTATTGTATTTTTGCATGTCTAAAGCGTTTTCGTAAAGTACTAATATAAGTGTAACTGGAATTTTACTGATGGACCTCACTGAAAATGAACCTTGGCTCAGATGAGATATCCTATTCATTTGTACATCTTATGAATAAAACTTTTACTACTTTTGCTATGTTTTTTGTAATGGTTATATTTTCTGTTAAATGTTTGGTGGTTATGTTTTATTATAACTTTCTTCAGCCCAGGTCGAGCCTGAAAAAGAACCCTCGGTCCAGTGCTGCTACTGGATAATGAACTGAGTGAATAAATAAATAAATCACCATGAAGAAGATATGGGTTGTGGCCATATGAATTTGTCCAAATGAGTGCTGATGGTTGGTGGCTCAAGAACATAGTAGTGTTATTAGGGCAAAGAAAATGATTTTCTCCCAGTCAATAAGATATGGGTTATGGTTGTGAGAACAAGAACAAAAAACTAATATCCAGTGACTGAAGAATTAGATGTGATGGGCCTTACATGCCACTCACTTCATCAGTGTTATTTATGGAAATGGAGCAAGCACTGAAGGCAGTATGAATGAGTTAGCCAAGACAGGAATCAGGATACTGGCTTCCCCCACCTGCTAGAAATATAAATATGAATGTTGCTGACTGATAAAGACTACAGGTTGATTCAATCTGCCCAGAAAAACATCCTACCTAGCTCCTGGCCCACCATCTTATAGAGATAGCTCAGGTATCATGAGTTAGGGAGCTGCAATGTAAGCAGAGGTGCATTTGGGGTCTTGACCATAGGTTAGGGAAAGGATTATGTTCAATAATTCTGCCATCTCCTAGATGAATGCAGGGATTTCCTGACTGCACTGTGCTGATTTTTTTATACTTTTTCCCCACCCTTAGCCCAAAATCATGGATTGGGGGTCATTGGGGGCAACCTGTAGATAAGCTTGCTTGGGGGCTTTGGGGGTCAGGCTAGGAGATGAGGCTGATTTACATGACCGTATATGCTCCTGGCACACTGTCAGGAAGCAGTAATCCTTTGGAAAAAGTTTTTGACCATGTAAACTGTCACTCATATGAACTCTCATGAGCTCTGGCAGATTTTACCTTGTTCAAAGTTTGAAGCTTACATGACCAGACTGTGTGAGGTCTGTACAATCCTTTTGACAGAATTAGAGCACATATAATCATGGATGGAGCTTTCAGTCCAAGGCAGAGCAACATGGACATATCTTTCACTTGTGAGTCATTTCATCTCCCTGGGAGTGATGTACCAGCCTGATATGATGTTTGCTGCATCCACACTTGCTGTGGAGTACCATTCTCAGAGGCTGTGCTACAGTACCTAGCAAAGCTACAGAGGGTATTGGTGTTCTTTTAAAAGGGCTTACACTGGAAACACCACAAGTTGTGGGGAACATCTGCATTAAGGCTATTAAAGCCTGCAGCAGGTCATCTGACCACCATGCCAGTAGCTTTAAGTTCTAAAAGCAATTCAGCACAGACTACAGCATAGCGGTGTTTTAGCAGAACTGCAATGATGCATACTACGGAGTGTAAACATATCTGAAGATATAGTAGACAACAAAAATAAGAAGCAAATCAAAATAAATCAAAATACCAACATCCCTGAAAGTGTCAAGCTGTCCCAAACAGAAACAGGACCCAACTGGAAATTAGATGTGGGATCTCAGCTATGCTATCCTGTATTAATAAATTGCCTGTAAAGCACTTTGGAATGTAATGCATGAAACGTGCTTCAGAAATATAAACTGTATAGTATTTTTCAGTACAGGCACTACCAGTAGTTACTCAATATACCAATGGTACTGAGTTGTACCAACGACTATATCACTATACAGACTGTCCTATGGCCTGGCCTTGCAAAAGGTAACATTGACACTGTCAATCCTTTTGCATCATATTATTTTTAGTTGAAAACACTCATTTTCTGATTGCTTACCTTCTTTAAAATTCATTGATGTTACTGGTTGTTTTATATGCTTCCTTTTTAGCAGAACTGAAATGGATGCTTATCATGTAATTATACCAAACTTTGTTTAGCTTCAAATCCTCGATCAACTATCATTGCATACTTCATGAAAACTAGAAACACCCCAAACAGTGCAGCCACTCATGATGCAATGGTCACCTCTCATCTCACTGCATTATGAGTGCACAGACTGTATTGGGTGAGTCCCCAGGTCCAGGAAAGATGCAGGTGGAGTTTATCAAGTTCTATAAACAAACATATTTTTGTGTGGCAACACTAATCTGGTGGACAGTCTGTTTTTTATTTTATTTTTTTTAAAGAAAATAGGAATCAGAATTAAAGTGCCAGCTACATCTGCAATCTCTACTGAATTTGACCAGTGATAGTGTGTTTTTTAAACCAGAGACAAGTTGAAGCCTAAGGGATTGACAGTGCCCCTTCAATCTTCCTAAAATGCACAATCTTTCCTTATTCTAATATCTGCAAGAATTAAAATCTTTAACTTTAAAATTGAGGTTTTGCAATCACATAAACAGCCTCTAACTACCACCAACATCAGGAAATCCAGGATCAAACTTTAATAAGAATGTCTTCTAAGTTGCTAACAGTTCCCCTTTACTACAAGATAAGTACCATAAGAATGGGCAACTATTGTTTTATCAGCTGTCGAAGATGCAGTACATTTGAAAACCTCAGTTTTTATATTGTAGTGAGTAGAAAGAGGCACAATAGTTTAAATGCTGCTAGGGGGAAAAAGAACAATATAGAGCATGTGTAAATGATACAAGAAGTCAGGTACTTTCCAATGTGTATGGTTTCTCTAAACGCAAATAGAGTCAATTGTTTCAAACACAGCATGAAGAATCATGGGTATGCAACTCCATGTGCATTTAGGAGGTAATCTGACTAGAAAATGATTCAACTGGTGTTTTGTTCAATTTGACATGTCACTACTCAGATCTCACCATAGCTCATGATCACACACTAAACGTAACAGTAATATTTAAAATCTATGTGAAAGAGTATGCATAATGACAATAGGGGGAAGCTATCGGCTGCCACCTAAAAAGTAAAGTAAGTCAGATACATATTTAGTTGTACAGTTTATAACTGATACAGTGATAACAGGCACAACAGACTGATTACAACTTGTAAAACTATGGAATCTCCATGTGTTCTCTTCTTGTTTTTTCCCATTGTAAAAAACTATCTTATTGGAGATTAAAATACTCTGTCTCATTTTGGCTCCACTCTCATTAAATCAGAATTCTCAGATGTAAATCTGGGCAAGCATCAAAGTAGGCTCACAGCTGACTTGCCCACCCATAGTTTTGAACCTTTTGCTTAGTAGAAAAGGTAAATGTTGGTTTCCATAGAAGCAAAATATTTGCTGCAAAAACTCCACCACTAAGGCTGCATGTTGGATGCATTTTTGCCTACCTTGTCTTAGGATCCTACAGATAGCCTTGAGGTGATGGGTTTTTTTTTTAGTGAACTGTTGTTTTGAAGGAGGATTGTCATTCTGGAACCCTGGGTAATTGGCAAGCTACTTAAGTTTACTTTTCCCCACATCATAGTAATGACCCTACTACTGCAGGTCAAAGTTAGTTCATAGCTCCTTCTTCTTAGAGTCATAGCAGCATCAGCAGTATGTATCCTAGCAATAAATTGCTAGGCTCAAGAGCAAAGGATGCAATTTTCTGCATAGCTTCACTTATTAGACTACATAGTAAATCTGTGGTGAGTCAGGGAGAGTTGTCTGATGTAACCATAAGTATTCTAAGAAGCTTCTTTTTTCCACACTGTGAATTAAGGAGGCAATGAAACTGCATGATGGATCATGGGATTCAAGACATCCTGAAGGCTAGGTGTTAACCCACTCTTGTTTTTGGCTCAGTCTTTGTCAGCAGGCACTTTTGTAGGTCATGCTCCTCAGAAGATTAAAAGGATAGTGAATCTAAAGAAAATTATAGCCATTTAAGCTGAGTAATAGAGTAATGTCTTACCACACTGTTGCTGATAAAACTTCAATGTCTTGGTCTTTTTTACTAAGACAGTGTTCTGGTTTCATTGCTACCTCTCAGGATGAACACAGATGGTCAAGATTGATGGGGTGCTCTCAGAAGCACAGCAGTTCTCTGTTTGAGTTCCACAGGGATCAATATTAGGACCTCTTCTTTTCAGTCTATTCATTAATGGCCTTCCTGGTGCTTGCCCACAAACACAGATGCTGCTCTATGCTGATGATGTGGTCATCTTCAAGAGCAGCTGTCAGCACCAGCTCATCTCCAGGGAGTGTCAAAGCAGCTTTGAGTCCCTTGACACTGGTTCAAACAGAATAAGCTTGTCCTTAATTACAAAAAAACTAAAATCATGCTGTTTGACGGCACCCATCTTAGGAGCAACATTCCCCCTCTGAATATCTTGAACACGCTGGGTCACCCACTTGAACAGGTGTCCACTTTAAGATAACTGGGGGTTACACTGGATGAGTCTCTCACCTTCACAGAGCATGTGGACAACATTGTTGGCCTGGTCAACTGAAAACTAGGAGCCCTTTTCAGGCAGCACCTGAACCTAACTCATGAGGCTAGACACCTAGCTGTAGCAAGCTGTGTCCTCCCACTCATCAATTGCAGTCTCGCAGTTTATGGGGCTGCCTCTGACATTGTCTTGACTAGGGTCCGGGTATTGCTTAATAAGGCCTGCTGATTTATTATGGACTCTAACAGACTCACACATTGCTATACTCTATATTCCCTCACTGGCTGGCTTCCTCTGTGAGAACACTTAAAGTACCAGAGTATCTTGCCTGTCAAAAAAGCACTTGCTGGCCTTGCCCCCCCTGCTGTGGCCTCACTCATAGAAACATAGAATTTGATGGCAGATAAGGACTGCTTGGCCTACCTAGTCTGCCCATTTCTCTACCTAACAGATAAGCTGCAGATCCTAGTTAACCAACAGCCTACTTCCTCCTACTCTTCCACCAAGTTCACAGCCAGTATACTACCAGGAGCATGGCAAGACATGTGCTGATAGTCCCAAAATGTAGAACTATCCAGGGCCAACAATCTTTTGCCTACCGAGCAGCACACTGGCTAAACAACCTTCCTAACTCCATCTCTGAGCTATCTGAAATGTCGCTGTTCAAGAGTGCCCTAAAGAAGGAACTCATCTGAGAATCCTTGTGCAGGTGCCTATCCTAACGCCTAACTTGAGCCTAGCCCATCCTGTCTACCCATCCCCTCCCACTACCAATACCTCGTGACCCTTTCTCCAGCTCCCACCATCCTTCCTTCTCCTACATAACCTAACAACATCAATTGTAATCAATTGATTTATTAAAACAACATGCATTGTACTTTTGTTTATTGTTGCTCTGACAAATACTCACCTGAGCTACTATACCTGTATCCAAGTTACTGATTGTATTGACAAATGCTCATCTTTGCTGCCTGTAAACAAATATGCTTGTTGCAATACTTGACATGGACCCTTTGCAAATGAGCACCTAAAGCAAAGTTTTACCAATGTACAAATAAATACATATCATCCCCTGCCTTATTGAACACACCATATAAGATATTGTTTTTGTTGCAAAGTGCCTTTCTCTTGCTGTGTTAAAGTATGAAGTATTTTAAGCTGGCATCACAGTAGCATGTGGGGATTGAAGGACTACTGATATGTTTGAGGGAAAACTAGAATAGAGATACAAACTGTAGAACCTTAGTTAGGTAACAGTTCCAGAATGTTCTGGTATTGACTTATGCTATGCTGCTGAGATCATAAGTTTCAGCAGCACCCCAAGTAGATCTCACATGGCTAGATCCTTAATGACCCTAGTGGGTGAAATCCCATGTCTCAGATATTAAAACTGATAAGACTTTATTTTGTGTCACATATAAATGTTTAATTTATACAGTACATAACTGCATGGTAGTAACCCAAAATTAGTTACATAGTAACATCAGTGGGATCCTGGAAGCAACATAGAGTTAATTTTGCCTGCATAGATTACACTTAGCTTGAATTTGAACTAAATTGGCAATTTCAGATCAACTTTAAATTTGGATTCCCTGTCTTCGGTTCAGCTTTAACACTTGAGAGAGAGAGAGAGAGAGAGAGAGAGAGAGATAAGATTGGGGTAAGGGACATTCTTTTACCACCTCCCACTCACTCAAGTCATTTCCACCCTCCCCTGTTACTCTAGCCATTTAAACAAAAAAACTCAGACAACACTTAACACAGTGCCAGGAGTCTGTTTAGTACTGATTTGAAAGCCTGCACAATGATAGCTTCCACAACCCCACTAGGTAGGATATTTCTCATGTTCCCGTAGCCACCCTTTGTGTAATGTAATACACTTTAATGCAACAAAAGTAGAATATTGTCTCAACGTCCAAGGAAACAAATCAGATCCACTGCTAGGATACTATAACTTTTGCATTTATTTGATAAAAATACAGGTAAAAACACAGTTTGTCTAGGTACATAAAACAGGTAGCACCCTCCCCCAACCCAGGCTTTATAAAATGTCAGAGATGTGAAAACATTGATGCGCTCTACGGGTGGGGGGTGCTATCTGTTTTTATGTACCTAGACTAAGTTGTGTTTTTACCTGCATGTTTATCAAATAAAATGCAAAAGTTATAGTATCTAGCAGTGGATCTGATTTGTTTCTTGGACATTGAGCCAATACTCCTCCTTTTGTTGCAGTTGCTTTGCTAATTTTGGTCCTGGCTAGTGTGTTCTGAGCCACCCTCTGGTTTTGTAATACTTTTTAATGCTTAGTAAGCTTCACATTAATATCAAACACTGAGCAATATTTGATCTGAATATGTGATAGACAGACAGACAGACAGACAGACAGATAGATAGATAGATAGACAGATAGATAGATAGATAGATAGATGGACAGAGATTATACACATGTGGTCACACCTGTATATTAGGCTTAAGTAGGCACTTTAATGTTAAACCCCAATTTTTGCACCTTAATAACTCTGCCCCTATTAAACTGATTTACTTAAGATTTGGAAGGTGTGGAGTCTGGGCCAGAGTCTCTGGATCCTGAAAATGTTATGTCAGTTGATTGGGGGGAGGGGGGCAAGCTGCAGAGGTGCAACAATTCTAAAATTCACCTGTAACTAAAAAATGTGTTTGTATTTTTAACCCTGAAACCTAGAGGTTTAACAGAGTCTGACCCAAGATACACACTTTGACAACTGGCAAGTTTTTAACTTATACAGTTTTTGAAATATATGTTAAAAACTGTGCAGTTTTTCAACCATGCAAAGTTTAAAAATGAACGTTCTAAGGATAGCTAGATTTTGGCATTAGTGGTTTGATCAGCAGTGATTTCTTTACACTGCTTATGTGAGCCACTGATCGTCAGTAATTTTGGCTCCTGTAAGTAGTGACAAAGAAATCACTGATGATCAAACTGCCAACACAAAACCCCAGCTCTCTTTAGAAACACCCTTCCTGGTGACCTCTGTTTTAATTAAAATGACTGGTGGGGGACCAGTCCCACTGGCTAGTACCACCTCCCCCTGACCCATGTCTTGTAAAAATGGCTTGTGCCCAATCCCATTGGGTGGTGTCTCCTCTCCCCGACCAATGTCTTTGCTTAAACAATGGCAGGTGGGTGCCCATGACCCTCTGGCCTGGTAGCCTCCCTCCCTCCCAACACTATTGATGCTGGTGGGTGTCCAATCTCGCTGAAGTATTTATACATTTGTTTCAGACACCAGAGTGTCCAACCCTTGTTGCCAGCCTACAGTCCCCCCCACCCCTCCAATATTGAGTGGCACTGGGATGCCCACTCCCAGTGCTGACAGACTTGAACCCCACTCCACATGTCCATCAGTCATCCCCATATGTGGCAAAACCAGGGTGCCCAACCCAGTGTTGCTGAACAACCAGCCAGTATATGTGTATTAAAGAAAGTTGTCTCATGTCATTTCTCTTTCTTTTTCTATTTTTTTCCCTGAAACAAAGGAAAACATCCATTGATGTCTTTTGCAGTCCACCCCACCCACATCCCCATCCATCCTGACCAACCACTCTGCACCCACCATCCCTCCTCCTCCACATTCCTAACTCTCCTAAAATTGGTGCACCATCATAGATCCAGTCTTGAGCCAAAAGACATCATTTTGGAACTGCAACTGTGAACTGAGGAAAACAGGTAAGTGTAGTTAAAGCATTTCCAGTTTGCTTTGAACTATTACTCATAACTTAGTTTTTAATATTTTTCACCCAAATGTTCAACATTTCCTTTTTGGGACCCCACCTCATGAACAGGGTAGGCAAAAATGTTAAAACCAACCCCAAAAGGTGATTTTGCAGTCAATTGGTGAAGTTCCTTTTTGGATGGGATTTGAAAAATTTCACCTACCATGATCATGAGGTGGGGTCTTAAGAAGACTATGTTGAAAATTTAAGGTTAAATTATTAAAACATAACAATGCTATGAAGGTAGGTTGACAGTTTTCAATGCTCACTTATAACTTTGGTAATTTTCAACATTTTGACCCAAAATTTTCAATATAGCCATCTATTTCAAACCATCTCATAAACATGAAAGCTGTCTTTTTTTAAATCCTGCCCAAAACATGTTTTTGCACAAGAGGTACAAAATAATGTTTTGGACAGCATTTTATAAATGACACCTGTCATGTTTGTGTGGGGATCATAAAAAGACTATGTTGAAAATTTGGGGTCAAAATGTCAAGAAAAGAAAAAAATTCTGAGGAATATTGTGTGCAGGGCAGGTTGTTGGCCCACCACATAGCATACTGTGTTCCCATACTAGCAATTCAAGATCAGGATGAGCTCAGAGACTCAGCTTAGCAGCACAAGGACTGTCACATGCCACCACTACTAGCCTGGGAAGGGATTACGCAATGTTCTGCCACACAGATGATAACTTGTGGTGGGCTGGGAAGCATTCTCTTACAAGGGATTGACATGCATGTCAAGCCATTACAGGATCATGTGCTGCAATGGAAGGAGTGGGTTAACATGAAAAAATGGGCTTTGAAAAATCTCCAGTATTCTGTTTATTCTATTTTGTGCAGGTCCTGAGAAGATGTGCCTGAATGAGGCTATGATTCCACAATTACAAAATGAAAGGAAATTTATTGCAAAAAACTACATTAATGCAAACATTAGGTTGAATTAGGCAAAGCATGCAAATTAGGGAAAAGAAAAACTATTAGGGTTTTAGGTCTCTGAAGTTTTGACAGATCAGAGGTGGCTTTGTTGGGGGTGCTGATGGGTTTCTATTTATGGAAGTGGAGGCTGGAGAGGAGAACAGCATGACTGCACAGGTGGAGAAGACTACTGCCCTCCACACCCCAAGTACTGAAGAGGCACCTTCCCTCAAAACATCTGTAGGAGTACAGATGGTTTCATATGATAGAGCAATAGCTCTGCAAGTGGTCCTAAGGAGTTCAAGGTCAGTGATGCTACTGGGTCTGGTAGCCATCGACCTGAACAAGATGTTAAAACTGTGGAGAATATAGAATTAGAACAGGCTTCCCAGCAAAAATGGGAACACCTGCTACTCCTTCTGGCAGAAGAGGAACATAGGCTTCATCCTATGATGTACAGAGGGTTGAGTTCAGCTCTTTCAGACAAGCAAGTCTCAAATGAGTCTTTGGAGATCCCATCACTACCATGGGTAAAGCAGGCCCTGTCTTCCAAGAAGTGGTAGAAGAAAGCCTTGCTGTAACTTCTGGGACTGGACATGAACTGCAGCTCGAGATGGGAACATGGAGCTGGCTGCAGCTATGCTGATTGCTTCAGACCAAATGTTCAGTTTGCTAATTGTCACAGTGCAGTATGCATAAGGTACAAGGGGAAATGGAAGATACCCCAGACCACAGTTGTGTGGCCCGGTCATCAATAAAGGACACATACAAACAGAGGAGAGAAAGAAATAAGTGCCCCATCTGGGGCACTTCCTTCCTTCTCTCCTCTGTTTGTATGTGTTCCATAACTATGCACACATCCATGTGACTGAAATTGTTAAAGGACAGTCTAACATTCATAGCCACCAAAACTAATGCTTTGATTTACACTACTAGTGACCTGCTCTTTCACTTAAGCTGTAAAACATCAACCAGCCTGGAAAGTTTCTGGACAAAATATATCCAGGTGAAACACACTCCTCTTTGGACTCCATTCACGGTAATTATGCTTACCAAACATGTGATTAAGACTGTCACTGTGCCTTTCAGAAATGAAGGAGTGTTTAACATGAATATATTATACTGAACAAGACACAAATACATGGTGTTAGGGTCACTTGACCCCATAACAGACTCTGAAAACATTTGGACTGGGGGGGTGGAAGATACATGTAAAACTGCATCATTCTGAGTCTAGGATCCAGACGTTTCCAAATTGTTTTTAATTTGAACAGGGACTGGGTTGTTTTGTTTTATATAGGACAGCCTATGGCCTGTTATAGATGCAGAGTGCAGAATCATCTCAGTAACACATGTGATACTGTGAAATGTGGCTTGTGTTCCGAGTTAGGTCACACTAGTAAGCAATACACAAATAAAATGTGCTACGACTTATGCGATGAGGAGGGCAACTTCTACAGGTTCTGTCCCTGGGCCACGTACAACAGGAGTGACATAATGGACCTGGCTAAGCAATAATTTCTACAAGAACATGGCCCAAAAACCTAAAAGAGGATAGGATCCCTATACAGCACTAGGCCAGGTAGGGAAAGAGAACTTTTCAGACCCCATCCTGTATGTCAGGTAAGGGATGGTGAAATATCTTCCACATCTAATGAATCTGCTCATCCTCAGACAATGACTCATCTGAAAGCTGTGCTGAAATTGCCTAAGAAAAGGCGATTGAAACCACAGTGTCTGGTGGGTCCTCTGTGCTACAACAGGATGAGGAGGTGATCAGAAAAGTAACAGATTACACATACACACACACCCATGGAGAGTTCCACCACTGAATCAGTGGCTTTAAATGAACTACCTTTCTCTACATCTGTAATGGAGGTGTTCAAAATGGTCACTAGACAGTGAAAAAAGAAGGAGGCTATGCAGTTAAAACTATCCTGGCGTGTCTCTGTTGATCTAGAAAATCAATATGAAGTTTTGGCAACACATGAAAACTGGGGAGGCTCTGATGACAAGTCTGGTGGGTCATCTATTCACTCCTTCCATCCTGACCCCTCTTGTAGCACTGAGAACCCTGGCCCTGAGCCAGGCATATCAAAAAAAGGAAATGTATGCATCTACCTAAGAGCAGGAAAGGGGGTGGGGTACTTTGAAACAATGTCGATGTTTAAATGTATTTGTTTCCTCATATGCCTGATGAATAGATTTAATTTTGCCTTCCTTCGTGTCACCTCTCTTAATGTAAACAGTATTTCTAATATGCAAAACCGAGTCATGACTTTATCTTTTACAAGACAAAAAACAGAAGTTGTCCTACTCCAGGACACCAGAATTCACACATTGCAGGAAGCTAAAAAAGCACGAAAGTCTTGGTTACATGGTCCTTCCTTCTGGTTCCTGGAAGAGGGTCTCTCTAGGGTCTGAATGCTCTTTACAAATTATGATATACAAGTGGTGAAGCTGATAGATCTGATTTTGCAGCATTCTCATTTTGGACATGCATTATAATGGTCTTGCTTTAAGGCTGATCAGTGTGTATTGTCCCCAGGTCAAGACTACCCGTATAGAGGTATTCAGTGCAATAAGGCCTTTCTTACATACTAGGATATACTAGGATATAATCTTTGGAGACCTCAATTATTTCTTCATCACATCTGGCTGTAACAGAGGTGACAAGAAGACTTACTATGACTTTAACTACCTTCACCAAATGATAAGCTCTAGGTCACTAGTAGATACTGCTTTTTCATTCTCACTACATCCTTTTTTTAAAGGATCCATATCCTCATGAATTTACTACATTTTTATGTCCCCATGGTTACAATCTTGCAACTTTCATACAGTCCCCATAGAGAATTCTGATTATGAATCAATTGTTGTTACAATAGGTTCTGACTCAGTCCCTAGAGCTAAACCCCCTTTATGTAGGTTAAATGTCTTCATTGTTGAAGAGAAGAGATATGTAGAGGAATTTAAAGGATATTTTAAGTGCTAAAGGCACCACTGTGGATTTGTTTTGAAAATCTGATGGATTGGTGGGAACAAGTTAATATAGAAATAAAATAATTTTGCATCTATACTTCCAAAAAGATAAAATGTAATATTTATTTGAGATATTTAAACTGCAGATATCAGCTACAAAAATGTATTTCACCATCTGTGGAAACCAAATTGGATTATTCAGCTCAGTTCAAACATATAAAAAAGGAGATGTTGAAATTTCGGTATCAGTGACTAATGTCATTGATACAAGAACAAACATTTGGCATGCAGGGGTGTAAAACACAAGTGAGCCCATTTGATGTCTACACTACTAGGGTTGACAAAAGGGTCATAATACATTATCAAGATGCAGTGGGAGTGATAAGAGAAGACCCCTTTGATATTGCAGCAGTCATAGATAAATCTGTATATGATACATTTGGGACCAGCATTACATCCTCAAGAGACCCATGGGACTCTTTTATTAGCTTTCCTGGAAGTGCCAGTACTCCCCGAGGAGACATAACACCTGTTGAATAAGGAGATTTCAAAAGATGAAGTCTTAGATGACATTAGTACTTTCAGTAATAACACTGCTCCAAGGAGTGATGAGCTTCCAGAAGGACTGTTTAAATTATTTAAGGAAGAACTGGCTTATTTGTTTATACCAATGCATGGAGCCAAGTTAAAAAATACACCGATTGCCAAGATTATTTCACAGCAAATATAAATATTATTACATGAGAAAGGGACAAAACTGGCCTATAAAATTGGAGGCCTTTAAACTTCCTTAATACAGATATAAAAATCTTTCAATGATTTTAGGTAAATGGTTGGCAAAAGCAGCATCTACCCTGATCCTCCCATTGCAAACCTATACTTTAAAAAGTAAGAAAATCTAGGATAATCCAGTACTTTTTCAGGAATTGGTGTAATAGGGTAGACTGGATAAAGTGAAGGGCCTTCTCCTGGCCTTGGACCAAGAGAAGGCCTTTGACTGGGTGAATCACTCTTTTTTGTTTGCAGTACTAAAATGGTATTCTGTTCCCCCAGTATTCACAGACTGGATTACTTTTTTTGTATACATCAGGTTCAGCCTTTACCCTCAGCAGTCATATTATCAGAAACAGCTCATCTATCAGGATCAATATTTTCCTACTATTTCCCTCACATCTGGTCAATATTTGTATTCTGTAATAAAGTATTAAGATGTGGCACAGTACTTAAAAATACATTGTTACTACAAAACTATGGAAGACCTTCTGTGAACAGTTAAATCCCTCAAAACACAGGCACATGTCATATATAAGTTAATAGGTAGTTAGAAGAGAAGATAAACCTTGTTTTATATAGCTTTATTATAATCAGACATTTGTGCATGTAGGCATTCATCTAATACCCCCAGCATATTGTTCTGTGAATTGGTTTAGAAATAGTCATATTTTCACCTTATTTGGTGTCTATAATTCATGCTGCCTTTTCCGTGTCCAATATTAATTTTTAGCTGTGTATTAGATCCAGAACCAAGTGACATCAGTTGAGTGGAAGCTTGCAGTGAAGCTTGCAGTGAAGCTTTCCATGCAGGACTTCAACTCAATTAATGTCACCAGGTTTTGGAACTGACTAATAATTAAAAAATGAATGCAGGGCTTGAAAAACAGCATTTATTAAGGACCCTAAATATGGAAAAATAAGATTATTTCAAAATCAATATGCTAAACAATTACACAGGGGTATGAAACAGACTTTACATATGCCAATGTCCAATTATATTAAAAAAGGAGCACAGTGTTTATGTTCTTTTAAAGTTATAAAGCATGTGGCAGACTGGGTCAATTGCCAGCAGGTTGCCAGCTAAAATAGGCAACAGTGGTGAAGACAGGAAGAGAAGGCTTGCTACTGTGATCTGAGTCATCAAGGAATTAAGCTCTGAGCCCTCTAAGTGAAACCCATCTGAAAAGAGAAAGTGACAAGCCTCTGCTGTATGGTAATGGTTATCTTCTGTACTACTTATTGAATAAAATATAT
Source organism: Neoceratodus forsteri (assembly GCA_016271365.2). NCBI lineage: Eukaryota > Metazoa > Chordata > Ceratodontiformes > Ceratodontidae > Neoceratodus > Neoceratodus forsteri. The sequence continues at coordinate 857,092,921 of CM057456.1, forward strand.
GTTTATTAATATACTAAGTAATAAACTGATTTTTTTTTTATTACAGTACTTCATTAATTTGTTTTACATAAACATATTTGCCAGATTAGCAAGCAAAACCATGGAAGGTTTGTTTCCAGTTGTGAATTGGAGGGTTGGGGGTTACAGGGGACTTTACAGCAGAAGATGAAATAATCAATTATCAAATCACAGGAAACAAGTAGCAAAGAAACAACTAGTAGTACAAAACATATAGTTCAGGAATCAGATTAACACAATTTTACAAGATTCCCAAGTTACAATGATATCCTCAAACACCAAAAGCAACATGAGGAAGGAGAATTCCATAAGCAAAATCAACAGTATGAGAAATTAACATGACATTGCTTAAGACAACCAGAATAGTCAAAGATCAACATATAATAAGTAGTGAATAGCACACTCAAGAGGCAGGTGAAAAAGGACAGTTTAAGCAGGACCAAGGGGCCTTATGATACTTCTTGAGTCAGAACTTCACAGACCAAATGACCAGGCAAGTTGACGGGGTAATGAGAATCCATTCCATGAAGTTCCACCAAGCTGCATCAACAACGAAGTTGTTGAAATGTGGCTTGCCGAAATCCACAATGTTGACAGGTGAAATTTTGCCTGTCAGATGTTGAGTGTTTTTTTGAGGGGGGCTTGGTCCCCCACATTCCTCCTGATTTCTATGTAACAAATTCTGAGTCTGAATTTATTCAAAATGGGGGTGAAACATGGCAATACAGTGAAATTCCAAAATGGAGACAATTACAGCGACAACATCAAAATCCGTCAAAGTTGTCGCTGTAATGGTCTTCATTATCTGAATGTTGTTGTTTCACCGGTATACCATTCCACAAGTGGGGGACTCTGTAACACATGCAGTCTTGGCCTACCTGGCATTTTGCAGAGGTTTGGAACCTATTTCCAAATTCTGATCTCATGGAATAAGAGGCAATTGAGGCTGAGATCACGATCCCATTTAGGTACCCAAGAGGTTCCCATGTACAACATTTAACAGCCAGGAGGACTGTGTGAGGAGCATGCCACAACTCAGTAGGATCCAACCAGTTAGCTGTACACTGCAAAGTACATTGAATAATTTGGTGAGTTTGAAGATGCAAAATTAAAAGGCTGCAAAGAAAACCATACTAGCATAATCCAATGTAGGAAAAATCATGCATTCACAAATACTCTTTCTGGCACTAAAAGAGAGAACAACTGTTGACCTTGTACAGAGCACCTAGTTTCCAAACAATATGGAAACCAGATAGTTAACATGAACGGTAATCCAGATGTTGATCAAGCAGTAGATCAAGATATTTATATGTTACATTGTCAAAGCAGTTACATGTCGAGGCAGAGTTGCTTAGAGGGAGGGATTTTGCAAGACATTGTTTGGTGCCAAATAGCATTAGGAGAGATTTCTTTTGGTTTAGGACTAGCTGACTGGCATGGAACCAGTTGTGTGCATTGTTGTACTCCAGTTGTAGGTTCTGTCCAGTAACTAAGTTGAAGGGTCCTGAGCAATACATGATGATACTGTCAGTGTAATTGTTGACACTGCATGAGGCAAGGGCTCTGGGGAGGTCATTTATGAAAACTGTAAACAACAGAGATCCCAGTACATAACTTTGTGTGAACCTCAGGGTACTGCATCCATCTTTCACAGTCCCCTACACCAGCAATTCCTGCAGAAAGAGAATGGTATGGAAAGAGTTTGTGACAATAAGCAAGCATGGAAGCTCAATACAGTCAGACACCAATGTACAATAATATCAAGGTTCTATGTCTGTAGTTCAATGATTTGCTGATCTGTCTCACATTTTCTCTTCTTCCACATTTTGAGGGTAAAGCTGCATTTATGGATGACAAACTGTTAAGAGGTATGACTGCAAGCCCCCCACCACCAAATTCTTGGTAGAGCCATGTAACACTTTGAAATAGCTCACAGATGCTGGCCTGGTGGCACTGAGAGCTGAGGCGCTGGATGCCTTACCTCATGCTACACCAGCAACCCAGGTTCAGGAATGACCTCAGATCATTGGGGAGCCAGCGTGGGCAGGCGGGATTGAGCAGCCAGTGGGAAGCATAGCCATGAAGGGAGTGGTGGCCATAGCCATGGGTGGGGCAGAAGGGGCTGAGCCGGTACCCAAGCGTGCATGTGTGCCTCCATGCACGCATACGTACATGTCTGCGGGGTCCTGGGTCAGGGAGAAAAGGAAAAATCTACAAACTACAAATATATATATATATATATATATATATATATATATATATATATAAAAAGAAAAGAAATAGCTCACAGTGCAAAAATCTGTTTGAGTTGGCCTTATCCAATTTAAAAATAGTCCATTCAATTCATGTTTAATTACAATGACTGCAATAGTTTATCTTTTATTTCCTGTCAGCAAGGAAATTAAACTATGCTTTCTTAGAAAATGCATCGACATTTCAGATGACAAACATGTAATCCAAGTGCTTCCTTTTGTTTTCCCCAAAGTTTCAGTTCTTTGTTCATTTTTGCCTTAATTATGCTATTTTGTTTTTTGACTGGTGACAAAAGTATAGCTCTGAAAATAGTGAAAACATTTTAAAAGAATATTCAGCTGTCAGAGGCAATTTGGAACTTGTCTCTCAAATCCTTTCAAAGTAACACGAATAGGTGCACTGAGAGCATACTGTACCTGCTGGCCCCAGTAAACCATTCCCCAGACCAGTGTCTTGTCTGGGCAGGGGATAACCTGAAGTAGATAACACAGTTAGATCTTTCCATAAAATGATTATGGTGCAGGCAACTCTGGGTACTTAATGTAATACAAATGAGTGGATCTGAAAATTAGAGCTAGCAGGTTACCCAAGAGGATTCTGAAAATACCTGATCAGATAAGTCAGAATCTAGTCAGGTCTGCATAATTAAACTAATATTCTTGATCTTTTCAAATTTCTCTCTCCTTGAACTAGGATTCATCTTTTTTTAAGGGGGCAGGAGGCATAAACTCTTGTATCATCTCACTCCCAAATTACCCAGATAGGATAATGATTTGTATGTAGACTCTAAAGTTAAACAGGTATAGTATCTAGTTACAGTGAGCGTTTGTGTGTGTGTGTGTGTGTGTGTGTGTGTGTGTGTGTGTGTGTGTGTGTGTGTGTGTTTAAATGTTTGCTCTTTATCAGTTTTTTTCTTAACAGATTTGTATATTCATATAATGTACATCTTCAGATTTATCTGGAGAAGAAATCATACAATACAAGCTACCAACTAGTTGTACATAATTCAGACTGTTATGCAATATTTAATTCTCTGTTTCATGTTCACATTAAAAAAAATGAAGCTGTTATTGGTCCATATAGCTATTTTGTACATTACACTAGCAGGCTGAGTGGTTTAGGCAGTATTATTTAAGTGCTGGGGTGGCTCCTGACTCTCAAGTCATATGTAAAATTAGCTTGCTGCTCTCCGCTCTCAGTTCTATGTGGACAGGAGTCTGCATTACAAAAAGCACCACTGTCAATTTGACACTTTTAGTCACAAGAGGACTTGTTGTCTCAAAAGACATTCTGAGCTAAACAAGAATGAACACGAAGATAGCCCTACACCTCCGTGAGTACTGCTGAGGATTAGCTGAGTAATTTGAAAAAATCTGTCCTTGCATAGAACCTATGCTGTGAATATAAAGGAGTGGGATATTAGTATAGATGCTATGAGTTTGGGTTATCCAATTACACGTTTCTGGCAGGATTCACAAAATGTCAGAAAGTCCTGCAGCTGTGGGAAAAACCTGACGCAAGTGGGTTGCCACTTTGAGATCTGCAGGTTGCCACAATATTCCTGCAGATGGGGTATTCACAAAGGTGGAGCTGGATTACAACTGGCTCCATGTAATATGGCATCTTGTGGGTGGTGTTGCCAGGGAAGTCCCTGCAACTGCAGAAAAATGTTACTACTTGCAGGACTGGCTATAACATCTGCCATAAGTGCTGTGCATAGCAATCTCTGCAGCTGCAGGGATTGTATTCCACAAATGGAGTTGCGGCATGTGATTTAGTCCCAAACAGTTTTCTGCATTTAACCCTAGTGTATAAAATGCTTTATTGGCTATGTTTTATTAGAAGTATAGAGTCTGGTTACTTAAGCTGAAGCTGTCACCATAGGAGACAGTGTGATCTAGTTGTTGGAGCACTGGTTTGGATACTAAGAGATCATAGGTTCTAACCCCACTTGAACCAAATTGAGCAAGTTACTTTACTTCCTAGTCCTCTAGTAGTCCACCCATCTGCTAAAATGGGTAGAAGCAGAACCACACACAGGAAACAATATATACAGTAGCCTCTCAGCTGGGCAATCCTTGGTCAATACAGTAAATTGTATAATTAAAAAAAAAAAAACCCTGCCAACTATGGTACTTTTAAACTAATATTATGGGGATGTTATTGACTTAAACATAGAATTCAGTTAAGTGCTTAACACCTCTTAATGAAGTCTAAATAAAAATTAAATATATAAAAATCCTGACCCTATCAGTGTAATAGCTAAAGCATAGACATACTGTTTGGTTGAACTGAGCATTTTCCTGGCATGCAAACTAGGCTGGTAGTGTGCTGAAGCACTATGAGAGTAAATAGATTTTTAACATCTTAGACCTTAACTTAAATCTTTTTAAAAGGTGTACAAAAAAATTATATATTTTTTTGTTTATGATACTATTAATCCTCGGGGTAGTTCAAAAGGGTAAAGATAGGTCATGAGGCTTGACAGTTCCCTCTTAAAGGGTAAGATAGAAACATAGAGTTTGATGGCAGATAAGGACCACTTGGCCCACCTAGTCTGCCCATTTCCCTACCTACTGTAACACTACAGATCCTACTTGATCCTGATACAGAGTACCATATCCCCTCCATTGTAGACAGGCAGCATCTCAGAAAAGGACAATAAGCATGCTATCTGCGTAAGACCCTGCCCCAACTCCCTGAACTCCTCCTGCACTATCCTAGCCTCATCCCTAGCCAGGTTATTAGTCCCTAGGTGGAAAATGACCTCCAGCTCTCCCTCCCATCCTGCTGCCCTAGTAATCCTCAGAATCCATTTCCCATCCCTCCAAGCTGAAGCGCTGGGTAGGCACCTAATCTCCTTCTCCCCATCTCTTCCTCTCCTCAAATCTATCCCCCTCACAATGGAGTCCGCCCCTCACTAGGAGTTGCTTCCTCCTCCTCTGGGGTCCTCTTTGGTTCCACCAAGCCACACCAACAATGAAGTTATCAAAATGCAGCTTGGTGAAATACACAATGTCGACAAGTGAAATTTCCTCTATCAGACATTCTGTATTTTTTTCAGTGGGGCATTGCACCCCGCACCCCACATTTTTATATAACAAACTCTGAGTCCGAGTTTGTCAGAAATGAGGGCAAAACATGGCAAAATTGTGAAATTTCAGAATGTGGACCATCATACCGACAAGCTTTTGCCAGAGAACAGGCAGAGAACACCAAGAAGAAGGAGCTGCTGTTATAACTATACTTCTCTACTGGGACTATATTGCCCTCCTTCCTTCCCCTCCACCCCCAACCTAAGCCAGTTCTACTTTTATAGGCACAGGATTTGACTGACAACAGGAACTTCCTGTTTGGGAGCAGGAAGTGAGTGATCACAGAACTACGAAAGAATCACCATCCTAGAAGGAAAAGAGTAGCTCTCGGGCCCCCCCCAGCTGCTGGAGGTCTGACTCTTGCCTCAAAACAGGAAGATCAGGAGCTTAAAGGGCACAGAGGCAGTGAGTAAGTAGGGAGGGAAAATAAAATAAACAAAGGAAAGAATAAGTATTCCAAGCAACAGTTAAGAGGCCAGAAGTAAGACATGATGGGAGTGGTGCAGTGCAGTGGCTGTGGAGCAGCTGTCTTCTGAGAGACGTTCTGGAGGATGCAGTGTTGTCCCATCTGCAGGCACCTCTCTGGGCTGAGGGACAAGGTTGCTCATCTCCAGGCTGAGTTGGCAAGGATTTGGGGGACCTCTGCTCCCACCCACGGACCACCAGGGCCACTGCTGTTGCCTCAGAGGTTGCCAAGAAAGAGGAGCAGTTGGACAACAGTGGGCTCGGGAGGGGTGAGAGTGGTGGAACAGAGGTGCAGCCATCCAGTTGTACTTCTACACAATTCATATGCTGTTCTGGCAAAGTGTGGTTCTTCTATGGAGTCACCCACAGTGGAGACCAAGGAGGATGCTGGGAACCTCTAAAAGGAGACCCACAGGAGGGTGGCATGGGACCCCACAGGGGAACAACTCCTGGTGGGGACTCCATTGTTAGGAAAGGTAGAACTGGGGAGGGAAGGGGCGAGGAGGCCTGCCTGGCACCATGGCTTGGAGGGACAGGGAGCGACTCCTCAAGATCACTGGAGCAGCTGCATGGGGGAGGGAGCTAGATGTCATTGTCCACCTAGGGACAAATGACCTGGCTGAGAAAGGGATCAGAGCAGTGCATGAAGAGTTTGTGGAGTTGGGGAAGGGCCTTAGACAATTAGCACACACGGTAACCTTCTCGGAGGTGCTGCCTGTCTATGGCATGGATGAGGCTAGGGTGCTTCACACCATTGGATTCAATCAGTGGTTGAAAAACTGGTGCAGAGCTCAGGGATTTGGCTTCACTGAGGACTGGGAGTCCACCTGGAGTGATGCAGGCCTTTACTGGTGTGATGGTCTGCATCTGTCCAGGAAGGGAACCAGGATCCTAGGTGATAGGTTTAAATGCTTAATTGGCAAGCATTTAAACTAGCCAAGGGGGGGGGCACTGGAAAGGAGCAGGGAAATCCTAGCCCCCACAAAAGAATCAGGATAGTAATTGAGGTAAACACCAAGATAGAGATGTCAATAGGGAGAAAGGCAGGGGTAAATGGAGAAAATGACAAAGGCAATAAGGACAGGGATGTGGCAAAAAGGGGTAAGGCCATCAAGAAATGGAGGGTAATGAGTAACAATGCCCATAGTCTAGGCAACAAACTCCCTGAACTTGTGGCCTTGATGGAAGAGGGATGCCTGGATATTGCAGCAGTCACAGAAACATGGTACACAGAGAACCATGACTGGGATGTTAACATACCAGGGTACACAACCTACAGGAGAGAGAGAGAGGGTAGAAGAGGGAGTAGTAGCTCTCTCTATATAAGGGAAGGGATAAAAGCAGCAGAACAAAAGAGTAAACAGGGAGGAGAGGAGGCAGTGTGGGTCACCTTAGAGACTGGAAATGGCACCACAATATACACAAGAGTTGTATACAGTCCCCCATGTCAGGGAGAGAAAATGGGCAAGGATATGCTGGAAGGCATTCTTAGGATGGCAGAGAAAGGGATGATACTGTTGATGGGGGACCTGAATATGCCAGATGTTAACTGGAGCACCTTTGCTGCAGCCACATCCTAGAGCAGGGCCATTCTCGATGACCTACAGGTGGCATGCCTCAGACAGTTAGTTTTGGAACCCACTCATGAGGGAGCAATCTTAGACCTCATACTCTCACATGGGGACAGCGAGAGGATCTCAGATCTAGAAGTGGGTAGCCATCTGGGAACAAGTGACCACCAAACAGTGTGGTTCATGATAAACTCAGATGTAGAGTCAAGCCATACAAAAGTGAGGGTACTGGACTTCAGGAGGGCTTACTTTGTCAAGATGGGAGAGCGCCTTAGAAAAGCACTAGCTAACAGGCTAGAAGGGGGTGGAGCAACAATGGAGAACATTAAAACTGCCATCACAGTGGCAACAAGCCTCTGTGTAAAGCAAATAAACAAATCAAAATGAAAGAAAAAGCCACTATGGTTCTTAAAAGAGGTGGTGGGGAAGGTTAGGGAGGAAAAAGATGGCATTTAGAAAGTATAAGGAAACAAAGAAGGAGCAGGACAGAGAACTGTACCAGTTAAAGCAGAAGGAAGCAGGGTTGGAAGTCAGAATGGCAAAGGCCCAAACTGAGGAAAAGATAGCCAACTTGGTTAAGAATGGGGATAAAACCTTTTATAGGTACATCAGGGAGCGTAGAAAGACAAAGGAAGGGATAGTGAGGCTGAATAGAAAGGATGGTGGATGGGCAGAGAGGGACAGTGAAAAATCAGGGCTACTGAACGAATACTTCTGCTCAGTTTTCACAAAAGAGGAGGGAGGAAGTGCCTAATCCAATTAACAGAAGCACTCTGGATAGGGGGGTCGATCCCAGTCCTTTCGCAGAAGAAAGGGTTCTGAAAGAACTCCTAAAACTGAAGGTGGACAAAGCAATGGGGCCTGATGGAATTCACCCCAGAATTCTAAAATAATTAAGGGGAGAACTAGTGACACCACTGACTACCCTTTTTAACAAACCATGGGAGGATGGTGTGGTACCTGAGGACTGGAAGAAGGCAGATGTGATTCCCATTCACAAAAGTGGGAGCAAGACAGAGGCAGGAAACTACGGACCTGTCAGTTTGACCTCTGTGGTAGGGAAAGTGATGGAATCACTTCTGAAGGAAAGAATTGTTGAGTACCTAGAGAAAGTGGGGCACAGGACCCAAAAAAGCATGGATTCACAGTGGGAAGGTCATGTTAGATGAATCTAATTGATTTCTTTGACTGGGTGACCAAAGTAGTAGACCAGGGAGGGGCTGTGGACATGGCCTACTTAGACTTTAGCAAGGCATTTGACACAGTCCCACACAAAAGATTAATAATCAAATTAACCAGCCTGGGAGTGGGCCCCAAGGTGGTAGCCTGGGTAAAACATTGGCTGGACAACAGGACACAGAAGGTAATTGTAAATGGAGTCCACTCTGAAGAAAGAGGGGTTACTAGTGGGGTACCACAGGGTTCAGTGCTGGGCCCAGTCCTTTTTAATGTCTTTATAAGTGAAATTCCAGAGGGACTGGAAGGAAAAGTATGCCTCTTTGCAGATGATACAAAGATCTGCAACAGGGTTGATACACAGGGAGGTGTGGATAGGATGAGAAGGGACTTGGCAAAGTTGGAGGAATGGTCAGAAGTATGGCAGCTTGGATTCAATGTGATGAAGTGCAAAATAATGCACCTGGGAAACAAAAACCCAGGGGAAAATTATACAATCGGGGGGGCAGTAACAACAACAAAATTGGAAAGGGACCTGGAGGTAATCATATCAGATGATCTTAAGATTAGCAAGCAATGTAAGAATGCAGTAGGGAGCACTCGGGGGATACTGGGCTGTATAGGGAGAGGCATCACCAGCAGAAAACAGGAAGTTGCTTTCCCTCTGTACAGACAGTTGGTGAGACCCTATCTGGAGTACTGCATCCAGTTCTGGAGACCCCATCTCCACATGGACATAGACAGGATGGAGGCAGTCCAGAGCAGGGCAACTAAAATGGTGCAGGTCTGCAAGAGAAGCCATATGAGGAGAGACTAAAGGAGTTTAATATGTATACCCTTGAGGAAAGGGGGGGGGACATGATAGAAATTTTAAGTACCTCAGTGGAATCAACAAAGTCCAAGAGGGTAGCATCTTTCAGAAAAAGAGATGTGCAAGAACAAGGGGACACAATTTGAAGACAGAGGGGGGGATGGCTCGGGGCAATGTGAGGAAGTAGTTTTTCACAGTGAGGATGGTGGACACATGGAACAGCCTTCCTGAGGAGGTTGTGGGGTCTGAAACTGTGGAAGAATTCAAGAATGCATGGGACAGATATAAGGCAATTCTTGTGGGGGGGTGGGAAGAAATAGGCTGTTGGTTAACTAGGATCTGCAGCTTATCCTGTAGGTAGGGAAATGAGCAGAGTAGGTGGGCCAAGTGTTCCTTATCTGCCGTCAAAGTCTATGTTTCTATGTTAACTCTGAAATCGTTCAAAGTTGTCACTGTAATGGTCTTCATTGTCCAAATTTTGTTGTTTCACCAGTATACGGTCCTCTTCCACCCTCCTTTGGGTCTCCCCATGGAGGATCCCACATCTTCACTACTATGGATGCCTCTGTGGTACAGTCCTTCCCCACAAGAGTGGCACAGGGATTTTGTGGTGTTACCACATGGTGAATGTGCCTCTGATTCACCACCTGCACCCTTCCTGAGCTCACCGTAGTCCAACCACTTCTCCTCCTTGTCATGCTTTGATGTAGCGATGGCGGACTTGATGGTCCTTGGGAGGGGGAGTAGGCCTTCTGAATCCTAGACAACTCAGCCTGGAATCTAGCAACCTCCTCCCTCAGCCCAGGGAGTTGCACACAGATGGGGCACCACTGCAGTCTCCAGAAGGTCTCCCTGAAAATTGCCACCCCACAGCCACTGCATTGCACCACTCCCATCATAATTTCTACTCTATTACCCCTGGAAGCACTTGGTCCCTTGCATCTGACCTGTATAAGTTTCTAGTTAGCATCTCCCCTCCTTTACCCCTACCTTAGAGAGGGAGTTTCACCCATTCCTAATTCCAGTCCACCCCTGCCTTTCCTGGCAGACCTCCTGTTTCCCTTCTTTCTCCTTGGCTGCCAGCTTTAGTCACTCACTGCTGCAGTGCAGAATGTCCAGCTGCCAATTGCCTCATTGGGCTGACTCCAGTGAGCAGGTTCTGATGTCCTTTATTCATTGACCCTTCAAGCGGGGGGTCACTTGATGATCTAGTCCTTAAGAAATCCCCTGCCCACTTCCTGGTTCCCAGGCAGTGCCTTGGATTGGCTGCTGATTGAGGATAGCGAGATTGCTCTCTGGCCAAAAGCTAACTACAGGGAAGTCTAAATGCAGACATCTGCTTCATTTCTTCGTAAGTCTCACAGCCCAATTTATAGCTCTCCTCCAAACCCAGCTAACTACAAAGATGATAATCATTTCCCTTCCCCCAACTCAGAGTAGCACACTAACTCTTGTGTTTTCGTGGGTAGGTAGCTATGCAGGGTTGCTCAGAATCTAAGAGGGGTGGGTAGAAGACTGTAGGATTTTTATTTGTTAAGACATTGAGAACTGTACTTTGCTACTGTAGAATCAAGGATAAAGCATGCTAGAGACAGCAGTTAAAATTTCCATTCTCTTTGTCAGGTCCTCAGTAACTCTCAGGTGGCACAGCCAAATGTTCCACAGTGCCATGCAAGAAACCTACAGTAGTGCTTCATTAAAGACATACTAGTAGACAGCAGCAGTGTCGTTCCACAGCAGGTCCATTATTAATATGGCTGCCATGCAGAGCTGAAGTTTACATCTTAGAAACTGAGCCCTGTGAAAACCAGCCATGCTAACAGAAACAGGAATGCAGCCAGCTCTCTGGCACTGCAGTAGCACTGCTGCTCAAAAGGCCAGCAACCTGAGTTTGGGAAAGTAACTGAGTCTTCAGGGGCCACCTGGAAGGAGGGCTGAGCATCCAAGAGGGCACTGTCCTACTCCAGGGAGGGAGGACAGCAAGCCCACTGCTGCACTGCCACACCTGAGTGACCACAGATGACAGTGCAGTCAGAGCGCATGGAGGGTGGATGACATCACCTGGTGCCACATTGTGCATGCTTGTGCACCACAGCCACCAGTGTCCTGGGGTACCAGGAAAAATGGAAAATGCCTCAACTGACAGTATGGTGCCAGCTGCTCACAGGCCTCACATCTGGCTACTAAGGAACCACTTCTTAACTAGCTCCATGTACCACAAGAGTTGGGGAGCCCCACCATCCCCACCAGAGAAGGAAGCTCTAGGGGATCAAGCAGGAGATGTAAGTCCTGGGATATGCCAGGGTGATGGGTTGGGGCAGTCAAGCAGAAGGGGGCTGGCCAGAGGGAAGGGGATAAGTACAGTATATTAACAAAACAAAAAAAAATAGTAATGTAACAAAAGACTGAATGCCCTCATAGTGAACTATGTAATCTAACCAGTTGGCAGCTGTCACTTAGTTGTTAGCCATGCACCTCCTCGCTGAGTTTAGTGCCATGTACACACACACACACACACACACACACACATGCACACACACACACACACATATATACACACACACACACACTCAAATTAGCATGCTTTCTCAAACTTACTCATTCATCTCTAGTCACGCTCTCTTTCTTTCCTGTTACTATCTGACTCCATAATCCATTTCTGTACTGCCTTTTACACTTCAAGGCTTTGCTCCACCTCTTTACATTTTATTTTTATTCCACTCATGCTGTTTCTCTTGTACCTCTGCAATATTTATCTATCTTTTTGCCTTATTCATCTGATATTCACCCCTTACAAAAATCATGTATCTGCCCAGGGTGATATGGAATTGATGGATCATGCATAGAATAAGCATGACATGCAAATTATATTTTGATCAGGTTTGATATAGGAGTTTTGCTAGGCAAGTGCAATGATATGGGAAGATTCCTTGTAAGCCTTTTATCACTCAGACATAAGCCTTGCCCTGATTTTTTTCATGAGTTCAGAGACTTCCCATGCTGGTGAACAAAATGCAAGGATTATGTCAGGGCTTGACAGAAATCACCCTTTATCCTTGCATTTGCCTTGCAAAACTCTTGTATTAAACTTGCAATGATATCCTGCATGCCTTGCTTTAGCTCAGCTTGATCCTTGGGTTTTTATACGCATGTATGTTATTTTCTATTTCTAGAAATTGTACAGTACTGAAACTAGGAAAGTCAGTGGAGTGCAATGGAATAAGATTGTTGGTCAATCAAGTCTGTCTCCCAGTTACAACACCATTATAAAATGGGATGGAGATTTTCTTCTTGCTGATTGGCTAATGTAAAACTCCCTTAAGTTTAAATAAATACAATAATTAATGTCCTTTCCTATCATGATTCCATCTACACATAACCAAATTCAATTTATAATTAGATGTCCTTTTCCATGAACCCTATTTACTATACCCTAGCTTAGTCACCCACTCACCCCTAGTGCTTCTCCTGCCCACCCCCCTCTCTATCTCTGTGTCTTCCCCATAGCCATCCTTGTGCCCTCTCTGTGTCCTTCCCCATAGCCATCCTTGTGCCTTCCCCTCCTTAGTCACCCCTCATTCCCTTACCCCCCCTTCGTGACTCTCGAGACCTCTTCCATCTCTATCCTTCCCTAGTCTGACCCCTATATACCATACTGCATATGCATAGTATCCTCTGTAGTAACTGATAGGTAATATCCTGTAATCATTTGTTTGTATATTGTATCTGTTGTATTTACTGACATGCATTTTGTACTGACATGCATTTTGTAATTATCTCCTATACAATAATTTGAGGTTTTACTGTACTATCTTCAGTGTGGATTGCTTTGTAGTATTCATGCTTAGTCGCTTTGTACTACTGTGCTTGTTGTATCATTGTCTGTAAAACTTTGATTTGTGAATCTGTTCTGACCTACCCAGGTCCACCTTGTAAATGAGCATGTCTCAATGGTGTTTCACCTGATAAAATAAAGATGATTGATTGATTGATTGAGTGATAATTCTCAGTTTTGTTTTCTCACGTTTCATTGATGACCTTGTTAAATCTGTGTCCTATAATTACCAGCTTGCCAAGGAAATATCTACTGTTTACCCTGCCACATGTACAATTGAGGCCATGATTCTCTTTGAAGTCATCTTTTTGTGTGTCTCTGCATGTGCATGAGGGAACATTGCAACAACTGAACTGAACAGAATTTTTAATTCTTCTACTCTATTGCATCCATACATTCTTAGTGAATTCTATATGAATTCTGGAAAAGCTAATTTCTCTGTGGTGTAAGGTTCTGTTTAAAAACAAGCACTACCCAATGCCAAATGTTGCTTTCTTGTATTTGCTGAGTAGCTGTTGGGCTTATATAATGTAGCAGTTAAAATCAACAAATATTAACATGAGTTATAAAAGTGAAAGTGACATGATTGGGAAATAAAGAGGTTCACACATCAAGATGTTTTCTTTGCTTATGACCCTGAATTGTCAAGATAGCATTTTTTATTACCTAACATAGGAACATGACAGGTGTCATTCATCAAATACCACCAGAAATGTTATTTAACAAGAACAGCAAAAACAGGTTTTGGAGGTGGATTTGTAAACAACCCCTGCCATGTTCATGAGACGGGGTAAAAAATGACTATGTTGAAAATGCGGGTTAAAAAAGTAAGACAAGTAGTGATGTTCACTGTAGTAACACAAGTGAAATTAACTGGTCTTAACATATTGCTCACACTGAACAGTCTTTTCACTGGCAAAATGTAATGTCCTGATCACTGTGATGTGATGTTTTGTGGTGGAGCACACAGACAATATCAATATAATATAAAATTAATCTAGTGCTGCATTTATTAATTTAGTAGATCTAGTTTTAAACACTTTTTGTCAGTTTCTTTACACCAGTATCTGGGCCTCCCAAGACACTGAGTTCTTAACAGTTGCAGTCATGCTGCTAAGAAGTAGTAGCACTAATAGTCTAATGCAACAGTGTTTTTATTTTTGTCATAATATTGTATATGTACTGCTCCACAAACTATCACAGTGATCAGGACACTAAATTGTACTGGGGAAAAAAACCAGTATGCACAAGCAGTCTGCTGTGAACCAAAGATCTCACTCCTGCTGCCATACTAATTGTCACTCCTTGTTTGATTTCAATGGCAGACCCAAACAGATCGGGCATCGCCGAAAATAAAAATGTGGTGATCAATACAGTTGGAGTCAAAGGATGTGTGTTTACCTATGTAAAGAGTAAAATGATGATAGCAGCTTTATAAATTTTAAAATGTGAAAATTGCAATTAACCTGAACATATAATGAATAAAACAGTGATTGTCACTGATCTAGTGTCATATTTTGTTTTGCAGAATAACAGTGTATAGTTTGAATTATTTTTGGTCATATATATTTCTTATATTTAGGTGTACTAGAGTGCATTCCTATAGTTTTATTTTATTTTTTTTATTTATTGGAAGTTTGGATAACACCTTTGAGAACAAGCTCATTTCATAGGTTCCATATCAGAAGAACAATACATACTGGAAAAGTATGAGATGGAGAACAAACAAAACAAGGAATTATACAAGGCAATACAAGAGTGTATAACTAGAGAAGTTCTAATACCTGTGGCATTGTACAATGTATGCCATGGTGTATATTTGATTAAAACCTGGAATTCAAAGGGTCATATTAGAGGGGGTGGGGTCTTTTGAAATGACCCTTTACAAGAAAATGAGAACAGACTCAGCCTAATATCTAATAATCAACAAGGTAAGGGATGGCATCAGCCCAGGGTCCTCATCAGAGGTGAGAAGGTATGGGACATAGCATTTTAAAGTGAACAAGAGAGTTCAGGAGATATAACGGGGGAGGGGGGAAGCCATAGAGGGGTGAGGGGAAAGAGTGGAAGGGATCAAGAGGAAATGTGAAGGAGAATGATTAGCAACTTAGAACAGTTATTTACATGCTGAGAACAGTTATGCATAAGGTCAGGCTAGCATAAGGTTATAATAAGTGCTGATCACAAGACAGAAGGTTATTGGAAGCAGTCACAACTGGCATCAGCAACTAGCTGTTGCTTAAGTTTAACCTTGAAGGAGCCCAAGGTGGATGCTGAAGTGATGTCATGGTGCAGCGAGTTCATCCATAGTGGGGCACAGTAGGCAAAAGACCTTTGTCCCAGAGAAGTGCAACAGTGGGGTATATTAAAAATCTGGCTAGTAGAGCTTCTGGTGCAATGACAGTTGATAGTAGGGGTAATAAGCTTTTGCACTCTTGGGGGCATTTTGCCTAAGCTTACTTTTTTGGACAGTAAACATGTTTTGTACATGAGTCTACCTTTGAATTGGAGCCAGTTATCGTGAGTGTACATGTCAAAGGTATGGGACAAATGGGCTGAGCCAATAAGGAGCCAGCATGCTTTGTTCAGTGCAACTATGATGCGGTGAAGAGTTGTTTCAGTAGCTGATCCACAGATTGGTAAACCGTAATCAATAAGCAAGACAAGAAAGCTTTGAATGGCCAGGTTGAGAGCCTCTGGCATCAAACATTGCTTATGCCTATAAAGTAGCCCTATGTGGGTATTAACAGCCTTAGCAATGTTGTCAATGTGATAGGCATAGGTCATCGTACTGTCAATAGTAATCCTCGGATATTTAAAGAGCTGAACTAGCTCCAGGGGAGAGCTTTCTTCATTGGTGATAGAAAGAGTGTAAGTTCTGTGCCTGTTTTGGGAGATGGAGAACAGCATAGTTTTAGTCTTTTTGTAATTCATAACTAACTTGTGCTTATGGAACCATCTTTCTATGACTATGAAATTACTTTGTAGCCTGGATTTAAGAATCTGAGGGTCTGGATCACTGGTAAACAGGACAGCATTGTCAGCATATAAAAAGATTTGACCCTGAAAGGAGTAAGGAAGGTTGTTGAGGAAAATGCTAAATAAAAAAGGGCCCAAGATGGACCCTTGAGGACCTCCAGATAGGACAGGTCTGCTATCCAAGAGGGTGTTACCAATCTTCACCTGCTGTGCATGGTTGTGCAGGTAACTTTCAAACCAGGCTATGCTGTCATGAGCTAGGCCAATGGTGGTAAGCTGTTTGACCAGGAGGACATGATTCATTGTGTCAAAAACTTCGGTTAAATCAATGAAAGCAGCGCTGACCAGGTGTCCTTGATCTAAGGAGTGGTGAATAAAGCCAGTGAACTCCAGAAGGGCGGTAGTGCTACTATGACTATTTCTGAACCCGTGTTGTTGCAGGCACTGTAGTTGATATTTTTCTAAGTATTCAACCAGTTAGTCAGCCACTATATGCTCAAGAGCTTTTGAGAGTGGGGCAGGATAGAGATAGGCCTGTAGTTCCCAGTAATTGTGTGATCCCCAGACTTATGAACTGGTGTCACAGTGGCAGATTTCCATTTCTGAGGGAATTGAGAGTAACTAAGTGACATGTTAATAATATGTGGTTAGAGGTGACAGAATTTCATCCAGCATAAGGGAAAGTAAATGTAGGGACAAGGCCAGCATATTGGGGAGAAGCAATTGGGAGGTAGGTATAAAAAGCAAATATGGGAGAACAGGTAGTGTGAGTGATGATCAGTGGCAGGGTTTGGAAGAGTAGAAATCAGGGAGGGAAAGAAAATGCAAGTGGTACAGAGCTGCAGAGCAGAGTTATATCAAGAATGGGAGGATGTATGTGGTCAGAGATGGGTAGAAGAAAGATGGAAAGCATGTACTGGGAGTGGATATCATATAGTGATAACAGCAACATTTTAGAGCTGAAGGTAGAGGTTGAGGAAGGAAGAGACAGAGAGGAAATGGAACACAGATGGTTAAATAAAGTAGAATTAGAAGCAGTATGATGAGGACAAAGATGTTAGGGGACAGAAGAAGATGCATAGAGCAGATACTGTTAAGTATGGGAAATGGCAAGAGGTGGGGAGGAATCGGGGTGGAGAAAGCAACTGCTGGAGAGTGTGTGATGTATAGAGAGAATGTCAGTATGTTGGGGGGCTGAGAGAGATGGGGATGGGGATGCATCAGGAAGATAGAGAGAGGCAGTGCTGCAGAGTGTCTAAAGTATACCAAGAAGGGCAGTGACTTGAGGGAAGACCAAATTGGTGAGAGGAAGGATAGTGATCAAGTGGCAAACAGTGAATAATGTGAATCCTGCTCATGAATATGTACTGTATATATTTTTGAAGCAAGGTAGGATGAAGAATTTAAAATAATGTAAAAATGTAATTTGGGAAAATGGCAGTAGTGTTCATACAATCAGGAGCTCAGTGAGAATGTATATGGTGGTGCACAAGATAGTTAACAAGCAGAATTATGCACTTCAGTGGCCATGTAGCTAAATACATGCCCATTGTATTTAGTTGTTCTTTCTTTATTGAAATTTAAGTGGAAAGGATTGGGTTTCAGGCAGAGTAATGCACAGCATTAGTTTAGCTTTCATAGCAGGATAAAATAATTGTATGCACATTGTTCCATAAACACAAAATGCACAGTTAAGTTGAATAAATGAAGACAGTTTGAAATTGAAATGTACCAAATGAGAACAAATTAATTAGGGCAACATGAAACATGTAGATAGAAATGAAAGGAGGTGTACCTAAAGATACCAGCTATGTGACAGCACTGTATTGAAAAGAGTACAGTGAAAAAGAATGTGTTAATATAAATGTGTTATAAACATTACAAACAACAGTAGCAAGCAATAGAGAGTACTGTAAAAGGTAATGTATATGGACAAGAGCAGCGGGGGGAAAGATCAGGGAGAGGAGTGATCATGAGCAAGTGCCATAGACTGACTAATGTGAATAACGATGAACTGAATTATAAAGAAGTATGGTAGATTAAGGGGGGGGGCAAAGATCAGGGAGAGGGGAGACAGCACTTAACAGAGACTGGGGAGTGAGAGGAACTGACCAGAGTAATTAATATATGGAAATATAGTAGAGAAATAGAGAGCAAGTTCTGCAGAGTGGCTAATGTGAATGATAGTGGGTGGTGTCATGTTTAGGGGGAGATCATGGAGGAGGAAAGAGAGTAAGTGTAAAGTAAGTAAAAGTAAGTACAACTTTATTTGTATTAGGCACCCTTCCAGAGCTCAGGGTGCTTTAACAACATAAATAAAACAAATACCAACTCCATAATACATTAAAAATGATAAATATGCATATTCTTCAAGTACAAAGTGCTGTGGAATGGCTAATGTGTAGGGGCAATGCCGGCACTTTGGAAGGGTAGATATGGGGGGATAGAAAGCAAGTGCCAAAGAGAGGCTAATGTGAATGACAGTGAATGGCAGCTTTTGGGTGGGCAGAGTTTGGGGAATGGGAGTAATGTATAGGGAGAATGTTCATAAATCAGAGAGGGGATGGCTACAGAGCAAGTAGCACTGAGCAGCTAATGTGAATTATGGTGAATGGCAGCAGTTTTGGGGATAAATGTCAAAGGGGGGAGAAACAAATGCCACAGAGTGGCAAATGTATGCAGAGAATGGTGACATGTTGGGGGAGTTAGAGATGGTGTAGAAGAGGAATAGAGCCAGAGAGCATGTGATGTACATGGAGAATGATAGTATTTTAGAGGATCAGAGAGCAGAGAAATAGAGTACAAATGGCACACAATGGGTAATATGAAGCACCAGGAGTGGTGAGATAGTTGAGGTGTGGGTGAGAGAATAATGGACAGAGTAGCTAATGTATACAGAGGATGGCAGTAATTTGGGGGAGCAGAGATTGAGAGCAGAGGAACACAGATCAAGTGGTGAACGGTGAATGATGTGACTTAATGGGGGGGTATTGGAGAGTACAGATCATGGAATGGTAGTGAAGAGAGCAAGGGGAAAACAGCAGAAAATGAGAATTACAGGAAATGGCAGCATTTCAGGGTGGGGGAATAGATTGTAGAGTGAGGGAAAGATCAAATGCTTCAGGGTCACAAGTGCATGCAGACCATGGCAGCACGTTATGTGGGGTCATAGATCATGGAGAGTCAGAGAGTAAGTGGGGAAGAGTGGATCATGTGTTTCATCAGGGGTATGGCAGAGATCAAGGAAGGTGGAAGGAGGAAGTGCTGCTAGGCAGCACATTTAAAATAGTGAAGAATGCTGTTCAGTGTGTGCACTGCAGGGCAGAATGTATGTAAAACACTGGGGAGAAGCACAGAAGTTTAACTAAAAACAGGGACAAGATTTCATGCAGGTCTTTGGAACTGCACAAGAAACCATCTACTTTCCATTTTCTAGCCTTATGCTTGAGCAAGGTCTTCAAAAGGAAGAAAGGCAGAGAGTGAATGTTATTAGGAAGGAGATTCAGTATTCAGGAACTGTGCCAGGTGAGGAAGGGACATACCCCAAAGCCCTGTCACTGTTCAGACTGATACCAATGTACACATGCTTTTCAAGAATACATATTCAGCTTGCTTCCTGAATATATGTGTTCAACCTTCAACATACTTTAATTTTAGAGTTCAAAACATATGTAAACAGAGTAACACAGTTCTTTGCCTAAAGTGATTAATGAGTGTGGGGACATGTTAGAAAATGTTTTATTTACATTACCGTGTATGAGAATACCTTAATTCCATGAGTTGCAAGCACTGCATCATGGGTATGCAAATGACATAAGTTGTGCAACACCTCTGCCATCCTCTGAGAAACAAAGCACTAAGCTGCACCACATATGAAAGAAGTAAACAGTAGTACTTATGTGGAATGGGAAACAGGGGCAAGGTTTCAAGCAGGATAAATTAGGAGTTAACCAGAAAACCTTGCAGCTTGCATTTTCCAGCCTTGTGATTAGGCAGGGGCTTCAAAGAATAAAGGAGGAGAAAAGCAGAGAATGGGTGAAATTAGGGAGAAAAGTTAATATTCTGAAGCTGTGGATGGTGGGGGAAATGAACATAAAAATTACAATAACAACTATGTTTTGTTACAAACATGTCTTTCACTTCTTGTTTATTGCTGAACCATTTGATAATCCCAATAAGTCACTTTTCAGGTTGTTGAAGGCACTCAGTGAGGCCTTAGACCATAGGTATGCTGTTATCCAACAGCAGTGCACACCTTTTCACATCTTATTGCTTTAGTAGTAACCTGAAATGTTTTCTTTCCCTATAAATATGACCTTTCCGAACTCAAAGCATTAAACACTGTATGTAAGTAGAACTGTGAGTAGGCAGAGTCTGAACTTTCATTGTTACCATCTCTCAAGTTTTATAATGTTTACATCTATCGCTTGACACAAACTCTACTTTGAGAATATATTATATTGTAAGATGGTGGTGTCTTCAAAATAAAGTGCAGGTAACTACAAAATACAAGGCTTACAGTTATTTAATTTATAGTAATTGTCCCAGATATTCAAACTGTGCTCAAAAAGTGCACAACAGCAGGAGCAAGCGCAAGTCCATTGCACCCATGCTCAAGAAGCGCGATATTCAAAAACTGCACAGGCCAAGATGCGTCTACAGCCGACGACTGAATATCACACCACCTGCACCATAGCGCAACTAGGGAAGTGAAGCTGAGCATATCTGATGTGCCACAGCTCAACAAGGGATGTTCAGCTGAGCAGTCCAGATGCGCCATAGTGCAACCAGGGACGCCCCCCAGCAGCAGGGCAGCAATGCAACAGCACAGCCAGAGATGCAGGGGCCCACCACCCATGCCACAGATGGGCAAAGGAACATACAGCAGAACAGACATCGTCCCCCCACACCCCATGCACTGCACAACTGGGGGAGGACTGGAATAACCACTGGCCCATGGATACCAGCAACCAACCCACAGCCGGGCCATGGTGCCCCATCACACCCCCTGGCAAGCTGTGCCGCACACAAGGATGGCTGACCACCCCATACCACACCATCTCACAAATGCAGAGCACACCCTGCACCATGATCCCCATACACCCTGCCCAGGAGTAGGACCCAACAGTGCAGGACACCCCATGCATGCCACCACCCCCACTGTGACAATGCAACCCTGTGCACCATGGAGCCATGCAAGGCAGCCCCCACACCCCACCATGGACATCCTGTAGCGGGCGGAAGCAGACAGTGATGCAAGAGATGCATACACAGTGCCGCCTTGCGCGTCCGCCCCGAGGTACAGCTGAGAGACTGACCATGCATCAGCACACGAGGTACCCCACATGTGACAGGGCATTCCCCAGACCCCACCTCCAGCGGTACAGCACCCTGTACACCCTCCCAAGGACACATCCCATCCCAGCACTGGCCACAACAGCCACCACTGACACGCCAGCAGACCGTGCATATCAAAGACATGCAAGGGTGTCAGCAGCACAGGCCATGGATGGTCTGACAGGGGTGCCATACCATGCACACAGTGCAGGCCCCATGGACCACTGCACACAGGTATCCAGTGCACAGAGTACAACACACAAACCACAGACAGTGACTGATCCCCCTGCCCACACCATAGGCGGTGCACCTCTGCACACACACACACACACACACACACACACACACACACATATGCCCATGTGTGCACCACCCCTGATGCCATGCACACCACTGCAGCTGAGCACCTGTAACCCACTGCAAATCAGAGACCACCAGAGTTGTCATAACAAAACAAATGTATTTAAAACCGTAAATACAAAAACTATATACAACTATTTACAATGGGGGGCAAGCATACCAGGTGGGGGCTGGTAAGGGCAGGTGAACATATGAGAGAGGGAAGAAGGGGTGTGAGGGTGGGTCTGGGGGGGAAGGTGTAATTAGGGGCATGGAGTGATCATCATCTGCCCTGGTCCTCCTCCACGTGGCGCCGATGTCGTCTCCTCCTCCTCACCCCATGGTGGTCCATTCTCTGTAGGAGCTCCAGGGTCACCCTCACCACCTGGAGCAGCTCCTGCTGTCCTCGCTCCAGCACCTGGACTCACCATCCACCTAGGACGAGGGAGCAGAGTCAATAAGTGTGACTGTCCAGCCCCCTGCAGCCCACCCATTGTGCATGGCATACAGCCATGTGCCACGCCCCTGTGATGGTGTGTGACCACCTACAGTGACCGTGTCCACAAGATCTGCCTACCCAGGCAGCCACAGCTATGTGGACCACTGCACACACCCACCGCCCATGTCCTGCATAGCACCACCGTCACCGTACAGTGACTTGGCTATGCGGTGTGAAGGCAGTGGCACAGCCATGTGCCCGGTGCATGCATGGACCACCATTGATGCACTCCCAGACATGCAGTGCCACTGGACAGTGCTGACTGTAACAAGTTGCGTGCATGGCAGTGGTGTCAATGGATGGTGGCCATGCCCAGCTGCACCCCCAATTATACAGCATGCAATAGTAATCATGGATGTAAGGCACTCACCATCATCAGGGTGGTCCATGCGCCGCTGACCACCATCACTCCTCCTGGCTTGCTGCTCCTCCAGGCGGCGCCTCCAGTCTGTGGCCTGCTTGTGTTCTGCGGGCCCTAAGGTGCAAAACATGGAGAAAGGAACATCAGTACAATCCTGTAGCAATTTCCCCCTGCGCCCATGTGTGTGCAATCCCACACAGCCAGACCCACCCACCCCACACCCTGATAGCACCACCACGGCCAACATCGGACGCCCCCCCATGTGCCAGACACATGCAACCATGATACCCGTATGGATGATAAAAGTGTATGGATGTTGCACCTACCTGGCTGTGGCACTGTGCCCCTCCTTGCATGTGCCTGCAGGTGGGCAAGCAGGTCTGGGTCCCTCTGCCTCAGGTCTCCATATCGGTGGTGGCACTGCTCTGCCATCTGCCCCATACCGGTGGCCTCCTCCAGGGCATTGGCCACCTCCTGCCACACCTGACTCCTGGCCCTGTTCAGGGGTGCCTCCCCAAATAAAGGCCCAACATGTGGCTCCACAATGGCAACAAGGTTTGCCAGCTCCACCTGGCTCCACTGCACAGCACACCTCTGCGCCATCTCTGCTGCTCAGTTCAGTCAAAATGGCACTCTGCAGTGCGGTCCTGCCACGTGCAGATGCTGCACAGTACAGCGCTGCAATTTCTCGCTTGTCTCCGAACAGCGTGATAGTGGTGCACCCATGCCTGGCGCATGGCACCTGGGGGCAAAGGTCGGCACAGGGTCAAGGTCTCTGGCGCATGGACAGCCACAGTGTGATTGGAACCCAATGTGGGCGCGATTGGCTGCCTGTGTGCCACATCATGTAGCAGCCTACCACACTGTTGCCCCAGTGTTCCCCGACGCCCCAGTGCCACAGCACCATATAGGTGAACAGCGTGGCGCCACTGGCACAATGGTGGCCGTGCCCTGCATTGGCTCAAGCGCGGCACATCAGCAGCATGGCAGGAGCCTGCGTCATTAACCCGGGCATGCGCAGTTAGGTATGTACTGCGCATGTCACAGAACTGCGCCCTTGGCTCAGCACGTTCAACACAATTGCGCAAAGCGCAACAGTGCGATATTCAGCCGGCATATGCAAATCAGCTAATCAGCCATTCAGTGGTGCAGTCACTGCATTTGCATCCACTTAAAGATGCGCCTCACCTCATTTGCATAAGTTGCGCTATAAAAGTGCAACATTGGGCTGCACTGGCCATAGTTGGTTACTGCAGTCTATTGCAGTGAGTTGCATGTTGTTTGGGAGTGTGGACTGTGGATTTCGGGACATGCATGGGACTGCACAGTCACAGGTAACACCTGTCATTCTCACAGGCTGAATCATGACCGAGCGTGTTGTGGAGGAAGAGGAACAGAGTCATGGGAGGAAGAGGAGGCTGAATTTCACTAAGGCCGAGACAGATGCCCTGTTCGAGGCCTACCTAAACCAGGAGCCGCTTCTCAGCGGACACCAGGGAACACCACAGGCCCATGCTGCTGCATGAGAGGAGGTGGCGCGTGCTGTAAACCTGCATGGCAGCCACCAGTGGTCCATGCAGGAGTGCAAGAAGAAGATGGGCTCAGACAGGCAGAGGATTAAGGAGAAGGTGGCTGACATCAGGGCAGCACAGTCTGTGACAGGTGGGGGACAGCTGGAGGTGCTATGCCTGACCCCACAGGAGGAGCAGGTTGCTGGCAGCATGCAGCATTGCACCATTAAGGGTGTTCCGGGTGGTGGATTCCAGACGGGTGGTAGCCTGTCACTGCATAGTAGGTCATGGTCTGTCTATTGGGGGACAGGGTAGATCACATGCAGTAATGCGACTTTGTTTTCCCTTACAGCTCCTGAGCATCTGCATGAGTCAGAGGTGGTGGGCTTCTCCACTGAGGCTGGTCACATGGAGATGGAGGAGGGCCCATCCACCTCCACAGGAATACGCAGCTCAGGGCAACAGTGGGCCTGCCTGGATGTCCAGACCGATATTGGTGGAGCAGGTGTGGAGGAGGCCCTGCCCGTGTCCCAATGTGCCAGCGTCCATTTATGCCAGCATGCTGAGACTCAGGCTGGTGCCGGATCCATCACCGATGATGATGTTGCTAACGTCATGGGCAGTGACACGTGTGTGCCACAGGATGGCCACACAGAAGGTTACATCATGGCCATGGCTGTGGGTGGTGCCACCGTGGAGGCCTGCGTGTCATCACAGTCCCAGCCTGTGCCTGTCAGCACTGGTGGGGCAGCACTGGTGTGTGTACAGGACAGTGGGACTGTTGCAGGAACTGTAGCGGCACCATTGAGCCCTGGGGAGCGGCAGCATGAGGGGCAGCATCAGCAGTCAGCCAATGGGCATGGGGGTACAGTGTTAGGGGGCAGCGTCAGTGCAGCGCCTGTGCATATGCCCAGGCTTGGCCCTGGTGTGCAATGCCCACCCTCAAGGGGTGATGAGCATCAGGTCCACGAACACCCTGAGGGACAGCATGCCGATCAGGCAGATGACCTCTTGGATGAGCACACCCGCATACTGCAAGCATCAGTCAATCAGCAGATGCGGCTTGTGACGGCGGTGGATGCACTGAGTGCAGCTCTGCATCAGGCAGAGGAGCGTCACAGCAGAGACACCGCTCTGCTCCTGGCAGGGATGGACTGGTTGCGGGAGGATGTGACCGCTGCCATTGACGGGCAGACACAGGCATTCACTGCTGTCATAGCCACATTAGGCACACAGTTATGTGCCCATGCATTGCAGACACCACGCAGTGCACTGTCCACCCCCCGTTTCCGGCGTCATGCCACACCATCCTTGTTGACACCGGGTTCAGCTGTGGGCATCCTGAGCATGCCTGGCACAGGCATGTTCGGTGTGCTGTAGACCCCTGCGTGAGCATGGTCGCGTTCACACAGTGGAACCCTTGGGGGACCGTTGGTGCCACCCCATGAGGCCAGTGGTCAGCCTGTCACTGCTGGCGGGTCTCAGCGGGGCCACCCATGCATCTGTGGTAGCCGTGGCACTGTGGCACGTGACTGACCTGTCTCCCAGCATGGCTACTGTCTGATGCTGCCCTGTGTGCATTGTGTCATTCAGTGGGCAATGCACGGGTGGGTACCCGGCCCTCCACGCACACACACAGTCCATCTGCACACCCTCCCAGCTGCTGTCCGCAGTTGTGTGTGCATGATGATGCCTGCATTGCGCTGTATGTCACTGTGCAATGGTGCCCAGTGTCTGACACACGTACAATGACAGGCAGTGGGTGTGGTGGTCTGTGGACATGTGTGTGGCTAGGGGTGGTGTTCTGGGTCAGCGTGCCTCCTACCCTTTGTGCATGTCTGGTGAGTTGTGTGTGTGTGTGTGTGTGTGTGTGTGTGTCTGACCGCATGCCATGTTAGACCTCTCCCATCCCTGGCGGTGTGTGTGGTTCCATGCCCAGCCACTTCCCTTGACAGCATGCACCCCTGGTGTGTGTCCATGCATGTTTGTGGATTGTGCCTTTGCCACTGGGATTGCATATGGCCCCATGACTTACCTGGGTTGGCTGAAGTGCTCCTTCATGATGGTGTCCCAGTGCAGCTGTGCCAGCTGGAGCAGTCGGGGGTCCTGTTGCCCAAGGGGGGGCTGCCCATCACCATTGTCACCGGCGTCCTCATCATCCCCATTGCTGTCCCCTCTTCGACCTGTACGGCTATCCCACATTCATTGGCCATGTTGTGCAGGATGCAACAGGCCAGGAATAGCCCGCAGGCCTTTGAGGAGCTGTACTGTAGGGCACCGCCGGAGGTGTCCAGGCAACGGAAATGTGCCTTCAGCATACCGAACACCCGCTCAATGACATTACATGTGGTGGCATGTGCCTCATTGTAGCATTGCTGCGATGGGGTCGCGGGCCACCGGTATGGTGTGAGCAGTCAGGGACGGAGTGGGTATCCACTGTCACCTGTGTGTAGAGGGTGGAGGTTAGTTTGGTGATCAGCATCACCCTGCCCCGGGCCATGTAGGCCACTAACCATGTCACCTCTGACCATGCCCCTCCCAAGCCCTAAGTTTGTCCATGTGGTTTGCATACTCACCCACTAAGTGGTCAGTGGGGATGTCCCCACTCTCAAATCTGTGGCACAGTGCTGACTGGTGCCAGATGAAGGCATCATGTGCTCCCCCAGGGTGCATGCCACAGACATTGATTATGTGCCCCCTGGCATCACACACCACCTGGCAGTTGATGCTAGCATAGCTCTTCCAATTAATATATGCGGCCCCTCCGGGGCCAGGTGGTGTGTGGATGGCCACATGGGAGCAGTCTATTGCCCCTAGCACACCAGGCATATGTGCTACCCTGTGGAACTCCTGTATGTTTGCTGTGCACTCCACCGCTGTGCTGGGGAAATGGATGTACTCCACAGCATGTGGCAGCAGTGCGCTGAGGAATTGGGTGAGGTGGCATAACGCAGCCGACTGGGTTATGCCTGTGGTGTCCCCTGTTGGTCTCTGGAAGGGACCCATGGTGAGCAAGCACATGCAGGCTGTCACTTTAGTTTCCACTGACAGAGCATGGCTCTGTTGTGTGGGTGCCTGCATCACATCACTGCACAGCTCACAGAGCAGCCTCAGAATTGCCCAAATCAGGCAGTGCCGGCCCACAATCTCAGTATCACTGTACAGCTCAAAGCTGGTGCGGGCTCGGTACTGCCTGTTGGGGTCATACCACCAACTGGCCCTTCCACGGCCGAGCCCCCCTGCTGCCCGCCTTCTCACCCCCCCTCATTACTGCCTCCATCTGGATGGTGGCACTGGCTATGTCCCTGGCTTATGTTCACCCCCTCCGGCAGCTGTTTCTGTGTTCCCCCGCTGTCCTGGCTGCTACTTCCCCTGCACCAGAACACCTAAATGTGATGGCCTCTGTGCTGTGTGGCACTTTCTCCTTCTGCACTGGCTGTGTCTCCCCACACCTTCCCTGTGCCTCTCTGTTCAGGGTGCCCTTTCCCTGGCCTGCCCTGTGTGTCCCTCCTGCCCTCTTTGTGCAGCTATGGTTCAGCCTCATGTGCCTTCCCTGTAGCGTTCTTGCACCTCTCCCTTGTTCCTTTTTATTTTGGCTCATTTCTGCTATTGCGCAACTTCCGCTTGCTCCCCTATTGTGCGTGCTATGTTGTTGAATATCGCACTGTGCCATTTATGCATGGTTCCTCCTTCAGTTGCGATACATTCATTATCATTGCGCTATTGCTCAGCGTGATTTGGGGTGCAACTGCCTCCCGCTGAATATCGGAGAATGGCGAGCCGGACTTGCGCGCTGGTGCAACCTCATTGTGCATGGCTTAACTCTTTGAATATCTGGGCCATTGTGTTTAACTTAATGTTTTATGGGTTTTTTCTTCTTATTGCTGTATTAAATATTTTGAATGATGTGCTGCTTAATATACTGCAGTGTCCTTTAAAAAGCATCTAACTCTATCTACATTAACTGACCTCTCACCTCTAATCTCTCACTCTGTTTGTGACATCACTGTCTGTTGTCATGGTAAGGATCAATGACTTTGACTTGCTGATGCTTATCAGTACAACTACTGAAATTCAGGAAGAAAGAAAAGTGTTCCAAGTTCTCAGAATTTCAGAAACCCTAACTGTTCATCATAAGTGGGAATGCAGATGACATTGGTAAAAATGAAATATTAGAATCATGTTTTATAAACAAATTTTGACTTTTTCAATTACCATAAACCAGTGTCTCTGTCCCTGATTATGATGTCATATATAAGTTACCATGAGGTCAGTTTGGGACAGTCAAATAATTTTTATTTTCCTTTACCAAGTTAAATGCATTGACTAGTAAATTATAATAACTGGAATACAGTATAATGTTCATAAGCATGCACACTGACCTGCAGAGCTGCTCTATTATTTAAATTTAGATTATGGTACAACATGAGGTGGTGGGAATCTAAGATGTTTGATTTAATCTGCTTTTCCTTCTTACACCAACAGAGCTGAGAGAAGAAAATTAGAGCGCTCTTCAGACACTGTTTTTCCTTTTCTTAGTACTGAAAGACACCAGTGCTAGATCATTAATTATAAAGGAATAACTCCTGTGATACACTACCATGTGGTCCTGCTACATCCTGTTAAAAGTAATGATTGCTCTCTCTGCACCATTTTTAATGTAAAACTTCTCATTTGCTTTTCTCTGTTTCCAGTTTATTCAGCCTAATGAGGAACAATACACAGTAGAGATTAAAATGTATATGCAGTAGTTTCTGCTGAATAAATCTTGTATCCTGTGAACTCCAGTGGCTATGTCCATTTTTAGCATCCTTTGCATATTACCTGTCTCTTTTCTGTTCATCTATGCCAGGCAGCATAAAACCTGTTTCCCATATTGTATTAGGCAGTGAGCCCTGTACTTCAGAGTTTCTATAAAATTGCTATGATTCGGGGTTATCACTGATACTCAGAAGCAGAGAGGCTGAAGGTATGGTTCCAAACTGATTGAGTAATATGGTGCTAAGGAAAGCACTATTTGAAAATTGTGTCAGTGAAAAGAATTCTACCAAACTTGCTGATGTCATACTAATAGCAGATTCATCCTTCCCAAAGAAAAAAGAAATAAAATATTACTACCATATGTGATGGAGTCCTATCTAACCTGAAGCAGTGTTTTTAACTGCTTTATAATTGTAGCTGCCACCATTCACCTGAAAGGGACACGCTGATGCTCTGCTTGCCTGGCTTTTATAGTACATTCTTTGGATCCATGCCAAGGCTTGCTTCTGGCCTCACATACCCCTCACTCTGAACAACACCTTAGATGAAACTCTTGCAAAACATTTGTCAGTACTAATCTACTGTTCTTTTCAAAGGCTTGCTGCATTGAACATTTAAACAGGCAAGTGTATGCTCAAGAATGTAGAAAATGTATTTTATTTTGCAGTAGTCATTTAATTACTCAAAGAAAACACAAATTCAGGAAAAAACTTTCAATCAAATTACTCACCAGAGAGCCTCTCAGGATGTTCAGCTATTCAAACACCTTGGAGCCTGGGTGGATCAGCACCTACCCATGCAACACCGCATTTTCGATTGAAGTTTGATTTTATTGATCAGCTATAAAGCTTTCACAATTAACAAAGCATACATAAAGTACCAAAATACATAACAAAAAATACATAGACATTCTAATAAAGTGAAATCAATATTACATACATAATTAATAATAAACCCAACACATGCGGACCCTGGGTAAAACTATGCAATATTATATAACATCTAAAATGTTTGCTATAGCAAATCTGTTAGTAAGTACCTAATGGTATGACACCTTATTGTACCAGGTGAAAATAGCATTTTTAATATAGTTCTTCCAAAACCATGCTTCTGAATTCGAGTCTGTCTTGACAACTACAGGGATAACGTAGTGCAAGTCAGTTACTGCTATCCCTGTAGCTGTCATCAGAGGGGAAGAAGAGGACAACATGCTAGGAGTGTGGTGCCTGTTTGAGCTGCTCCTGATGTGGAGAGGGCTAAGAAATGAGCAGCTAGGCAGTGTAGACTGAGAGACCAGGATACTGTTCCCAGTTTACTGATTGTTGTATTTTCCGTCCCCCCAAGTTTTATTTTGTTGTTGTCCACTCCTCAGTGTAACCCCACCAAGTTTCTCCTGTACCCAAGTTCAACCCCTCATAGATTATATTAATTTTGGGAGGGTGGGGGTGAAGTCCCTGCACGTGGGTGATGCAGGTGGCAGACCCTTCCATAAAAACTCAAATTACTGTTTTTTTGTTAGCCATGGTAGCGGTCAGTGTGTTTGCAGACCACTACCATTGGCTTTGTTGTTGCAGTTGCCATTTGGTCAGGTGCTGTTATTGACAGCACCATTTTGCAGTCACACTTTTACCACGCTCTTGTCTTCACGGTCTTGACCTAGTGCTACACCTTATACTTATATTTGACTGGTTCAAGTCAGCCTACTATATCTACACCCCTGTGAAATACAAGGTAATCTCTATACAAAGTAGAATACTCTAAAGTAGTGTATAAAACTGAGTAGCTATGGCACATATCTAATTACTATAATTACTATCATTTTAATGATAATAAAAAGTTTAATAAGTTAGTTAGGATTTCCAGTTTGTCTGACATGAATAAATATTCCAATATAACCTTTCTGGTTAGCATTGTATAGACCAGAACTTTAAATTGACCCATGAGAAACTGACTTGCTGTAAAGAAACAAGCCTTGCCTCTGCCTTGATACTAAAAACTACTGATTCCTCTTACCCTTATTGGAATCTGTAATATACCAAACTGTAAACACCACCATTCTTCACAAATGCCAAACAAGACATAGTGCCTTTTGCAAATACTGTCAAACTAGTTATTTTCACACTAAGTAATTCTAGCTCAAACAAAAATGTAACCATAATTGCATATATTAAACTTTAGCACTAAGTTACTGGCACCACATCCACTTTAACTGAAAAGTGCTAATTAATGCACATTTATTTTAGTGCAAATTAGTGCTTCAGTGAAAATAGTAAAATGTATTTGACAATGAAAATTTCAAGTTTTCCAGTATGTAATGAGTTGGAAATGCACTAACCATAACTGTGAGTTACAGTACATAACATGCTAGGACTACTTTCTCAATATGATAGATGTGAAAACCCAAGCTCATGTTAATTTATAAATGTGACAATGGTCCGTACTCTGATTATCTGAGTCACCATGTGATGAAGGCAACCTGCATCTATCAACTGAGGTCACAGGACCCACTCAAGATCTTTTGCATTCTCTGAGCCATGCACAAAATACCTTCTTCTATTCAACTAACACAAATAGATAGACTCATAGAGACAGAGAAAATGTTAGTTAGGTAGTTTAGTTAGTTAGATAGTTAGTTTATTTGGAAACTACCCTCGAGCACAGGTGCTCATTTACAAAGGTCCCATGTCTTTGTCAGAAAGTATGGTTACAAACAGTCACAACAGCAATTCCAGATGAATGTAGTCAGAACAATCAACAGGATGCACAGTTCCAAGAAAGGTATTTTGCAGTTACAGTATGAATAGCAGCATACAGTGCAAGCTGGGCATACAGATTAAATGAAGCAGGTACATTTGGAACTCAAGAACAGAGCTAGTTGTAGAGCTTGTTTGAAATGAGCAATTTTTGTGAGACTTTGCAGAGATGCATGTAATTCATTCAGCCACTCAGCTGCCCTTACAACAAAGGAGGAATTTCCCTGACTGTTTCTATGGAATGGCAGTTCTATGGCAATCCTAATCATACTGCTGGTATTATATTGATCAGTAAGGGGGTGGAAGCAATTTTGTATAGCCAGAGCGGTTATTCCCAACAGCACCTTTTTTTGCAAGCAGTCAGGTTTGGTACTTTAATCTGCCATGAAGGGGTAACCAGTTGGATAGGGAATACAGGGAGCAGGTATGGACCAGCTTGTCAGCCCCCAGTATAAGGCATCAGGCCATGTTGTATACCACATTGACTCTGTTTAGTACAGCATCAAATGCAGCAGCACAGACTAGGAGGTCATAGTTAATGAGTGATAGAATCATGCTAGATATAACAAGACACCTGGTTTCAGTGGTAAGATCAAAGCAGTTCCTGTACATCACACCTAGCTTTCTGCCAGCCATGCTAACAATTTGGTCCATGTGAGGGGAGAATGATAAGGTACCATCCACAACAACACCAAAGTACTTAAAGGTGCTTAAAGGATTCTACCTATTCTAGTTTATGTCCCGTGGCATTGAGGACGACCAGTGGTGGGACCTTTGTTTTCCATTTGTGGGCCTGAAAATAGCTTTTTTTTTGTTTTTTGTATTTCAAAACCAACTTGCTGTAGGCGAACCATTTCTCTAGTGACTCAAAGTTGCCTTGGAGATCAGTAGAGAGTTTACCCAGGTAAGCACTGCTGGTGTAAATGACAGCATTGTCAGCATAAAGGAGTAACCTTGCAGACTGGCAGGTCTCTGGAAGGTTGTTGATGAACAGACCGAATAGAAGGGGGGCCAAGGATTGATCCCTGGGACATGCCTACAGAGACACTCCTGTCATCTGAGAGAGAGAGAGAGCTGTCATTTACATGCTGGGAGTGGTTGGAGGTAGCTTCTAAACCAAACTACTGTAACCTAGAGACAGCCCAAGGGAGAGGAACTTACCAACCAGCAGCTTGTGATTGATAAGGTTGAAGGCCTTTGTTAGGTCAGTGTAGATGGCTCCCACCAGGTAACCATTGTCAAGTGCAAGTAGTTAGTGTACTCTATCAAGGCAGTACTGGTGCTGTGAATCTTCCAGAATCCATGCTGTTGTATGTACTGGATAGTGTATTTTCTCCAAGTAGGTGGCAAAATATCCTGATAGAATTCTCTCTAGGGCCTTGGACAAGGAGGAAAAGATTAAAATTGATATGCAATTAGCCAGGTTGGAGTGGTCACCATTTTTAAAAACTGGCATGACCAGCATGGTCTTCCACACCAAAAGGAACCAGGAATCCAACAGAGAGAAAATTAATATTTTGGTTGTGGGGAGGGTAAGTTCCTGGAGGGCCAGGGCTATCAGCTTCATGTCCAATGCATCACCACCTACTGCGGTTTTACATAAAATTCTTCTGATATTCTTTAGGGTATCTTTAGTTGAAATGGACTTGAAATAGAATTTGTGGTGTGCTGGTTCTGGATTATGGCTGCATAAGGCTCCAATGCTGCCACCACCTCGTGGCCCCTGTATGGGACTGACAGGGATGACAGAGCTTAGGTCCATAAAGGCTGTGTTAAATTTGTTTGCTATCTCTTTTAGGTTCAGGATTTTAGCACCATCAATTCTGAGCATGTGGTGGGCTGTTTTTCACTCTTACCCAGGAGCTTGGATATGTTCCCCGTAATTGTTTCCCATTGCCCAAGTTTTTTGTTTGCTGGTCCTTGCAGCATTCTGAGTTTTGATGACAGAAGTAGACCTCCACAGTCTTCCCAGTCTGCTCTGTTATCTACCGACATGAAGAAGTTGTGTGGATCCCAGTGCTCCATGCCAATGCTCACATAAGAAATGTAGTCATATGAAAGTGTAATTGTGCTAATATGTGTTGTGGGTGCTTGTCCAGTATAGTGGGCATCCAGAATAACCAAGAAAGAAAACAGGTGTGGTTTATGATTAGAAACAAACTGTGCTACTGTACTGTAATATATGTCTCATTAAAAGCAATCAGGAGAACAAAATCTCTAAGTAAGAAAGTAAAAATAATTCTAGTTTTATATTTTGCAAAAAATAAGTGATTTGTGCCTGTACTGTCTTCATTTTTATGTATGGAGCCAATATTCTGTCAGTCCCAGCAAGTCTCCCCTAATTGGCAAGTAAATGCATGCTGGTCCATTACTCTTTGCAATGTCATTAGCACAGCACAAACATCAGCTGGCATTATGTTCTTGTCTTCCAAAGAAACTTGCTTAGCATGCTCTGGTTCTTGATAGATGTCCACTTGACAGCAATTTTATGGCATATTCTCCAGTGAGTCAACCATCCAACTTATGGAACAAAGTCAGTTCTCCCATAGACACTGCCAAATGCTGCACTTTCTGCACTGATCATGGCCTCGTATTCATGAACATTACAGAATCACCAGTTAAGCTTCCTCAAACTCACTCACTACCTTCACAATCCCCTTTCCTTAGCAGATCATGATTTCTGTGCCATTCAGATAACTATTCTCTCTGCATCAAAATATCACATAAAGGGGATTTAGGGAGATTAAAGTGAGTCACTATGTCTTGTTAGATTAGTACTGTTACAGTAAATTGTCTAGAGCAGACAAAATCACAATTTGTTTGGCTGAAAACTATGCATTCCTTTTGTTGTCCATGCTTTCTGGCTAAAGTGAATGAACTGGTGCCCGGGTTTGATGGCACCTGTAATAAGGTATATTAGTGGGTATTATAACATGTCTCAGTGCTGTCTTTTGGACTGTAATTTTTCTGTTATAAAATTTGGACAGTGTAACCATGAGTGGTATAATTAGTGGGGCTATACCTTCATCTTTCAGTTTTCCTCCTTATCTAGGGGCATGGCTGTCTTTCAGCACAGCCACTAGATCTGATCCCACAATAACTGAAATGGTCACCATTGGTCCCCAGATTCCCACTGCATGTCCCTTAATATACTATCCTGG
This sequence comes from Neoceratodus forsteri, assembly GCA_016271365.2. Classification (NCBI taxonomy): domain Eukaryota; kingdom Metazoa; phylum Chordata; order Ceratodontiformes; family Ceratodontidae; genus Neoceratodus; species Neoceratodus forsteri. The sequence continues at coordinate 857,127,846 of CM057456.1, forward strand.
ACTAACTCCTGCAGTTGGGGCCAGTATACCACAGGGAGAGCTAGCCCAAACATTCCTCACCAGATTACAGTGGGGCAGCTGATCCAGAGGTTCAAGCAGCTCAAATAGGTGGGGGGAATGTAGTGGCAAGAACCACCTCACTGCAACTGTTGTTTCAGCCTATTTTTAATTCTCCTGTGTTCCACCTCATACCATACTGGGGCACAGCCCAAGAGGGGGGACAATTCCAGCTAATCAGAAATAGACCAGGGCTAGGCTCACCCACTATGCTCTGACTGACACAGCCAAAACAGGGCTGGGCACATAGCATCACTTTTCACTATGTCAGTGCTCTTTGTTATGCAGGCATATGAGTCGGTGGTTTTCACATCTTTCATACAGGGATAGTAGTTTTAGCCTGTCAGATAGCTCACAAAACGGTGTTTCACCCTTCTCAGGACTCATCAGTGTGGCTCAGCTGTACCTCAGCCCAGGGAATGAGGAATCAGTCCTGTGATGTTCTTATGGATTCGGATCACGGTGGCATGTGTCTGTGTCTTCTGTTTTCAGCCTTTGCAGATTGTGAGAAGTCACCTGGAACCAAACACTCTTTTTAAAGCAAAATCATTCTAAATTCTCTCATAATAATTTTCATATAGTTTCCATAATGCTTTGTTTTAGTCGGGTATGTATGGTTTTTGTATTTTATTGAAACCTGATTTTTTTTGTCAGTGCACTTCATGAGTGACTCCTGCCTCAGTGCTTTTGTGCAGAGGATTTTTGTCTTTAAGATTGCTTTCTTATTTTGGGTTTACCAGAACACAAACCTGTAAGACCATAATATGACTGGTTCCTCCTTTCCTTGGCTGAGATACAGATAAGGCTCACTGATAAGTCCAGAGAAGGAGAAACTGCGTGTCTGTGTCTTCTATTTTCAGTCTTTGTAGATTGTGTGTCAGAGAGAGATAATTTTTTTTCCCAGTTGTTTAACCAGGTGAGACACACTAAGCTGAAAGCTTGTTTGCAGGTGCAACCTGGGAGCACAGGGAAGTTATGTGAATTGCTCAGAGTCACACAGTATGCAAGTGGGGGCTGTAGGATTCAAACCCAGGTTTCCAGATTTGCAGCTCAGAGCCTTAAACCACTGCACTATACTGCCTCCCTGGCATTTGGTGCCATATACTCTTGCTTAAAGCAAAACCCATCTGAATTCTCTCATAGTGATTTGCAATAATTCCAATGGTGCATTGCATTATTTGGGTATGTGTGGGTTTGTATTTCATGGACATTTAGCCCTTCAACCTGCAATATGTTTTTCTTATTATTTTTGAAACATTTGATAACCAGAAATGTACACAGAGCCAGGGCTCATTTCCAGGTGCGACCAGGGGAAGGAGGAAGCTGGAAATATAAGAACACAAGGTATATAATATTAGAACACAAGGCTCATAATAGATGTATATAATCATATATGCAGTTTACATATTATACAGAGGAAATAAATAGAGATGGGTGCTCTTTGCCCAACGTACCTTAATGAGGCCTTTATAGAGTGGCTGGGGAGTGCAAGGTGCAAGGCAGAAACATTCACATTTGAATACATGTAATTCATCATACATAAAATAAAATACAGAAGGTTAGTTACATACTAAAATTTTTTATGCAAAGGTTTGGTGATTGGGGCATGTATATGTACATACAGTAGCTTGTAACTTGCAAGTGCACCATTTGTCATTTTTATTGTTAGTAGGGGTGGTCACTCCAGAGTTGTACTGAACCTTTGCACCTCATGCATGGTTTCAGTTTTGTGTTTGATAAAATTAAAGTGTCAGTCTTTATTAAGGTGCAAAGTCTGCGCAAATATAGAAAACAAGTAATCCAAGCAACAACAACAAAGTGGCATGTTTTGCACAAGGCTTTATTAAAAGCTCTTGTGGAAATCGATACATGTCTTTAACCTGCTGTGGATTGGGCCCTTAATGCAGTTGAAAAAGGGAATAACTCAACTAATTCAGCTGGGTGAAGCAAAACACAAGAATTCATGGAACAATTGCCACACAAGTGCCAGGTAATCAATGTTTTTGTGATGCTCTGCTCACTGACAGCCTTCTCTGTATTATAAAGAGTAAGGAGCTTAACACCCAAGCACCTCTTTAAAGTACAACCTGTCAGTAATATATAGTTCAGGTGCTGGTGGACACTCACTTCTAGAGACCACACATCATTACATATGACCGATCATAAATAGGGCGAATTCACACTGACTTTCTTCCCACATAGGAAATAAAAATGCTAGATTCAGGCATGAACAGAAATAGCTCCTACACTGGGCACTAGAAGCTATATTTAAATGAAACAAGAACTGAACTCACCCTAACAGATTTGACTAGCTTCTCCAGGAAGCGAGTATCTGTGAAATCTCAGATAAGCAACATTTTATAATTTAATTGTATGCATTTCCGATTATTTTTCTCATAGAAACATAAATATTGTCAGCAGATAAAGGCCTTGCAACCACACAAGTCTGCCCCCAATCTATCTATTAGTAGGAAATACTCCCACAGCCTTTTCCCTAGTCTCTCCCTCCAGCTTTCCATTGCTCTCTTCCCATGTGTCTCTCCCACTCCCTTTTGAAACCTCACTTGTTTTGGAACATAAAACTTCCTCATGAAGCCTGGTGATTTTTTCACTGCCCTTTCCATTAAGTAGTTCTTCTTGACATCCTCTCTGCATTGCCACACCCCAGCTTCACAGGGATTTCCCTTGGTGCCAATGATCCCACATACAGTAGTCTGAAGAACTCCCCACTGCCTGCATAGTTTTGCCCATGGAGGTACTTGAATATCTCTGTCATCCCTCCCTCTCTTCTATCTTCAAACACATACATATTAAGGTCTTCTGACCTCTACCTTTTATGTCCTTCCCTGCTATAACTGTATCATTTTAGTCACCATCCTTTGCAACACCCCTAACCTCTCTCTGTCCTTCAAGTGTGGGCTCCAAAACTGCACATAGTACTCCCAGTGCCATCTAACCAGAGATCTGTACAAGGGCAATATCTTCTCCCTTCTCCTGCCAGTCATTCCTCCTTATGCATCTCATTTGCTCTGCCCACAGCCATCATACACTGCACTAATGCTTTAATGTCTTCATTATTAACACCACTCGGTCACATCCTTCCATTGTTCTCTCTTTTACCCAACCTGTAGTCTGTTTTGGGTTTCTGGCTTCTACATGCATTACTTTGCACTTTTTGCTGCTACATTTCAACTGCCACACACTTGACTATCCTACCTTTTCAGGTCCTTTATCATGGCCCTTATCCATACCTTGCTATCTACACTTCCACAGATTTTAGTATGATATGCAAAGAGGCATATCTTTCCCTGGACTCCATCCCCCATGTAGCAGATAAATATGTTAAAGAAGACTGGTCCAAAACCAATCCTTGTGGCACTTTACTTGTGATGTCCTTCACCTCTGTATGCTCCCATGTCAGACTATTTACAGGGTTGCTCCACTCAGTCAGTTTGTCACCCATCCAATTATTTTGTTCATCATCCTGACTCACCCAGTTTCTTGAACAACCATCTGTGTGGGATAGAGGCAAAGCCCTTACTAATGTCCAGATACAGAACTGCATGACCCTTGTTCACAGCCCTTACCCAATTAAATAATTTGCTTGGTCAAAACCTCCCACTGGTAAACCCATACTGCCTGGTGTCCTGTAGTCTATTTGCCTCCAAAATCTCTACCAGCCTCTCTTTTATTATTGATTCCAATAGTTTCCAAATGACAGATATCTGTCTGCCCAGTCTGTAGTTGCCTAGCTTATCTTGCCTCCCATGTTTGTGCAGTGAGACCACATCTGCTGTCCCTCAGTCTCCTAACACTTCCAGTAGTCTTTATCTCATTTGAAAGGTATTTTCATGGACCTTCCTTACCATTCATGACCAGCAGTATTTTGTGAGTGTATAACATTATAAAAACAGTGGATTGGGGTGAAAAGGTATGCCCAACTTTAACAGTAACTGTAAGATTTCCTGAAAGCAGGTTGGCTTTATGTTGGAACTCTGCCCAGAAGGGCATGTATTGAAGAGAATATCAGTTTAAATAGGATTCCTTCTCCTGAACTTGGTTTACCCCTCCAAATGTCTAGTGACACTACCAGGCTATGGTCCTTTTTACCCTGAAAAAGAATCAATGAGGTTTCAAGCATGGGATTATGACTGTCTGTGTGTCTTTCGGCATTGTTCCATTCTAAATTAATAGTTGTGTAATTGAAAAATATCTTTTGAACTCTCCTTTGTGACTGGTGAATGTACCTTACCTGTTTTGAAACAGGCCTCACTCAGCTGAGAGGGCCTTTCCAAACAGGCCTTGAGCAGTAAACTCTGCCAAGGGCATTAGCTTTATTTATTCATCATCTCCAGGGACTCAAATGAATTTACAAAGAAAATAGCTCCAAAACAATATGTGCAATTCAAAGTAACAAACAGAGGATCCTTTCTGCACTGAGCAGAGAAAAGCAGTTGCTACGTTGAAGACCATGTGGGAAAATGTTGATCTTTCAAGCAGCATTTTCTTCTTTACATAAAGTTATTTGCAACAAATACTGCGAGTACAATGGCTTCTTTGGAGGGACTGAAAAAGGTTTATAGTTTGTATGTTCTTAAAAAGCAGGTCATGACTAAAATAAGCTTTGAACCATCTGATTAGAGATCTGTCAACAAGTGATTTTGCAGTTGCTCAGTTTGTTATATTACATTATAGTCAGTCCTCATGGCGAACACTGTGCTGTCATAAATAAATGAATCTTGAAGTTAGACATCCTCATTTGGGGCTTGATTCAGTAAGCCTAAGCACTGCTTGCAGATTACTGATATACCCCATAACAATTAGTTGCCTCTTAAACCACCACAGAATTCACCACCTTCCCGATTAGCCCTCTAGCCCTCCCTTCCACTCAGTCTTTGCCAATCTGTGGTGCTTATGACCAGTCAGATCATGGGGTATGCATTTGGGGATCTCAAGGGATTCATGGCACCACATACTGTATATGTGGCTGTTTCTTGCCAGTGAGGACACTGACATAACAGCTAAAGTCTCTGCTCTAGAATGAATTCCCAGAGATGACAAAATAGGAGACTGGGGCAAGGGAATGGGTACCACTGGACTAACAAAGAGTTTTACTGCTGTTGAAGTTGGGGAAGAAAACTGAGCCATCAGAATTGTAGAATACTGGGCATATAAACAGCAGAAAGACTAGCCCTTAGAAGCAACACAGATATGAGGGGCCAGGGCGGGGTAGATCTCTGAGTGAAATGCCCATTAGCAACAAATAGGCAGCATGGTATAGCACTAGAACCCTGGTACTATGCCACAATGTTGTGACTCAGTTGCAGTTGCTAACCAGCATATTGGTGGAACTGCACCCTCTCTTAGAGGGGACTCCTTCCCCTGTGGCATGTGAATCATTTTGTATATAGTTCAAAAGGTTGATGGCATAATAGAGCAATGAAAATCAGCCCATTTGTGGCACCATATGTTGCATCTTAGAATAACGCCCACAGTTTACACATAACCCTTCTAATGTCTAAGAATAACTAGCATGCTACATACACTGTTCCCTGACCCTGTGGGACACTGTGGACATCAGAGCTAACTCCAGACAAAATGTTTGATCCCTAACATGGTCAACGTAACATTAAAAGTGACCTCATAAAAATGGATTTGGGATCAGAGAATTAACCACAGGGATCAGCACTGGGTGCTGAAAAAGAGAGCATAATGATGCATATGATGCTTCTGCTGTACAGTACTTGGAGATTATGATGAACAAAGAAGCTGGTGACTAAAAGTAAAAGTCTATACCTGTTGGTCTTTCAAAGTGTAATTATACACTGATTTATAGTCAACAGCTGAAAAACAAATCATATAAGCTAAAAAAACAAAGTATGTATCTCATGATGCTTTGCATATTAGGGTATGTGTGATTTTGTATTTCTAGTAAATACTGTAATCTGTACAACTGAATGAGAAAGAAGCATGAAGCATAGCAGACAGAAACTGTTATGCATTTTTTAAAAGTAACCATTTTATTTATTTATTTATTTGTACAAATCGGAGTTACAATCCTTTAAGTCATAGACTCGTTTCCAAAGGCTCTTCGTCAGACACATACAGTTTACAATAAGCAGAACATAACAATGTGACAAGGGAATATAATAACAAACATCATACGGTAGAGTAGCTACTTTAGCTGGTATAACAGGTATAACATAGTATCACTTCAAAAGAGGGGTGTAACCTAGCATAACTTCATTGGGATATGGGTAGAACATGAGTGGACATTGCTTTGGGGAGACAACATTGCCCTATATAGTGACTGAGGGCAGTCTAAGAAGGGGGGGGAGAGGGGGTGACAGAGGAGGGAACAGGGTGGTTATGAGGGGTAGAAAATATAGAGCAGTAGAGCTAATAAAGATGCTGTTCATTGGGAACAATAGCTGTCCAGAGGACATTGCTGGGAGTGGGGGTGGGGCTATGGGTGGCTGGAAGGTTCTGAAGTGTTTTTTAGTTTTTCATTTGCTCATTAGAAATATTTCCACCTAAGAGCATTACAGTAGGTGTGATGGGAAGAGCAGTACTCTACCTGGAAGCTAACACATTATATCTAGTTCGGTTCCCCTTTATATAGTATCTCATCAGCATTGACCACTTATTTATTGGGACATCACAAGTGACTGATCTGGCAGCAGCTAATTATCTCATCTTGAGCAACTGTGATGTCGTAGTCAGTGAAGTTATATTTCTGATGAGATACAAAGAGAAATAGATAGGGGATATTTCATGGCTGCTCTGATAATATCTGATTCATATTCATGAGTTCTTTTAGAATCCAGTTACCTCTTGAGTAGCATATCCATGACTGAGGTCATTAGGTTCTGAAAGCATGAAAGAACATAAAACTGATATTTTCAAGCAGCCATGGCCTATTTATTTATGCATAGCCCTGCTTTCCACTGTTTGTGTACTGGTGCATGTTCAGGCTTAATCAGAAGTAAATGTGTGCTCATAGCTGTATTTTATAATGTTTTGTTTTGTACTATTTGTGTACCAGCAGTGTTCTTGCGCCTTGTTCTGTTCATTAATTCAGTACTGTGTTTTGTCCTGTTTGCCACATCACTGTCAGAACTTTGACATATCTGTTCCAAGTTAGCTTGTGAGTGTTTAAACAGCTAGTTTCCAATCAAGGTCTAGTTGCAAGTGTGGATTGTTTACAAGTGATGACAGGTAGGGCTGTGTTGAATTAAACTGTCAGAATTTGTGTAGAGTGATTACAAAGCAACTGAGAGAATAACCTGCCATTACATAACACTAGATATAACATTGGATAGAAATTTCCTGCTTCCTAATTGGCTAGTAAAGTTCTGAGACCCACATGTCTATCATCCAGGAATGAGCAGGTTGGAACAAGTACAGCAATCAAAGTTCAAATTTGGGTAAATAACACAGAATTTGAGCCACTTGACCCATTCCTGATTAACATGCCAAACATCACTGCCTTCTTTACTCACTGAAAACCTTAAACATGCCTAAAATTAAACCACCTTTAACTTAAAAAACAAATAATAAAACATTATTTCCTGTCATGATCCCTCCTTACCCACATCCCTCCTTACCAACATAAATAAATCTAAAAAATAAAGTACTGGTCACAGTTTTAATTTCATCTGTTTCTGCAAGGACAAAGAAAAATCACTCCCTTCCTTACCAGCTTGGTAGGGCAATCCCTGCTATTTATCCTGCTGCTGTGTTAAAGCAGAGGTTTGAGGGGTACATAGCATCAAGGATAGATTTAAACTAAGTGGGGGGGGTGGGTGGACAGCTAGAAGGCATGGATCCCAGAGGGGGAAGCCAAGCATGCCTACCCCCCAAGGTATCAGAGAGGTATTTGAGGTGGAGACACAAGGAGAGATTAGGAGGGGGGAAACCAGGGTGGGGGGAGAAAGACACAGGTTGGAGGGTTGTCTCACTGAATGCAAGAAGCTTAGGTAACAAATCAGCCAAACTACAGGCTCTCTTGGCTGTGGGGATGGTGGAAATTGCAGCCATCGTGGAGACATTGGCCACCCAGAACCAGGACTGGCATATGATGATCCCAGGGTACAGGATATTCAGAAAGGACAGGACTAGGGGTATGGGGGGTGGCAATCTAGGTGAGTTAGGGGATAAGGTATATGAGAGAGGAGGGGGTGGAGGGCAGGACAGAGACCCTATGGATGCAGTTTCAAGACTCTAAAAGAAAGACACTGAGGGTGAGGGTGGTGTACAGGCTACCAGCTCTGGGGAATGACCCGGATAGGGAGTTGGTTGAGCAGATTAGAGGAGTCTGTAGGAAGGAAGACACCATAGTGTGGGGGACTTCAGCCTCCCTGGGGTGGACTGGAACACCCCAACCACCACCACATGTGCAAAGGAGCAGAGATTTCTAGATGCATTTAAGGACTGCTTCCTGGTGCAATTGGTCTGCAAGTCAACTAGGGAAGGTAGGACTCTGGACCTGGTATTAACAAATGGGGAGGCTGTAAGGGATCTGGGAGTGGAGGACCCCCTGGCTGGGAGTGACCATCATACAGTGTCGTTCACACTCAAATGGGATGGATAACATGGGGAACAGGTACCAGGGTGATCAATTTTAAAGGAGTGAACTTTAAAAGGATGGGGGGAATTTTGGTTGAGCATCTGATGGGAATTCAGACATGCATGATTGCCAGCCAAAAATGGAATATCATTAAAAAGAGCTAGCAGAGGCTACTGAGACCTGTTCCAGGACACAGAGCAAGAAGGGGAGAGCTACGAAGCTGAGCTGGCTGTCTCAGGAGGTAATGAAAGGGTGAGGGCCAAGAGAAAAGCATTCTGGAGGCTTAGGAAATCAGGACGGCAAGGGGACAAAGATAAGTAAATGAAAAAGTCCAGGGAGGTTACCAGGCTAGTCAGAGTGGCCAGCACTTCCAGAGAGCTGAGACCTGCACTGGGGATCAAGGTCAGGGAAAAGGACTTCTTCAAATACATTGGTAAGAGAAGAAGAAACAAAGACCAGATTGTGAGGATTAAAAAGATAGGGGTGGGTGGAGAAGGAGAGGACCAGGCAGAGGCACTGAATGAGTACTTCTGCTCTGTGTTCACCAAGGAAAGAGGGGCAGATACCCCATGGGATAGGTGGAGTGAGCAGAGAGGGATGGGGTGACTGATATCAGAAGTAGAGAGAACATGGTTCTGGAGGGACTAAGGCCACTGAGGGTGGACAAGGTGCCGGAGCCGGATGGCATTCACCCTAGGGTACTTAGGGAGCTAGCAGAGATCCTGGTGGGACCACTGGCAGAACTTTTCAGTACATCACTGGACACAGGATGCATGCCACAAGACTGGAGGTTTTCCCATGTGCTGCCCATTCATAAAAGTGGCCCGAAAGATGATACAGGCAACTACAGACCGATGAGTCTCACTTCAATCATGTGGAAACTCATCGAGTCAATCCTAAAAGACAGGCTGGTAACCTTTCTGGAAGACAATGGGTTACAAGACAGCCATCAGCATGGTTTCAGATCGGGCAGATCCCGCCAGGCGAACCTAGTGGAGTACCATGACTGGGTTATCAGGGAATTGGATAGGGGCCATGCAGTGGCTGTCCTATATTTGGACTTCAGCAAGGCCTTTGACTTGGTGCTACATTGGAGGTTGGGTAAAACTGGAATATATTGCGGAGGGAACAAAAATTTTCAACTGGATCACCAAATGGCTGAGGGGTAGGCATCAAAGGGTGGTGGTGGTGGGGCCTCATTACATTACGAGTGGGATGCCCCAGGGTTCAGTATCGGGACCGGTGCTGTTCATGATATTCATAGTTGATATCTCAAATAGGATCTGAAGTAGGATCAGTCTGTTCACAGATGATATTAAGATCGGTGCTGTGGTAGATGAGATAGAGGTATGGAGGGGACTGCAGGAAGACCTGATCAAACTACAGGAATGGTCAGAGACATGGCAGTTGGGGTTCAATGCCAAGAAGTGCAAAGTACTGCACTTCAGATCAAGGAACCAGGGGAGGAAATATCAGTTGGGAGGGATACAGTTGGAAAGCACAGTGGAAGAAAAGGATCTAGGGGTACTAATAACAGGGAGTATGAACCACTCAGCTCAGTGCAAGAAGGTGGCTGCAAAGGCAAACAAGATGCTGGGGTGCATAGTGAGGGAAATCTCCTCCAGGCACTGAGAAGTTCTCCTACCCCTGTACAGGTCACTGGTCAGGCTGCACCTGGAATACTGTGTGCAGTACTGGTGTCCATTCCTGAAGAGGGACATCAGATTGCTGGAGGGGGTGCAGCGTTGGGCAACGAATATGATCCAGGGACTTGAGGGAAAATTCTACGAGGAGAGGTTGGGAGAGCTGCAAATGTATTCCCTGGAAGAGTGGAGGAATGGGGGGATATGATCAAAGCCTTTAAGTACCTAAAGGGTATTAACAGGTTTAATACAGAAAAGATTCTTCAGATAAGAAGGGGAGGAACATGAGAGGCCATCGGCTGAGATTGGAGGGGGGAGATTCAGGAGGGAAATCAGGCAACACTTTTTCACAGAAAGGGTCATAGACAAGTGGAACACTGTCTGAGGAGCTGGTATCGTGTAGAATGGTGGGAGGATTTAAGAGAAGGTGGGACAGAGTGAGGAGGTGTGGCTATGAGGAGGGGAGAGTGGGGCAGCTGCAAGTAGAGGGGCTAGCTGCACAATTGAGCAGACTCATAGACCGTGAGGCCTGTTTCTACTGGCATTTCATATGTTTGTATGTTCTTAGTAGAATTGAAATTCATGCTAATGGTATAATTATACTCAACATTGGTTTGTTTCACATTCTTCATTTACTCTTATTGCATACTTCCTGAATGACTGGACAACCCACAACAGTGCAGCCACTCATGATGCAGTAGTCTTCTCGCCTCTCACTGCATCATGCATTACTAGACTGTATTGGTGGTGTTTCCAAGTCTAGGAAAGATGAAGTGGGAGTTCATCAAGCACCGTAAACAAACATGTTTTTGTGTGGTAAAACCAGAATGGTATACAGTTCTGTTTTTCAGTTAAGAGAAAAAAAGGAATCAGAATCAATCTACCAGCTACATCAGCAACCTCTACTGAATGTGAGAAATCATGAAATGTGTTTTTTTTTAACTACAGACCCTTTTAGGCCTAATGGGGTTGACAGTGTGCCTTTATAAACAGAAAATACATGTTATTTTTAATTTAAAATAGTTGGCTTCTTTTGTTGTTTACATTCCGTCTTAGCTGACTCATTCATAAAAGCACACTCTAGGTCTTTGTTTGTCTGGGGGTTAATGCACTTCCAGGTGCTAAAAGTGTTCAGAATAAGTGCATCCTGCCTCATTATGCACCAAGGTGTGCATTATCCTTAGATAATCAACAGCCTGTCATGTCATGCAGCTTACATTTGTCAGTCTACAGGTTGACTACTATTCCATACATCACACCTATGGTAGCTCTGTCCAGTAGAAAATCTTCTAATTAACACACATGAAATAAAAAAAAACTCAGATTTAAAATGTAACCACTGGTTATTTTTAAAAATTAATATTGATTTCAAGCTGTGTACTATATGTTTAATTGGAATTTTAAGCCAGGATAGTTAGATAAATGATACAAATAAATAATTTATTTATTGAGGTATTCCCTTTTATTTTCTGATGCTTCATTTTGGAACAGGGTTATTCTCTTCCCTTTCAAAACCGTGTGCTTTGCACATCTCAGGTTAGGAGCTTTTACTCCATAATCTTCAGAAGATTAGGATTTATTTATTTATTTATTTAAGTTCATGTATTCATTCACCAGGTAAGTGTGCAGGCCAAGGCCCTTTTTCAGACATGACACAGTCCACAAGAAGAAACAACAGATTGATAAGATTACGATTTACAGTGTAGGTACATACAGTGGAGCCAGTCACAATGCAACACAATAACATGCAGTAAATGACATGTCACAAAATACTGCATGACAAAATGGCTTAGTTGCCATTGAATTATGCTGTTCCTTGCAGTATGCTGCAGCATTTGGTGACACATTGCAGTATTGCTGCATTTCAACTATCCCATTTATTAGGTTTAGTCCCAAAAAGGCCATGCTGAAAATCTGGTGCATGTCAGCTGGGTCTTTGATGGCACTGAGGATGGGCACCCCAGTGTTGCCAGCTATGTGTGGGTGGATGGTGGCCAAGAACAGAAGAAGATGGGAGGGGGCTGTTTACAGCAGTACCAGGGGTGGGCACCCTGGTCTGCTTCTTATTCAGGGGGGGGGGCTATCTTAGTTGCCACTGGGAGTGGACACCCTGGTGTCAAGTTTTACATATGTATGACAGCCAGCTAGATTGGGCACCCACCATCCAATTTAGTTTTTTAAAATTGGGGTCAAGAGGGAGGTGGGGGATGCTGACTGAGTGATTGGGCACCTGATGTCCAGTAACATAAAATAATGTATTTCAGGAGGGGCAGGTACCAGTGGTGGGATGGGTACCCACCATCCAGCAATTATAACAGTGACAGGGAGGTGTTCTGGTGAGGTTTGTGCATTAGCAGTATGAGTGAAAGTGATTTATTTCACACTGCTTTCATCAGCCAGCTCACAAAAGCAGTTTGAAGGAAATTATTTTCACTTAACTGCTAACGCATAAATCCATCTACCTCAGAATGTTCGTTTTTTGAAATGAGCATGCTCAGAAATGGCACTGTTTGTAACTTATATTTTAAAAATCATATAATTTAAATACTTCAGACTTGCAAAAGGGCATACCTTGACAAAACTACATCAAATGTCTAAGTTTCAGGTTCAAAAATTATATCTGAGCAAATAAAACTCTAAATTTGGGTGAATTTTAGCATTTTGCACCTCTGTAATGTTACCCCACCCCAAAACCAATTGACAAAAATGTACAGGCTCCAAAACTCCTTGCCCCAACTCGAAACCTACAAATTTCATGCAAATCAGTTGAACAGGCACAAAGTTCTTAAGGTGCCTAAATTGGGTGTAACACAGAAGACCTACTCATCCCTTGAAAAAACTGTGATAATGCACCAGTTAGGGTTCAACTTAATGCAAGACTCAGAAGACCCCGAACCCTAATGTTTTCCTTTTACTACTTGAAGGTGGAGGTGGGGAGTTAGGGTTGGAAATCTTAGTGCCACATTTCCCCACTTTTGTTGTATGAAGATGAACCCTAACTGGTGCATTAACAAAGTTTTGAAATAATATACTGTATATATATATATATATATATATATATATATATATATATATTCATTCAAAAATGTAATTAATGCATCAGTTAGAAACATAGAAACATAGAATTTGATGGCAGATAAGGACCACTTGGCCCACCTAGTCTGCCCTTTTCCTTACCTAATGGATAAGCTGCAGATCCTAGTAAACCAACTACCTACTTCTTCCTACCCCCCCACTAGAATTGCCTTATATCTGTCCCATGCATTCTTCAATTCCCCCACTGTTTTTGACTCTATGACCTCCTCAGGAAGGCCATTCCATGCATCTACAACCCTCTCTGTGAAGAAAATACTTCCTCACATTACCTCTGAGCCATCCCCCTCTATCTTCAAATTGTGCCCCTTGTTCTTGCACATCTCTTTTTCTGAAAGATGCTACCCTCTTGGACTTTGTTTGATTCCCTTGAGGTATTTGAAAGTTTCTATCATGTCCCCCCTCTCCCTCCTTTCCTCAAGGCTATACATCTTAAGCTCCTTTAGTCTTTCTTCATATGTTTTCTGGTGTAGACCCTGCACCATTTGGTTGCCCTCCTCTGGACAGCCCCACCCTGTCTATGTCCTTGCAGAGATGTGGTCTCCAGAACTGTACACAGTAATCCAGATGTGGTCTTAACAACTGTCTGTACAGGGTTAGGGTTGAAGTGACAAAAGTAGGAAATGTGATGTTAGGGTTGAGCCCATAACCCCCACACCCTACATCCTCTGCACACCAACAGGCATCTGTAGTGCCATGGGTTATTAGGCCCAACTCTACACTATTCCATGTGTAAAGAGGCTGACATGGTGCAGCTTAAGAGAATGGGGTGAGAGTTAGGCCCTAATGACCCCACATGCACACCCCAATGCTTGTTGTGTGTGGAGGATGGGCATGGGGTGGTAGGGTAGGGGTTAGGGTTCAACCCTAACATCTAATTTCCCTACTTTTGCTTCAACCCTAACTGATGCATTAACAACTTTTTTGCAATGAATTTCCTTACTTTTTGAGAAAGTGTAATGTAACTGGTAAGTTATTTGTCAGTGGAGCACTGGCCCTCTGCCCTGTGCTCCACCAAGCTGCATATTTGTACATAACGATATGCATATGTGGGTTTAGTGTTGTTCACGCTTGCCCTTCTCTTGAAAAGATTAAAACCTCAGTTGACAGTTTACAGCTTGTGTGCCAGCTCAGATTTTGCTTCCTATAACAGCTGCTACTGTCATAGGAATGTACAATTTGTGTGTGTGTGTGTGTCTGTTTTTTATTAAATGCTTTATTTATAAAAGCATTTGTTTTCCCCATTGTGCTTACCAGTTATTGCATTTGAACCTCATGCATTCATCTGACCTTCCATTCACTTCTGTTCATTGCCTTCACTGACCAGTGCCTTATGTGAATTACTGCCTTAGTAGCTTTTATTCATATTGATGTTGTATAATATAGGACCTTAACTTTTTCAGTACTTAATATTCAGTTTTACTAGGAAAGCATGTGTTGAGGCTATATGTTGTAGATTAAATCTGATGTCACCATGAATGCACTAACTGTTTCATGGCAACATCTGTTACCAAGGAGTGTCAGTTGCAATGATATTACAATACTTGTAGTAACACATGGAACAAGCCATGATCCCATGAGTGCTAGTTTCAAGGTCACCATTGCAGTAATCTTCACAGGGAACAATATGCTCTCTTTCTAGTGTTTTTTTTTTTGTTTGTTTGTTTGCTTTTTCAGTTATACTTGTTCTGATTCTATTAAAGTAGCAACAGTAAGTGCAAGCAAGTGGTTTGAGAACAATATGATTTGGAGTGAATGAGGGTTTGTGAGTTATGTGTTGGTGCAGTAACTGTGATGATGACTTGTGGAGGCAGCAACTGATCAGGAAAAAATGGACAGAACACAAGGATGTGTCTAGGATTTAAATACCACTTTGTTTTGCATCTAGGATGTAAATGTCAAATATAGCAACATCCTTGGCCTTGTGTAGATTTAGATACTCATTTCATGTTAGAAACATATTGTTAAGCCTTTTGCAAACAGTTTTTGCAAAAAATTATGCTGACATCAGTAGGTTAAAGTACTAAGCCACAAAAGTAATGAAATGTGTTGTTAGGTAAAAGTCCCCTGAATCTTTTTAATTCTGTAGTGATGTATTCCTTAGGTTTTAAATGATTGCTGGATGCACTGTTGGCATCACTCTAACTTCAGAACTTCTTTCAAGGCATTACAATTTACTCAAACACCAATACTGTGAGAGAAGGTACCAAAGTTAGCAAAATGATAACATTGCATTAAACCATTATTCAGACCCAGGAAACACCACTGCATTCACTCGTGAAGATTCAGAAACACCACACAACACAACACAATTATGAATATTCAGGGACATTTTATCCTGTCATATTATTCTACTTTTGTGACTTTGCACATCAACTCAAACTTATGCCTAAATGTAGTTTGTTTGTAACTAATTTCCATTTTTGAAAAGGATTCTTGATAACAAATGCACAGTAATTTGTACTGGTTAATCATTTCATGTTGTGCAATCCGTGGTGTCCAGTGACAATCAAGTCCTTCACACTGTCTCTTGAAAAGCAGCCCATGGCATTAAGTGGCAGATCACCTCCACACCAACACCCTCCTTACCCCAGATCAGCACAGTTTTGGAAGAGGGCACAGTACATCCACTGCCCTCATGCAGTTCACTAATGATGTCAGACTTGCAATGGACAAGGGCTGTCTCACAGGAGCTACTTTTGTTAATCTAACAAAAGCATTTGATTTAGTTGAACACCCACTGCTCCTATCAAAGTCGTCAGCCCTTGGCTTCTCCTCCTCTGCTATTGCCTAGTTTCAAAACTATCTCTTGGACCAGTTGCAGTTTGTCCAGATTAGGGAGGCTAAGTCTTCCCTCGCTCATACTTGGATCAGAGTGCCCCAAGGCTCAGTCCTTAGACCTCTCCTATTCATGGTCTTTATAAATGACCTCCCCATCTAACTGGTCTTTGTTCAGCTCTTTTATATGGCAATGATCTGGTCCATTACTCTTCTTCTCCAAAACTCTCAGACATCAACCAGATTCTTAATCATAACTTCGTTACCTTTCAGCGATGGCTATTGCAGAATTAGCTTCTCCTCGATAAAACAAAACAGTGACAATGCTGTTTGGCTTGGGCCCAAAATTCAATCCTGCACCCAACCCTTATGTATCAGAGCTCTAGACAGCTCCCCCTTAACTCAGTTACATCATTTACATATCTAGGGGTCACCCTTGATTCTGCTCTGGACTTTGAATTGCACCTAACTATGGTTATCAAATCTGTAAATGTTCAACTGGGGCTGGCTTACAAGGTCAGGCATAGCCTTACATCCACAGTGAGCTTGCCATAGCACAAGGGATCCTGAGACCTAAACTGGCGTATGGGTTAATAGCCTTTCTGACAACTACTGGAGGGCTCCTCTGTAAGTGGGATGTCTGTTACAACACTATCTGCAGGTTCACCCTGGTGCTACCTAAGCTTACTCACTGATGAACTCTGTACTCTAACCTTGGATGGTTTACACCTCGTCCTTTTGTCAGTTTACATCCTGCTGTTTTATTAAGAGAATTTAATCTCATCCCAGATACCTGACAAACTGGCTTTCTGCTCAGACCTGCCACCTCTTCCTACCCCCGAGATCAGCTGAAAAATCCCTCCTGGTCCAACCAACATGGAAAACCAAAATGGGTGAAAATTCCTTCTCCGTATTTGCCCCTAAACTATGGAATTCCTTCCCACTGGATATAACAAACTCCCCTTCTCCATGGAGCTTCAAGCAGGACCTATGTATATCTCTTCCAAGCTCAGAACTCTGCTACTGTAGTGTGTCCACCTACTCCTTAACTAACCTCTCCTAGCTGCCTACAGCTCCTATCCCTACTTCTATCAAACCTACTTGGTATATTTTAGTTCCCCCTCCGTTAGAACTTACCCTCTATGTTTCGTTATAAGACTACTAATTATTTGCACTTGATATCTTGTATCTTGTACTGTATATTATTTCCTGCTAATGTACTGTCATTGCTATAGTTATGTATACCTGTACTGTACCTGATCTATAGTCTCTGCTGTAATGATTTCTTGTTTGCCTGACTTATCCCTGTATTTACTGTTATGTACCTGCCCTCTGTTGTAATCTCCCGGGTTGCACCTGAAAATAGGCAGCTATGCTGTCTAGTGTGCCTACCCGGTCAACAAAAACTAAATAAATAAATCAATAAAAACCCCATCATAATCCAAACCTGTGCCAATCAGCCCATGGCATCCTCTAGTCCCTCTCTACCTCACTCTATTCTATGCTAAGCAGTCCCTGGTGTTCAAATCCTGCAGCATCCCTCTCCCTTACCTCACTTTATGTAAAGTATTCCCTGATATCCAGAGGCACCTGTCCCTCACCCAGGCATAATACTAGCAGTTCCTGGTGTCCAGTGGCACACCCCTCCAACACCCTGCCACATGCTAAGCTGTCTCTGGTGCCTAGTGGCACTCTCCCTCACAGTGCACCATTTGAAGCACTTCCTGGTGTCCAGTGGAACCCTGTCACTCACTGTGCCTCAAGTCAAGTATGCTTCTTGCACTCAGTAGTACCCCCCACACACACACACACACATATTCTGTCTAAATCCATGCAGTCCCCATGTTCAGTGCCATCAACCTCCAATACCCTGCAAATATCCAGGAAGCCATCTATTAATACCTACACTTTGGCTCTTGGCCCATCTGGTCTATGCACCCTACCTAACAATTCTGCCTTTTCATAGTGGCAGTCAAGCTCTGTTACTGTCCTACCTTCTTTGAACTACACCCACATGACTGTCCCATCCCCACTTGCAGCTGCTGATTGTTGTGGACTGTGACAATTTCTTTGGCTGCTTAGTCCACTTGTCCACCACTCCCTCAGTGAAGAAGTACTAACAGATTTCCTTTCTGAATCTCCCACCAGCTAACTTTAGTGAATTCCCTCTAAATCCTGGATTTGAACTCAAGGAGATGAGTTCAATGATGTTCACCCTATTTATCCTGTGCAGTTACATCTATGTGTCAACCATATCATCCATTCCCCTCCTCCTCCTTTCAAGGGTGTACATGTTTAAGTCCTGATGGATCTCCTCATATTTCATTTCCCTAAGGCCATGTAATCCGAGTCGAGAATAAACAAACATATCATCTTAGTTGCCCCACACTGTACTGCCTCCACTTTGTTGCAATCTTTCTTCAGGTGTGAACTCTAGTATCTTGTGCAGTATTCCAGGTGTGGTCACAACAGTGACCTGTATGGTGAGAGAATCAACTCTTGACTAGTGATGAGCAAAATGGACAAAGTTTTTGAATTCCATGTAATACACAAAGTGTGAGTTTGACAAATTCATTGAAGTTTTGTTTGACAAAGTTGACTTTCTTCTGTGGATTTAGCAAAACTCACTTATGCAGTTGCCACTTCACAAAAAAAACAGACAATTTGCATTAAAAAGTTAATAAGTTTGGTGAAGTTGAGGTTCCTAGGGTGTGAGGAAACTTTTCAAAGGTGAATTTTGACTGATTCATGGCCCTTATGCCAGTGAACTTTAAATTCGCAACATCTCTACTCTTGATATTAACAGCTTACCCCATCCCTGTGCATACCATCATTCTGTTTGCTACGCTCACTGCCCTGTTGCAGTGTACACATATTTTAGGGTCTGCAGTATCATTAACCCTCAATCTTTTTCTTCCTTAGTGCTGTCCAGAACATCCCCACCCGTTCATATTGCACCCTTTGATTCCTTTTTCTAATGTGCATTACTTTACATTTCTTAGCACTGCAACTCAGCTGCCAGATCTTTGACCAGCTCTCCAATCTACTCAGATCATCCTTAGTTCCCTTCTTTCTTCCTCTGTATCTACCCTTGTGCAGATCTTTGTGTCGTCTGTGAAGAGGAAGATATTGCACTTGATGACTTCTCCTGTGTCACAGAAAAATATATTGAAGATGACCAGTTCTAGTACTGACCCCTGAGGTACCCTGCATGTTACACCCCTACAACTCCCCCCATTAATTACCACCTTTTGACTTTTACTACTCAACCAGCTTACCACCCAGCTTGCTTTTTCCTCTTCCACTCCAAGGTCCCTTATCATTTTTACCAGCCTCCTCTGACTGAATTAAAGTTCTTGTTGAAATCTAGGTATTCTAGATTGACTGCCTACCTTTTGTCTGCTGCTGCTGCTGTTGACCAGTTGAAGAACTTGACGAGATTTGTTTGTCAAGACTGACCCATTGTGAACCAATGGTGTCTTGGGTCATTCAGTTCCTCTGAAATAATTATCACAAGTTGCAATCTGTAGAAAACATGGTAACTGTATGTATTTCATAAATCTGATGCAAGACATGGTTTTGTTGTTGATTTACAAAATGCATTCAGTGAGAATGTGTTTCTTTAAATCACAGCTTGTGATAAAATGCACACACAACCATCTGAAAAGGTGAGAGGAGTTTTTCCAAACCATCTGGAAGGAGGTGTTTGGAGAGTGTTTTCTGTGGCATCCAGGATGTGTGTAGGGGAGTTATGAGTCGGGGGTAGTAAACTATGTTTTTATTTATATTTCTAATCTCTGACACTGGGTATGGGCTACTGGTGTTTAAATGGGAGGAACATGGGGCCAGTGGTGAACCACCAGTGATGGCCTTCTCATGGCCACATTTCTTTTTAGGTGTGGGTGGGGGTTGGGCACTAGAGAACCATTGAGTATGGGCCATTTATTTAAAGGAATGCTTGTTGACTCAAGAGATGGGCTCCCAGTATCAGCATAAATACACCATGCTATGGGTGTACTGTATATGCACCTAGAATGTTGTTGCTTACCCCTGTAAGATAATGGCCATAAGAAAACACCTTTGGGAAAATCTCCAACAAAGAAATGAAAACTCTTATCAATGTTACTGCAAATATATTATCAATATTAGAAAAAATATTAATATCTTTTTAAATATTGTCATACAAACCCTGCAAAGCAACTACCTTTGTAACAGACTGTAACAAACCTGAACATTTCAAGTTTTACTCAGTGTCAGTGACTTGGTAGGCAGCATGCTCACATCTTAGGCTGGAATAGCCGAAAACTGTTGGCCAGATTTTCAAAGCCCCAATGCAAGCTGCAACAGTGGCAGCTTGCACCAAGTGTGGATGTGCCTAGGACCCTGCACACTATTTTCTAATCCACAGGGTCCCAGTGCCAAAGTCCAGTGGCTTGCGACAAAGGTGGTGCTGTGCCAAATGTATAGTGCACCCACCTGAAATGCCACAATGGCAGTGGGGAGTCTGTGGCACCCACAGACATGAGCTAGCAACTGGACACAGCCACCCCAACACCACTGCACCACCGGCACTCGCACCCCAACACACTAGTACCCTGGTGGTCTAGTCCCCCCACAGGTAGTGCCAATCTCTGCACTCCACCCCTCATACCCTGATCCGGTGACTGGCACAGCCCTCCACACCACCATGCCAACTGCTGAATGAACTGTCAGTGTGCATACTGAATACTGTATACAGTCGTGCACTGACAGCTCATTCAGCAACTACCATGGTGATGTGTGGAGGACTGTGCCGGTCACTGGATTGGGTTACGGGAGGAGGTGGGAGTGCAGAGATGGGCACTACCTGCAGGGGGTCCACTAGACCACCAGAGAGATGTCAACATACAATGCAGTAGGTGTTGGGGAGCGTGACAGAGGTGAGGGTGGGACCACTGGACCACCAGGGATCACCCATCAGGGATGGATCAGGGCAGACCACACAGTGGCACATACTGGACAACCCTCCCAGGAACTGTCTAAGTACCATTAGACCAGCCCTTCACTGGTCTAAGGGTACTTTGCACTTGGTTCCTGGGGGGGGGTCTTTGAAATTCTGGATCCGAGGGCTGTGGCAGTCTGGGTCTGCCACAAGCACCCTTTCACCATACCGCAGCCACCTTCATGGCACAAAGCAGGCACTAGCACACTTTGGTGCGGGCAGCCAGCTGGGTGACACAGGCTGCCTTCTAAAAATATTACTTAGCGCAGCCCTTGGTGCAAGGTGGCTCTTGCATCAGACCTGATCGATGCAAGCACCTTGCGCCAGTCTGATGCCTTTGAAAATCTGGCCCTGTGTGTTCAAGCTGCACATTACATACTTCAGAAAATACTCATAACTGACAGTGTAATGCAGTACAAGTGGAGTGCTACACTGTTGAGTTACCATCCTTTAAATGAGATGTTAACAGAGGTCACTTCTGCCTATCTCTGGTCAATGTCCAAGTGGAAGTTAAAGATCCTATGGCACTTATTGATGAAGAGTATGAGAGAGGGTGTTATGGTCACTGTATCCCACCCCCAAAGAAATACCAAGACAAGCAATCATGACTCAATGTGCCTTTATTGATATAAAATACTACTAAAAATTATAAATGAATAAAACAATATTTGCTATTTTTATTTCTTCTCCCAACAGGTGTCCATTTTAATGTGTGTTTTTTGTATTACACCCTGTACCAAACCTGCCCATTGGATTTTACCACACTTGCAGAATTTCTAGGTTCTGTTACCAGCGATGCATATGCTAATGTTTAGGACATTAAGTTACAAGCTAGTTGGGATACAGCATATGTAACCAAATGTAACTGAAGGAAGGGGTTGAACTTACAAGGGCCTACTCAACCCTAACTGCATAATACAGTAAATCATATGAAACAGAACAAAAACCTTACATGTAACAATTCACAGCACATCACTTATAATGTATATGCTCTGCCCCACTTTGAATGTTCAAATTCTGTAAAATTCGGTGTTTTCTTTTTCACTGATGTACTAATTGCTAAATTCTGAGATCTTTACCAAATGTTGTTCTGGTGAATATGATGAACCAGTGTCCCATGGCATAATATATAGTCTGCTGCTATAATAGAAAATAAATACCTATATAACTGTTTGTGCTAAAACATCTACTGTATGGTGTGGTGGTACTATACTATAGTTGGTGTGCATATCGCTCTTTGTTGCTGTTTTGTATAAGGGATAAACTATGACTAACTGTACATAGTAAGGGTTTAAAGCTATCAAGGGCTTCTGGTAACATTTATAACTCACAAGACTGAAGGCCAAATGAGTTTATATTTGTCAAAAGAACTATGAGATAGCATTACATCCCTATTTATGCACCTTTTCAGTGTATGTTATCCATTTTAGTATACCATATAGCCTAGGAAAATGAAAATAAACACATTTTTCCCAACTGTATCATTCTTTGTCCTCACATTCAGAAATACAAAAGAAACAATAGTGATATCTGAATCTCCTTTCCTCCCAACCCATTAAGCACCCAACTCCCCTCACCCTGCTGAGCTGAAATATAACACAATTATACATTATTACAAGAGAAGATGGTGGCTGACACAGCTCATCTCACACCACTTTAGCCAGGCACCATCTAAATGAATGAGAGTGTTAGCACACTGAATACAGTAAGCATGCTTACACTCCCATTCATTGAGATGGCAGCAAGCCAAAGTGGACTAAGGAAGGATGTGCCAGTATTTGTTTCTATGTACTAATTTTATGATTTTGCTGCAAGTCAGTGCTGCCCAGGGGGGTAGGATGGAGTGATGTTGCTGTATAGGTTTGGAAGCAATAGGAGGTATGATAACACTGTTTGCTAGTTTTTGTTTCTTGATGTGAAGATGAAGAATTCCATGGTTAGCGGGGTAAATAAATCATGTTATTTTTTTTTATTCCTTTGTTTTACCAGGAGAGACACACTAAGCTGAAAGCTTGTTTACAGGTGCAAAGTGGGAGCACAAGGAAGTTAAGTTACTTGTTCAGTGTCACACAGTATATAAGTGGGGGTTGTGGGATTCAAACCCAGGTCTCTAGATTTGCAGCTCAGAGCCTTAAACTACTGCGCTATACTGTCTCCTCATTTTGGAATATATATTTATAGTGTATAGTGGAGTGTTGTTCTGTACAGAATTCCATCCCTTTCAAAATGCTGTTCTTCCACAGTTCCAAGGTCATGGAATTCTGTTCTACCCTACTGTGGTAGAACAGCATTCCAGAACCTCTAGAGGCTGCATGAGTCAGTTTCATTTTGAAAGCATAAGAACTCACAAAATACATTTTCCATACAGTACTATACACTATAAAAAATACAGGATGAGCAACTCTATGCACAACCAGTGTGTTTTGCCACATCGGAGTTCTGATTCCGTGAATCCCTCTGTGGCAGAACACACTGATTCTACATGTTACCCATCCAGTATTCTCTATATTTTATTTAGAACACACACTATTTTAACTTAGAACATGTGTATTCAACATAAAAGATGTTATTTTCATTTAGAATCTAGAAATAGAACATCATGAAAAATTAGCCAAATAAAGAGTTTAAGTAGGTGCCCATAATGGAAAGGGCTTAACAAAGGTGGAACCAAAAATATTACCTGCATATGTACTTTTGTGCCATGATATGAAAGATAAAAGAAAAGAAACTCAATTTACACATGGGTGAGCCCTTTTCTCTAACCCATTACCCAAATAGAGAGTTTGCAACAGTAAAGAAAGGCAGTTTTATTCAAAAACAAGGTAAAATATTAAAATATCATTTAATACAGTGTGATATATATTAAAAACATAATGTGCTGCAATGGAATAACACACTTATTGCTACAAAACTAGCAAGGGACACTCCAGGTGTTACAAACTTGAGCCATTGTGTATAATGCAATATTTAGTGTCTTCAAGAAATGAACTCACAGAGAGACATAAAAAACTCCAGATAAGCTGTTGGACAAGTTAATTGTTTCATTTGTGAAAAAAGATCACTAAGTGCAACTCAACACCAGCCAATTTTTCACTGTTATATAACGCTTTGTCGAGGCTCAGCCTTGACAAAGCGTTATTATAATGTGAAAAGTTTATCGGTAGTGGAGTTGCACTGCTGGGTGATCTTTTCACTAATAAAATAATTAATTTATCCTACAACTCATCTGGAGTTTTCTACGTCACTCTATGAGCCAAGCTTTTGAAGATAATAGATAGGCTCAGGTTTAGAACTGATGAACAGTACGTGTTTGTGGAGGAAGAAAATCCCTCCAAAGTTATCAAGTTGACAGAGAAAGAACATTGCAAAAGAGGCAGCAGGAAGAAGAAAGGTTCATAGAGGAAGGGTAAGGAGTAGAAAGGAACTGGGTAAAAAAGACATATAAAATAAGAGGGGCCAGTATAGATAGGATCATGAAAGAAATACAGTATGAGGAAAAAAGGTTTGAAGTAAGATGGCAGAGGGGGAAATCCTGAAAGAGAGTTGTGGAAGTTGATTAAAAGAGCCCATGTCACCTAATCAGAACTGCCACAGCTGGGCTTGTGTTTTCCCATTTGCAGGTGCCAGCCAGTGTTGTTGATCTTGAGAAGCAGCCATCATTTTTAATTTAACATACTTCTTAGTGTTTTTTAAACATCTAGCCTTATTATAGCCAAAATAATTTATAACTAAATGATACAAAATCACACATGACCCCACAATGCAAAGCACCATGGGTTGCATATGCAAATCACCAAATAATATTATGCTGGTTCAACTTTAAACAGAAATGCATGGTGCCAAAGGCCTCTCACACAGTTTGCAAAGGGTGCCAACAGAGACATAGAACACGTGTTTCGTCCTACCAGGACTCATCAGTATGCCTCATCTGTTTGACACCCCAGTGAAATGAACCAGCTACCCTAAGATGGTCTATCTGGGTTATGTTGTGGTGAACCCAATTAAAACAAAAAATTTAAAAGACAAAGAACCTCTGTGTGCAAGCACTGAGGCAATGATTACCCCAAAGGGCATTTGGTCGGGAAGCCAAGTTTCAAAGAAATACCAAATCACACATGCCCCCACTATGCAAAGTACCATGGGCTGTATATGCAAATCACCACAGAATATTATGCTAGTTCAACTTTAAGCAGACATGCATGGTGCTGAAAGGCCTCTCACACAGTTTGCAAAGGGTACCAACAGAAGACATAGACACGTGTCTAAACATAACTAAAATGATGTCCACTGCACCACTGCCCATTTCCATTGTATCACAAGATAGTTATTAGACATTTCAGTCTAGTACACCATTTTGCACCTGTGAGAACTTGCTATCAGTAGCAGACAGGTCTTAGCTCTCATTACATTGTTTTCTGAGTCCACTTTGTAGAATATTCTGATCTATTTAGTTTCATTCTATTTGGATTCCACTACTGAAGCAAAATGTAACTCCGCCCTTTGACAGTAGGTCTTTTAGTCTGGAATTACCTTCCAGTATTTTGAGGATGCATGGTACTGTAATTCTTACACTTTTTTTCAGATTAAATCACAGATGGAGAAACCATTTAAAAACAATGTGCACGCTGAATACTTTGTTGTAATTTAATGTCAGGATATCATTTATATTTTTCAATGAAATGTAAGGTATGTAGGAATGTGACTGGCATTCATTTTTCCCAAGGAAATTGCTGAACAAGAATTTGCTATCTCATGAGAGTTTTCTGAAATAAATATTTTAAAATCAATGCGTGGGTAGCAAACACATTCTATCACTGATAATTTATGAATAATAAAATATGTCACTTTCTAAAAGCTATGCAATCTCCATATCATCCATAAAAAAAATTAAATGAAGTTTTCACTATAGTATATTTTTTACAATCCACCCTAACCTTCATTTTAGCTGGGCTTGTAAAAGTACTTTGTCACAAGGGGATATGTGTCTTTATTCATCGTTTCTTGACAGGTGGCTCATTGACTTCTATGTCCAATGTAATCTCTCTAAAGGAAACTGTTGATTCCCTCAGATCAAATGACAAATTATTATTTAGGCTACCCAGGTTCAGAATAGGGATGGATCAAAGGTAGAGAAGTGTGGAAAAACACTTCTGCAGGAGGAATTTCCACAAAAGTGCTGAAATCAAATTAGCAACTTTCACGAAATTCTGACTTAGAACAGTGGACTAAATGAATAAATTGTAGATTATTCTATTAAAAAGTCTGCAGGCAGAATTGATCGCTGAACTGCAGAATAATTACATGAATTGCAAAATAATTTATCAAACTGTGGAAAAAAATTCCTAAGAACTGTTATTCCACAATTCATGTGTATTTTTCAACAGTTCAGCCAAAAAATTCTAAGGAACATGGCGAAAATCCACCAAATACATTCTGAAGATTCCAATCTCGTCAATGATGGAAATTTGAAAAATTCTGTGAAATTTCTGAATTTTTACAGAAATTACATGAGTGTGGAATTCAATACTTTCACCTACCCCTAGGGCATTAGCTTATGTAGGCCCAACATTTTGGAGTGACCTTCCATTGGAGCTGAAGATGACTGGTGATGTTTTGATTAAAAAATATTAACTATTTAGAAAACAAGTTTGTACTTTTTTTTGACATTGTAATTTTATATTACTGTCACTGTATGTATCTTGTGTATGTGGTATGAACAGGTCATCCCACAAAAGGGGGTGGTTGTCCCAGTAGAGTTTTACTCAGTTAACAAAAGCAATGAAAAGGAGAAAAGAAAAGAAAAAAGAAAAAGAAAAGAAAAGAAAAGAAAAGAAAAGAAAGGGTTGTGTGAAATCAACAGGGGCTGCATTGGAAAACTTTACATTTATAACTAGTGTGATGCTAAAATGATATATTAGCAGCCTATTGGAGACACCCAGGACTGATCCTGATGACAGGACTCTCCTTGGATCGGCAAGCAGTCCATAATTCTCATGGACATGCTGCATTCAAGGTTTGGGTTTGGTGGGTAGTACACACTCACTATTAGGGTCACCAGTGCTTGATCTATGAATAACATTAGCATTATGCATGCACATGGTCCTCTTGACTGTGTGACAAACTGTGAGAGAAATGCAGCATGGTTGCTTGTTGTTCCATTCCAGAGCAATGTTGTCTGATTGATAGTCACTACCTAGGGAATGTCAAGATCTAGATGCATGCCCACCATTGGGAATCCAGGTTAGTGAGGGTGAGATTACATTCAGGATCCTTGATTGCCACTTAAAACTAAAAGAGTAACAAGGAAACATATTATTCAAAGTGAGATTTTGTCACAATCACTAAGAAGATATGATGAATTATGAATATTTTGAGCACCATTCAGATCTGCTTCTGTTGCAGGATGAGGTGTTAATTCATCACACTATGTATTTGAGTATGTTATGAACTTGGAAAATGCATGCTGTATGTACAGCATATTTGAATCACTGATCCTTTTGATACTAATCTACAAAACATACCAAACAACAACCAAATGTGCGTGGCTCTAGAATAGCAATGGCATCTGATCACAATAAACAACATCACTTGATAATGGTCTGAAAATTAAGTGATTCTGATGGAATCATTTTTACGAACATACGGACATACGAATGTACCAGCAGAAACAGACCACCCGATCTATTTAAGTCTGCTCGAGTGTGCAGCCAACACCCCTAGTTTGCAACTGCCCCACACCCTCCCCTTTGTCATCCCACTGCCACCCCCCACCCTCACTCTCCCCTGTTCCCTGTCCCATGCCCTTTTGAAGCTGTTCACAGATTTACATGATACCACCCATTCTGGTAGGGCATTCCATTTTGCTACCACCCTCTCTGTGAAATAGTGTCTCCTCATTTCCTTCCTAAATCTTCCCCCCTCTATCCTTAGCCCGTGCCCCTTGGTGACCCTCCCTCTTCCTTAACTTACAGACCCCATCTGCCCCATCCTTATTGATTACCCTCAGACACATGAATGTCTTTTAAAGATAAACTGGAAACTGAAAGGGCTGGCAGTATAGCCTAGAGATTAGAGGAATGAGGTGTGAACAAGCTTGATACATCCTGCAGACCAGACCTGAGTTTGGTTCTCACAACTTCCACTTGCATACTGTGTGACTCTAAGCAAGTCACTTAACTGCCCAGTGCTCCCAGGTCACTCCTGAAAACAGGCACTTGTGCCTAGTGGTCCTTACCCAGTTACCAAAGACTAAAGATAAATTGGAAACTGACATTTCTGCAGTAGTTCCATTCCCCTTCATACCTGACAAGTGTCAGATCTGGAAGCATGTGACTTGTATAGTACTTCTTAAACAGTTGCATTGTCAACATTAGTCAAGTCCCAATGCTGATGAGGTATGAAAAGGAAAGCCCTCTACAGAATATGTCTGTCTCCAGGCAGGACTGTTCTCCACACCACACATGTTGCTACCTGGTAGAAAATCTTCTGTTAATACAAAGAAAAAGAAAAAGTACTTTAGATATAAAAAGTAATAGAGATCTAGGTTTGAAAGATAATATTAATTTCAAGCAATATATTGCTTTTTAAAGGAATAACAATCACGACAACAGATAGTGATGGCACAAACACAGCAACAGTGAGATCAATTGAGGACAGTCAGCTGTTTTCAAAGAGGCAATAGAAAACATACTGTTCAGTGTGACAGAGTAAAAGACATAAAATGATATGGAGCCAAACATTTGCAGTAAGTTCGTATTAAATGCAGTCACTTTGAACAGAATGTTTTAAAGCCTATCTTTGCAGTAGCTACCTGGGAAAGGATTTTTAAAGGAATCTAACTGCAGGCCTGCAGCTGTAACTACTTAAAAAGGTAAATTAGCCTTTCTGAATTTCAGTGATGCAAATTTAATTTACAGCTAATATTTGCTGGAAATTAAGACTTTTGTGTTGTAAGTGAATGCTACATCATTTATTTAGTCTGCTTTAGTTTATTTATTTTACTTTATTTTAATTTAGTGTATTTGTTTTTAGTATGATCCTGTGATTTATGCATTCTTCTGTATGTTTTATTAATGTGAAGCACTCTTGGTCCCAGGGAATGTGTACCAAGTAACAAACTTACCACTGCTACTAGCCTTTGAACTGTAGGTACAATTTCAATTGCAAATTTCAACACAAATTCAGATACAGGATCAAGGGCAGCATGCAGCTGCATATAATCCTGCCCCTTCCAAAATTCTTGCCTCCACTCTTCAGCTCACTTTCCAAAACACATATCAGAAGATGGGCACCTGCACATCCAGAACGTAACTTTTATTTGTAATATGGCAAGTTAGGGGAAGGCAGTAAATGCTGCTCTAATAATTCCATGAATGTACAAACTGAATACCGTCTCTTCATTATTTAAGATATCTTCTATCCTACTAATCTGAAGTGCCAAAATGAAGTAGATATCTATGAGACACAATGCTCCACCATCCCCCATGTCGACAACCAGGTAACCATAGCTGAACCCATCCCCTGAGAGTACAGGTGCATGAGCAGGTTGTTTCACAGCTAGTGCTCAACCCCAGAATTTGTCAGCTGGCAGGGTATGTTAAAATGTCAAGCATCTTGTGTCCTGCCTCCTTTCCTGAGAGTCAAGCATCTGACCCACTGAATGTACTCCACCTGCAACTGGCCCCAGAGTTAGAGTCTGTGGTTTGTACATGAACATCAATTTCACAGCTAGTAGCATGACGCACTGTTTCCACACCACTGGGCCCAGCTCCCCACTCACTTTTGCCTCCTTGGCCACCTTCTGCTCCCCAGTCCGTTGCTTCCTACTGGGGATCCGTCTGCCATCCATCTCTACCGCAGCCTCACGAAGGCACCCTCTAACTCCTGCAGCTTACCCCCACAATGGGGTGGCAGGGAGCCCCCAAATCCCCACCCTTCATGGATCCAGTTTTGGGTGCCCATGTAGCCCAGCAAACACTCACAGACTGCCATTAGGCCACGCAAAGGTGCCATGTTTTTTCCCTGGTTTTCTGCCTTGGAGGCAGGGTGTGCAATGCTGGCAGGGGGCTTACTGTGCATGCATCCGCATGCAGCATGCCCACAGGCTGCCCCACCTATCGCCCCTTTCTATCAAGCAGGATGTGTCTACACCCAGCTTCTGCTAGGTGTCAGGCTATGCCAGTCTCTGTGCCCAACCCATCCTGGGAGAGGAGAGCTGTCCATCGGATGCTCCATCCTTTCCCTCCTCTGCCGACCCCCAGCAACCTGCGCTCACTCTTGAACCTGGTTCGCTGGCATGGCACGAGGTGAGGGGACCAGTGCCTCAACCCTCAGCACCACTGGGCCGGCCATCCACTTTCACCTTCGAGAAATATGCACTGGCTAAATAAAACACCAAGAACGAGACTTCCAAAGTACCGTTATGCAGTGCAGATACAAATATGAGATCTGCTTAATCTGTGACTGCCCCCTTGTGTCCAGCCTCCTGTACCTCTCTTTTGAACAGATTTATCCATTAGTGACTGCAATTTGATTGGATGGACAGAACCATTAAATCATTGAATAGATGGTCTAACAGTATGAATGGATACAGACTCAAACCTGCCATTGTAATTAATGTTGGTAGATTCAGGAGAGATCCTTTCAAAAATCCTCCCTCCAGTTTACCATGTTGTATATCTACAGTAAAACAAGGCCAAACCCTCCTTTCCTAAAGTCAGAGTAAGGCATCTACAGTACTGTTCCAGTTGCTACAAGTTTTTATTTAGACATGGCATGCAAGACCACCATTACAAAACATAATCAAAGATTAAGTAACTGAAGCAGATATACTGAGTGACAGAAACACAGTCTGAGCTGTAATGGTTTGTACAGCTGTGTGCAATGAATTGTCTGAGTGTAAAAAGCCATTGACCAGACTTGCTCTTTACCAGTGACAACTAATTGAGCCTTCAGTAAAATTTGGCAGCAGATCAGGGGATCAGCAATCAATTTTAAGCCCTAAGCTAGCACATGTGAGCATAGCACATGCATTCATCATCTACAGTTCTACAGTGCAGGCTTCTTAAACCAAAAACCTCATCGCTTCTCCTAACCAATGAGAGATGAAAATTCCTCAAGAATTTGCAGACAATCAAGAGTAGTATTCCAAAATTAGATCACAATAATTTCAAGTGAAAGAGGAAGTCAGATATTCAGCACATGCCTGAGCCATTCTGCTAAAGCAACCTTAACAAGGAAATTCCCGTAAAGTATATAATTGCAAATAGGATTTACTGCTCTTAAGTAGATTTAATTGTTTGTGGAACTCTGGTATATAGTTAAAATTACTAAGGTAACCAGTGCGGTTTAGATTACCTCATCTGTAATGGACCTGAGCTTTCATACAGGGTGTTGATTTGGCATCATCTTCTGTGTATTGTAGATGACAGGGGCACTTTTTTCTGTTTCTTCTAAACCATGGATTATTTGTGCACAGCAGAGATTCAATCAGAGGTGAGAGGACTGCACGTCAAGACAGACTGCATAGCCAGCCACTGAAAGATTCCACTCGAATGAATAAGAAGACTCTGAGTAGTACTGACACTTTGTTCCAGCAAATGACACCCAAAGCAGCTTTTCTGAATGTTAGCTGCAGGACTTTATGCTCTACATTTAAACATTTCTAATGCAAGCTGTCTTCATAATTCTTAGCATTATAGATTTCGGGTTCTTATATGTTGTTAGTAGCAGTTTTGTGAATATTATACAGTAGCAAATAAAAAAACTAAAAAGTATCATAGAATTCCATGGTTACAACAGCCTAGATGCTTTGAATTCTGGACCATGACATTTCAAAACTGAATATTTAGTATTGTCTTTCTTTTTTCCCTTTCCTGTATTGTTTTCCTGTCACTGCTTATTCTCACTTCTGATTCATATACTTCATGTACTACATCTTAAATCATACAGGGGTGCCTGTGAAGTACAAGGTGTTAATTTCTTTGAGTAAAGCTGGGACCATTATGAACCAAAAGCCAGAAGGTCGAGCGGCTTCTACTGCCTCAAGCTTCACAAGATGAAATTACTATTGAGTTCTTTGCCCAGCTCAAATTGTATCTATAAAATGGGTAAGGAAAATTTAGAACAATCATTTGTTGAAAGCTGTCACATGCCAGTGTGTTGGTATAGCTCAGTGCATCGCCATCCTAATACTTAGCCCTTAGAAATAAATACACAGTCACAGAAAACTCTCAGTCCCTACACAGTTGCAATTAACTCCATTTCTGTATTCCTGTTTGCCCTTCCCACACACATACATCCTCAATTAAGCTTTTGCCCAGTTTCACTTTCTGCCTGCTCCCAAACCTGTTTTATTCCATTTATTGTTTAACTGTGGAAAGCTCCCTCACTGCAGGCCACACAATGGTTCCCTCACTATGGCACTCCTCTTCACATCATCACAGCAACGGTCCAACACTACTGACTGCACACCGACTGCCACTACATCCCACTGTATAGTTTAACAGCCCAAGAAAAGCAACAGCATTGTGTTGCTTTCAGCAGGATCATTTTGGCACTGTTTGTGACAATGGCAGCAACAGTCATTTGCTGCTGATCCCCATCCCAAATTCAGTCCCACCTACATTACTGATCCTATACAGCCAGCACATAAAAATGAAAAAAAAAAAAGACACAGACCTGGCACTCCATTAAAAATTGAAGAAAGGGGGAAGGGAGGGTTGAATCGAAGTCGGTACACAAACTCAGGAAAACTGTACCAACAAAATAAAAAGAGACAAAGGGTGGGAGGGACCGCATTATGGAAATGCCATGGTACAGAAAGCAACAGTCAAAAGAACAGCACACAAGCTATGCACCAAATGACTAAAACAGACTGCTGAATAAAGGCATACATTTTATTTTTTGCCATTTATCGGTACTCATCATAGTGGTGTAAAAAAACAAACCAACATGGCCAGCCAAGTGGCACTGAGGACTGAGGGACTCTTAGTGCCTTACCTCATGCCATGCTGGTGACCTAGGTTCAGGCCACTGGGGGGCAGCTGATAGGGTGGGTCAGGAGAGAACTGAGTTGCCACCTGGCAGCTCTCCTTCTCTTGTGCTGGGAAGGTGTGCCATACCAACTCTTGGCTGTCCCCAGGTGGAGGTCTGGTGGCAGTGCCAATGCATGGAAGGCAGATGATAGTTAGGGAGGGTGGAGGAAGCTGTGGTCCCAGAACACATGCGCACCTCCATGCACATGCATTGTCTGAGCATGCCACAGCTCCAGGAGGACCAAACGGGAAGGAAGCACAGCAGGAGAAAAATGGAGCAGATCAGGCTCCATGAATCATCACCTGGACACCTTGACCTGCCCCTTCCACTCCCTGAGTGAGGGGCTGGGTGAGGTTGTGCAGTCAAATAGAAGCTCTCCTCTCCTGGATTGGGGTGGGGTGGGGTGATGTTCTGGCTTTGGCTGCCACCAGGTGGAGGCCTGGTGGTAGCAATGATGTTGGCAGGCAGACTTAAGAAAGGATGAGTTTAAGGGTCTGCAATTCTAGAAGGCATGTGTGTCTCCACGTGCATGTGTCCATGTCACAGCAGTACGGGAAGTAAGAGGAGAAATGAAAAGTGATGGCGGGGCTTAATGAAGCCCTGCTGCTGACCTCCAGCCTACACTGCAGATCAAGCTACCTGTTCTGACCTGGACCTGAGGACTGGGGGGGGGGGGCACTGCCCTCCCTTTTCTGGTCCCTCCACAGGGGGAAAGCTGTGAGAGGACTCACAGACCAGGTAAGTCCCAGGGGCAGAAGACGATGATTGAGAGGAGGTGGGACAGGGCTGAGCAGCTGCTCTGAATATCTATGGGGAAAAAAGCTCTATAGAAAAATAAGTTGGTGCACCCAGATAATATTACTAAAAACATGCCTATATTTGTTGTTTGTCTTAGTTAAATGAGCCTGACAGCCTAGAATAGAAAATGTATGTTTTCTAATCCCTACTAACACAGGAACACAGCCAAATCACTCCCCCCCACACACACACACACACACACACACACACACACACACACACACTCTCTCTCTCTCTCTCTCTCTCTTTGTATTGTCCTGCAAATACCAGCTGCCAGAATCCACAATAAAAAATTTCTCAGCTGTAAACTGAGACTCATTTATTTATTTTTACTGTTCGGGTTTGAGAAATGCAAAGCAGGAAGTGATTTTGTATGGCGCTCAGTGAGGGACATGCTCACTCCAGGTCTACACAGCCATTTACGAGAGACTCAAATAAAAAGGAAAATTACAGAAAAGTGCTTCTCGTATCTTCCGATGGTACAAGAGCCAGAAACACAACACTACATATAAAATATATCGGATACACTGCTCCCAATTACTGCCACTGAAACTGCATGATGGCACGCTCACACTGCTCCCGATTACTGCCACTGAAACTGCATGATGGCACGCTCACACTGCTCCCGATTACTGCCACTGAAACTGCATGACGGCACGCTCACACTGCTCCCGATTACTGCCACTGAAACTGCATGAAGGCACGCTCAAACCATTGCTGTACTTCAAATTGCATGATGAAAGTAAACAGATATATAGTACAGAAAAACACATTTTCTTTTTCAGTGTTTGAGTCTGGATGGCCTGGGAATAGAAACACATACAGACACTAACCTCCACTGATTTTAGAAATCCAACCAAAACAATGAGGACTATTTTTGTCTTTTCTAGTAATCCTATTTTCTACTTTTTTTCTACACTTTCTATGTCCATTTTTTGTAATGAACTTATTTACTGGAGAGACCATTTTATAAGTGCAATAAGACACTCCAGGGTGTGGGTTATCTCCTGATAAGAGCATGCCCAGGTGCATAAGGCACTCAGCTAGCACCGCATGCCTAATAAACACACCTGGGTGTGCTCTTATCAGAGATAACCCACACCCTTGTCATGTCTTATTGCTGGCTTGTCAATGTATTCATTTGCTTGTTAGACTGTCCCTTTCCTCTCCTGTGTCCACAGCATTTAACACGTCTGTGTGCATATCTGACTGCCTTGGTGTGTTCATTTAAATTAGTCAGGGTGTGTGTCTATTCACTATTTCTGTAGAGACACCCCTTCTCTCCTTTCTTTTCTTTTGTTTTGTAAGCTTTATTGCTTTCAACAAAACACCACTCCTGTATATCATATACTTCTCTTGTATATCATGTCCTTGTCTTCTTCATTTGTTGGAACTTTCACTTTGATCGCTCTGGTTTACTATGTGGTCCTGTTTTTTTTTTCTTCTTCAAGGTCTACATCTACAATCTGTTTAAGTCTTTTAATCTCCAGTTCTAGACCACAGATTCTAGATTTCAAATCCTTAATTTCTCTACATTGTGAACATTCATATGGGCCTAACTCCTCTATGGGCTCCAGGATGTATTTCCTGCAGTTTAGACACTTTTTTTTTAGCAATTGTTTTGCCAGGAATGGCACACTGAGCTGATAACTTGTTTACAGGTGCGACCTGGGAGCACAGGGAAGTTAAGTGACTTGCTCAGAGTCACAAAGTATGCACATGGGGGCTGTGGGATTCAAACCCAGGTCTCCAGATTTACAACTCAGAGCCTTAGACCACTGCGATATACTGCCTCCCACTTTATTCCAAATTTACCATCTTTTGTGCCCGAAAAGGTGCCCTCCGTTTTATTGATTTTATAAGATGAGAGAATGGCTTAGTAGTAATGGCTATAACAAATATAGGGATACAAGTAGTTGATAACACAATAATTTAATCAACTTACATATTATCTTATCCCTGCTACTCCTAAGGAGTTGTAATACAGAAAGGTAATGCATTGCATTCTGAGTAGCACCACTGTGTTTAAACTTCATTATTTTAATTAATACTGAGCTTTAAAAGAAAAATGCATTTTCTGTCTGGCACACCACACTCTAGGGTGTGCATTGAGCTCAAGCAATGCACGTCTCAGGTGGTTGAAGGCACAGCTCAATCTTACAGTATATCTAGGGCATGTGTCAATAGAGTTTGATGCATGTTCCATCGTGGGTTATTGCTTACATAATTCTTAAGCCTAATTTACACTCACTAGAACTGTCAGTGTAGGAAGATTGTTTCCCTGATGACTGGTTTGGGACCAGCCTCATCTGAAATCAGTTTCAGAGCTGTCTGGTCTTAGATCAGGTTTCGTGCCACCTGGTCTGAGACCAGTTTCTCCTTCCAGCTGAACCATACTGGGATCAGTTATTGTCACATATGTGTTTAACCACAGGCTTGCTAGGCAGCAGCCAGCATAGTGTAGTGATTAGTGCACTAGACTATTCTCCTGAGAGTATGGGTTGGAATCTCACTTTCCCCTAAAATTCTTTTGACCCCAAATTTCACAGGTGTGGTGATCTATGGTGGCATGGAGTTGGTAATAATAATCTACACTAGATGGAGTTGGTGCAGGGAACAAAACTAGGTGCAACAAAGAAAGCTCCTGTACAGTGGTGAAATTGTCCCCAGACCAGGTGGCTCATAAACTGGTCCCAGAACAGGCTGTTCTCAGACCAGGTTGCATAGAAACTGGTCTCTGGCCAGTCATCAGGGGAACAAAATTCCTGCAGCTAGAACTGGCACACAGTGGTTGCTGCAACCCGATTAGCACCAGATATGTGACAGTGATGCCGTTGAGCTATTCAAATTATCCTGTGGGTCATAGCCCCTTTAGTATCTACAAAAGTAATGGCAGTCAGTCAGAAAATGTGAAAGGAACTACCCTGTTATAGAATGATTGCCTTTGCTGGCTTAGCTGCAAAGGAACCTCAGTCTGATTTCTGCCTGTGAAAAGCAAACAGTAACAGAAGGTGCAGTATGGTAACTGGGTGGTGGGCTATGTGCATTGGGAGACCACTAGACTACTAAGTTATGGACAATGCTGATGCTACAAGAGAATCCCACTGGACCACCCATGATCTGGACATCGGGAGACTGGGCAAGGCATCCACTGGAACACCAGGTGCCCAGGCACCAGTCAGCAGAGTATGGGAACACTGGACAATCAAGGCCTCTTATCATCAGTGGGCTACAGTGGTGACACTTCTTGATGAGGATGCTGGTGTGCTCAGCAACACAACCACAAAGACAGAATGGCACCACATCATGCATCTGATATAATGCAATGCCTACCCTCATTACAGGCACAAGTCTGAGTGTTAGCAGGTGCAGCCTCCATTTGGATTCACTAATTTGGGACCAGCTATTTTCACTGCAACTCATTCACAACAAGGGTACTCCACCAAGGCAAGCATCTACTTATAACTGTGTCTTTCTTGGGTGGTAGTGCAATGTTTTATTCAAAATATATTCATTTGCACCACCACAAATAGTCACTGATAATTGGGCATATAGTATTTACACATATATATACGTAATACAAAGAATAAAATGCCACCTTTAACTCATGGCTTATTCATTCATGTTTTGTTCAGTTATTTTAATTTGTCACACACAAACTGAAATTGCTTGTGAAAAAGCATAACACGAAACTGAGCCCTTTGTTTCACAAGTGTTAGCAATAAAATAATGGAAAAAAAATATATAGGTACAGTGAGTACCAGGATACAGCGCAGTCACAGATTCATGCAAGATGAAAGGGGATTCACTTCCACTGAAATTGCCTTGTTTCCTCAGTAACTCTGCTGCAGAGTGCTGCAGTATTGCACTACATCCTGGTGTGCTCACTGTATAAAAGCACAGAATGTGAGAATTTGTATTTGTTTTTTATCTATTTAACCGGGTAGATGGGCATAGCCACATGCCCATTTCAAGCCATGCCTGGGTTCCATGCTGAAATAAGATACAGATATACGAAATGAAATGATAAAGGATATATAAAACCATATAGAAAGTAACTTTTTTGTTGTTGTTTGTGTATTTCATCAACATAACAATTTTTGTTAATAAAGCCAAAATCCTAGCTTAATTTTATATGTTAGTATATAGCCCTTATGTACTGTGTGAAGCAATATTTAAATGGAAAAGAAACAACATTTAAAGACAAAACAAGGATGCTTACAGTAACTTAATCAGGAATACCTACAAGGTACAGTATAAGAATCTTTCAACTCAAGGTGTCACCATAGTTTAGTTTGTAGCACATCTGCCTCTGGGTCAGAAGCTTGTGGGGGGAGGTTGCTAATCTCCAGACTGAGTTGGCCAGGATTTGTGTGACCTCCTCTTCCATCCAGGGACCACCAGGGCCACTGTCATTGCCTCAGAGGTTGCCAAGAAAGAGGAGCAGTTGGACCACAGTGGGCTCAGGGAGGGTGAAGGTGGTGGAACAGAGGTGCATCCCTCCAGTTGTACCTCTCCACAATTTCTATGCCATTCTGGTAAAGTGTGGTTCCTGTATGGAGGCACCCACAGTGGAGACAAAGGAGGATGCTGGGAACCTCCACAATGGAGACCCACAGAAGGGTGGCATGGGACCCCACAGGGGAAGGAAAAAAAATCCTGGTGGGGGACTCCATTGTCAGTAAGGTAGAACTGGGGGAGGAAGGGGAGAGGGAGGTAAGGTGCCTGCCTGGTGCCATGGCTTGGAGGGACAGGGAGTGAATCCTCAGGACTGCCAGAGCAGCTGCACAGGGGAGGCAGCTGGATGTCATTGTCCACCTAGGGATAGATGACCTGGCTAAGAAAGGGATCAGAGCAGTGCAGGAAGAGTTTGTGGAATTCAGGAGGGGCCTTAGATAAGTAGCAAGCATGGTAACCTTCTCGGAGGTGCTGCCTATCTATGGCATACAAGAGGCTAGGGTGATCCACACCATGAGATTCAATCAGTGGTTGAAAAACTGGTGCAGAGCTCAGGGATTTGGCTTCATTGGGGACTGGGGGTCCACCTGGAGTGATGCAAGCCTATACTGGCATGATGGGCTGCATCTGCCCAGGAGGGGAACCAGGATCCTAGATGATAGGTTTAAATGCTTCATTGGCAAGTATTTATACTAGCCAAGGGGGGGAGGCACTGGAAAGGAGCAGGGAAATCCTAGCCCCCCCAAAAAAGTCATGGAAGTAAGTGCAGTAAACACCAACATAGAGATGTCGATAGGGAGAAGGGCAGGGGTAAATGAAGAAAGTGACAAAGGCAAGAAGGACAGGGATGGGGCAAAAAGGAGTAAGGCCATCAGGAAATGGAGGATAGTGAGTACCAATGCCTGTAGCCTGGGCAACAAGCTCCCTGAGCTGGTGGCCTTGATGGAAGAGGGATGCCTGGATATTGTAGCAGTCACAGAAACATGGTACACAGAGAACCATGACTGGGATGTTAACATAACAGGGTACATAACCTGCAGGAGAGACAGGGAGGGGAGAAGAGGGGGAGGAGTAGCTCTCTATGTAATAGAAGGGATAAAAGCAACTGAACAAAAGAGTCAACAGGGAGGAGAGGAGGCACTGTGGGTCACCTTGGAGACTGGAAGTGGCACCACAAGCCACACAGCAGTTGTATACAGACCCCCAGGTCAAGGTAGGTAGGCAGGTAAAATTTGCATTCATACAATAACTCCACTGGATAACTCCACTGAGCCTAAGCACTTTTACAGTGAGGTCCAAAGTGCCAGATCCAGTTACTCTTCATATCAGTTATACGTTGATCATATCAAAAACAATAAATACAACATTTCACACTAAAACTAAGCATAACAACATTAACATAGGCAACTACAAGTTCATATATCTTCACAGTAACTTAACAAATAATACAATCAATACATACAAAATAGATCCAAAGTGCAGATTTTCAGGATTCCATTTGCCATACTTTCTTCTGAACTAAATCCCCTTCAATATTTATATGCTCAATGATCCAATCCTTTATTGAATTTAACTGGAACTCTCTTCAAGGGTCTTAACTTCCAGGTAATGTAAGTTATTCCACCTAAAGGGTCCATTACTTGTAAAATGATTATTTCCCCAAACACGTTCTCCATTTGGTACTTACATTTCCAAACTATTTGCAAGCATAGTCCCTATAGGATTTTTAGTTCAATACTCTCAACAATATACCCTGGAACTTTCCTGGACATACATTTTATCATAAATGTAATTGTACTTAAGACTCTCCTTTGAGATAAAGTATACCGGTCCAAGTCTCTATACATTTCTAGTCTATGTGTCATCTTTGGCACACCTAATATAAATCTTGCCAGTTTGTTATACATAACACCAAGCTTATATAGCTGCTCTTTTGATGCACCCATATAAACCAAATTCCCGTATTCTAACATGGGTAATACCACCACAGTAACTACAAGTTTTCTGACTTCCAAAGACATGCTGTTTCTTATTCTATACAGGGATCCTAAGCACTTTCCTACTTTTGTCAAAATATTCTCAATATGACTATCCCATTTAAATTTTTATCTAAGTACACCCAAATATCTATATTTATCAACTTGCTGCAAAATACCCCAGTATAAGTTTTCATTTGCAATCCATCTTGTTTCAAATTAACCCCATTCCCCCTGTGGAATACCATTACCTGTGATTTTTTTCATTTAGAACTAATTTAGATCTCAACAAAAAATCCTGTAAATAATCAAAAGCCTGCTGTAATACCAACTGAATAAATACCACTGATGAATCAGACACATAAATAATTGTATCATTAGCATAAAGATGATAGTGCACCCCCTATTATGCAAACTTTAAATCGTTCTGTAAAGATTATACAATATGGGACCTAATATGGATCCCTGTGGCACACCCAAGACGGTCACTCTTAGATCTGAAGACCACTCCTTGATGGTTACTTGTTGCTGTCTTGAATCCCGGTAGTTTCTAAACCAGTTCACCACCGACTTGGATATACCACAGGTTTTCAATCTGGACAGGAGGATGCCATGGTCCAAGGTGTCAAAAGCCTTTGAAAGGTCAACAAAAATGGCCTCCACTGGCATCCCCCTGTTCAGACCCACCACAAAGGGGAGGGAATGGACAAGGACATGATAGAAGGCATTCTTAGGATGGCAGAGAAAGGGAAGATACTGTTGATGGGAGACCTGAATATGCCAGCTGTTAACTGGAGCCCACTTGCTGCAGCCACATCAAAGAGCAGAGCCATTCTCAATGCCTGACAGGTGGCATGTCTCAGACAGCTAGTTTTGGAACCCACTCATGAGGGAGCAGTCTTGGACCTCGTACTCTCAAATGGGGACAGTGAAAGAATCTCAGATCTAGAAGTGGATTGCCATCTGGGAACAAGTGACCATCAAACAGTGTGGTTCATGTTAAACTCAGCTACAGAGTCAAGCCATACAAAAGTGAGGGTACTGGACTTCAGGAGGGCTGACTTTGGCAAGATGGGAGAGTGCCTCAGAAAGGCACTAGAAAACAGGCTAGATGAGGGGTGGAGCGACAATGGGGAATCATCAAAACTGCCATCACAGAGGCAACAAGCTTTTGTGTGAAGCAAATAAACAAATCAAAATGAAGGAAAAAGCCACTATGGTTCTCCAAAAAGAGGTGGTGGGGAAAGTCAGGAGAAAAGATAGCATTCAGGAAGTATAAGAAAACACGAAGGAGCAGGACAGAGCTGTACCAGTTAAGGCAGAAGGAAGCAGGAGGGAAGTCAGAATAGCAAATGCCCAAACTGAGGAAAGGATAGCCAACTCAGTAAAGAAGGGGGATAAAACCTTTTATAGGTACATCAGGGAGCATAGAAAGACAAAGGGAGGGATAGTGAGGCTGAATAGACTGAACGGTGGGTGGACAGAGGAGGATAGTGAAAAAGCAGGGATACTGAATGAATATTTCTACTCAGTATTCACAAAACAGGAGGGGGAAGTGCCTAATCCAATTAACAGAAGCACTCTGGATGGGGGGGGGTCGATCACAGGCCTTTCACAGAAGAAAGGGTTCTGAAAGAACTCCTAAAACTGAAGGTGGACAAAGCAATGAGGCCTGATAGAATTCACCCCACAATTCTAAAAGAATTAAGGGGAGAACTAGTGAAAACACTGACTACCCTTTTTAATAAATCATGGGAGGATGGTGTGGTACCCAAGGACTGGAGGAAGGCAGATGTGATTCCCCTTCACAAAAGTGGGACCAAGATAGAGGCAGGAAACCACAGACCTGTCAAGTTGACCTCTGTGGTAGGGAAAGTGATGGAATCACTTCTGAAGGAAAGAATTGTTGAGTACCTAGAGGAAAGTGGAGCACAGGACCCAAGGCAGCATGTGTTCAAAGCAGGAAGGTCATGTCAGACTAATCTAATTGATTTCTTTGACTGGGTCACCAAAGTAGTAGACCAGGGAGGGGCTGTGGACATGGCCTACCTAGACTTTAGCAAGGCATTTGACACAGTCCCACACAAAAGATTAGTAGTCAAATTAACCAGCCTGGGAGTGGGTCCCAGGGTGGTAGCCTGGGTAAAACATTGGCTGGACAACTGGACACAGAAGGTAATTGTAAATGGAGTCCACTCTGAAGAAAGAGGGGTTAATAGTGGGGTACCGCAGGGTTCAGTACTGGGTCCAGTCCTTTTTAATGTCTTTATAGGTGACATTGCAGAGTGATTGGAAGGAAAAGTATGCCTCTTTGCAGATGACACAAAGATCTGCAACAGGGTTGATACACAAGGAGGCATGGAAAGGATAAGAAGGGACTTGGCAAGGTTGGAGGAATGGTCAGAAGTATGGCAGCTAGGATTCAGTGCAAAGAAGTGTAAAATAATGCACCTGGGAAACAAAAACCCAGGGGAAGATTACACAATGTAGGGGAGGTAGTAACAAAAACAAAAAAGGAAAGGGACCTGGGGGTAATCATATCAGATGACCTTAAGGTTAGCAAGCAATGTGAGAAGGCAGTAGGGAGAGCTGGGGGTATACTGGGATGCATAGGGAGAGGCATCACCAGCAGAAAACAGGAAGTTGTTATCCCTCTGTACAGACAGTTGGTGAGACCTCATCTGGAGTACTGCATCCAGTTCTGGAGACCCCATCTCCGCAAGGACATAGACAGGATAGAGGCAGTCCAGAGGAGGACAACTAGAATGGTGCAGAGTCTGCAAGAGAAGCCATACGAGGAGAGACTAAAAGAGCTTAATATGTATACCCTTGATGAAAGGAGGGAGAGGGGGGACATGATAGAAATGTTTAAGTACCTCAGTGGAATCAACGAAGTCCAAGAGGGTAGCATCTTTCAGAAAAAGAGACATGCAAGAATAAGGGGACACAATTTAAAGATGGGGGGGGCAGTTCAGTGGCAATGTGGGGAAGTATTTTTTCACAGAGAGTGTAGTGGATGCATGGAACAGCCTTCCTGAGGAGGTTGTGGGGTCTAAAACTGTGGGAGAATTCAAGAATACATGGGACAGACATAAGGCAATTCTTGCGGGGGGTAGGAAGAAATAGGCTGTTGGTTAACTAGGATCTGCGGCTTATCCTGTAAGTAGGGAAATAGGCAGACTAGGTGGGCCAAGTGGTCCTTATCTGCCATCAAAGTCTATGTTTCTATGTGTTAGTCTCGATTTTAGTCTCACAATGGGATTGGGCTCATATCTTGAATTGTGGCAGCCAAGTGCAGTATTAGGGGGATGCTGTACTCCTGGGGTGTGCCATCCTTCAGATAAAATGTTAAACTGAGGTCCCTTCCTGCCCATCTCTGGTACTGTCTTGGTTGGTGTCCAAGCAGAGGTAAAATAATCCAAGGCACTTTTCAAAAGGGGCAGGGAGTTTTATTAGACAATAGATAACATAACCAAAAGTCAGTGCATTTCATCACAAATTAATACACCTGTATAATACATAAAAAAAGAAAAACAATGAAAACAGCATTCATTTGTAGTAGTAGACAAAAAGTAGAAAATGAGATAAATACAGAAAAATAGCTAGATAACCCTTAGAGTAATGCTTTGCAAGAGTAAAGGGTTTTACTGGGTGCACTGGCCAACATTCCCCTTCCCATAAAACCAGTTTGTGCAACTGTCCAAGGTTGTGTGTGGGTTTTGATGTGCTAAATGGTTGCTACTACCTGTTTACAGTAACTTCACTCCCGTTCTCTCATTGCTTGTAAAGCATTCTGGGATACAGTGTGCATGAAAAGTGCTATATAATTGCTAATTTTTCATCTTGTACATCTTTAATATTAGTTTGCATTTGCAAATAAATCTATATGTGAGCTATAGTTATTCTGAGTGAAAACTGTATGAGGCAATAATAAAGTATTTCACGCTTCCACAACTGAAGTCAAACTGGTTGGCAAAAAAAACCAAACACTGAATTAGTACCACACTGCAGATCAATAATGAGTTCTGCATGTTTTAACCAGTGGGTGTGGCCACTCATCTCACATGACATTGTAACATTTCCATAAAG
Organism: Neoceratodus forsteri; assembly: GCA_016271365.2. Classification (NCBI taxonomy): domain Eukaryota; kingdom Metazoa; phylum Chordata; order Ceratodontiformes; family Ceratodontidae; genus Neoceratodus; species Neoceratodus forsteri. The sequence continues at coordinate 857,172,324 of CM057456.1, forward strand.
TCCCATATTGCCAGACAATACTGAGAAATGACAAGACAGAGTATGGTAGTTTATCAGCTTGAAGTATTGATTCTTGTGATGTTTAAAAGTGATCTAGTCTAATTATTACTAATTTGCTGTAGGTGAATTATGTACATATATTAAATCAGACAGCAACCAAAACTGATCTTTTTATGTATTTAGATTACTAGAAAGCTAACATATAATATAATAGTATTTATTCCATGTCATAATGAAAGTATTGCCCTGTCTCAGTATTGCACTGGATTGTACTGTATTCACCTGTTTCTTTTCCTGTTGATGCTGACTCTAAACCCATTGTAAATAGACCCTGCCCAAAGGGTTTTATGTGGAATAAATAAATACATAATGTTTTTAATTTTCACTTACCATGTAATATAGGCCATTGGGATGGAAGTTACAAATATTTGGAGCAATTGGTGATTTACACAGAGTTTACCTTGGTGTAGATTATTAGTTCTTTGTCTTTGCCCGCTTTACAATTATGTGCTAATATTTTTGTAAGGCGTTTAAGCACTGTTATATACCTTCTGTTATCTTCATCTTCATACTAACAAGGTCATTCAAATTCTGGGCAGATGCCAGCATGAATACTTCATCTTCATGACCATAAATTGCCTGCTCCCCTCTCCCCCTTTAGAAACAATGTCTTAATCACTTTGTAGTTACTGAATTGTAAAGGAATGACATATGCTGCAACATAGTGAAGGCTGCTAATACACCTTTTGAAAACAATTAGCCTAGAATTTAAAATGACCTTTTTTCTTGAAACACATAATTCAGTCATTTACCTCTGATTGTAATCACTTTCTTGTTTCAGAGGCCAGCGCAGAAACAAAGACATGCACACACATTCACACACGCACGCACACACACACACACACACACACACACACACACACATATGCACACACACATGCAAAGAAATTAAAAAGCAGAAAGGGAACTGAAACTGTGAAAAGAAACTCTAGGATAGCAAAAATATTTTTGCATTTGCAGCTTATCCACATCCCTTCCCACGCACATTCACCCACACAATTGCAAATGCAGCAGTAACATTTTTCTTGCTTGTCCCTTGATAGTTTCTGCACTGAATTACTTCACATCAGACTCTTTCATAATGCATGATATCTGCACTGGAAGATGGTATTAAAAACGCTCAATGGTTTCTCAAACAACGCAGTGACAGCTACTGCAGCTTGGGTACAAACACAAATTCAGTACTGTTATTGGCTGAATTGGTAAAAGAAATCAAATATTGACATCAATTCTTTTCTTACCTCAAAACAATAGTTTCCTGGATATAAAAAAATACCAGTTGTAAGTTAAATCTTTTGTAGGTTTGACATTTACTCTCCTCTGCTCTGTGGTGCCATTGTATTCCTTGAGCTGGTACCTAGTTTCATTAAATCATGAAATTATTTGATGGTTATTTTCTAGATAGAAATAGTTGAAAGACGAAAATTCCTTTTCTTCACAAAGTATAGGAATAGTGTTGTTTATGGCCAAAGCCCTGATATTCAAATAATTTATGAAGACAATGTGGAGCAGTGGTTAGAGCACAACCCTCTGAATTATGCGATCCCATGTTAAAGTCCTATCATAGATACATAGCTACATAGATGCTTTCAGCAGATAAGGACCTATCTCCCACCCAATCTGACCCATTTGAGCTTGTAAGTTCCCTTTACTTTTTTCTAGAAGTCTAGACCCTTACCCCTGACCTCCAGAATTCCTTTATGTCTGTCTCATGCATTCTTAAATCCTGTGATTGTTTCAGCCACCCACCACTTCCTCTGGCAGGGTGTTCCACTTGTCCACCACCCGTTCTGTGAAGAAATTCTTCCTCACATTTCCTCTGAATCACCCTCCCTCCAACTTCATCCCATGCCCTCTAGTCCTGGAACATCTTTTTCACTGGAAAATAGTGTATTCTGGTACCCTGTTCCTCCCTAAGGTACTTCTATGTCTCTCTCATATCCCTCTCTTGCTCCTCTCCTCCAGGAGTACTTATTCATGTCCTTCAGCCTGTCCTGATGGGACTTGTGATGCATCCCTGTACCATCTGTGTTGCCCTCCTCTGAACCTTGTCTGCTATGTCTACATCCTTTCATAGGTAAGATCTCCAGAACTGTACACTGTACTCCAGGTGGGACCTCACTAGTGTCTTGTATAGTAGAATTATGACCTCCCTTTTCCTGCTGGTGATGCCCCTGCCTATGCATCCCAGCATCTTATTTGCTTTACATGCTACCTTGTCACACTGTTTCTCTACCTTGAGGTCATCAGAGATGGTAACCCCAAGGACCCTTTCCTGCTTGGTGTATGCTATATCCTCACCCCCCAGCTGATATGTTGTTCCATGGTTTTTGTTCCCCACATGCATTATCTTGCACTTCTTTGTGTTGAATTTCTGCAGATCCCTCCTTATTCTGTTTACACCCTCTGGCTGTCCACTCTGTTACATAGCTTTATGTCATCAGCTAACAGGGAAATTCTGCTTTTTAGGTCCTGTGCAATGTCACTGATGAAGACATTGGATAGGACCTGTTCAAGCACTGATCCCTGTGATACCCCACTGGTCACTCTTCCCTCTGTTGAGTAACAGCCATTTACAAGCACCCTCTGTGTCCCGCTGCCCAGCCAATTACCCACCCACTGCACTACTGTCTTGCCCACTTCCATAATCCCCAGTTTGTTTAATAGCCTTCTATGTGGCACAGTGTCAAAGGCCTTGCTGAAGTCCAGATAGGTCACGTCCACTGCCCTCCTCTGATCCACATTCCTTATCACCCAGTCAAAAAATTCAATGAAGCTGCTCTGGCATGACCACCCCCCAGTGAAACCATGCTGCCTTAGGTCCTGCAGTCTGTTGGCAACCAGATGTTCCACCATTATCTCTTTCAGTGGTGCTTCCATGATCTTCATCACTACCGAGGTCAGACTGACTGGTCTGTAGTTCTCTGCTTTCTCTTTGTTCCTGCTTTTTGCATAGGGCACTACATCTGCTGTCCTCCAGTCTTTGGGTACCTCCCTGTTTCCAGCGATTGGTTAAACAGAATTGCCTGAGGTTCAGCCACCACCTCTCTTAGTTCCTTTAGAACTCGGGCGCACCCATCTGGCCCCATTGCTTTCTCAACTCTTATTCCTTCCAGCTCCTTTAGGACCCTTTCCCTGTAAAGGGACTTGTTCCATTCACCGTTCTCACCTTGTACTCCCTTCAGTCCCATTACCCTCCTCTTCCTCAATAAAGACTAAGCAGACATATCTGTTCAGTCTGTCAGTTTTACTGTTGTCATCATCCATGTTGCCCTGTCCTCCCCGTTCAGCCTCACTATCCCTCCCTTTGCCCTTCTTTTTTCACTTATGTACCTGTAAAAGGGTTTTTCCCCCTCTACCCACTGATTTTGTGATGTGCTCTTCTGTCTGAACCTGGGCTACCATTACTGACCTCCCTGCATCCCTTTGCTTCTCCTGGTACTTTTTCCTATCCCCTTCTACCTGCATCTTTTTTTATTGCCTGAATGTAATCTTTTTGGTTTTCATGTTCTCCTCTACCTCTTGGAAAACCATAATGGCCTCCTCTTCCTTTTCCCCTTGCCAACCTGATAAATACATGTTTTTCTTGCTCTTGTAATCCCTGTTTTAAATATTGCCCACTGTTCATCCACAGATTCCTCCCTTTCCCATTAGTGCCTCTTTCAAGCATGTCCCCATTTTCCCAAAGTCTGCCCTTCTAAAGTCCAGGATATGTGTTTTGTGTGGTTTGGTTCTGCTCCTTCTGTGATTTTAAACCACAGTGATTGGTGGTCACTGTTCCCCAGGTGCTCCCCACTGTTACCCCATCACACTGTCCCTGTTTGTGAGCATGAGGTCCAGTATTGCCTTCTGCTGAGCTGGTTCCATGACCAGTTGCTTAAGGAAGGCACCTTGAAGGGAGTCCAGGATACAGTAAATCTGCTCCTGGTTGATGCTGCTGCTGGGAGGCTCCAGTCCACATCTGGAATATTGAAGTTTTCAACCAGCACTACCTCCCCCTTGTCTGCCATCCTTTGGATGACTAGCATCAAGTCCCTATCTATTTCTTCCTCCTAGGCTGGTGGTCTGTAGACCAACCCTGTGAGGATGGCTGATCCTATTTTCCTTTCCACCTTAACCCTATTGGAGCTGCTGTGTGACCATGAGCAACTCATTTGAATTTGTCTTTCAGTGCTCCCAACTATGAAATTCAGTAAGAGCATGTCCCCACTGAAAGTGAAATACTGTAGCTTAACAGGACTAAACTGGGCAAATAAATTGAGAATCCAAAGCAATCATGGGTGATAGCAGATCTGGGGAAATTCAGGCTGTATGTTTACAATCACATGTAGTGGTGTCCTACTGCACATGCAAATGCAGTAAACACTAAAGCAATATGAAAATGCACTCATGGAGACAGACTGGGTATAGCAATAATTCTTTAATGGAAAAGATGCTAAAATGTTACACACTGCAACTGTGCATGCAACAGTTAGAAAAAAAAGTAATTGTATATCCATTCCACAAGAAAGAAGACAGATGCTAACAGAATGCTTCTGCACATTCAGCTGCATTAGCTCTTTGTCAGGGGACCAGTTGTTTTAACTTTTGAGTTATGGCTGGAGACCAGAATTGGCAGTAAGCTATTCTAGTGTGTCATGAGTACTATGATACATATGTAAATACAGTAAACACATAAAGTGTTGTGGCCACCTAATTTGCATATGTGAGCAAGTTATACTTCATAATTTGTAATGCATGCTACTGGACATCAGATAGAGCCTATAGTCAGCCTAAATATGGTTATTGTATTGTGCACTCACCAGTCTATAAAGGAAAGGAGTTTTTGAAGCAGCAGCATTTGTTAGTCACCACCTAGTGTTTTTTCAGCAATAATGTTTTTTTTTTCAGGCAAAACCTTCAATATTCTTGCTTTATTTTTCATTTTCTTTCATTCTGTAACAGAGATATGGGGTTTTGAAGATGTAAATGTTCCTGCTCCCTTGCCTTGCTGGACATGAAAAAAAAATTAAATAACCTGTCATGGTTCTGCTATGTGTACAACCCGAATCATGTGATAGCACCATCCAAATACATTAACAGTACAGGTCTAGTCTGTACATTCAGAAAGTACTGCAAGTTGAACTGAAGAGACATTCAAACATTACAAGTGGTAGCCATCTACAATGTCTTGAATCATTATTAACATAATCAGTTACAACAGCTGTTTCAAACATGTCTGTGAAAATCCAAAATACACTGAGGATGAATCTAAGAAAGGATGTCCTAGATACCTTTTTTTTTGCTAAAGGAAACAGAGAAAAAGCAAAAAGTGGGGGAGGAAATATAATCCCCCTTACACAGAATTGGTTTCTGAGTGGTAAATGCCAACTATGTTGCTATGCTTAGATTTGAAAATGAACATATTAGAGGTTTTCTGAGAGTAGTCTGAACCTCCAGAAAGATACTTTACATCCAAAAGACACCAACAACAAAATCTGTAGTTCACGCCAACAATTTAGTGTAGCAATATAAAGCAGCAGAACAACAAAATTGGGCAAAATATTTGATCCTACAGTTTTCCAATGTGAAAAAGTCAAAAAGCATTTTCCAGTTTTGTTTGGAGGTAAAATGTTCTAGTTCAGCCAAAATCTGAGTATTTTTTAATGTTTCAATTTAGTTTTATTTTTCTCAAAAATAGAAAGATGGCTGCCACATTTGGCTTAGAAACAGCATTGCAGACCTGGCAAGGGTGAGCATCAACAAAATATAATAAAAACTCATAGTGTGCAGCATGGGAGGTACAGAAAAAAGCAGATTTCACAGGTATTAACTGTAGCAGAAACTAGCTGCAACTAATTGTCTTAACTGGAAAACATGTGTCGTTGCACTGCTACTCTGAATATTTACAATATTATGTATCCCAAGGTGGCCAGTGAGGTTTTGCACAGTTAGTACATGGAAAAAAAAAACTAATCTATATATTTACAAAGCTGATAGAGATCTCTTCCATTGTCCAATACACATTTTGGGCTAGATTCTATAAGCTCCCATACACATGTCGCAAGTTGCAACATAGGTTTCATAGGTTTTTTTTTCAAGCTAGAGAACAATAGTCCATAATGCTTGCCTATTATTTTAGTGTTATTACATATATTTATCTTTATCTGTCATCACCAGTTCCAAATGTATTTTGAATGTATCCATATTTGAACTTTCTACTACAATAGTAGGAAGATTATTCCATATTGGGATTGATTTTATACTGAACCAGTTTTTCCTCCTTAATGAATTCCATTTTCCAGTCAGTAACTGTTTGTTATGTCTGTGACTACTAAGTCTGAATTTAGATTCGAATAAGCCTTTTCCATTCATAAGTGTAGAATCTTGTAGTAGGCCATAAATGAGGCACAGATCTCCCCTAAGCCTTCTGTATTTTAAAGTATACAATTTCAAATCCTTATGCCAGTTTTCATAGTTTTTCCCCTTTCATTCCTATTAATGCCTTACTAAATCATCTCTGCACTCTTTCAATTTTGTTAATGCCATCCTTTATGTATGGAGACCACACTTGCACACAATACTCAAGATGGGGTCTCATTACAGCATTATACAATGGCAGCATAACTTCATCAGTCCTGCTTGCCACGTGTCTAAATATACAATTTAGATTCTGATTTGCCTTTTTAACTTGTTTGGAACAATGCAATTTAAATTTCAAAACAGGGGTTATGATAATCCCAAGATCCCTTTCTTCCATAGTCTGGTGAAGTGTTTGATTTGCCAATTTGTATGTAAAATATGGGTTATGTTTTCCCAAGTGCATCACCTTACATTTATCACTATTTAATATTAGTTTCTTCTCATGGCCCAGTTGGTAACTTTATCAAGGAAGTTTTGCAGGAAAATGTTTTCTTTACTGTTGTGGATAATAGAACCTATGCGGCAATCATCCACAAACTTAAAGATCAACTGCAAAGCTGTTAATTGTTTTGCCCTTTATCTTTTCACAGGTATTGGCTATGTAATAAAAATATCTACTAAAAACCATGTGTCTGGGAGTTTTTCTTTGAAAAGGTGGATATTTTACAACTCAGCATGTTTTACTACCTGATCTTTCAGTGCCGCTCAGTTAATTTTTTTTCTCCATACTACAGCATTCTGGCTGTTCATAACGTCATTCATGGAGTGATGTCTGCTTTGTCTGTGCCAGCTATTGTCAGATCCGAAGTGTGAGCTATCATAAGCTGTCACGAAGCAAAGCAGCAGCTGTTTATTTTTTTATTCATGTGCAGAATTTGTTTTTAGTAACAGACAGCATGATTTTTCTGTAAAAAAAATTGTTAGTTCTAATAGGGGAGTGGATCAGTTAATTCACCGCAATTCACTGTGCAAGTGGGAGGATTTAAATATATTCTTCAATTTTTTTCTGTTCAGGATCAGGCAGCACATCAAAAGCATAACACATAATCCCCTCCTCATCCTGCTCATTGTCATGTTTCCTAAATGTAAATTTTAACCTATCGTTATCCCCTATGAGCAACTCTGTATTTTTTTTAACCCGTCGGCTCAGCGCTATTAGGAATTCTTTTAAGGACCATTTTGTTTAAATGCTGCATCAATCTGTAGTATTTTTTAAAAAATAGAACAGCCCTAGTTTGGCTCAGTTATTTGCTGTCTGTGTAGAGTTGGCGCGCTGAAGTTGAATCTCTCTCACTAGCTCTCAATTGTTCCATAACTAAAACACTGACAGATAAATTGTCATGTAGAGATAGTTGGCATTACTATTGATAATTATTTTGTTAGATTTTGTTTTCTATGAACAAATCTAACAGAAAAACTAACATTAGGCAATTTACTTATATTTTGTTTTTTCGATGTGCATTCTGTGTGTGTGTGTGTGGGAGCGGCTAGGTTGCATGAAAATGACAGAAAAAAAATCATAACATAAATGAGTATGTCAGGGTAAATGCTACATGAGCCATAATTGCATGTTCTCCCACTCTGGACCTTGTCATCTGAGCATTGCTTGCTTCTTTGACTATGCACTGCTTTTTCTAGTAGCTTTTGTCGAATTTAGCGATGCAGTGTAAGTCAGAAAATGCTAGTCTATTTATATTGATTGAACCTATACATATTGTCTCTCTCAGTGCATCTGCCAAAATGCTGCTTACACTGCCTTTCTGACACTCTTATCTGATGATATGTTGACTCATCTTATAGAGAGTCTAGCTTGCCAGATCTTTATGTGTGCCTGCACAGCCAAAGTGCTACAGCTGGCTTGAGCTGTTCAAAATGGGTACCATGAAATATTTTCACCAATACACTCTCTTTCCTCTCAAACTATATATGAAATAGACAGCATGAATACTACAGGCAAATCAAGGATAGTAATGCTGTGCGAGATCCTGAACACATGTAAGTCATAGGCAGCATCTTACATTTCACACATGATCAGTGCAAATGTTTGAGAGGAAAGAGAGTGTATTGGTGAAAATATTTTATGGTACCCATTTTAAACAGCTCGAGCCAGCTGTAGCACTTTGGCTGTGCAGGCACACAAAGATCTGGCAAGCTAGACTCTCTATAAGATGAGTCTACATATCATCAGATATGAGTGTCAGAAAGGCAGTGTAAGCAGCATTTTGGCAGATGCACCGTGAGAGACAATATGTATAGGTTCAATCAATATAAATAGACTAGCATTTTCAGACTTACACTGCATCGCTAAATTCGACAAATGCGACTAGAAAAGCAGTGCATAGTCAAAGAAGCAAGCAATGCTCAGATGACAAGGTCCAGAGTGGGAGAACATGCAATTATGGCTCATGTAGCATTTACCCTGACATACTCATTTATGTTATGATTTTTTCTGTCATTTTCATGCAACCTAGCGCTCCCCACACACACACAGAATGCAATCGAAAAAACAAAATATAAGTAAATTGCCTAATGTTAGTTTTTCTGTTAGATTTTGTTCATAGAAAACAAAATCTAACAAAATAAATATCAATAGTAATGCCAACTATCTCTACATGACAATTTATCTGTCAGTGTTTTAGTTATGGAACAATTGAGAGCTAGTGAGAGAGATTCAACTTCAGCGCACCAACTCTACACAGACAGCAAATAACTGAGTCAAACTAGGGCTGTTCTATTTTTTAAAAAATACTACAGATTGATGCAGCATTTAAACAAAATGGTCCTTAAAAGAATTCATAATAGTGCTGAGCCGACGGGTTAAAAAAATACAGAGTTGCTCATAGGGGATAATGATAGGTTAAAATTTACATTTAGGAAACATGTCAATGAGCAGGATGAGGAGGGGATTATGTGTTATGCTTTTGATGTGCTGCCTGATCCTGAACAGAAAAAAATTGAAGAATATATTTAAATCCACCCACGCACAGTGAATTGCGTGAATTAACTGATCCACTCCCCTATTAGAACTAACAATTTTTTTACAGAAAAATCATGCTGTCTGTTACTAAAAACAAATTCTGCACATGAATAAAAAAATAAACAGCTGCTGCTTTGCTTCGTGACAGCTTATGATAGCTCGCGCTTCGGATCTGACAATAACTGGCACAGACAAAGCAGACATCACTCCATGAATGACGTTATGAACAGCCAGAATGTTGTAGTACGGAGAAAAAAAATTAACTGAGCGGCACTGAAAGATCAGGTAGTAAAACATGCTGAGTTGTAAAATATCCACCTTTTCAAAGAAAAACTCCCAGACACAGGGTTTTTAGTAGATATTTTTATTACACAGCCAATACCTGTGAAAAGATAAAGGGTAAAACAATTAACAGCTTTGCAGTTGATCTTTAAGCAGCCAGATGTTATTTTTGTTTGATTCTAAGGAAGAACTATAGATATTAAATAGACAAGGTCCCAGCACTGACCCCTGGGGAACGCCACTAGTTACATTAGCCCATTCGGATAGTTCTCCATTTATGGCTACTCTCTGTTTTCTATTCCTAAGCCACTTTATTATCCAGTTTACAATGTTTGGATTCAATTTAGCTTCTCTTAGAGCATTTATGAGTTCCAAATGTGAGATTTTGTCAAATGCTTTAGCAAAATCTATAAACACTAGGTCAACCGGGTTGCCTTTATCAATTTCTTCAGTAACTTTGTTATAAAAGGTCAATAGGTTAGTTAGACATGATCTTGAGTTGGTAAATCCATGTTGGCATTTGTCAGTAAGTTTACTATGGTTTAAATGTTCCAAAATAATTTCCTTCACAAACTGTTCAAGTATTTTCCCAATTAGTGATGTAAGACTTATGGGTCTAAAATTTTCTGGCTTGTTGGTAGGTCCTTTTTTATGTATAGGTACAACTGTTGCTACTGTCCAATCATTTGGAACTTCCCCACTGTCTAATGAATGTTGGAATATACTATTCAGGGGTAGATAGATTTCATTAGCAAGTTCCCTTAATACCCTTGGATGAATATCATCTGGACCGGGGGATTTGTTAATATTAATTTTATTAAGTTTATCTAAAACATCTTTAGGTTGAATTACAAATCTGCCAGGTATGGAGCCCTCTAGTTCAATTATTTCACCATGGGAAGTAATATTAAAAACAGAAGAAAAATATTGATTCTGAATATTTGCTGTTTCATGTTTATCTGCTACACAACCAGATTGCGTGGTAAATGGGCCTATAGTCTTGGAATTACCTTTGGTTTTATTTACATAAGAAAAAAAGGATTTCTTATTGTCCTTCACCCTTGATGCTAATTTTAGTTCAAATTGAGTTTATTCTAGTCTTATTTTTGTTTTTATTGTTTTTAATAAATCGCTATATTTCGAATTAAGATGTGTGAAACCTTTTTGTATTTGTTTATAAAGTTTATTTTTTTGATTAATTAAGGGTTTTATTTTAGAAGACATCCATCCAGGTGTAGGCTTGTGCTTAGGTTCATATTTGCTTTCAATAGGAATGTTCATTTTAATAAGGTCCTTCAATTTGTTAACCATTAACTGCCATTTGGCCTCTACTGATAAATTTGTAAATAATACTTGCCAATCCCAGCATCTTATGACATTTTTCATATTTTCAAAGTTAGCTTTGGTGAAATTTAAGATTTTAGTTGTACCAGTAGCTAGCATGGATTTACAATTTATAATTTGAAATTGAACAGTATTATGGTCGCTGTTACCTAATGGTGCCTTAACATCAATTTGGGTTACACAATGGGCAATGTTGGTTAGTATAAGTAAGCAATAATACCCAACAGGGTGGGCGGTATTGTGCTATACCGGACCACCGAGGGGCATAATGAGGCCCGACACCACAGGCGGGAGGGCCTTATAGCCCCTGGAAGGTCCGGTATAGCACAAAACCGCCCACCCTGGAGGGTATTATTGCGCTTAGAAAATGGGCAACTGTTGTGTGCATGTTTGAAGGAGAACAGTTATATGCTCAAATGTAAAACTATTAAGTATTTTATTATTTTGTTAAAAAATAGTTCCTCTGCCTTGAGTTGGCTGTCATGGTTACCACACACACACACACTCTCACACGCACACAAACATGGCTTTTGTTGTACTGTGTGGATTCATGGTGGCAGATTTTTTTTATCCCCTTGTTTTTAGTTTGATCATGTGCTATGGTGGTTCAGAAGTTGTGGCTCTTACCAGAAGCATCACCTCGTGCTTATTCAAATTACTTGTCTCCTTGTAGGTAACACAGTATGAAGAGATGGGACAAGGTGGCAGTCCACTAAGTGTATTTTTTAAAATGAGCTATAGCAGGTGTTAACATCATACTTCAATAGTCTGCCAACTTAAATTAATCTGTAGCTCCAATCTGTACCTCCAAAATGTGTTTGAAAGCTGATTGCTGTCTCCGATGATGCCGTCCCGCTAGGTGCCACCGCTAATGTCTCGACTGCACTAGGGACACAAGCACCGTCACTTCATGGGAAATGGGAACCATTCTGTGATGATGATGTCCCACTATTCACCCCTCTAATTTCTCAATTGCACACAGGACATGAGAATCGTCACTTTGTGGGAAACGGGAACCGTCACTTCATGGATGATCAGATGACTTGGTACGAATGAAGAAACGGAACAAGGCGGCAGACTGCTAACTGTATTTTTGGGCGGGGGCCACGTTTAGTGAAGCAAAATGTCCTGTGCGCCATCGGGACAGGGCACATTATTACAGCCAGCGATCTGCTGGAAAACACATTTCTGAGGTACTGATTATATTTATTTAAATTGGGAAAGTGAGCAAAATCAGATGTGATCACTCGCACCAGTAGCTCTCACTAAGCGAGAGAAGAAAAATGGTAGATATTTGTAATTCAATCAGGTGCTTTCAGCCAATGAAAAAGCAGGCTGTGCATAATGATTTGTGAGTGGGCAAAGTGTCTGGCACTTGTTAACTGCCGGGCTCTGTTGTCAGATAGACCAGGGCTCTGAGTGGGGAACTGGCCAATCAGAAGCCAGAATTTTCTGTGTCCATTTTCTAAGGTGCAATAGTCTATTGACCCTAGTATTATTTTGGACCAATTGTTCCAAACCTATTTCATTAAATAACTCTATATAACATCTATCAACTTTGTCTATTGCAGATACATGTTCCCAGTTAACACTGTATAAATCCATAACATGCAAGGGGTGCAGTTGTGCCAAGGACCCTGCACCCAATTATGTAAGGGGCAGGGTCCCCAGGGCTAAGTTCTGTGACTCATGACATTCCCACAGGTAAGCCAAATGAAGGGCATACCTCAGGGGCATGTTGCAAGCCTCATGCACAGTTCTGTAGGGTGCAAGTGCCCACCCAGCCCCAGTCCCCAAGCCTGAAAAGTCCCACAGGGCCATAAGAACCCCCTTCCCCCAGTCCCCCAATGTGTAAATGCAAAAGCCCCTCAGGGCTATCGGACAACCCCCAAGTCCCAATCTCCATAATAGTAACAGCCCCCCAGCTCCAATCTCTGATCCTCAAACCCATGTCCTGCTGCTGTAGCAAACTGTACTAAAATGAAAATCCCCATTATCCCTGGTAGTCTAGTGGCCCCCCACCTCTGCACCCAGCAGTGCCAGACCACCCCGCTCCCCCAAACTCATCCCCAGCCAGCAACTGGTCACAGTTTCACCACCATTGAGGAAGAAGCCATCGACTGAGCCCATCCGAGTACATACTGTATATAGTATGCATTCAAAGAATGAATGACAGTTCATTCATTGAGTGCATACTATATAGCATCTCACTCGAACAGAGCTCAGTCGGTGGCTGGCTGAGTAATGAGCAGTCACGCAATCTCGGGTGCAGTGCAGAGGGCCACTAGACTACCAGGGATTACAGGTTAGGGATTTGTATATTTAATTCTATTTATTCAGGATGTGCCATTTGCGTGAAGCTGGCATCAGGATCAGGGCTTGGGAGAGCCATGAGTAGCCTGAGGGGCTAATTTACAAGTACTGGGGGTTGGGGGCATGCAGCAGCCCTGTAGGGCTATTTAACAAGTAATGGGAGTTGGGGCATGCAGCAGCCCTGCAGGGATTTTTGGTATTGGGGTGCATGGATAGCCTATGCAGGGCATTCTCATGCTGTTACTGGGTCAGGGCATTGGGGTAGGGACAGAACTAGCCCTGCAGGGCTTTAGTGCTTTGGATTCAGGGCAATATTGTGGTGGAGGGTGGCATACCATCAGGGGGATGGGCATGCTGCACATACAGGCAACCTCAAGGGGCATAAGTACAGTTATGCCAGCTATATGCTGGTGTAACTTACATTGATGGTTCCCCCCAGGGTTGTTGGAGAATAGCACCCTGGGGGACTTTGTTGCTGCCCTTCCAGAATAGGGTGCAACTGCTGCTGTAAGCCCCCTAGCACCATGTTGCTGGGGGTTTAAGGTGTAACTGGTGGTATAAGTCCACTTTGGCACAAGCAGCCTGCAGCATGCCACAAGCCACTTTGCAGAATACCATATGTCGCGACTGCTGGCGTAACTTGCTACTAGCACCATTTATTTTGGCACAAGTCAAGTTATGCCAGACGTAACCTCTTGAGAATCGAGCCCTTTGTTCTGAACATTGTAAAAAGTGACCAGTCAACACCTAAAGCAAACCCAATTCACAAATGTATTAAGAGATCACAGGAGAACGTTTCTTTGCTGTTAATAATCTTTGCTATTAATATAATCTGTTAACACCTTTACTGCCAATTAAATCACAACATTCTCACAATCTTTCTTATAATTCATTAAACATACATCACACTTTACTTTGAGCATGCATACGGTTTGGAGTACGGAAATCTGTTTCCGAATTTACTAAATACAATTATAAAAATGCCTGAAATACTCAGAACCAACTGTATGTAATCTGGATTCTCACCTGTCTATGCTTAATTAATGGCATGTAAAAAAATGTTCCTGAGATTTCAACATCATCATCATTGTCATTTTCTTCTTCTTCTGCTTCTCCTCCTTCTCCTCATAGCGAACCTTCACAGTCTGTCCAACCTTTATGCAGTCCCTGCAGGGCAGAGTACAGAATGTATTTCTCTCTCTGGGTCATCATAAATACATCACTACCATAAAAACAATGTATTAATTTGTCTGTAATTTTTGACTAGAAAAGGCACATTAAGTTATTATAGCTTGTTTTCAGATCCAGGCAGTGGGGATGTATGGACCTGCTTTACTGACCGGGGGAATGTTGGCTGTGACACCATGGAAACTGGAGGAGTCCAGTGTGGTGGCCGAAGATGGTGGAGTAGGAGGTGGACTCAAAGAGGAGCCAGAGAACACAAACTTGGTTTCACAGGCTACGACTTCTGGATTTGAAGAATTTGATGATAAGGATTTAATAGAAGAAGAAGACTGAAAACTACAGAATGAACTAGAGGAAAAAAATAAACAACTAATTAATATGATGGCAGATGCCAAAAAACATTATGTGAAAGAAAAACTTAAGTTAGAGGATGAAAAGAAGAGAAATGACTATCCATAAGTCCTACTTGAGTACCAGGTAAAACGTTTCAACTTCACCTACCATGAAAGGCCCCTAACGACACTACAAATGTGCAGGGCCAAGACACTGAAAATCCAGCTAAATCAAAAACACCTGGTCCCAGAGGCCACCCTGAAAAATGCTGGATGGATTTTAAACTCAAAAGGACAATGGATCCCTGATGCCGGTATCCCCCTTCCTGGATGGAATAATTTTCAACAGACTCAGTCAGATACAGCAGAAATTGACTCAATACCAGAACAACAACACACAGACACATCGCCAACAACTGCAACCACAGCTGCAGGTGTGCAACATCCAGAAAACCATGGCATAGGATCATCTACCCTAGGAACTGTAGTACTGGAGCAAGGTACAGACCAGTTTATTTTCAATGACTCTGACACTGATACATCAAAGTCTTAAAGCAACATGACAACCAGAGTAACAATAAAGAAAAACCCATGGATATAAGTGATATTGGGAGTCACTCACCCCCAAAGTCACTGAGCTATGCCAGCTTATTCCACCATCCAGTGGAGTCAGCAAAAAGGTGGAATGTTGTCCGGTTAAGATATATGGGAGGTTTGGAACATCCCCCTGACAAACAGTATGTGGGTAAAGAACTGATCAAAAACTCCTTGAAATTTTCTCCCTCCAATGTCTATGCCTTCATTCATGCCCTTGGGGATTCTAATTTTGATATTAGTTTCTGAAACACAATGCTATTGGGTAGATTTTGGAGCATTTACCCCACAGTTAAAGATACTGCCTTGTGGTCACCCTTTATAGCTACACCTCTTACGAAACCCACCTTCAAGATGGTTACTATTCTGTTTCACAATGTCAATGATATTGTATATTGATTGGAAAAAAGATGTAGGGTACAAGGTACCCTGGACCCGATCATAGTTGAACGATTTTGGAAGGGAGACTGGAAATTTTGAGTCCAGTTTAAACAATCAAAAACAGGAATTCAGCACCTTCCTAACTGTTTTTTTTGGGGGGGCAGGGATCATGTTTTACCCCGATCAGCTCAAATCATGCTATTGATGTGGCTTATGATCATGTTTAAATAACACTTGTGATAAAATCAAATGTAGCTTATGTGGGACTTTGGGGCATACATGAGCACTTTGTACCTTCACCCCTAAATGTAATCTCTGTGATGACTCCGAACATACCTTTAGATCCTGTCCATGGGACACCTATAACTCTTCTGACTTTGGAGAACAGAACTATTATATACACAAAGCTACCAAATCACATAGGACTTTGCAACCCAATACAAATAAGGACGTGAAACCAGGTAATATCAGTATCCACAAAACAACAACTATACCTTCATCTGTGCACAGATGTGATGAAATAGTTCCTTCAGATACAGATGGATGCTACAATGGATACCACTATACCTCTGACAGACTTACCTACTGCAGAAATGCCTCCCCCCATCCCATTAAAGAATTCCTTTCAAATTGCAGGCAAAGGGAAAAGAGGGAGACACAAATTGAAATAGGTAGAATCAGAAGATCCTAAAATATTGTAAAACTGATTTTGTACCTTATAAAACTGGGGTGACCTTATGGAGGATGAGGATTTGGATATTTCAGCATCTTCATCCCAAAAAAGATGCATGTTCAAAAATTGAAGAAGCAGGCCCATCGAATGTTCCCAGAAAAGAAAAGAAATGGAAAACTAGATCAGAAAGAAGAAGTGCTACAAAACAAACATTGACCCCATGAGCCAAATTTAACATTTGCAACCTTGAAGAGCAACTGACACCATTATGAGAACTTTCTCAAAACATAATGTTTAGACACACGCCAGCCTGTGTTTCACATTAGTGCTGTACTTCTCCCTCTTTTATTACTGAGGTAATCTGCATGAAAACAGGATCTTTGTTCCTGAAGAGCTTATCAATTTCTGCTGCTTCCTTCCTTCCTTAGGTCTTAATGCACTGATTGTGACATCACAGTTACTCCCACGGCAACAGACTGTGATGTCATAACAAAAGATTATGACTTGAAGTAGGGGAGTCAGCTATAGAGGCAGATGAACCCTGAGGGATACAAATCATGTATTCATGCAAATTTCTTGAGCAATAAATAATGGGGAGGAAAATATATAGAACATATGTGGAATTCAGTCTGAATCATGCCTGAATATTATGTTTTTTAAAGTTTTCTTTGAGGCATCAGCAGCTCTTTAAATGTTAATAGCATAAAATCTGACATCAAAAGATTGACCACGTTTACTATTTTAGAACAGTTTAAACATAAAATTTATTTTTTTAAGATACCAGACTGAGCACCATAGATGAAGTGAAGAAAGCACAGGAGGGATGGTTGTGGTGGGACTCTCACTGGTCTATAGGGGAGGAGCAATGTAGCAGCTTAGGTATTTGTTTTAGAACTTCAGACATCAAAGTAATTAAATTGGTTGATATTTGTCTGGGATGAGCATTGTTGTTAGATGTTATGAACCAATTGCAAGCATGCAGACTAATTAACATCTGTGTCCCTCAAACAAAGGCATCACGAATCGAATTATTAAAAAGAATCCAATCCTATTTATATACTGCTAAAATAGTATTGTTTGGTGGAGACTTTATTATCAGGAGACTTCAATATCAGGTTACTAAAAACAGATAAAAGTCTGAACATGAACAAAGCTTATTGTGATACATCCTTCTTAAAACAATTGATAAAACAAGCAGAGTTACTTGATGCACAAGGAAATATAGTGGAAAAACCAAAACACACTTATTTCAGTGGTATAGACTTCTGGTTTGTGTCACACTGTATTCCAGTCTCAAAACCCTAAGTTGTACCTATAGAATCATCTGACCACTGTATGGTATGTATACAGCTGTCAGACACTGAAAATCAGTCTACTGAATCTGGAATATGGAGACAAAATGCAAGCTTGTTAAATGATAATAAAGTATTACCAGAGCTCCAGCATATTATAAATTACAGGAAGTCTGTAACTTGTTTATACGATTCAATGACTTCCAGGTGGGAAGATAGTAAAATGTGTCCCAGAGATTTTTTTTATATGTGGCAAAACAAAACGCCAATGGAAAAAACTATATGGACTTGAAGAATCAATTTCATAAATTACTTTCATTACAAAATTCAGAAGAAATAGATTATTCAGACCAAATTACATTAATAAAGCAAGAAATGTGTCTATATCAATATGATAGTTTAAAAACATTAGAGTTTGAACAAAAATTTGGACTGCAAGGCAAAAAAATATAGAAATAATCCTTTTGAAGGGTGCAGACAAAGTACAGAAAGAAAGTGCATAAAGAGACTGAGTAATAAAATTAAATAAAGGATATCTTGCAGGAAATTGAAACATATTAAAACACAGTTTGAAGTACCCTTTAATTTGAATACACAGATGAATTAATTATTACAAGCAGCTAATTTACCCCAAATAGCACATACACAGAAACAAACATTAATCTCTAATATTACACCCCAGGAAACTGAATGGGTGATTAAAAGTTTCAAGGTGGGGGTAGCACCAGGTTCAGACAGGCTGCCCATTGAACTTTATAAAATTTTGTGGAATTATCTCCCTAAAGATCTTATCGTAATATGCAATGAATTCCTCAGTAAAAATATCCTTCCAGATAATATGTATGAAGGATTGCTAATTTTTTTTTATTAAAAAAGATAATAAAGCAGGCCTTTCAAACTGGTGACCCATTACACAGTTAAACACAGATTTTAAAATATTGACAACATACTAAGTAGAAGATTAAAGCAAATATTAGATGGTATTGTACACAAGATCCAATTTTGCTCTATACCTGGACATAAAATTACTGATGCTCTAATTCTAGTTTGGGAAATCTTAGAAAATGGTAATAAAGATGATAGTTTGGGGTATTTAATAAACTATAACCAAGCAAAGGCATTTGACAGAATTTCACATGAGTATTTGTGGATATGCCTGGCAGCTTATGAGCTTCTTAAGAATTTAATTAAATGGATACAGTTATGTTACAAGGAAGCTTTCACACTCCCATATGAAAATGGCTGGATAGGGAAGAAGTGCTGTGTAACATTAGGTCTCAGACAGGGTTGCCCAATGAGTCCACTCTTAGACTACTGGACAAATCTCCAGGAATACAAAGAGTGCATTTTGCAAACTCCACTAGCATAAACAATATAGCATACACAAACGTCATGTGTCTAGTGGTACGAAGCAGCTTTTCAGGGATTCTAACAAACAATATTATACAAGTACTTACTTAGGTGACAGGAGCAAAAATAAACTTTCAAAAAAGCTACTGCATAGAAATCGGAACTACCAATAATGAAGTTCACACAGTAGCAGATGCTGGAGTGGAACAGAATCCTTGTAAGATAGCGGGTGTATTTTTTGAGAAAGGAAATACGGGGACATGCAACTGGGAAAATAAGATAATTTTAGGAAAACAAAGAGTTACTATGTGGAACAAGTGGTAAATGAGCAAGAAAAAAATAATTTGTATGATAAAAACATACTTGGTACCTTTCTTTTTGTATTTGTATGTATCCCCTCCCCCACCCAAAAAAAATTAAAGACCAGTTTATATAGTTTTTTTTTTTGTTTGTTTTTTATTGTTTATGGGGCAGCTGCCTCAATCCGCTTAAAAGAGGGGTAACCTATTTAGAAGAAAAAAAGAGGGCTGTGAACGGTGAATCCTATAGTTTTTTTTTATTGTATTTTGTATTACGCTAACTTAGCCTCAGTACTACTAGGTTTCACATAACAGTGGCTAGAACCATCTATTTCAGAAATTCTACTGGCATGGAATGTAGGGTCCTTTGTACATAAAAATAAATGACAAAATAAATTGTATCCAGACTTTACTATTTGTTTTGATTATATAAAAAAATGGAATGTAACCCCACACCAAATATGTACAATTTCGAGAAAACTGCTGTATGAAACTATTATGCAAAATCAGTTTCTTGAACCACCAAATTTTTCCCAAAACACATCAGTGGAACAAAACATGATAGGAGATATGCTGCGGGATAATAGGATTCCATGAAAAATGTGGGATATCATGTGGCTCAGCACACACGGCAAACTAGATGTAAAAGGAAACTTGAAGCACAAAGAAAAAGAAGAATGATATTGTCCTGTAACACAGTGATCGAAACAACAGAACATTTATTTTTAGACTGTCCATATATTACTGAGATTTGGGATTTACTGTATAAAAGATGGAACAATACATCATTTTCTAATTTAACTACAGACATATTATTCTTAGGAATCTTCCCAGTGCATGGAAACCTTTTAATGAGAGTAATACTTGCATGTTTGAAATTTTGGATATGGCCGACTCGATGTAAACTGGTCCTACAGCAACAACACATAACTCAAGAGAAACTGTTACATTCTGTCTTACAAGAATTATCCTTTGTAAAGGTTGTAGAATAAAAGATGATCAATACTGCTATATATCTAGAATGATAGAAGACTTTCATTGGGTAAAATGAATTAACAGAACAGTAGAATTGGTTCCATGTCATAAGGGCGACTGTAAAATAGAGATCACTGTTAGGGTGAGTGTACATTGGCAAAAATAAGTTTTGGCAATGCACACTTGCAACGAGGACAAAAAGGGTGCCTGAGACCTATGGGTTTCATTTTTAATGCTGGGAGCAGTGCCACCCGCACCCCCCTCGGGTGGGTTCACCCCACACCCCCCCACTTATGGATTCTCAACTCCAGGGGGGCGCATGTCAGGGGTGTGTGTGAAAAATGTACAAAAATGGAAAGCCACTGTGGAAACAACACTGCACCATGCTGTACCGGAACCCTGCACCCTGCACCTCCCAGCTGACCACTCTCCCCACCACACTAGCAGACCAATTCGGCAGTTGCCCGCCACACCCCCTCCCACATGCCATCCCTTCTCTGCCTCTCCTCTCCCCATGCATGTGCGAGCATACTCCCTATCACTCTATTGGTCCACCCCAGTATCTGGTCACCCCTCCCGCTAGGTAGCCGTGAACGCAGGCAGCATAACTGAGTCGCCGTTTTTGTTCCCTCCCAATTTTGGTCACCTTGTTCACTGGATACCATAGCATTCTTGAGTTCTAGCTTAAACCATTTTTGAAAACTGAACTTTTTGTTTGTGTATATATACTAAACAGTGTACTGATGAAATGATACTCCTTCCTTTTTTTCTTTACTTTTGTTTTCTATTTTTCTGCTGTAGTTGAATGTAAAATGTGATAGAGTTTCTCTACACTTTATTTATTTATATGTTGTATTTTGATCAAGATTTTTAATAAAAAAATCCTCTGCTCTTTGTGGATAAGGGCCATGGGATCTTCTATTTCTATCTGGCTGTAACACTAGGAAAACTCCCCTGCTCTTGGGTAGGGGACACTGCTGTCTTGGGTTCCCAAGATGGAAGAATTGGCACCAGATGGAGAGGTTGCAACTTCTGGAGGGGGAAAGCCAGTCCCTTTCCCCCACTACTGCTATACCTACGACTGAAGATGAACCCATTTCTATAAGCTTCAGAGGAAGGACCTGGTTGGGCTGAAAGCTTAAGCATGGTTTTCTTTTGTTACATCTGTGTTGGTCCAATAAAAGGTACCAAACCATTTGTTTCTGGATCTGTTCTTACAAGGACCAATACGGCAACTAACTAATTCTGTGTTCTGATGAATCTTTGTTGGCTGCTGTAATGAATTGGACACCAGAGGCTTCCTCCCTGCCCTCCTTGACTGATCAAGTAGCTCTAGTGCCCCTCCCGACCTCATCTTCCTCACCAGTGGTTCTGGAAGGACAACTACCTCAGTCTGCCCATTTGAAAACTATACTGCCTGATACTGTTATGTCAGAGACTGGTCACTCATCCTGTCACTTTGCTCCTGGGTCCATGAGGGGCACTATTCCAGGGCTACCCAGTTTGGATACTTCTCCACCTGATTTACAACCCCCTCCTGTGACTAGAGATCCTCCATTCCCTGCTCTTCTTATTTTTTCTATGGCATTGCCTTGGGCTGACCAGGTCAAGTTGCTAAATCTGTCCCATCTCCCTCGCCTTGGCCTCCCCCTCAGGAGGGCAGTGAACTGACAGTGGTACAAAGATGGTCCCATTTTTTGTCAGACTGATGTCTTTGCTAAGTCTCCAGCTCCAGCTCAACACTGGAATGGGGGGCGACTGCTGTATAAAGGGGGACTGGACTCCACCCACTGACAGAACAAATGTGAGCAGGTTCTTGTTGAAAAAATCTCTTTTGGTCACCCCTCATGAACTGTACACTTTGTTAATACTTCTACGGATGGTTATTTCAATCTCAGCTTCAGAACCCTTGCTTATTTGGGCAAGTTTTGGTCCTCATGCAACAAACTGAAGGATATACCCCTTTAACTGCCATTCCAAGCAATTCCATTGACAAAACTGGCTGTCGGCACTGTAACTGTTATGTTGAAAAATGAGGGGGTTAATGTCCAGGACATTAGATACTGGCTGTCACAAAGATGCAAGGTTCTTGAGGATCCAGAACCCATTTTGGATTCAGAACACTTCTGAATGGGACATTGGCAATTTAGGGTCAAATTTCAACAAATGGATTCTGGCTTACAACACATTCCTAATGTTTTCTGCTTGAGTTGAGACAGGGCACAATGTTTTTACCCTGGACAACGCAAAACCTGTTTTTGTTGTGGGTCGAATCTGCACTTGAGCACTGCCTGTGATAAAATTTGTGCACCCTATATTTATCGCTGGGACATATAAGCTCTCACTGTACCAATGACCTCTGTTGCAATCTTTGAGAAGAGTCAGACCACTCTTACCAACAGTGCCAATGGGCTATAAACAATAGGGATGAATTGGACCACCAGGATTCATTTTTGGAGAAGGCACACAGAAATCTGCAACAGAAGCAATGGAGGGAATTGGCTGCTGTCCTCACACATCAGGATGACCTTGACCACCCTCCTCCCTCTGAATGGCACTCCATCCTCCCTGCAGCCTCCTGAGGGTGCTCCACCTCTTTCATCAGCAGAGATGGTGGACCACACTGAACGGATGACTTTTTCCACCTTTGAGCCCAAGATGTTGCTGATGTCCCATGCCTGGATCCTCTGGGAGTGTCACAGCTGGAAAAGTGTGCCATGCCTCCCCCAATATGACAGTTGTGAGTCACAAACATTCCCTTCACTCCCATCGAACTGGTATCCAACCCCTCAAATTCTCTTCTGCAGGTAATCCAGTTCCCATGGAGAACAAGTATAAGACTTTACTTGACAACACTATGGAGACTCAAACAGGTGTCGATTTGGATGCCTCTTCCTGTGCCTCCTCAAAATCAGAGCAACTTCAGATACTGAAGAAGACACTTCCATTTCTAAGAACAATGTTAAAACCAAGCTGAAACAGTGAAAAAAACAGAAGATGGTCACTAAGGGGGTCTCAGCCAAACAGACGGCCTGCACTTAGAGTTGCTACTAGTTTCCTGTTTTTGATAATCCCATGGCCCCCACCCTCCACATTGCCACTCTTAATGTGAACAGTATAAAAACTGTGACCAGAAGGACTCTGCTTTTTGCTTTATTACAGGACCTGGTTATGACATCTTTTTTCTTCAGGAAACAAGGCTGAACACTTCTTTCAACATAGCCCAGGTCAGAAGACACTGGTGTTGAGGTCCTTTTTTCTGGTCTGTAGGAGCTGAGGCC
Organism: Neoceratodus forsteri; assembly: GCA_016271365.2. Classification (NCBI taxonomy): domain Eukaryota; kingdom Metazoa; phylum Chordata; order Ceratodontiformes; family Ceratodontidae; genus Neoceratodus; species Neoceratodus forsteri. The sequence continues at coordinate 857,196,064 of CM057456.1, forward strand.
TGTGATAGGGTGGGGATTTTATTTCAAGGCTGTTCCTTTACCATACAACACCTGGTTGGTATTGAACCAGGAAGGTCTCTTATGTTAGATGTTTTGTACCCTCAAACCAAAAAGGCTAGGGTGGATCTCTTTACCTCCATTTGGTCATACTTACATACATCTCAGCATGTAGTCTTTGGTGGCAACTTTAATTGCAGTCTTGCCCTGACTGACCAAGTAGCCAAAACTACAAAATTATTTTGTGACACCAATGCCCTAGTTAAGGTTTTGAAAGATGACTCCCTAGTGGATGCATACAGATCACAACCTCCCACAGGTGTGTACACATATCACAGAGGAACCCTGTCTACTATAACAGATGTTTTGTTGGTTTCAGACCACCTTCATTCTTCCCTGCTGACCTTGATATCTGTAGAAACTTCAGATCATCTGATCCTTGGGGTACCTTTGGGGAGGCTTCTACATTTCATGCAAGAAGGGGTCTCTGGCACTTAAATAGTTCATTATTGTTAGATACAACAACCAAAAGGATTGTTCTAGATCTTCTTCAGGCATGACAAACTTTGGCATATATGATTGATGACTTGGGGACCTGTCGGGAAGAAACCAAATGGGAGTTGGTAGTCTTGTTCACAGGACTATCTAAGTCCAAAGGTTAACGTGATTATAAGAAATACCTTTCTTTGCATTCTCAATTGATGAAGACTATTACCCTTCAGCATGCTGGTGCAGGTGATTATAGCTCACAGATTGTTAGTTTGAAGGGTAGAATGAAGACGCTGCAATATGATAGGGGCAGATCACTTTTGAAGGGACTCAGGGCAAGACATGTATGGGAGACCCTTATGAAAGTTGTAAGACAAGGGTCCAGCATCAACATATTACTATGGTCACCACTGTGTCTGGAGAGATGCCTGTAGTTACAGACAAAACTTATATCCTGTCCCAAGTGCACTCCCACCTTTTGACCGTGTTTGGGCTTCCTGTCCCTCCTTCCCTTTAGATGCATTTTTGTCCTCTATCAAAACCTCTGAAATTCCAAATCAGGATTTATCTGACATCACTAGGCCCCTTTCTCTGCTTGAGGTGAAACATGCCATTTCTCTCCTGCATCCACACACTGCTCCTGGATCAGATGGCCTCACTACAGAATTTTACAACACTTTTAGTGATCCTTTGGTGGAAATTCTGTCTGAGGTTTTTAACTGGATTTTATATCATGGTACTATATCCACCTCCTTTTCTGAGGCAATTCAAATCCTATTATATAAGGAAGGACTGGATTTCAATTTGAATAACTGGAGGCCTTAATGCCTCCTTCACAATGGATTCAAAGTTTTGATGATTATTCTGAATAAAAGACTGGCCAAGGTTTCCAGATTTTTAATATCCCTGGTTTTGACCTGTGCCATTCTGGAAAGACATATTGCAAATAATTTGATCCTGTTCCAGGTAGGCCTCAGTGGAGGGGAAACTGTAGAGCATGTGTGGTTCTTACTGTCACTTGACCAGGAAAAGGCATCTGACAGAGTTACTCATCATTTCTTGTTTACTGTACTTTCTCATCATGGTGTACCTGACGTTTTTTGTACATGGCTTTGTCTAATATACTCCTCTGCTTCCATCCTACTGCTTCTAAATAGCTACTGTTGAAGTAGGATCTCTTTAAGGAGAGGGGCCAGGCAAGGCTGCCCCCTCAGCCAACTTTTGTATATATACTGCATTGATCCCGTTATTTGTAGGATCCAACAGTATCCGCAGATCAGAGGTATCACGAGTCTGGATGGTGACAGTGACTTAAAGATTGCAGCGTACGTCAATGACGTTACCTTAATGGTTCAAGACATAACCTTGGGATGTATTGCACTAGATGTATTCCATACATTTATGATGATTTCTGGAGCTAAACACAACCTACAGAAATGCCAAGGCTTGGCAGTTGCCTCTTCTGAGAATTCGGTGGGTACCATGGAAGGACTGGGATCGCCTCTGTCCAGATCAAAATATTGAACCTTATGTTTAGTGAAGGAGCTATAGTTTTTTCTAACTGGGAGGAAAAGATAAACATCTGTACAGCTAAAATGTAGCACTGAAAATGTGGGCACTAGTAGCCACCCCTAGTAAATTGCAAGAAGACCAGCAAGTGCAAAGTAATGATCTTGACTATTCTCATTAGTTCTTTACTCAAGATAGTGATAGACATGACTAGACATGAGAAAACCTGATTCTTACCACAACCTGACACATCTCGATACAAACTTAGAGCTGAGTGGTACAAATGTAACACATGGTGTCAGGTTGAAGGGGAATCTGTTTTAGTGTACATGGCTCATCTCCAAAAGTCTGTGAATACATGTGAGGTTGAATTATTTGTAGAATGTGTGCTAAGAGACTTACTGGTTTGAGCATTCTAGAGTTGAAGGTCCCACGACTGGATGTTCTAGATTAGAGACATCTTGGATATGACTTTGTGCACTGGGTGTGTGTGTGTTTAAAAAAGCAATAAAAATATTATCTTCAGCATTCCAATATTTATTCCCACAGTTCTAAGCATCCCCATTCTGTACTTACCTATAGTTAAACCAGTAGTGCAGACACACAAATAGAGAGGACTTGGGCCGTACAAGGTCTAGAGTATGAACCAAACAAGGCCTACAACACCTAAAAAAGAGGTGGATGATGATAGATATTGTTCTGGCTGTTTAAAACAATGAGTGGTAATATAAAGATAGGCTTAAGTACATTGTTAGCTGTCTGCTAAGAAAAGAGAAGTAGGAACAGGCTCAAGCTTAGTGGTGAGAGGACCGGGAAAAATTAAAAAGAGACAGTACACCTCCTAAAATTGATATTTGAAGGCAGACTTTTTCTCTCTTTTTTTCTTTTCTATCTGAAGTATTGTTTCTTTTTCTTTGTGTTTAGATTACCTGGCTGATGGCAATACTGTAAATGTGATGTGTAGAACAGCACTTGATGTGGAGCATGGCATATTTACTGTTGCTGTATACTCCTTCATACCTGATCAGCTATGTTACATCATTTAGAGTGGTATGCCAAATCGCCCAGAAAGCCACTTCTGCAAAACTGGTCACTTTGTGATATCATAGGTTTTTAGGCTCATAGGTTATGGATTCAAGTCAATTAGCTTGTAGGCCATCAATAGAATTGCCACTAACAGTGGATATATCCTAATTTATTATCCCCATGTACAGATCTAATTAGTGTTTAAAGGCAGTCACATTGGTCGCTCCCACCACATTATCTGGCAAGGAATTCCACTTATTCATCACCCTCTGATTGAACCAATGTCCCCTTTTTGTCGTCCTATATGCTTTCTCTTTCAATTGATACCTGTGCCCTCTTAGTTCTCTACCCTGATGTTCCTTTCTAATTAGCCCTGATGATTCCAAGATTAACTCACCCTGAATAGCTCTATATACATAACATAAATCACCTCGTAGTCTACGATATCCCATGGAATACATACCCAGATCCCTCAGCCTAGCCTTGTAAGCCCTGTCCTTAACATTATACACCTTTCTCATTAGTTTTCTCTGTACTCTTTCCACATTATTACTAGCAGCTATGCTACATGGTAAATGAAAAGGGGCACCGTATTCTGAAACAGGTCTCACCAGTGACCCGTAAAGGGGGACCAACACTTCGCAGCTCCTACTGCAAATGTTTCTTAATATGTTCCCCAGGATCCTATTTGCTTTTTTCACACACTCACCTGATTGATTGTTAAAGCTCAAATTATCAACAGTCCAGACTCCCAGATCCTTCTCATTTTCTGTCAATGTAATTATGTTGCTATTAATAAAATCGTTTTCCTTCATATTATTAGCACCAAAGTGCACTACTCTACACTTAGTTTTATTAAAGACTAGTTTATGCTCTGAAGCTCAGGCAACCAGATTGTCAAGCTGACCCTGTAGTTTTCCCACAGATTCTAAATTATTTACAATAGCCCCCACCTTTGCGCCATCTTCATATTTACAGTGCCATGCCCCATCTCCCACCTGCATTGTGGATATAAACACTCTGAACAAGATGGGCCCCAGAACTGATCCCTGGGGGACCCCACTGATCAACCCTGCCCACTCTGACCAGTTTCCCTTTATACCAACCCTTTGCTTTCTTTGATCCAGCCACGACTCTATCCCGGCTATCAGTTCCTCATCAATATCCATCGTCTTTAATGAATTCAGCAGCACATTGTGGGCCACTGAATCAAAAGCCTTGAAGTAGTCCAAATATATCACATCAACAGACATACCCAGTCAAGTGCCTTGCTCACCAGTTCAAAAAAACCTAGAAGATTAGTCATGCATGACCTGCCTGCCATGAACCCATGCTGCACTACATCCACCAGGCCAAGCTGGCTCAGATTTTCCCATAGTTGCCCCTTTATAAAGCCCTCCATAATTTTTCCCACTACTGACGTGATGCTTATCGACCTGTAATTGCTAACCCTGGTCTAATCTCCCCCCTTTAGTATGGGTGTAATGTGTGCCTTTCTCCATTCATCAAGTACGCTACTCTCATTTAAGGATACATTAAACATTAAAGTGAGGGGCCCAGCTAACTCCTCTACCATTTCACTTAGGAAGTAAGGATGAATGCTATCTGGTCTACCAGATTTATGTCTATTTATTTTTCTTAACGTATATCTTACCTCACTCTCCAAGATACCTTTTAAAGTCTTTTGTTCCCTTCTCACTTTGTGAATACTGCCAGGATCATTTTGATCTCTGAATACATTCAGAAAATATGCATTACATTTTTCTGCCATGTTTTTCATATACCATAATTTCATCCCCATCCTTTAATTTTGCAACATGTTTCTGCCCTTTCCTCAGACTTCCTACATAACTATAAAAGTGTCTACAGTTGTCCTTTTTTATGGATGCCAATCTTAATTCTGCCTGAGCCTTGACCTTTTTGATAGCACTTTTGCATGCTCTAACTTTTCTTTTATACTTCTCACAATTCTTATCTGTTTGGTTCTTTTCATATTTTTATATGCTCTTTCCTTTCTTTTCACTATTTTCTGCACCTTAGTTGTAAACCATTTAGGAATTCTTCCTCTGTCATTATACTTAGTTGTAACTGGCACATACTCTTCCACACTGTGTATGATTTTCTGATTTATCTTCTCCCATATATCTTCAAGGGACAGGTTCTTTAATTCCCTCTTTCCAATCCCATAGGTGTAACACTTGCTCAATCATCCTAAAATTAACTTTTCAATAATTTACTATCCTTGTTCTACCCTTCTGGTGTTTTATTTGTACATTTATAGTAAAACATAACCATGTTGTGGTCACTTGCCCCCAATGGATGTAATACTTCAACTTTTTCTAGGGCATCTTCCATATTACTAAGAACTAAATCTAGGGTTTTATTACCCCTAGTACTATCTTTAAGGTACTGTTCCAATCCATTCAGTTGGCAATATTCCAAGACTCTCGATTCCCTAAATCCAACAGTTTTTTTTTCAGTACCCCACTCTATTTTGGGGAAATTAAAATTCCCCAGCAATATAGAATCCCCCTTCATTTCATGTGATTCAAGCACATCCATGAAAGATTGATTTTCAGTATCTGTTAAGTTAGGTGAGGGATGACAAAGCCCTATAGTTATGTCTCCTTTATTATATTTGACTCTAATCCAGATTTGTTCTATTTCCCCTCCATTCTCTTTATTCATTCTAATTTCCTGGGCATTTAAGTTTGTTGATACATATAAAGCAGTTCCTCCTCCTCCTCTTCTCCCCTGTCTAGTTGTCTGGAAGTAATAATATCCCTGTATATCATCTATCCAATCCTCGTTGTGAGACACGTTTCAGTTATACAACAAATATCTATCTTTTTCTGGCCCATAGCATACTTCATCTCATCCATTTTATGCTTCACACTTCTTGCATTCAGCATGAGGACATTAAGTTTTCTATCGCCTGCTGCCTCTTTGATCTTAATACTGTTTCTACTCATGGCATCCTGTGGTTTGGGAATTCCTTTTCTCCCCTTACTTTCTAGTTTAAATATTTGATCAGTTGCTTTTTAAACAACATTCCTAATTCTCTACTCCCTTTTTTGGTAGGTGCAATCCATATTTTCCAAATAAATGCTCATCCTGATTAAATATTTCCCATGTGTGAATACATTGTATTCCGTGCAAAAGGCTCCACCTTTGTATCCAGTTATTAATTCTCTTAATTTTTGAATTTACCTTTTCACCAGCCCTAGGTATGGGTAATATCTCTGAAAACACTGCTTTGCCATTTACCTCCCTAATTGCTTTTTCAATGTGCATATATCGTAACACAATTTGGTCCTCTCTACCATGTACCATATCATTTGTTCCTTCGTGACTTAATGTAAGTGGATTATTATTTTCTTTATTGGCTCTTTCCAATGTCAGTTTGTATATGTCTTCCAATTTTGCCCCTGAAAATTATGAACTGGTTATTCCTTCTTGATTTAGTCTAGTAGTGTAGGCATCAGTGTATTTCATTATTGAGTCTCCTGATATGAATATGCAACACTTTACCTCATTATGTGTATGTTGCTCACTTTCAAAATCCATTGTCTCATTTTCTGATTGCTCTTCAGCTTGTGTTTGCCCCAATGTTTCATTTATTTCATTAAGGAGATTTACCCCCACATTGTTCAGAGCACCCGAATTAGATGCAACCTCTACATGAGTTTCACTTGATTCACATGGGACCTCATTTCTTTCTAAGTGACTAACTTCATTTATATTTGTTTCTTTTAGTACCTCAAACATATTTGTAGTGGGCACTGCAAATTCCATTGCCCTTCTCTCTTTTTTGCTTTTACTAATTCTTTCCTGGACTTCCCATTCATTGCAGCTACCTTGTCTTCCCCAAATTCTTTTCTGATTAGTATCTGTGTTTTCTATTTCATTCCCTATCCCTTCAGTTAATACAGCCTGTTCATGACATTAAAGTTCCAATTCTAGTCCCAGGATTTTAACCTTTAGTTCTTTCAATTCATGACATTGCTTATATGTGTATTCAAACATTTCCCCCGCACTTCCAGGCTGGACTTATCACACTCCTTACACTTAACCCCCAATTCACTACTCCTTAGCGTGACAATATATCTTGCCATTTCTACTAGTTGTCTCTTCAAACCTTGCTTTCTCCTACCTTTGTGTTAGTTTTGTTTTGTTCTGAGTGTTTCAGAGTTTTCTGCCACCTCTTCCCACTCTTAACATGCATAACATGCATGGGGATGCTCGTGTCTCTGCGAACATCTCTGTGCACAGGCACTGTGCATGTGAGCTTGCACCACTTGCTCCTGCTGCAGGCTTTAAACCCCATGACCTGGAAGTGTTATCAGGTTGTGTTTACCAGGACTCTCCCTTCATCCTTCTTAAAATCTCAGTTACCCCTTTGAGGTGCTAAATACACACCCCAGGGCCTCTTAACACGCACTAAGCCCCTAAAAGTTAAAAATTGTAGAATGCTCTGCCTTTGTAGTTCCCTTGCTAAGTCTCAGGAACTACAGGCAATAGAAGCTCTTCCTTGTTCAGCAGCTACTCTCTGCCTACTCAAACTCACAGCAGATATCAAGTATAATTCAGCAAACAGTGCAAAGTACAAGCACAAACAGATGCCTACCCCCTGTCACTCTGCTTTTGGCAGACACACATGGTTGTAGGCATCCAGATTATCACAGTGAGTGAAGCCACTGGGCTGATGGGCAATGAAGAGAAATAGCACTAACAGTATTCTGTTCCATGCAGAGTACTGTTCTACAATTCACACATACAATACCAATTTAAATGTGAAAGGTTTGATATTGCACTTTAAGAATCAATTTTGGTATTTGAGTTTTGTTTTGTTCAATTAGTTAGTAAGACAATGTTAAACTATTAATATTTAACAATATTGTAAAACAGGTCTTTGAAAGAAGTTTAATATCTAGATACCTAAAAATCCCTTCCAATAAACAGAGAGTTTTGCCACTGTATCTCTTTTGCTGTATAGTAGGGATGTTTTATGTTAAGGTATGATGGGTTTGACATTCAATGTCCAACAGCATCTAACACTGTGAACATGAAATGTGTATGACTTCCCTGGAGACAAACCTGACTGCTCAGTCCAGTGTGACAAACAGTTACTGCCTCAAAGCAGGTTCTACAGGCCAATGGTTCTCTATTTGGCAGGCTGCCACACTGATAACAACCCCTTTTAACTTTTGATGTATAAAATAAGCCCTGAAAATCATGGCTGGTTGTTTACACAATTCATCAGTCTAATTTAACATGAAGTTTTTGAATACGTCCTTCCCAATAACTATTTTGCATTGCCCAGTGGCCACTGATTTCTGTATGGTTTGATCTAGTATAAAGAGCAATGAGTATAAATCTTCTACATACAGTACTTCTAAAAAAAACCTCCAGTGTACATATTATTGTTCACAATTTCCTTACAGTAAAGCTATAGAAATGTATTTTCAGTTCAGCACTAGATTGCTACAGTAGCTAGATAAATATGCATAGATATATTATTTAATAATGCCTTTCTGAAGCTCAGGGCACTGTACATATTTTAAAAAGGACAAAAATAAACATAGCAAACAAGAGCAAAACATAGACGTATATAAATTCCAAGACGGTGGACAAAAACATGCATATATGCATATGTAAATTACACTGAATAGCATACACTAAATCCAATAATGCTAATTTCTCAACAAATATCATCTACAAAGCTAGTCAAGGTGATACAAACACAAGGCGGGGCACTCCAAGGATTGAGCCAAAAAACATGATTAAACAGCCTATGTATTTAAAGCCCTAGGGTGCAAAGGAGTCTGACAGAAGCACACTACTACACCGCCTTGTGTTTACTCTAATTGTTTCTCCACAAGGACACCCGAATTTGCTTGAGCACACTGCAGCTCTATGTTTTCTTGAGGGTGATGCAAAGCCTTTTTGAATTACTGCTCAAATAAGTACAGACATATGGCAACATGACCTGCTCAAAGTATTACTGGTCCTTTAGGCTACAGTACTAGCAGCAGATGATTGCTTCTGACCTTTGTACCACTCAATATTTTAAATGAAGTGTAAATCTCCTAAATTTGTCACACTCATCTCATAACCCCTACTGAAGACATTAACACTGGATAATGAAGGCAGAGTTAATCCAGCAGAAACACAGTAAAACAGTACTGCATGAGATATCATGAACTTAACATGAACTAAATCCATTCAGAAAAAAAACTTTTAGTATCATTACTCTATTTATGAAATCAGGGAACTGTTCTGCAGGGCAGTGGAACATCATCCTTTTATTTGCATGCTAGATTAATTCCTGACAAAAGCATAATAACTGCTACCTATTTCTTAAACCTACATGATTTTTTAACTTCAAAGTGAAAGTTGGAAACCAAGAGAAAGGTGTTTTTTTTTCAGAATTGACAGAAGTCATGAAAAGCTAACTAGGTTCCCAAAATAGAGTCTGTAGCTGAGACAAATCTGATAATTGCAATCAGCTTCAGTGCAAGTCCATGTTTTAGTACTGTATGTGGCTTAGCACAGGAAGTGTGTGAGCAAATGAAAACTTTGACCCATTTTTTGTGGATGCAGAGAGATTGGTTGTGGAATCCTAAGTTGGAGCCTTGCTGCTCAGTGTGGCACACACCATGCCACTCAACTGCTATGCATGTCAGGGAACAATTTAGTGGTAGTACAGAATCAAGAACTCAATGTCATGAGTGGAAACTAGAGTGTGAAAGTTTTAATAGGGAATGGGATGCAAGGAAGTTCTATTTTATGGAAAGGGAGGTGGTGCCATGGAAAAGTCTGCCCGCAGAGGTGGTGGGCGTCAAAACTTTCATTCAGTTGGAGGGTAGCTAAGGTGGGACAGAGAAGCTGCCTGTTCTTCCTGGCTCCCAACAATAATGCCAACAGATCATGTCATGAGCCAGATGCTACAACCCACTGCAGGGGTTGTCAGGGGGATTCCCTGCCTTTGACCACCTCATCCTCCCACCGATCACCTCCCTGAACTGTTTAAGTTCTGTTGGGGTCTCTGCTGAGCTGTGCCTCCTTCATAGACTCTGAGCCAATCAGAGGGTGGCTAAGGTGGAACAAAGAAGCTGCCTGTTCTTCCTGGCTCCCAACAAAGATGCTGTCAGACCGTGCTACATGGCAGACACTGTGGGACTCCTATAGAAGTCATGAGGGAGTTCTTCTGCTTTTGACCACCTCCTCCCCCCACTGATCACCTCCCTGAGCTGTCTAAGCTCTGTTGAGAGCCCTGCTGAGCCTTGCCTGCTCCACAGACTCTGATCCAATTGGAGGATGACTATGAGTATTACCTAGTTGACTTCAAGTGGTCCTTCTGTTCTGCAGGCCTCACACTAAGGACAAGTGCAAAGGACATCAGAAGTTTGCCTGGGAGTCAACCTGAAGACAGTGGGTAGCCAGTCATTCTGCCTGTTACTGAAAAAACTTTTAAAACCATATTTCAGCAATAATGACCAAACAGCTGGTCATTTCCTGGTGACTAATGACCTGCTGGGGGGAAGGGTGGCCTGCGGTGCAGCCGAGGGACAACCCCACCCAGCCAGCCATTAATCAAAGGAAATGACTGGCTATTCAGTCATTATTGTGATTATAAATCTAATTGCAATAATGACAATTTTTTCTTTGTGTTTTTAGTGCCCAAAATTGTTTTGTTTTGGTGACACTGCTGTCAGTGATATACAACACCTGAGCTGAGTGTCGCTGCTGTGCCGGCCATTTCTAAGAGATTTCAGACTGGCACGGCAGTCAATCAGTGAGCTAGTTAGGCTCATGAATAATAAATTAGACTTATAAGTACTGTTATTCCCTGCCTTTCGATCTAACTGATACTGAACTGAACTATTGCTCCCAATGCTCTGCAGCCTCAGGACTGTGCTCCACACTCAAAATACCTATTCTGTGACATTGCTAAATGATATATATGCAGCTTTTGCACTGTGGCATCACACTAGCATATTTGTGTTCCCCCTATAAACTTTCTATCTGGGTGATACTCTTATTTGCAGTTTATCTTATGGCTTGTTGGCTGTCATGTTTCATTTCCCTGCTCTGTGTTGCAGGCATGTATGTGTTAGCAGTGCTCTAATTAAGTTATTTTAACCTAAATGACTGGGGTTATATGTATTGCAAATATACTGCTGGTCAGTGGTGTAGTGCTAAACTTTGAAGTGAGGGGTCTCTACCCATTAACCATGCCCCCTAATCAATAGGCCAGGTGTCTAGGGGTCACCTAGGCCCCCAGATGCTATCAGATTTTAGATGCATTCTGGGCTCTTTCAGTGTAATTTTGACATTGGCTGCTTTTAAAGCCTTCTTTGACTTAATACAAACAATCAATATCAGTATTAAAATAACTAGCTTTTTATTTTCTTTAAAAAATAATTGTCAAAACTAAAACAACTTCTTGATCAATATGAAGGAGTAGAAACCCATTACATTTCTAATCCAGAAAATTCAGCCATAAAATGTTCACATTGGCAACTGAATTGAACGTAGGATTTACACATACTGTTAAAACAAAATAAAGGATAAGTGACCAGACCATTATAGAGATAAGATAGGCTGCCACTATTTATGATGTTTTTTTGTCTGTCATTGTGTTTCTTGTCTCAAGTAAAACTGTGGCTATTACCTAGCAGATGTTGATGTGGCTCAGTTGGTAGTACATCTGCTTCTGGCCCAGATGGTTTGGGGTTCTAATCCCACAATGAGATTTGGCTCATACCATAAATGTTGTGGAGTGAGATCATGAGAGGGAGAGGATCTCCAAGGACCTCCTCGCTTATAAAGGGGGTTCCTCATGCCACTAAAATGGCCACTCCTTCACTCTGAGTACTATCCCCAGCATTGAATACTTAACTCACATATTGTCTACAGAGTAGGTTCCCTTCCTTCTCTAACAGGTGCATTTCTTGTAGCAATGAGATGTCTCTCCTGAGCAATCTGATATACTTCAACACTTGGTATCTCTTGACCTTTTTTCAAGCTCCCCCAGATGTTCCAAGAGAGGACTTTTTAATCCCTGAAATAACTAACCGCTGAATCAGTAAGTGTGTGGTATTTTAGTCTACCAACCTTTATGCGACAGTAAGAGATCCCCCAATGCCAAGTCGTTCCCGCACCTCCCCCTTTCTCCCACCAGACTGACCCCCCCACCTCCCTCTAGAAACATCCCTACAATAGAAACTGTGAACAAGCACATGTAACCCACCATAATCATCCTCAAACTCCCCTCACCCCAACAGTCTCTCATTTTGGTACGTGAAACACCTTCCCATAAGCAGATTACCCCCTCTCCCCATTATTCATTCTATTAACCTGTAATATATGGGACTCCTCCATAGAAAACACTAACCAATCTAAGGAGAAAGTCCCCTAGTGTGCTTCTAACATAAGAACTGTAAGCAATTAAGTCCCCAACATGGACTGCTTAATGTGCCCTATTGTTAACAGTTGTCAACAAATGAGAAAAGGGCAAAGAGTTAAACTGCTTGCCAAGACAATTAAAGTTTCCACACTGTTCAAGGGATGCCTGGGTCTCTCACAGGATAATTAGCCAACAGAGAGTCCAGGTGATGGCTCGCAGTGACCCTACATTACAGAGAGGCTTTTCCGTTCAGATTATCTCTTGGTGACAGCATTATGCAGGTCTCGGCCCAGGGAAAGCCTTGGGGGGTAACAAACTCCTTCACTACCTCACCATCGATGTCCTGTCCCAGCCGCTTCAAAATATGGATCCAGGCAAGTCTTAGTTGCACCAAAACATAAATGCCAGGGCAGTGTCTTTCCTGATACTCTTCATCGAGCCCTAGATTGAAATTAAAATGCTGTGCCAACTGTTGTGATTTGACTTGTCCCACAGGGAGTTACACACCTCACTCCTCTTGTTGGGACTCAAAAAGTGACTCTTCATCAGCCGGGAGAATCTCCAGGTCTGCCTGCATACAGCTCCCTTGTTGATAATGACAGTTCACCAAAGACAGATCCTGAAATGAAAAACCCTCCATCTTCAACCTTCCTCTTGTTTAGGGATAACTGTTCAGTGATCAAAATACCAGCCCAAATGCAAAGGTCTACTGCTCTGCTGGGTCCTCAGCAATCCCTAAATAGATCAGAGAGTGACTGCTTTAGCGATTCTTCTGCTTCTTTTGGATCTTCAAAGGTAAGCCAGAACCCTGCTATAAGAACCTGAAAGTGGGCAGGGTACCCCATTTGAAATCTAATGTTGGCTGCTATTAATTTCATTACAATACCATGATATGAGGCCCTTTTTGGCCGGACCGAGACTGGGAAGTCCTGGGCCAGGCGAAGTGTTGCTCCTTCCCACAGATCTTGTTTCAATTCATTTACCTTAGCCATGATGTGCTGCTTTTCTTGAATGTTTAAGAATTAAAAATAAAAGTATGTGGGGGGGGGGCCCCGGGGGAGGCATGGGCCTTAATGATCTGTGGCCCTATTCTATTCTGTACCCTGCTCCAAAGGGTGAAGGACCCACCAATTTAGCCAAAACCTTCTGCACAAATAGTACAGGGTCCTCACCTTCCACTTTGGGTAGCCCAATTAATATGGCATTGTTCCTTCAGCTCCTACCTTCTAAATCCTCCACCTTTGCTTCAAATTTCACTATGCAACTCCATGTGGCAGCCATCGTGGGGTCTAGTGTGGCAATCTTCTTTTCCACTGAGATGATCCTTGCTTTGTTTGCACTGGTATGGCAAGAGAGGTCCTCTAGTGCACTGGATAGGCTTTTAAAATCCATGGCAAGTGATTGCAGCTCCTCTCTGAAAGATCAAAATTCTTCCAGAAATAACTCCAAAGTTAGAGGAGTTTGTTGCTGGCATGCCATGGTCTGTGGCTGAGAGACGCTTGGCTGGGCCTTGGATTTCTTGGACGCCTTCTCAGGGGAGTGTGGAGCCATATGTCGGGGCAGTGCAGCCCTCATTTCTGCTTCCATGCTGATGAACCGACCACCGATCTCCATTGTAGTAGGCAGCTGGTAATTTCAGACATCTGACCCAACACTCAAAACCAAGCTGTGTTAGAAATTAACTGTAATTTAAAGGATTAATAAGAGGAGTTAGTGAGAGCGCGTGGAGAAAGGTACTATCGAGCAGGCTGCATCATGTGATCCATTCACCCCCTAATTTATATTGGCTCCCTATCTCCTACTCTCTACCACTAGTGGCTCTTTATGGCCTATTTCACAGTGGTTACTTCTGTATGGTTTTCCACCACTTGCTACAGCCTATTGGGAGCAAATGCCCCCTTGTTAGTTACTGGTTACACAGAGTCCTAATGGTATCTGTATTTCTCATTGAAGGAGATGTTGAAATCAATCTAGCACTCCCCCCCCTTTACACTCCTACTCTGATCCCATGTGAACTAGATCCAGAGGATTAAGTTGCCCACATGAACACTGGGAGTCTTAAGAAAACGCTTCTGGACCTGGAAGCACAGTGCACATTCTATGGACAGGATGTCCTAGCTGTCACAGAAATCTGGCTTAAACCTCAGATCCTTTCTCATGAAATGACTATCCCTGGTACACTATACTCAGAAAGGGCTGTATAAAAAGAAAGGGTGGTGGGTTATTGTACTGTATATGTAAGGATTCAATATAGAGCAAAATCCCTTTGTCCTCCCAAAAATACTCTTCTTGTGAGAGCTTATTCATAAAGGGGCTACTGGGAGGCATCAAGCCCCATATAATTGGTTGTATCTACAACCCACCCTCTCTGGCACGGCCAGCACTTGAAGAATTGCTTGTCCATCTTGATGAATTTCAAAAAGGAGAGGTAATTGTGCTAAGGGATATTAATCTGAACCCGTTAGATGATGATAGAGACAGACTTAAATCAGCTCTAGTGAAGGCTCAGTTTACTCAGATTATCACTGAGCCTATTCACCTAAATGTAAAACTTGGTAATCACTTTCAACTGGACTAGATATTAGTCAGTAGGAGTGACAGGGTCAAGGGAGCTGGCATTCTGGCTGATGCACATAGTGAGCACTCATGACTCACCTACCTACTGTGTTTGAGGAAACAATTTTATGAGACCCCCGCAGGACTATCTTGATAAGAGACTATTCCCAGCTTAATTGTGATGTGTTTCTTAATGACCTGGCCTCAGTGCAATGAGAAAACCTGAGCAGGTGCAGTTATGTAAATGCTGTATTTAAATGTTTCATCAATAACTTCCTGAGTGTGGTTAACTATCATGCACACCAGTTTCAGAGGTGTGTCAAAGGGCTTTGCTTCAAGTGGCTTACCTCAGCCCTTTGTTAGCTGATGAAACAAAGGGACCAAACCTGGGGCAGGTTTAGAGCCTCTGGTCAGGTGCATGACTGATTGCTATATCATACCCTGAGAAACACCTGCAAAAGCAGCATCAAAAGTGTCAAGGTGAAATATAATCAGAAA
Source organism: Neoceratodus forsteri (assembly GCA_016271365.2). Classification (NCBI taxonomy): domain Eukaryota; kingdom Metazoa; phylum Chordata; order Ceratodontiformes; family Ceratodontidae; genus Neoceratodus; species Neoceratodus forsteri. The sequence goes on from CM057456.1 coordinate 857,211,551, forward strand.
CCTGCAGTCTATCAACCTGCATGACCCCAAGAGGCTCTGGTCACAGGTCAACTGCCTCCTCAAGAGGAGAACTATGCTGCCTTCATGTAACATCCTTGCCGGCAAAACTCTTACTGACCCTTCCCTTCCGTTGAAACCTACAACAAGTTCTTCATGGCTTTGGATAGCTTTAAGTCAAGCAAAAGGGGGGTTACTAGTGGGGTACCGCAGGGTTCAGTATTAGGACCGGTCCTCTTCAATGTCTTTATAAGCAACATTGCAGAGGGACTGTAAGGAAAAGTATGCCTCTTTGCAGATGACACAAAGATCTGCAACAGAGCTGATGCACAAGGTGGACTGGAAAAGATGAGAAGGGACTTGGCAAGGTTAGAGGAATGGTCAAATGTATTGCAGCTTAGATTCAATGCTAAGAAGTGCAAGGTAATGCACCTAGAAAACAAAAACCCAGGGGAAGAGCACACAATGGGGGGTGAGATACTAACAACAACAAAAATGGAAAGGGACCTGGGGGTAGTCATATCAGATGACTTAAAGGTGGGCAAGCAATGTGAGAGGGCAGTAAGGAGGGCTGGGGGGTTACTGGGATGCATAGGGAGAGGCATCACTAGTAGAAAGCAGGATGTTGTTATCCCTCTGTACAGACAACTGGTGAGACCCCATCTGGAGTACTGTGTGCAGTTCTGGAGACCCAATCTCTGCAAGGACATAGACAGGATGGAAGCTGTCCAGAGGAGGGCAACTAAAATGGTGCGGGTCACCAGAAGACATATGAGAGATAAACTGAAGTCGCTTAATATATAGCCTCGAGGAAAGGAGGGAGAAGGGGACATGATAGAAACTTTCAAGTACCTCAAGGGAATCAGCAAAGTCCAAGAGGGTAGCATCTTTCAAAAAAAGAGGAGTGCAAGAACAAGGGGGCACAATCTGAAGATAGAGGGGCAGCTCAGAGGTAATGTAAGGAAGTATTTTTTCACAGAGAGGGTTGTGGATGCATGGAACGGCCTTCTGGAGGAGGTTGTGGAGTCAAAAACAGTGGCTGAATTCAAGCAAGCATGGGACAGTCATAAGGCAATTCTAGGGGGTGGGGGTAGAAAGAAGTAGGCTGCTGGTTAACTAGGATCTGCAGCTTATCCATTAGGTAGGGAAATGGGCAGAATGGGTGGGCCAAGAAGTCCTTATCTGCCATCAAATTCTATGTTTCTATGTAATAGTAACAGAGAGTACCTTACTTCACAAGTACCCAAACTCCTCCCTTTGCAATATTAGTACGAGGTGCCTTACCTCCCAAGTAACACAAACTCCTCCCCTTTCCAATATTAATACGAGGTACCCTATTCACTCCGTCCCTTTGAAAAGCCACCTAATTTCTCTCAATACCCCTGTGATGTAACACTCCCCTTCCAACTTCCCCTCCATCCTTATTCAACAGTGATAACAGTGTAAGTTATAGCTATGATAGTCCTAACAGTGTAAATTATAGATCAGTGTTACTCCATCTACCTTTCCAGTTAACCTTGTGACATACACTATTTATGGTTCTTATCAGCCCCACCCACTAGTATCCAAACATTTAATAGATTTAGGCTTCTAGATCAGCTCACTCTCCTTGAGCTTCAGCCTAACCAAGCCACCCAATGTACAAGGTATACACTCTTGACATCCAGCTCCCTTCCACCCTCATTCAACAGTGATAATAGTGTAAGTTATAGCTATGACAGTCCTAACAATGTAAAATTATGGATCAGTATTACTCCAGCTACCTTTCCAGTTAACCTTACGGCATACATTAATTAGGGTTCCTATCAGCCCCACCCACTAATAGCCAACATTTAATAGATTTAAGCTTCTAGATCAGCTCACCCTCCTTGAGCTTCAGGCTAAACGAGCCCACCCACTGTACAAGGTATACACTCTTGACATTCAGTCCTTAAGCCCCAATCTCCAGTTCAGTCAACTCCTTGTCCTATTGCAGAGACACCTTCCCATAGTTCTCCACCACCACTTGTATGCTACTGGTGCAGCTCCCTTTGGGGAGGATCTCAGTGAGTATTCATTTATTAGAGGTGGTGTGGGTGGTAAGGTGGGAGAAAATGCGGCTCTGGCTACTGACCCCTCTGAATATGGTATTAGCCTATTTGGTGGCTAGAAGGCGGGACCTGTTCTACAGGCTCAATTTTCAAAGGTGCTGATCTCCTGTCTCTGCTCACACAAGTCAGCGGACATTGGCTTTACTGACCAGCTGCTCCTGATGCTGTAGTGTCAGCAGTCCACCATCACAGGCTTGACATCCCTCCTGCAACAAGTCACCAGGATGCAACTGTGAGCCTTGCCTGCCATTTTCACCTGAACATGGTATTGGCCTATCTGTGGCTAGAAGGCAGGATCTGTTCTATGGGCTCAATTTTCAAAGTTGCCAATCTCCTCTCTTAGCTCCCTCCAGTCAGTGGACATTGCCTTTACTCACCAGCTTAACCAGGAGCCATAGTGTGAGCCATCCACCATCTTTGGCTCAACCTTGCCCCTGCAACAACTACCAGTCTTCATCTGTGAGCCCTGACTACTGTTTTCCCCTGAACATGGAATTGTTCTATGGGTTGGCTGAATTGCGAAACTTCTCTTGCCTTCCTCAGCAATGCACCTCAAGTGGCCTTAGATGCTATGGGCTGAGCACAAAGAACATCATCACTGAGGAGTCGGCCTGGGGTTGGCCAGCCATGCTGCTCCACTGGCTCCCTATTCTTATGCTCCCTTCACATGCTGGTGTTCTAAGAACTTTGAACTCTACCCAGAAATCCACTACCAAAGGTAACTGTTTCTTTTATTTTTTACCTTTTTTACTACACCCACAGCCTTACCCAATCTCAGTATATCCTCTGTACACATTCTGTATTTCCTTATTGTGAATGTTTAATTATCACAGTATGCTTTCTGCTTGCATTATTACAGTCTGGTTCGTTGTTGCCTAATTTCTGCACTACTCTTGGAATATACCTCATCTGGGCACTGCAGCTGGGTAACATTAATTCCTAGCTGTGTCTGCCTGCATATTCTCTAATTTTCCTATTTGAGTCAGTCATAATTAGCTTCATCTTGCCTAATCCTGTGACTGTTTTTTATTCTTATCCAGCTTGCCTGAGCCACTGCCTATATATTTGTTTTCGCCTAGGTTTTGCTCACACATAAGAGTAGTCCTACTTACTATTTACCAGCCTTCAGCATCCTTCCTGTTCCCTGTTTTGCCAGTACCTCTTTTAACTGGTCATTTTTGGTTAGCAGACTACCTGGTAATCATGCTCCCAGCCCTCCTCGTCTGTCTTTTCCTGTTCCTCCCTTCCTTAAGACCTCTCTCCTTCCAGTCCCTCTTCTCCTTCCCCTTCCCTCCTCCCTCCCCTCTTCTGAAACTCTCCCACCTCCAGCCCCCTCTTCCCCATCCATACTTGTATTATTTTCTCCCTGCCTTAACCTGGAGTTCCTCTATTGTTCTCTTCTGTCCCTTCCCTGTTCACATCCCTTTCTCCTCCTTGGCCTAGGGGTCAGAAGTCCCACTCCATTCTTTTCCTCCTTACCTTAGTTCTCCTTGCTGGCAATATGGAACTTAATCCTCGTCCCCCCTCCTTCCCCTCCTCCATCCCTAGAGGCCTTGGTAATTTCCACCAGAATGCTAGGTGCCCCCTCTGTAAACTGGATGCTCTTACTGCATCAGTCTCTCAACACTCTCCATACCTCCTCTGTGTCACAGAATCCTGGCTGTCTTCCAGGATTTCTGATTCTGTCTTGGCTATTCCTGATTATCACCTTTTCAGGCAGGACAGGGGTAAATATGGGGCTGGCAATGCTCTTTATGTCCACCAGTGTCTCTCTTGCACTACCACTCTTAAGGAAGCTGCACTCTCCTCCCATGAGTTCCTACTAGCAAAGCATTCCCTTCTCTCTTCATTAACCATTTTTGTTGGTTTTTCTACATTTCACAGAGAATCTCCCTCTCTTCTCTGGTGGATTCACTCTCAACTCTCTCCTGACACTCCTCTGCTGGTGAGTTCATCCTTGTGAGTGACTTAATAATAATAATAATAATAATAATAATAATATTTATTCAACATTAATTGACTCTCCCCAACCACCAGGTCAACTACCCATAGGATTGAGTGCTTTAACCTTTCACAACTCATCACTGAGCTCACCTGATGTAATCCTCAGTCATCTATCCATACCCTTCTGGACTGGGTTCTCTTCTCACACCTCCACTGCAAGGTTGCAGCAGATATATTGCTGGACACCTTTAATGACCATTGTATAACATTCTGTGTCAGGAAAGCCCTGTTCCCCTCCCTCCTTCCCAAAGTACATCTTTTCAAGGTCCCTCCAGTCAATGAACATACAGGTTCTACTGAGCAACCTGGCTGCTGCTGACTGGTTCCCCATGGTTACTGCCCCATACATTGAACTGGTATTATCCCTCTTCCACTCAATATCTGCTTCTGTCTGAGATAAGCACACACCCAATCAGGAAATCCAGGGTAAAATCCTCTCACCACCCCTGGATCCACTGTGATCTTATCAACTTGTGCAAGACTCGAGACCAAGCCTGGGACAAGTACAAATGATCCCACCCCCAGCAGGACCTCCTCTCCTATATGATGAGTAGGAACTCTTGCTCTAAGGCCATTCATACCAGCAAGTCCATTTATTTCAAAGCCAACCTCCAGAATAACATTAACTCCCCTGCCAAATTCTATAAGGTGACTGACTCTCTTTTTGACCCTGTCATGGGCCATCAACAGTCGGTACAGGTAGGAGGCACCTTTTCCCCAACACTCCCCTATCCAGGTCAGGGTCCCACATGGCTGCAGCCTTGGTCCTATCCTGTTCTTGATCTTCCTTAATTGCCTCCCCTCTGCCTGTGTCAACTCACATATTCATATGTATGCAGATGACACCGTCCTCAACACCTCAGGTGTCTCAACTACTTTGGTGGAAGTCTCACTCCAGCATGACATTCACAGTGTTCTGCACTGGTTCTGGTCCAACCAGGTATGGATCAAAAGAAACTGGCATCAGTGACCTTTGGTACCAGCCAGAAGTTGGTTTTGCTCACCTCCATCCTTGATTTTACCATGATAGATGGCTCCCTGCTTGAGGTTGTCCCAACCTTCAAGTACCTCAGTGTGCAGTTAGATAGCAGGGTTACTTCATGATTCACATCAGTGCCATCCATGCTAAACTCCACCCTAAACTTGGTGCCTGTACTGCAGTAAGCACTGCCTCTCTACTCCGATCCTCCTGGAGTTAGTTACCAAAATGGTCCTCCCTGCTTTTGACTATGCAGACGTAGTCTATGGCACCACCCTGTCATCTTTCCTGGCCAGACTAGATACCTTCTGCAACACCTTCTGCTGCTTTGCTGCAAACCCACCCTCTCGCTCCCATCACTGTTGATTATTCTTCTCTTTATCCATCCTCCTGCTCCCCACACACCACCAGTTCCACTGTGCTTCCCTCATTTCCAAGTACTGGTTTGGGCCCCTCCCCTCTTACTTGTCCCATCTCCTCTCCACCATTCTCTCCTTCTTTTACTCGTTGCAATCCAGGGAACCACACACTTTCTCCTTCCCCTACCCACACTCCTCAGCTGGAACATCTGATTTCTCATACTGTCCCTTCCCCCCCCGGAATCAGCTACCCTCCTCCATCCATCACTCTCCCTCCCTTCCCTCCCTCAGATGCCATCTAAAACTTCTCTTTCCTCCATCTTGTTCCTGCCATCCCTGTTCCAGAACCCTTCCTTACCTTTTCCACCATCACCTCTCAGCACTGGTTCAGCATCCAAGCTCCCTGCACTTTTTGAATTTACCAAGTTTGCACAATTGTTTTTGATTTTGTATGCTATTTATTGGGCACCCAATTGCAAGGTTTCACTTCACTGCTTGTACTGCATTTGATTTATTCACTTTATGTCACTTTCTTATACTGTAACTTGATTATCAGCCTGGTTTGTATTTTTTGTAACTGTGTTCTCCCTTTCCCTTTCCCCCATGTTGCACCTGGAAATTAGCTTTGGTCAATGTGCCTCTCCCAATTACCAAGTTGCCGATAGGCAAATAAATAAAATACATACACAGGTGAGGAGAGATAAGAATGTCCCCTATGTAGTTTGTCCTGCACTAACTGTCTACCTAGTGTAGCAAACTACAGTATCATTAAAAGGGTACATTATTACCATTCTAATCCATCAACGGTCAGCATTTAGTATGTACAGCCAAAATGTAACCTCAACAAAGAGCTTATGGCAGCCATATTTACTGATTTGAGTCATAAATTACAAACTAGTAATAAAAGCAGTTTTAAAAATTCCTGAGGAAATTCAGAAAACACTGATGATCGAAGGATGCATGAAATACATCATGTTTAAAAATGATATTATGAAAATGCTTGCCAGCTAACAGATACTACTGCCTTCTGGCATCAGGCATTTAGCACACTCAGAAATATCAAACCAAAGGGGCTGTTTGCAGCAAGAGCAGTGCATGTGATCAGTGGTGAAAATGGGGTGGGAGGGATGCAGGGGGACTCAGTTTCAGAACTGAAATTAGAGAAGACAATAATGATCCCTTTGTTCAGAAATTATAGTCATACCAGTAAATAATCCATATGTTCCTGTACCTGAATAAAATGTGATGCGAAAAACTGTATTCTGCATTGTTTAGTTTTATGAGCAGCATTCTGTTACAGTTACCCTCATGGAACTGGTTATCTGGAGTTTTAACTACTGTATGTCATGTAGGGCTGAGAGACATATATATCTGATCCCAGGGAAAATATGGCAAATGTTCCCAAGTTTGTTTCCATGAAATGTCATTAAATATCCATGAAAATTGTGTGAAATGTTGCAAACATTTAAGTTTCAATTATTTCCATTTAGTTTATAAAGACTTTGTCCCAATTTCACCAATGTTAGCATAGTGCAGATACCATACTTTGTGAACTTTGTACCAACTTTCAGATCTCTAGCTTTAAAGCAGGCTGAGCTATAAGTCTCTAAACATTTGGATTTTTTAATTACATTTTGCAGGTACTATAAATAAACTGCAGAATTGTACACCGATATAACTTTAAAAATCAGTCATGCAATATTAGAAGTTTTGTTAGATTCCTTGACCTAAATATGAGGCTATGTGTGTATGAACTCTTTAATGTCTTGTTCAAAGGCTGGCCATGTTATAAGCAATCAGAGATTGCAAAGTTATGGCAACAGACAGTTTTTTGACAAAGTTACATCAATAATTAAAGTTGAATTTCATGAGCTTTTGTGAAACTTGTGGAATTGTGTGATAATGTCAAAGCTATATTCATTCATTTTGCCCAGGCTTACACTTAACCTGCCATTGTGGTGGAAGGAAAAGGCTGACTAGAATGGCAATTATATAGCATTCATATTAGCTTTAATAGTAAAAGTACAGTGGTGCCCAGTGTCAGGTCAATATTGTGAGCCAGAAAACATTAAGAATTGCGAAGGTCATTAGAGTGTAAAATTGCCTTAGAAATACTTGCAGTATAGAGTTATCATAAATTGTTTGTTACTTGCCTTAAACATCCATTTTTTTTTGTAAATTTTATATTTTTTAATTGCTGATATATGACTTTTATGATTCCCCTTGTGTTGTTTTTCATAAACTAAAAGTTATAAAGAAAAAATAATAGTGAAAGCCATCACTGTGCAGTAGCCTGTCTTCTTGCAACATGCCAACTAACCACTACAGCTCACTGACTACGTGACTTTTGGAGGCACATGCATGTAAAGCACCGTATCTGTACAATACCACCTGCTGACTCCTTAATAACCCTGTAGATAACAGTGTATATTTTTAGCATTTGAAAGCAGTGTCACCCAGAGACACCAAGCATTACAACTAGCTGTAATTGAGGCCATTGGGATAGAAGTATCTGGATATCTTTAGTCATGATGGAGCATGATGCTGGGCATCACTGTCACATAAGTGTTAGAGGGGCATTGTAGAATCATGATGCTTGTGCAGGTAAGTGACTTGCCTGCCTGTAGTACAAGCCAAATGTATGTAATCAATAGCCAAGTCATGATGGACTGCAATTCTGCAAATAGGGAGGGGGTATGATCATGTCAATGGAAAGGGAAGTTAAAGGGATTTGAACTATAGGATAGGGGTGAAGCAAGTGCAGGGGTCTCCTGTAGTAGGAGTCAGATGCATGGGTTCACCAAAGGAACAGCAGTTGGGTTGAATGACAAAAGAATAGTAGGCCACAAGTTGGAGTTAGGAAGCATACATGGACAATTCTTAGTTGAAAGCAAGACATATGAGAATCACACCCTATGAAACTGTTTGGTCTGACCACCAAGTGCACTTGGAAGTCAAGCATTTAGAAGAACTCAGAGAGACATAATGGGGGCAAAATGGCTGGGGAGCCAAGGAGAAAAAGAAAATCTGGCTATTTCAAAGGTATAGGTCCTGCAGAAAAAATAGTAGGTGGCACTCTTTTGAAAGCAGCATGTCAGTGAAAAAACAAGAAGGAAATCAGTGTGGCAAGAAGGTTCATGGAGTCCATCTGGTCCAGCTCAGAGAAACAAGCAAGGTGAGGAGACAAACTAGTCATCCAGAAAGAAACTACAGGACTGCAAACAGCTCATCATAGCTAAATGGATTCACTGGTGAAAAGGTCGTTCTGAAAGTTCAGTTCCACACGTGGAATTCTAGTGGCATTACATATTTTGTGTCCATAAATGTTTGAACAAATTTGGCCAGAAAGTAATTTCTGAAGTTTCCATGGTACATTTTTTTTTTCCTTTTTATGTTTGCTTGTGTGTGTAGTGCACAAGAAACATATTGAGGTAAGTAGAGCATTGCAGAGGTATGGCAGTGTGCGGCCAATGCAGCCCACTCTTTCAGGGGCCTGTCCCTTGGCTACCAATCAACAGAAAAACTGCTGATGATGGCAGTTTCAGAGAGCTTGCCAGACAAAATAAATGTGCTGCTCCAGTCAGGGACAGTTTTGTCATCCCTGATTGCAGTGGCAGCTCCCCCCTCCTTCACAACCAGGAACAGAGAGGGGCAGCCGGCAAGACTCTCCACCCATGCATAATACAGTGCACAGTAATGTGCATGGGCACAGTTTCCTTCTTGTTGGCTGCTTCCCTGTGCCCCTGACCCTAGTGAGCCTTTCCTAGTGAAACAGATTTCATTATTTAAATTGGTGGCTCCTGCTGCTGACCACACATTCACAGGGAAAGCTGATATCGAGGTGCCTAATCCGTTGTTGGCATATCCCCCCCATTAAGTGGCACACTGGGAGCCCACCCCAGTGTGCCAAAATATGGTGGCTCCTGCTGCCTGCCACACAGTCCCTGTAAGCTGACATGGGGTGCCCAGTCCAAATGTTGGCAACACCCCCTTAGTGTGTCTTACCTAGTTAAACAATTTCCCCTTGGTGTCAGATGTGCACCCCCCTAGCCCATCAATACCCCTTGCTGGCATCAGGGTACCCAATCCAAGAGTCAGCATTCCCCCTCTCCCCACCACTATTGTGGCACATTGGGAGCCCACCCCAGTTACCAAGCTTTTTTTTCTCCTGTAAATGAAGAAAACTGTCCCTTGCTGTTTTTTTATTTAAACCTAAAAAAAAAAAAGAAACAGCCCTTCATTGTCTTCCCGGGCCTCCCCCATCCCCACCCTCCCTCTGCACACCCCTCCCCACACCCCCCACCCCATACTTTCCTCTGGAGGTCCAGTACTACGATCATCTGTGGAGTGGAACACATCTGAACTCTTCAAAAGCCGACCGCAAAATGAAGAAAATCACAGTAAGCTTTATAAAGGTATCAATGGAGGGTTTCAACTTAGGTTGATATCTCAGCCATTTTTTGGAGTTTGGGCCCCACATTTTCAACATGGGGCTATTGGGGCCCCACCTCGTGCATGCTTGAATTGTCATTTTGTTTCTCAGTCCTGAAAGGTGATTTCACAGTCACTGTGCAGAATCACCTTTTGGGACTGATTAATGAAACAACAGTGCCACTGTTCATGAGATGGAGTCCCAAAAAGGCCTTGTTGCAAATTTGGTGTAAAAAGACCAAAAAGTGACTGCGTTAGGAGTGTGCATTGCACAGTTTCTACGTACGCTCGTAACTTTGACAATTTTCTATATTTTCACTCCAGATTTCCAACATTGCCATTTTTTCACACCTCCTTACGAACAGTACAGCTGTCATTTTTTGCATCCTGCTCAAAATGTGTTTTCACACCTGTGTAACAGAATGGTGCAGTCGCTGTGCAAAATCAACTTTTGAGACAAATTAACAAAATCACAGTGCCACTGTTCATGAGGAGAAACCCCAAAAAGTCAATGTTGAAAAATTGCCAAAAAAATTCAAAAAAATGACTGTGTTATGAGCGTGTATTATGTAGTTTCTATGCATGTTCATAACTTCACCAGTTTTTCATATTTTCACTCCAGGCTTTCAACATTGCCATCTTTCACACCTCCTCATGAACAGTACAGTTGTCTTTTTTCACATCCTACCTGAAATTTGTTTTCACACCTGTTGTGCCGAATGGTGCAGTCGCTGTGTGAAATCACCTTTGGGGATTGAGTAATGAAATTATAATTAATGGCTTCCGTTTTTTTCAATGGCAAAAACCATGTGTTAAATACCGTAACACCTGAGTAGGTGTTACGGCATTCACGCGCTACCTTCCCATTCAAATCCGCTCGAGACAACACAGAAAGACAACTCAAGTTCACCTCACAAACCACTGACCATACAAACTGACCTCCTCACTGGTGCTCGCTCCTTACAAAACATTCTCCGGTAGCCTTGCACTACCTAAGTAAAATTAAAAAAATGCTCAGCCAATTTCAAACTGCAGAACAAACGATTCCTCCAAGGCTTCTTACCCACAACAAGACTCATCTCCACAGCTC